>JAPDPM010000010.1:25582500-26782500 GCA_032173925.1 Heritiera fomes
GCGCTTGTGATATTCGCTACTATAAAACTTTAAAGAAGATGGGAATCAATGATGATTGGCTTAAACCATATCCCGCGTCGTTGGTCAAATTTAGCAATGAACAGGTCCCGATGGTCAGCACTATAGTCCTCCAGCTAACAATGGGCATAAAACTTAGAACGGCTACGGTGATGGTAGAATTCATAGTGGTTAAAATCCCTTCAGCCTACAATGCCATCATTGGTCAACCTAGCCAAATGCAAATGAGAATGATCAAATCAACTTTGCATCTAAAGATAAAATTTTCCACCCCTCATGGGATATGGGAAGTCCAAGGAGACCAAGCAATGGCTCGAAGATGTTATATGAAGGCGATGAAAACAAAAGGAAAGGCCAATGAGGCTCTGACCATAGAAGTCCCCGACCAGCGACCTGAACAAGGTCTCAGCCGACCACAGCTGGTAGAAGAGCTGATCAGTGTCCCCTTTTACCCCACCAAACTTGTGTAGATCAGCTCCGCACTAGAAGGAAAAGAAGAATTAGTGTAATTAGAGGTGGCAAATGGACAAGTCGGATCGGGTTTGGGTCGGATCATTTTGGATAGGATCATTTTGGGTTAAGAAAAAATTGGATCATTTCAGATTCGGGTCATTTCGGGTTCGGATAAGGTCGGGTTTGGGTTAAGGAAAAATCAGTCTATTTCGGGTTTGGATCATTTCGAGTTTGGATAAGGTCGGGTTCGGGTCAAGGAAAAATCGGTCTATTTCGGGTTTGGATCATTTCAGGTTCGGATAAGGTCGGGTTTGGGTCGTTGACTTTTTTAGTCAATTCGGATTGGTCGGATTTGGATTCGGGTTGGTCGATTTGACAAATTTTAAGTTTTGGTCATCTTGATGTGATTTATCTGGTATGAAAATCACCTAAAACCATATTTCTAAGAATTACAAAACTCATGAAAATAAAATTTTCTTCTTACATGACCTATAGTACAATTAGGATTGAAATAATCAAAATATTTAATAATCTGTATGATAGTTTTCTTTATAATATATTTACCAATATTCATAAATTAATTACATTTTTTTCATTTTATTTTTATTATCTACAATAATTAATAACTTTTGAATCAAAGTGATTTAATAATCTCTACTAAATATCATAAAACAATACTATATATTTCTTTAATTTATTTTGATTTTTTATAGAATAATTGAAGACATTAGTGTAGATGATATAGCTTCTGCACTCTATTATAGATTAGCCATTAAATAATTATACACTAGGTTCAAATGAATGCAATATAAAAGTGAATATTTAAATTTAACTAGATTAAAAGAATATATAACACTCATATTATTGAAAAAATTATATTTTTACTATATTAAAATACTTTGATATTTAATTTTAACATTTAAATATTTATTGATAATATTAAATTTAAATTTGAATTTTTTCAGGTGGTAAATTTGGATTCGGATCAATTTAGATTCGGGTCAATTTGGGTTTGGATCAATTCGGATTCGAATCAATTCGGGTTCGGGTTAATCTAAATTCGGATGGATTCGGGTTCGGATCCGGTCGGGTTCGAATCAATGTAAATTCGGATAAATTTGGTTTCGAATCAATTCGGATTCGGATCGGGTTGGATTTGGGTTGTTGATTTTTTTAGTCAAATCGGATCGGTCGGATTTGGATTTGGGTTAATTAGACGAATTTTTCGGGTCAGGTCAACTTTTGCCACCTCTAAGTGCAATTGATCAGGAAAAATGCCGACCTGTTCGCGTGAAGGCTGGAAGATATGCTAGGAGTGGACCTAAGGGAAATGGTCCACCGTCTTAATGTGGATCCAAAAGCCAAACCGATGAGACAGAAGAAGAGGTGTTTTGCAGTCGAAAGACAAAAGGCGATCAATGAAAAAGTGACGAAGCTCCTCAAAGCCGGATTCATCATAGAGGCCTATTACCCAAAGTCATTAGCCAACATAGTAATGGTGAAAAAGCAGAACAAAAAATGGAGAATGTGTATGGATTTCACCGATCTAAATCCGCATGTCCTAAAGATAGTTTCCCTCTACTGAATAACGATAGATTGGTCGATAATAGTGCGAAACATGGGTTACTGGGTTTCATGGATGCATACTCCAGATACAATCAAATCAGAATGCTAGAGGAGGATGAGGAGAAGACCTCATTTATCACAGAAAAGGGATTATACTACTATAAGGTCATGCCTTTCAGTCTCAAGAATGCTGAGGCTACTTACTAGAGTTTGGTCAATAAAATCTTTAAGGAACATATCAGAAAGACCATGGAAGTCTATGTGGACGACATGATTATGAAAAGCAAGGAGGTCAAGACGCACTTGCAAGACTTGCAGGAAGTATTTGAAGTCCTTAAGAAACATAATATAAGGCTTAACCCTCTGAAGTGTGCCTTCGGAGTAACTTCGGGAAAATTCCTAGGCTTTATGGTTAGCCAGCGAGGAATCGAAGCTAATCCAAAGGAAGTACATGCCATATTGGACATGAAACTGCTGACCTCGGTGAAAGAAGTGCAAAGGCTAACAGGTATAGTAGCTGCTCTAAACAGATTTTTGTCCAAGTTGGGCGACAAATGCCTCCTGTTCTTCAAAACTTTGAAGAACGTACGAAAATTCAGATGGACCAAACAATGTTAAAAAGCCTTCGAAGAACTCAAAGCCTTCCTTTCCTCCCCACCAGTCCTATCCAAACCACGGGTCGAGGAAACGCTATACTTATACTTGGCTACGACAAAGCAGGCAATCAGTTCTGTCCTAATAAGGGAGGAGTCCGGGACTCAAAGGCTAGTGTATTTTACCAGTAAAGTACTACAAGGGGCTAAGCTTAACTATCAGAAAGTAGAGAAGCTTGCTTATGCTCTAGTTACCTTGGCAAGGAAGCTGAGACCCTACTTTTAGTCACATGCAATCACCATCCTGACTAATAAGTCCCTCAAACAAATCCTTCAAAAACCTGAACTATCTGAAAGGCTGATCAAATGGGCAGTAGAGCTCAACGAGTATGATCTACAGATAAGACCCTAATCATCCCTTAAATCACAAGTGCTCGCAGATTTTGTGGTGGAGTATGTATCAACAGAGCAAACCACGGAAGAAAGTCCATAGACGGAAGAACTGGAGGGAGTAAAGGTGTGGAAACTTTACATGGACGGATTAACCAACATTGAAAGAAGTGGGGCCGGGCTCATCTTAGTTAGCCCTGAGTACGTAAAAATACAATATGCCCTCAAAGTCAATTTCAGGGTGACAAACAATGAGGCTGAGTACAAAGCACTTATCACGAGACTGAGGTTAGCCAAGGAATTGAAGGTGGAAGAGCTAATTATCTTTAGTGATTCTCAGCTAGTGGTAAACCAAGTGAACAAAGAATTCGAATCTAAAAGAAAAGCATGATTAAATATCTAGAAAAGGTCAAACTACTGCTCTCAAACTTTAAAAAATACCAAGTGAGGTAAATTTCGAGAATTGATAATGCCTTGGCCGACTACTTATCCAAATTAGCTACAGGTTCCAACTTGGGCCTTATGCCAAGAGTGATAGTGGAAGTAGTGGAGCAGAAGGCCATAGTCGAAAACAAGAAGGTCAGATCAAGGAAGAGGTAGAGTCGTGGATGACCCTTTACATAAGATTCTTGACAACAAGGGAAGAACCCAAAGATTGGAATCAAACTAAGGCCTTGAGAAGGAAAGCACCGAGATACACCCTCATTGATGGAAAACTATACAGGATCTTTTAGTTTGCCTTATCTTAGATGCTTGAGCCCAATCAAGGCAGACTACGTTTTGAGGGAAGTCCATGAAGGAATTTGTGGAAGCCACCTCGGCCCAAGAGCCCTGGCGCACAAAGTACTAAGACAAGGTTACTAAGAAAATGCAGCAAATGTCAAAAGTCCACCCCCATTCAACATGTTCCCTTGAATGATCTTACCTCGGTCATCAGTCCTTGGCTGTTCATGCAGTGGGGAATGGACGTGCTAGGGCCCTTCCCACTGGCCACAGGTTAAAGAAGATTTGTCCTTGTCGCCATTGATTATTTTATGAAGTGGATTAAGGCCGGACCCCTTGCCACCACAATAGAAAAACAAGTCTAAAATTTTTGCTGGAAAAATATTGTCTACAGGTATGGGCTACCAAAGGCAATTATCACAAACAATAGGAGACAGTTTGATAACCCCAAGTTTAGGAGTTGGTGCAAAGACCAGGGTATACAGTTTTAGTTTACCTCGGTAGCACATCCTCAGGCGAATGGGCAGGCTGAGGCAGCCAACCAAACAATCTTAGAGGTCTTGAAGAAAAAATTGGATGATAAGAAAGGAGAATAGGTCGATCTGCTACCTGAGGCCCTCTGGGCACTAAGAACCACAACCAAGGTCCCAACCGGGGAAACTCCCTTCAACCTCGCCTTTGGGACCGAAGCTATGATCCCCGTGGAAATAGGTATGTTGAGCTTACGCATTCAATTAAACATCGAGTTTGGAAACGAAGAAGTGCTGAGAAATAATTTAGACCTTTCTGAAGGGCAAAGGGACCGAGCATTGGTCATAATGGTAGCCTACGAACAAAAAGCATCCGGATACTATAATAAGAAGGTTAGAAAGAAGCTAATCAAACGAGAGATTTGGCTTTGAGGAAGGTCGAGGCTTTAAGAAGAGACACGCTAGAGGAAAGCTAGTCCCGAACAGGGAAAGACCTTACGTGGTTAAAAAAGTAGTCTGGATGGGAACTTATAGATTATAGGACAGGGACGACAAAGAAATTTCAAGAACATGGAATGCCGATAACCTAAGAATTTTCTACCAGTGATCAGTCGATACGAAGTCTTCTGATTAATTCTATCCTAAGTCTTTTGTTCCGCCTACCTAGGCTCAATCTAATTTTGCTTGTTTTATATTCAGCTCGGCCCATTGATGATTGGGCCCATAGTTTGTCTGTGATCTATGGAATGAGATATTCAAAGAGCTAATCTTTTGATAAAGTAAAAAACAAGCCTCAAAATGCCATCAAGTACTAGTAAAAATATAATTCCAAGGAAATTCATAGTCCTTACAAAAAGCAAACTGAACATTACACTAAAACTCCGAACATTACATTAAAACTATTAAAAAGAAAAGAAAGAGACATCAGACAGCAGCATCATCTTGGACTTCAGCAGCCCCATCCTCAACTTCAGCTAGAGTGGCAAAAGTGGCCTCAACATCAGCACCATCATCCTCGACTGCTGGAGGTACGTACTGGACTGTCTTAAGATTTTTGAGAGAAATCATAGATAGGCCTAGGTCGGGGTACATGTGACCGACCTCTTGAACCGCCAAAGCGAAGGCACCCCTTACCCTTTCTACATTTGCTCACTTCACTACTGCATCAAATTCGAGGGTATTTTGAAAATTGGCCAAGGCTTCCTGAGCCGCGAGACGTTTGGCCTCTTCCTTGCTTTCCTCAACTCAGCTCAACTTTAGCTTCAACTTTTCCACCGAGGCCTTCAGCTCAGCCACAAGCTACTCAGAGTCGTGCCTCTGGCTTTCCAGCTGCTCTACTTTCTCCGAAAACGTATGACACTTCTCACGATAGGAACTGTAGTCCTTGTGCAGCTTCTTCACCTAGTCCTCAGCCCTGGTAGCATGGGCCAAAGCGAGCCAAGCGTGGTGGAGGTTGGCGCTAACGTTGATCGAACATGGGGAGTTCATTTTATCCTTGTCTACAAAAAGGGAAAAATGAACTAAGTAAAATGAGGAACGACAAAAGCAAAGTCGAAGGGAGGAGAAAGAGAGCTAACCTGCTGGGGGAAGCATGGACTTAGCTAATCTTCGTGCCACGGACGCACTTTCGAAAGCACTATCTGAAGGGGTAAGTTCCACAGTTAGCTACACATTTTTTTGGACCTCGGACTCTGCCTTCGGAGTGTTAAAGACCTCTTCCACATTTCGAGTCCTATTGGGAGAGGGCTCACTCACCTCGGCCTCTGTTGTTTTTCGTTTGGACTTAGTTTGTGCTCAAGTCTGTCTAAGCTGAGGTATTGGTGGTTGACTGGCACTCACAGTAGGAGGCCGAGTTGCAGGCTGAATATAGTCAAAAATGTTGAAACATCCAAACATAGCTGTACTAAAAGAAAAATGGAGTTTAGTCAATAGCTCAGCCAATAAAAATAACATGAATACCAAAACAAACTAGTTACTAGGTCGGTCTCAAGACCCGAGCTATGTCAAAACTTCAAGGGAAGTCAAAAGTTTGGCATTTAAGAGAACCCTCTCGTAATCCCTCAAGCTTATTTATTTCGTGATAGGCTCTAAGCTCGACCAAAGATGTCACTCACATCGTCAGCCCCCTCTCTTATTTTACCTCGGTTATTAGTTACTTCCCACTCACCAGAGCTTATTAAACTAAAAAAATGAACTTTCTAGATTTTATTTGATGAAGGGATGTTACTGAACAATTTCTTACAAGGACGAGCTGTGGCATAATACCAACTCTTATCTATAGAACTGACCTTTATGGAAAAAAACAATTTGAATAACTTAAGAGTCAAAGGAAATCCTAAACCTTCACATAAAACTAAAAAACTGATGATATGACGCCATCTATTTGGAAGCAGCAGAGAAGGTACAAGACCATAGGAGTTTAAGAGTTCAACTACGAAAAGGTGAAGAGGAAACCGTAGGCCGACAAGAACAGCATCACGATATACCCATAATCTGGCTTTACCTCGGTCTTAGGTGACCCTATCAATACTACTAGGTGGATCTATTTTAAACTCTGGAGAGATATATTGACCTTGGCAGTGCTTGGCAAAGTCATTCCTTGTAAACAAGTTAGGACATGTCTCAGGAAGAGCCCCTCCTTTCAGAGCTCTCATTACTGTTAGAGAAACTTGACGAGAGGAAAAAAGTTTGCCTTGGATTTGACCAAGGTCGTGGATCTGGACCCCAAATGCACAAAGGTTATCCTCTAAAGCCTGCTTTTCTTTGGCTGGCATAGGCTTGAGCCACTAGAGTGCCTTTGACCTATGTTCTAACAATGGTTCAAGTGGGTCAGCTGAGGCCACGGAAGCCATATCCTCAGAGACCTTGGCCTATTCGGCCTGTTCATCCTGACTATTTAGCCTTAACCTAGCTTCGAGCTCACGAAAGCTTTCTGAGCTATCCCTATTAGGAGGAGTAATAATCTCTACCGAAGAAGAAGACATGAGGAAAAGGACTTACCTAGAAAGCTCAGACTTATAGGGAAGCTTGGAGTGACTGGAAGCAAAGCAGAGACCGATAAGAGGAGAGAGACAAAACCTTGCCGAATGAGCAAAAATGAAGGGGACCCCTCCTTTTATAGCAAGGTCGCGAAAGGCAAAAGGTCGCCTAGGAAACCTAAAAAGCCTACTCGGGATTCAGGAGGAAAAGTCGCCCTTGGATGACCTTGGAACAATCCAGAGCATATCTATTTCTATGGTCAAGATGGCGCTGTCTCGAATTTAGTAAATCAAGAAAATCAGACTTTAATGTTTCCCATTTCCCCAACTACCTCGTCAGAATTGAACGAAGGGAAACCCAAAAGACTCAGATTTACTTTCCAGAATGGTCCAGCCCTTTGTCTCTCAGCCACGCAATCCACAACTCCCAGCTCGATTTCCTAACACAAAGTGCCCAAGCTCCTCGACAGAGCTTACGGACCGACAATAGGGGGGACAAAATAATGAGGGACATTATTACCTAGGCCATTTCGATCCTTCAGCTCTTGTGGTTGATTTGACCTTATAAGGATCCGTGTAGAGCTGACACGGATTATTACTCTAGATGCCTAGTTCGGCGTCTGACCTACCGGTTTCTGTTTAGGTGTTATCGACCACCTCGGGACTGACCACCCGTTTGGGGAATAAGCATACGTGTGAAAGCCTCGATGGGAAGGTGACGGGGCACCTATTAGCCAACCTATATCATTGGACGAACAAGTCAGCACGATATTATTCAACCACGTCCCATCCATTTGTATTAATGTCAATGACTAAACACGTAATGCCTTGCCTATAAATAGCTCGCCCAAGCTCATGTCAAGGGCAAAATAACTCCGTCCTCGAAATTTTGCCATTCTCGACAACATCTCTTATCATGCCTTTTGTTATCCTTTATTTTCTTTGTTAACTTTGTTTCTCCTTTTTGTTTATGTGTAGAAGCATATTGTAGTTATTTTAATGAAAGAGATGAGCTGGGAGAGCATATTCGAGACTTTGGTCGAGCAAGATCCCATTTCAAAATCCCAAATCATTGAAGAATAGAACAAGAAAATGACAAAAGGAAAATATTTGTTAATGTTTACCCATCTTTTTTTTTGGTTAAAAGGTAAAGAAATGTTTACCCATCTTTATTTATTTATTTATTTTGGGGAGAGGGAAGAACAGGCTCATCGAAAACATGAACAAACAGATAGACAACGTAGCTCCGTAAGTATAATTTATTAGCATAGACAAAGTGTACACGGCAATGCATCTCTCATTAGTTTAAATTTCTTCAATTAATGAATAATGACTTTTTCTTTAAAAAAATCCTTTAATGATTACCCATTTTTTTTTTGGTCTAGATGACCCATCTTTTCTCATTAGTGTATACGGCAATGCAGTTCTGATTAGTTTATTATATTACATTTTAATTTATAATATATATACAAAAATTATATTAAATAATTTTCAATAATCTATAATATTTTTATATTAAATTTGATGAATGTTAATTTAATTCTCTTAACATTACTTAACAAAAAAATTCTACTCAAACAACATTTTTTACTATATAACTCTAATTTGACCAAACAAACTCATAATATGTTTTGTACACAAAACATCTTGGCATGAAATTTCTTCAATCTTACTCTAATTTGGACACATTAATTATGCGCCTTGTAAGAAACAATGTTAAGTAGACACATCTTTTACTTGAAATGGGAATTTATATATATAATTAAATTCAAGATAAAACCGAAATTTAATCGAGTTGATTATTGTAATTTTTTAAGAGATTTTTTTAATAGATTTGGAGTTTAAATTTTAACACTTACAATCTTTTTTTTCATATTTTAAGACTATAATCTGAAATAATCAAATTGTTATATTTATACTTTACAAATATAGTATGCACTCAAATTTAAAATTATTTATTGTGGAGATAAATAAACTTAAATTAACTCTTTAGAAACTTACTGAGGATTGAAATAATAAAATCATGCAAATTATGGGGTCCAAAAAAGAAAGTTAAAAATCACTAATTAGTCAAGTCAATGAATCGCAATTATCTATTTTTTCTAAAAGATAAAGGGTCAAGGACATTTAATCTTTAAAAATGTGGAGGTGTAGACCGGGTAGTATTATCATTAAGCGGTCAAATTCCGTTAAAGGCCCATTGCCTTCCGATTTCCATTAATCTGATGTTGACGTTGAAGTCAACTATGGTGTGCATGATTTTTTTTTTTTTAAACCCTTCGATATGATACGTTATTTTGGATTTCAATTAATTTGATGTTAAACTACACTCGGATCCGAAACTGAAGGAGCTTTGATTAAGGGTAAGTATAAGTTGTGGTTTATAATTACCTTGATTTTTAACAACCTTAACCATGATGACTATTGATTAGCACAGCTTGAAATATTCTTGTGGTTTTACTATCTCATTATGTTTATTCTAATCATGATCATTATGATAAGAAAAGGAAAAATCAAGTTAGGTAGGTTTAGAGAGAGAGAGATTTTTTTTTATGGGGAAATATAATGGGAGGAGAGTATTTGAACTTTGGACCTAATTTTTTTTGAAGAGGACAACAACGGTTAGAGTAAGATTTATTTATTACCAAAATTAGAAATATAAGTTAAATTATATAGGGTAAGATTTAAATCAAGTTATTTCTATCAACGAGTGATATTTTAAGTAAAAAAATTTATTTAAAGTGGTATTTTAAGTACAAATAATGAAAAAGTTTTACTTTTAATCATTGTTGATTGGAATTAATTTGCAAACATATACTCACATTAATTAACTTTTTCATCTATTTGAAAAGTTTTATCAACTATATTACAAGATATTTAACCTTTATAATGGTAATAATTATTTTTTATAATGCTTATACAATTACTTGAAGAAAACTGTAATTCTCCATTCAAGTTTAGGAATTAGGGATAGGGACTGGTCAGTCGTATAAGAAACCTCAGCGGCACCCAAAAGCACGTAGATCAATTAGTAAGGGATTGTTTTAGTTTAATCAGAGGTCTCGATTTCGAGTCCCTAGGTATGCAGCTGTGTTAAAACTCTTGAAGGAGAGCTTTGCTGTCTTTTGGATCCTGCCCGACTCAAATCCGGATTAATCTTATACCAAAAATATGAAGATATCGATAATCTAGGAAAAAAAAACCCTCAGCGGCAATGCAAAATTGTCAAAGATTTCTGCTAAGTCTTCAGCACTACTCTTCATATATTAATATTTAAATAAATAACATTAAACAAATAGTCAAGTGATAATGAAATGAAACATTAAAAAGTAGAAAAGAAACGTAAGATGAAATAGCTTTTAGCCATGCCTGCGGGAGAATTAATCAATGGATCAATCATGTCACTGTAAATGTAGAAAGAAAGCTGAAAGAGAGGTCTTCTACCCCATGATATGTGAAAATAAATAACTTTAAAAAATCAACCCTCTTGTCTTCTCCTTTCATGGTAGAGATAGCAAAGCTTTGCTTCTTCTTTTTTTTTTTTTTCTTCTTGGAGTTCTTACTTTATCAGAGAAGGGAAAGGTGGTGATTAAACAAAAGTATATATTTTTTTAGTAGTAGAAATTTGAAGAAAAAAGAGGGATTGTTAGAGGCAAATAGACAATAAAGAAAGCCGGGAATTTTTTTTATGGGGCTGGCAAGAGAACACGGGAAAAGACAGAAAGAGCAACGTCAGAGTTAGCCCCGTAGGGTTACCCTTCTTTGGCTTGTGGTTTTGGGTTCTTGTTTTTGAACTGCTTGAGGATCACAGAGGGATCTCTTCTCATCCACATCTCTCTCTGGGTTTTATGAGCTGAGCTGAGACTTTTTCTTTATCCTTCTTTATTTGTTCATATTTGTGTGGTTATTGTTGGATTTTCTTTGTATTAGCAAGTAAGGTTTTATTCAAAACATGAAGCTCAAAAGTGGATAGAGAGGATCTGCTTAAGCTCTATCTGCCTTGTATATCTCCTCTTTGTGTGTTTTGAGAGTTTTTCTTAAAAACAAAAAATTGTCTCTTGGGCTAAGGCCAAACCAAAGAAAGAAACCATCAAAGGTCTATGATGAGGATTATTGTATTCATTTCACATATGCTAAGCCTGGCTACTTGGGTATATTAAGTATCAATTTTTCCTTTCTCTTTTATCGCTTAGTTTGGTTTTTTGTCTTTGGATTTTCTTTTGTATGTAAAACCAAGATCCATGGTCCGCGATGCAAACTTGAGATCAGTTCTAGAACTGGTTATGTAAGAGAAGATGTTGAAGGGTTTGTTATTCCACCAACAACAGCAACAGCAACAGCAACAAGCTTTGGAAGAGAATATGTCTAATTTGACTTCTGCATCTGGTGAAGCCAGTGTTTCTTCAGGCAATAGAACTGAAGCTTGCACCAACTACCCTCAACAATACTTCAATACTCCACCACCTCAAATTCAGCCAGTTAAGAAAAAGAGAAACCTACCAGGCAACCCAGGTTACCTTAACACCATTTTTTTTGCTACTTATTTTGTTTGTTTCCTTAACTAATTTTACTTTCCTTGTCTTAGGACTTAGGACTCTTTTTTTAGTTAAAACAATATTGATGCATTTTTTGGGGCGTTTTGAATCAGACCCAGATGCAGAAGTGATAGCTTTGTCTCCTAAAACACTCGTGGCAACAAACAGATTTGTGTGTGAGATCTGCAACAAAGGGTTTCAAAGAGACCAGAACCTTCAGCTTCATAGAAGAGGGCACAATTTGCCATGGAAGTTAAAGCAAAGAACAAGTAAAGAGGTGAGGAAGAAGGTATATGTGTGCCCAGAACCCAGCTGCGTGCATCATGACCCATCAAGGGCGCTTGGGGACTTGACAGGAATCAAGAAGCACTTCTTCAGGAAGCACGGGGAGAAGAAGTGGAAATGTGAGAAGTGTTCGAAGAGGTATGCAGTTCAATCGGACTGGAAAGCTCACTCCAAGACTTGTGGCACTAGAGAATATAGATGTGACTGTGGAACCCTCTTCTCAAGGTAAATAACTAAACCCCCAAAATCATTTTGGGAATTAATGTGGACGTGATTCCATTTAAGCACAACAGTCAAAACTTCATTTATTGAGGCGTGCACTTGGGTATAATTTCGAACAAAAAGAAAGGCTTTTCTTCTTTTCTTTATTCTATTATTTTCAGATTGTAAACTTTACATTCTTTGTCTGATACATCGAAGAATTCATTGCAATATACATCTAGCAGTCCTACTATTGACACCCTAGAGAGAGCTAGAGAGATGCCTGCTGTCCTATGCTCGTAGAGTGAAAAAAAAAAGAGGGATACAGAAAGATGAGCAAAAGAGAAAAGAGGGAGCGAAAGTCAAATAATTCTGGCATCGTCATAGCACTTTATGATTGGTTTTGCCTTTGTTTTCTTTTTTTATTTTCAGGAGGGATAGTTTCATCACTCACAGAGCCTTCTGTGATGCTTTGGCAGAGGAGAGTGCGAGAGCAATCACGGGAGCTAACCCACTTCTCTCCCCGCATCAACCAAGCGCATTGTCAGCAGCATCTTACATTAATTTACAAGCACCCCAATTCAATCCCCAAGACATCCAACTCCAAGCGTTTTCTCTTAAGAAAGAGCAACAAAGTTTTGGTACTCCAAGGCCAGAGATTCCTCCATGGCTCGCTAGCCAACCATTGCTAGGGGCTGGCCCGGGTCCACCGCAGCCTGTAGACCTTTCCTTCTCATCATCATCCATTTTCTCCACAAGATTAGATCATCACGAGTTCTCACAAACGCACCATCGAGATTTAACACTTCATGAAACTCCCAACCCTAACCCTAGTCTTGGCCCCACTCTTCCTCCCTACCATCCAACAACAGTACCTTCCCCACACATGTCAGCTACTGCATTGCTCCAGAAAGCTGCTCAGATGGGTGCAACCATGAGCAGCAAAACTGGCTCAGCATCTGCGCCAGCTACTGCTGCAGCTGCCTCCTTGATCAGACCCCACCAACAAACTCACGTGTCTGCCGATTCTGCTGGCAGTAACAATAACATAACAGCTGGTTTTGGCCTCAACTTGTCTTCACGTGAAGAACTAGCTGTAGGTAGTGGAATTATCCATGGCTTGGCTCCTTTCGGGAACCATAAACCTGCAGCTGCCACTGCAGGTGATCATGCTGGCTCAGGTGCTCCTCCTTCCCTTCTTCAAGACATGATAAATTCTTTGTCTTCTGCCACTGGATTTGACGTCACTTCCTTTGATGATGCATTTGGTCGGATTTTGAACACGAAGAAGGGAGGGAGTTTCATCGACGAATCAATCTCGAAAACAACAATTGCCACTAGAAATGATCATGAAAGTACTGCTCATAGCACTCAAGGTGAAGGGTTGACAAGAGATTTCTTGGGACTGAGAGCTTTCTCTCATAGCGATATTCTCAATATTGCTGCCCTTAATAATTGCATGAACAATTCGCATGAACAACCCAACCAGTCTCAAAAACCGTGGCAAGGTTAGGTAATATAGAAACCTTTTTTCTTAAATACTATATCTTAAATTTAATATTCTCCTCTTGTTTTATTCTTCGGTTTCTTTCTACCATTGCTATAATCTTTATCTTTCCAAAGGGAAGGACCTCTAAAATTACTGATATCAGTTCCTTATATGTAGCCCATGTTACAAATTTTTGTCTTTTCTTATCTATGGTTTTATAAAAAAAACCTAGCTAGCATGCAAAGAAAAAACCTAAGGCTAATATCATAGTTATATAATAGTATACAGAGTGATGTTAATATGTGAAAGCAGCTTCCAAAATGAAAGCAATATCATGATTAACGACATCAAATAGTTATGGGTCTAGCTAGTTTTTTAATCTATCATATTTGTTAGGTGTTTCTTCAATTCTTAAGCACCTTACCTATAACTAGGAAACTAGTTTTTAAATTTAGTTTATAAGTTCGTCACTGAATTGAAGATCGATTATTTAATTTACGTGTAACTAAATGCCACCATTTTTAAAATTTTTAAATTATTTTTTATACAAATAAAAAAAGATTGCAAGTATTGAAATTTTAATCTTAAATCTATTAAAAATATTTTTTAAAAGAATTGCATGAACCCATTGTATTAAGTTTTGAATTTGATCTTAAATTTTTACTCATTGATTGGGTTGTTGTTATAAAAGAGAATATTATCAATTCTTTTATTTAATTTTCACAATTGCATTTTAAATCTTATATACAAGTTAACTTTTATTTTTGGTTACAGTATACAACTTTTATTTTTGGTTACAGTATACAAGTTAATTTGAAGGCATACATTAGTATCAAAATTACACAATCATTGACAAGTTATGATAATGATTCATGCACAGTAAATCTTAGAATAAACTCGATGTTTACATGCCATAATGATTTAGAAAGATTGTATTTATTTATTAAATGTCATGATGAAGTTGAAGAAAAATTAGAGTTGGTATTATAATTTATTATGCCTTATGCCATTATGATATTCAACATGTAATGATGATATTTTTTTTACATCAATTTCCAAGCGGGTTGAGAGAATGGGAAGAGAATCCTAAATGCATTTTTTTTACATTGCAAACGAAAATATATATTATTGGTCACCAAGTCACCATCTCATTGCTGTCAATTAATCCTTTTTTTCGTATGATTAGAATTAAATTTTTACAAAAAAAATATTTCGAAGATAAAATTATGAATTCAACGGAATGTACTTATAATATTTTTTTAAAGGAATTTTAAATCAGACAAAATTTAAGAATATTTTTAACTGTCTTAACCTACTTAAAAAAATAATGAATAAATAATATTCCATCCCTTATCAACTTCAATTTTGAATTGACATTATAGATGGTTGAGCAATAAATGAAATATAAACATAATTTTTAGCATGAAATTAATGTCTCCACAATTAAAAATCGTTCTAATTAGATTTATACTTTTTGTGAAATCGAATGACGGTTTATTCTGTTTTTCGTTTTATTTTTCGCTTATCAGATTATTGTTAACCATCTCTTGTTGTTGAACTCTCTTTTTCTTACTTTTAATAAACTTTGCTTATTTTTCAAAAAAAAAATTTCCACAATTATTTACCTTCTTGCTATATAAAAGACAAGTTTAATTTCACCATCTTATTATGTAAAGGAAAAACTTTCGATTTATAAGCAAACTCGATAACTCATGATGCTCCCACCCACTAGCTTGTGGCCCCCCAATTACTCGTTGGATCTCAATTTGATTATCGTAAAAATCAACAATTAATATAATCATGTGAATAACAACATTCACATCAAATTTGATAAATAATGGAACCTTTTTTTTTCTTTTTAAATTCATAATGAAAATCATAATTTAAGGGATATACGTATAGACAAGAAAAAACGCATTGGATTCTCAAACAGAAAAAAGATTCGTGAAATGTGAAGAAATCGATAGGCAAGCTAGTTGGGGTTAGATTTCTTTTCATTTTTTTTTTTGGTTTTGTGAAAACCAAAAAAAAGATGCTGTTTGACACCTGGTGTGGTGCAACTGGGATTCAATCCCGAGGGAGGATCTCTTCTGCTCATTGGCCTCCACTCATTAGTCATTAAAATAAAGGTGATATTATTATTATTATTATTTCTTGTTAGTACTACCTATAATAGAAAATCTTTAATATTTGTAATCAATGGGTTGATGATACATTTTATTTAAGGATTTATATAGGATATATTAATAATGTATAATTTTTATAAATTATCAATATATAAGAAATTGATATTTTATCAATAAATCTTTATTAGTAAATTAAAAAAAATTATTTGTATTTATTTTTAAGAGTTCGGCATATTTTTAGTTTATTTATTTATAATGTATCAACATATGGTAATGATGCATTGACAATATATAAAAATTATATAAGATTAATGCATAATATATAAACTCTTTATTTATGGGGTGAGTCAATGTGCAATAGTGCATGCCAATTTGTTCTCAGAAGTAATATAAAAAATGGTTTCACTTAAAAATCTTAAGGCCATTTTCAAGTTTAAGAAATCCTACATGCTCATGCAGGAAAACTCACCCACAGGAATGCAGGGCGGATGAGGTGACACAGTCACATAAATTACGAAATTTAAAAATTTTTTATTGCTCAATTAAAAAGAGGTGAGTTTTCTTACATGAGTTTTGGTATAAAAATAACTGTGAAAGTTGATTAATAAGCTTAATGGATTTGTTAGAATGTTTTTCCAAATTGAAGAATATGGATGGAATGAAGTTTTTTAGGGTTGGAATATAAATGAATCTGCCAAAAGATATTCCTGTTTTAGCTTACCTTTTGAGTACAAATAATGCATGCATATTCTAACAAGCCCTCTTTTTAGCTTTAATTTATTTCATTGTAGTAGTTGCTCTATTCTTTTTCTTTCTTTCTTTCTTTCTCCTTCCTTTCTCCATCTCCTTCTCTTTGATTTGTAATTTTAAACTCAAAGGGGATCTCCACTATACCAAGTAAGACCCAAAAAGGTTCCATAATAATTACTCAAAAGTTGTATAGTAGTGCTAAATAAAGGAAAATCATGGTTGCACAAATAAAAAAAATTCTAAAGAAAAAATCTTCCTCTTTTCCTTTCCTTTTTGTCCTTGAAGAGCTGCTATAAGAGAGACTGGTATTGAGTAATCAAATGAGAATGTTATCAAAGTAAGGTATGATTAGCCTATCATAAGAAAAAGTAGCCTTATGTGAGAAACTTTAAAAAATAAACAGAGGGAGATATGGGGAGAAAGATGCTTATCTCTAAGCAATATTGCCATGTTAGGTCAATTAAAATAGATGTGTGAGCTAACTTTGAAAGTGGCATTGGCAGTGGCAATTGTCACCTGTCATTTCATTTTGATTTAGCAAACAAAGAACAAGAAATTAAAGTTAAGAAAATACTTAAAAAATAAAATAAAAATAAAAAAACAAATCTAAAGAGATTCCCCCCAAAATCTGAATTCTCCCACTTCTCCCTTTCATCTCATGTTTATATTGCAAGGCATGCACGTTCATCTTTCTAAAAGCGCGCGCACACACTCTCTCTCTTCCATGTGTGTACGTGTAGACATGTTTGCCATTTTTTATATTGAGTTTCTTTTTAAAGCTTTATTTGGTAAGAAAAATGAAAATGAGTGAGAATAAAAAATTTGATAATTTAATAATTAAGTTTTCTGATCATTTTCTTATTTTTTTACTTTATTATTAGATTAACAATTTTTTTATCGTCACTTTTTTTTTTTTACCGAGCAAAATCTAAAAGTCCACTTTGTTAAAAAGAATGGCATGTTTGTCATTTACACACACATAGAATTCTCTCCTGAGTTCTCTTCTAACTCTTAAGGCAATATATACTATCATGGCAGAAAGGTAACAGTGAGTGTGGGGAGTTGTGGGCTAAAGCACAATCCCCTAAATCCCGTATGCAATGTCTCAGATTTTTGGTACTTTCTGTCTGCTGGTGAGAGGGACTTCTCACTTCTTAAAGCAAAAGAAAATAAAAAACCAATTTATGGTGGTACCGTCACCCAAAAAAAAGCTGCAAATTACCAAAGTTGTGATTGTCTAGCTAGAAAAACTGATGGGGGTGGCTTTGTTTGTTGTTTTGATTTGAGTAGGGTTTTCATGGTTGTGGGCACTGAGGCATGCATGTCTAACTGCAAAAAAACCCAGACCAGTTGACTTGTCAATGTAAAGATCCTGCCATGAGCTCTTTCTTCCCCACTTTGTGTTTTAATTATTGTTACGGTTCTATATGCCTTTATCTTTGACTTGCATTATACCCCACCATTTGTTTTTGATGAATATAACCCCACCATTTTCATTTCTTCAATCCCTCTCTTCTTTCTTTCTCTGTATGCACTACAGCCTCTGAGGTTTTTCTCAGAGTTGATTTCTGTTTTCACTTTCTCCATTATTAAGTGCGTGTGTGTACACACACACAATGTTAGTAGTAAAATCTCCTTCAAAAAAAAAATTTATTAAGGATCCATTTCGATGGACGTTGAATTTGGTTTCGATACTAACAATAAAATTAAAATCAATGATGAAATATGTATTTCTATTCAATTGTAGTAGTATTGATGAGATAAAATGTAATGAGAATAGAAAATAACTATTAAAAACAGTAGTCTAAATTTTGTATATGATCAAATTTATAGTATATATTAAATATTTTTAAAATTAATAAATAAAATGAGATTTACTAAAATTATTTTATATCAAATAATATTTTCTATTAAATATTTAAAAATTATTTTTATGTATATATAAACTTATTCATACTTTAAATAAATGCATAAGTGAACCTCAAAAAATAACCAAAAAAAGCAACAAGAGTAAAAGAAAAAGAAAAAAAATTAACAAAAACAAATAATTTAAACATTTTTAAAAAAAATGAAAAAGTAAAAAACTCAAGGTGAGAATTAAATCTCACTATCCTTCCTCTTCCTGTATCAAATTGGTGGGATTTTTTTTTATCGAGCGCACCTCAAAATGCATTGAATAAGTGTGGATCCAATTCCAAATGATCCCTTAAGGAGAATTAATTTGTATTATGGGCATTGTTGCGGCCTACCAAAAACCTTGGTTGAACCTTTGGCCCAAGTCCCTTAAGTTGAGACCTATTATTCATGAAAATGGAAAAGCCACATTTGTTTTTCCAGATGCAAAGTAAAAGCCAAAATCTAAATAAAAGTGTGTTCAATAGTAATTTTGTAAAGATCAATCATGTGCAAAGACTCTGTTGTTCATGATTTTTTTTTTGTTTTGTTTTGTTTGCTAAAGAGAAACGCCCAACCAAAGGCATTAGCCTAACTTGTCAATGTCTTGTTAACTTTGCTTAAACGTAAGAGGACCGAATGAAGCCCATGAAATCAAGAATTAAAGCAACATATTGCGGTGACATAGCTCATTTTTGAAATCTTTGTTCAACATTTCATCCAATTTTTCTTAAAAGAATTTAGCCTCTTTCTGGAATTGTGTTTACAAATCCATTCACCTTTAAATTTTAAGTCAACTAATCTTCAAAATTCCATAGATTTTTCTTTTATCATTAAATTTACGATTTATATTTGATGCGTTATCGGTGTATAAATTTTATACATTATCAGTAAATTATAATATGTCATCTTATTATTTCAAACAATGTCATAATATGTTTAAAAATGATAATGTAGAAGATTTATGCATTAACAATGATTCAAAAATAAATTCTCAAATATAAATTTCACGAAAAAAATTGCTTTATATCGCAAAATTTGGTTTTTCAAAGAATCTTTTTAGAGATTTTCTGTAAATATTTTGATAGATTCTAGAAAAGAATCTAACAAGAATAGAGATGAGAAAAAGAAAATGAAATGGAGAGATGAGAAAATTCAAGAATTACAGTGTTCTTTCATATCCCATTCCCTTTGTAATAGTAGTATTTATGATTAAAATGATACATGTTATCATAACTGTCAACTATCAACAGTTACAATTGATTCTTAACTAACTTATAACTAATCTCCTTTCACATTTCATATCTGATTTGTCTTATAGCTTGTCCTTGAGCCAGAATTTGTGCACTACTGCCAGTTCTTGGTGAACTTCCTCTGCTCCCTTATGAGCTATATCCATATCAATACCCCCTCATCAACCACAACCTTGTCCTCACGGTTGAATTCTGGATAGCAGTTACGAATAAAGGACTAATCTTCCCAACTTGATTGATCTGCAGAAAACCATTGCCATTGAATTAATAACTGACAAACATCACCACCATCACGCACCACCTTCCTTGACTGTAAAACCATTGTACGTAGGTTCCAAAATAGGATGAAATGCTGAAATATCACCAGTTAAATGTAGAGTTGGAGGCATCTCATTTCATTCAAACAGTTTTAATAATGAAAGATGAAATACATCATGGATGCTTACATATCCAGGCAAGTCTAGCTTATAAGCTACCTAACCATTATGTCTCAACACCTTGAATGGGCCAAAGTATCTCTTAGAAAGTTTATTACTTTCTCGTAGAGCTATTGTTTGCTGTCTATATAGCTGAAGCTTCACCAATACCATGTTTCTTGGATTATACACTGCCTCCCTTCAATGAGCATCAGCACATTTCTTCATGGCTGCCTGAATCCTGATCAAATTCTTCTTCAACTGCTGCAAGATAAGCTGTTTGTCCAAAAGCTCCTTATTAGCTGAATCATTATGTGCTGTCATTGGTATAAAATTCAGAATAGAAGATGGATGACGAAAAATTTACTCTAAATAGGGTCTTGTCTGCTTTAGAGTGAAAGACAGAATTGTACCAAAACTCTACCCAACGCAAGATGTTTGTCCACCTGGTAGGAAATTCTCCTGCAAACGCACGCAAGTATTGTTCCAATACCTTTTTAACCACCTCCGTCTAACCATCAGTCCTCGGATGATAAGGGACAGTCCACTCAAAGTAAACAACGCTATCCAAAAACAACTCATGAATTGCATCTCTATCCGAGACAATAGATTGAGGTAAACCATGAATCTTACAAATCATTTTGGCAAACATATCAGCAACCTTGAAAGCATTATAGCTTGTAGGTAATGCACCAAAGTTAGGGGTATTTCTCTACAACAAAATCCTTGGAGAAGTTTGATAGAGATAACACAGGTGCAAAAGTCATGGCATTTTTCAGAGCTTTAAATGCCATCTGTGCTTCCTTACTCTAAATAAAAGATTCTCCTCTTAAGAGATCAGTCAAAGCTGCTGCAATTGTAGCATCTGATCGTATAAAACGACGATAGTAACCAGTCAAACCGAGGAATCCTCGTAGTTCCTTCAAGCATCTTGGTATTGGCCAATCTACCATAGCTTGAACCTTTTGGAAATCCATGCTAACTTCTATGCTCGACACCACATGTCCTAAGTATTCAACTGAGTATTGAGCAAAGGTACATTTGCTTTGCTTCACAATGAATTTATTGTCTTTGAGAGTCTGAAACACCTGTCTCAGATGATCAATACGTTCCTGCTTTGTCAAACTCTAGATTAATAAATCATGAAAAAATACGTTAACAAATTTTCGCAGGAAAGGTTTCAAAATCAAATTCACCATAGCTTGAAAGGTTGATGATGCGTTTGCCAACCCCAAAGGCATCACAATGAATTCGTAATATCCCTTATGCTTTCGAAAGACGGTATTAGGAACATCATATGATTTGACACTGATTTGGTGACACCCTGCACGCAAATCCAACTTAAAAAAATAGGAGCACCTCCAAGTTCATCATTAATTCATTTGCTGTAGGAATAGTAAATCTATCATTCACGGTAGTATTGTTCAAGGCTTTGTGATCAACACAGTAGACATCCCATTTTGTGACCGGGATGTAATTTTATAAAATAATAATTTGTAAATTTTGATTAATTAAATTAACATCCAGAATTATAATTAATAATATATATTATTTAATAATTAACATTAGGATTATTTAAAAGGATAAGATATAACTGATTAATATTAATTTTTAGGAAATTTAGATAATAAGAGTTATTATTAGACTAATTTTTTATTTAATGTAAGATAAATATTAATATGGGTTAGGTTTAGTTTAATAGGATTAAGGATTTATTAGATAATTATTAAATTAAATTTTTTTACTAGAATAGGATATTATTGATTTATTAGGATAATTGGTAAGATAGAATGGTAGGGTAAATTGCAGAATATTTAGGATATTTATAGATTATTTGATTTTAAGATTAAGTAAACAATTATGATTAATTTCATTAGAGATTGGGATTAGGATAAATTATAGGAATAATTAATAATTTATTCTATTCATTTTCGTGGGAGTAAAGATTTGTGCCTAAAACGGAAGAAAACTCGTTTCTCATAAGAGTTTAGTTTCTCTTCGTGAATGGAAAAACAAATGTTAGCTTTAAATTGACATATGTACTTTGAAATGATAAAAACTTAAGTAACATTAAGTGTTTGACTCTATAATGTAAATTTGCTTTACCAATCATATGATTTTCTCAAACCACTTTAAGTCTACATATCAAAGTTTAAGACTATGATTTAATTGCATATTCTTATTGGTCTTAACATTTTACAAAATTATTTTAAATATCTTCATTAATTAATTTTCTCAAGAACACATTAAACACAACTTTAGAAAATTACTTAACAAGTTTTTTACACTAAGTCTTTAGTTGAGAAAGTCAAGAAAAATTCTCACAAAATTCTAAAATGTTTGGGATAAATTAAAATCAAAGTCCACATCATTTCTAACCTAATTTAACCCAAAAAAGTGCAGGAAAAGCATTGGATTGATCCCCGAATGGCAGAATACTCCCAGGAAGCAAAATCAAGCAAAAAGGAAGCATGGGATAGATCCCTTCATGGCAAAATGCCTTGGAGGCGTGGAATGAAGCATAAGATTGATCCCCTAGGGCATAGGATCGATCCCAATCTCAAAAAAGCACTCAAATGGGTAGTTTTTATGAGATACAACGATAACTTTCGATTTTGGCTCCACCCAACGTTAAGAATACATCCAAGGGACTATAAATAGAGGCTTGGAAGCTTAAGAAAGCAAGAGGAACAGCTAGACATCAATATTCTTCATCTTCTCCATTTTCCTCAAGTCTCAACAACATTTCAAGTGCTAAAATTCTTCATAGTCTATCATTCTCATCTTCCTTGTATAAACTAGCACAAATATCGTATAGGCTTTTCTTTATGCTTAACTTTTGTAATCATTTGTCTATCTAGAGGTATCTCCTTGATTACACAAATTAGAAAATCCATTCACAATTTGTAAAAGAGAGTGAACCCTTGAGTGCTTCATTATAAGTGAGGATCGGGTAAAAGATTTTCTCCTTGAGCCATAAAAGAGAGAGTTTGTAAGGTTTCCTTCTTAAGCCCCGAAAAAGAAGGGGAAAGGTTTTCTCCTTGAACCCAGAAAAAGGAGAGGTGTAAAGGTTTCTCTTGAGCCTACGAAAAAGAGGGATTGTAAAGACAAATTCAAGTTAGTGAATTTGGGGAAAATCCTTGGAAGCGTCTCAAGGTAGATGACATAGGCAAGATTGCCGAACCTCTATAAATCGCTTATGTACATTTCTCTTTCCCTTCTCTCTTTATTTACTTGCAATTATATTTGTGCTTACTGTATTGAATTTGGATTGCATGCTTGCATAGCCTAGAACTTAAAAAATATTAATATAGGCTAATGAATTTTGAAGAATCGAAAAACGAACTTAAGGTTAGTTAAAAACCGATTCACCCCTCTCTCTATATTGTTATAGAGCCAACAGCAAATATGATTTTTCTCATAGAGATACATGATATTGATGCTTGGTTGACCAAAAAAGCTTTGACTTTCACTCATTTTTGTGAGAGTCAAGATTTGTGTCCAAAACGGAAGGAAGCTCATTTCTTGTAAGAGTTTGGTTTCCTTTTGCAAATGGGCAAGCAAATATGATTATTCTCTTTGGGATACACAATATTGATGCTTTGATTGACCAAGAAAGCATTCACTTCCACTCATTTTTGTGAAAGTCAAGATTTGTGGCCAAAGCGGAGGAAAACTCATTTCTTGTAAGAGTTTTGTTTGGTTTTGCGAATGGAAAAGCAAATGTAATTGTTCTCATTGAGATATGCGATATTAATGCTTTGGCTAACAAAAAAGCATTCACTTCCACTCGTTTCGATGGGAGTTAAGATTTGTGCTCAAAACGAAAGAAAGCTCATTTCTCGTAAGAGTTTAATTTCTTTTCACGAATGGGTAAACAAATATAATTGTTTTCATTGGGATATACAATATTGATGTTTTGGTTCACCAAAAAAGCAACTTCCTCTACTCATTTTTGTGGGAATCAAGATTTTTTTCCAAAATGGAGGAAAGTTTGTTTTTTTGTAAGAGTTTAGTTTCTTTTAGTGAATTGGCAAGCAAATATGATTGTTCTTATTGAGATACACGATATTGATGCTTTGGTTGACCAAAAAAGCATTCACTTTCACTTATTTTCGTGGGAATCAAGATTTGTGCCCAAAATAGAGGAAAGCTCGCTTTTCGAAAGAGTTTAGTTTCTTTTCGTGAATGGGCAAGCAAATATAATTGTTCTCATTAGGATACATGATATTAATACTTTGATTGACCAAAAAAGCAATCTCCTCCACTCATTTTTAGGAGTTAGGATTTGTTTCTAAAACGAAGGAAAGCTTGTTTCTCGTAAGAGTTTAATTTCGTTTGCGAATGGGCAAGAAAATATAATTTTCTCATTAGGATACACGATATTGATGCTTTGATTGACCAAAAAAGCATTCACTTCCACTCATTTTCGTAGGAGTCAAGATTTTTGCCTAAAATGGAGGAAAGCTCGTTTCTCGTAAGAGTTAAGGGGTTTTTTTTTCTTTGGATGGGCAATCAAATATGATTGTTCTTATTAGGATACATAATATTGATGCTTTGGTTGACCACAAAAGCAATCTCCTCCACTCATTTTTGTGGGAGTTAAGATTTATGCCCAAAACGGAGGAAAGCTCATTTCTCGTAAGAGTTAAGGTTTTTTTTTCTCCGGATAGGCAATCAAATATGATTGTTCTCATTAGGATGCACAATATTGATGCTTTGGTTGACCACAAAAGCAATCTCCTCCACTCATTTTTGTGGGAGTCAAGATTTATGCCCAAAAAGGAGGAAAGCTCGTTTCTTGGAAGAGTTTAGTTTCTTTTTGCAAATGGGCAAGCAAATATGATTGTTCTCATTAGGATACATGATATTGATGTTTTGGTTGACAAAAAAAAAGCATTGACTTCTACTCATTTTCGTGAGAGTCAAGATTTATACCCAAAATGAAAGAATGCTTGTTTCTTGTAAGAGTTTAGGGTTTTTTTTTTGTGTATGAGCAAGCAAATATGATTGTTTTCGTCAGGATACACAATATTGATGTTTAGGTTGACAAAAAAAGTAATCTTCTCCACTCATTTTTGTGGGAGTCATGATTTTTTATCAAAATGGAGGAAAGCTCGTTTTTTGAAAAGTTTAGTTTCTTTTAGCGAATGCGCAAGTAAATATAATTGTTCTCATTGGGATACATGATTAATGCTTTGGTTGACAAAAAAAGCATGGACTTCCAATCATTTTTGTGGGAGTCAAGATTTGTGCCCAAATATGAGGAAAACTTGTTTCTTTTAATAGTTCAGTTTCTTTTCGTGAATGAGTAAGCAAATATAACTGTTTTTATTAGGATACACGACATTGATGCTTTGGTTGACCAAAAAAGCATTTACTTCCACTCATTTTTATGAGAGTCAAGATTTGTGTCCAAAATTAAGGAGAGCTCGTTTCTCGTAAGAGTTTAGTTTCTTTTCGCGAATGGGCAGACAATAATGATTGTTCTCTTTGAGATACACAATATTGATGCTTTGGTTAACCAAAAAAGCATTTACTTCCACTCATTTTTATGGAAGTTAAGATTTGTGCCCAAAATGAAAGAAAGCTCATTTCTCGTCAGAGTTTAATTTATTTTTGTGAATAGGAAAGCAAATATAATTGTTCTCTTATGAGAAACGAGCTTTACTCCATTAGGATTACTCACCTCCATGATAATTGGCATAAAATTCTCGTCAATATTCTCCCTTGAATTATTCTTACCAAGTTTAGCAAATATGTTTCGAAAAGCACTCTGTACCCTTGACTTGCCTTTTGCAGCCTCATCCTTTTTGTTTAGTCTTCTGATTTTCCTTTGGACTAACATCCATGGCCCAACATTTTTGTTCTTGATTGGATTTTTTGTGATTTGCTACTCTAGCTGAATCATCTTGGCAATGTGGGGAATTTATAACTACAGATGGACATGAATTTGATCTATGCCCAAATTTACCACATTGGAAACAATTCATATGCAAATCTTCAAACTCTAGTAATTGCATATGTTTCCCAAAAAAAAAAACTTTGTAACTAATGGCTTAGCAAGATCAATCTCAACACATAATCGAACATATTTTCGTCGAGTGGCCTCATCAATGTTTCTATCGATCTTCATAACTCTTTCCACACAACACTCCATATTGGACAAAACTAAGTGATTTCATAATATTCCATCGGTAAACTAAAAAAATGAATCCATACAAGGACTTTGAAAATTTTATCTTTTGAGGGTTTAAAATTTGGCATCCATTATTGTACTGTTAAATAATGTTCTCCAATAATCCAAAGACCTCATTCCAATTAATGAATATAGTCTTTCTTCATTTTGAATTTAAAGAAAAAAAATATCCTAGATCAATTACCTTGTATCCGCCACCAAATTGCCACAGTTGCTTCATCTGACTAATAAGGTTTAGAAACTTCATCCCTTACTTAGCAACTTCACAATTAAAGCCTTACACCATGGTTTACGCATCAACACTTTCTCCTTCCTTGTGTAAGCAATCTTAGGTTCAGAGCATTCAAAGTCATCCTTATCCTCTAAAACTCGATCATCAAAAGCCATCTTATCATCAACACTAGAATCCTTCCACTCGTCCCAGTGACGGATTTTGACATTTGATTTTGAGGGGCCAATTAGTATTATTATTTTTTTGTTCATATGTGGTATGAGGGGAATGAAAATTTAAATCTTGAATTTAATCCTTTTAAGTGGAGATAATAACCGTTGGGTTAAGTTTTTATTATTATGGCTAATTAAAACTTTAAAACTATATTTCTTTTTCATTTGAGTTCGGTCATTATGTTTTAATAACATAAGACTTATATACAAGTAATATACTAATAAAAAAAACTTATAAAATTATAAATTTTAATAATTCATAAAGAAAAAGTATAAAGAAATAAATTATATCAAATATATAATCTCATCTAAAATTATGAGTGGTATTCTTTTGAAGAAACAAAATCTTCAAAAATTAAATTTAAACTAAATGTCTCAGTAATTTTTCGTTCGATGTTGACATGACAATCAAGTTATCTCAAAATTATGTAATAGAAATTAAAAAAGAATTATCCCAAAATTTTGACTAAATATAAATTTTTTAACATTACTCATGTATATGATAACAAGATAAATAAACATATATTTAAAAAATAGAGTAACATAGAAACATTAATAATTTTGCTATTCTTGTTTTTGGGGATAGTTGATAGGTCTCAAGGCAATCCAAATAGCAAACAAAAGTGCAAAAAATATTAAATATATATATAATAAAAATGATATCGGATGACTATTAGGTTAGAAAAATATTATATATTTGTTTTCTTTTTAGTTGATTGAGAGTTTAGATGAGAAAAGTTAAACTAGATTTTTTAAGTTTATATAATTGCAACTTAATATTTGTGACAATCAAATTGATTTTATGTATTTGTAAATAGTGATGGATGAGTAAAGTAAATAAATTAATATAAATGTAATTTTAATTTTTTTTAATTTGAGGGGGCCAATTTAAATTTATGCAATATAAATACATTATATATAACATATATAAAAAATATTAGTAAAAATGTTAGGGTGGGGGGGCCAAGGCCCCTCCTAGGGGTGTAATCGAGCCGAGCCGAACCGATACAATGGGGTGCTTGAGCTCGAGCTCGAGCTCGACTTGGAAACTCGCTGCTCGGTACTCGGCTCGAACTCGATCGAGCCTTAATTTTTGAGCTCGAGCTCGACTCGAGATCAAAATCGAGCTACTCGAGCTCACTCGATTAGGCTCGATTCTCATATTAGAACTCGAGCTCAAAGCTTATGCTCGAACTCGAATTTATTTTAATATAAATAGAATTATTGTGTATTAATTAAATATAACAAAATATAAATTTTTAATAACAATAATAAAAATGCAACAACAATATTGAAAACTCAAAAAAAAACTCAAAACTTAATCCTTATGTAATTTTATTAGAAAACTCAAAACAGCAACAGAAAATGTTGTACATCTTGGAAAATCATCTACATAAGAAAAATATATGCTAATACAAATTCACTCCACACAAGTCACCACATACCACACATAATGCACATCGCCCTAAAAATCTACATAATCTGTCAAATATATGCAATTCAGCATGAACCAAGAAGGTAAAACATGAATAATTTACCTAAGTATGACTTAGGCAGATGCTATGAATAGTGCTCTCAGAAAATAATCTATACTTCAATTATATTACTCGATGAGTAAATCCAAACAATACTCTAGGACTTTAGAATATGCATACGACAAATGGATAAGAATGATAGGAACAGCATTAGGCAACCAAGAACAAAGAGAGTTTGGCTTTGTAATCAACATGTGTAACCACTTTTTGCTCAATCTCAATCACAGCCTCTGGGATGCTTTGAAAATATCTGCCATCGTACACAAATGTGATATCAATAGAAGAAAAAAAATCAATAATTTTAATAAAAATTGTAAAAATAAAATAGGATCAGAGGGGGCACCAGATCTGTTGTAGGTTCGCCGGATATGCTGTGATAGGGGGCTAGGTGCGCCAGATCTGCTGTGGGTAGAGGTGGCAAAAGTTGACCCGACCTGAAAAATCCGCCCAATTAACCCGAATCCAAACCCGACTGATTTGATTTGACTAAAAAAGTTAACAACCCAAATCCAACCAGATCCGAATCCGAATTGATCTGAAACCAAATTTATCCGAATTTACATTGATCCAAGCCTGACTGGATCCGAACCCGAAATGATCTGAACCCAAATTCATCCGAACCCAAATTCATCCGAATTTAGATTAACTCGAACTTGAATTGATCCGAACCTAAATTGACTTGAATCCAAATTAATCTGAATTCAAATTTACCCAAACTTGAAAAGATTCAAACTTAAATTTAATATTATCAATAAATATTTAAATGTTAAAATTAAATATCAAAGTATTTTAATATCGTAAAAATATAATTTTTTTCAATAATATGAGTGTTATATATTTTTGGCTTAATAGCCAAATGTGTCCTCAACGTTTACCATAATAGCCAAATGTGTCCTCAACGTTTACCACAAAATGAAATTAAGTCCTCAACATTTAAATGCATGAAAATCAGTCCTCAACATTACAAAATAATTGAATGAAGGACATTTCCGTTAAATCCTTTAATTTTCGTTAAGTTTTATTACTGGTAGGGGTAACGAAAATTAAAAGATTTAATGGAAATGTCCTTAATTCAATTATTTTATAACATTGAGGACTGATTTTCATGCGTTTAAACGTTGAGGACTTAATTCTATTTTGTGGCAAACGTTGAGGACACATTTGGCTATTAAGCCTATATTTTTTTAATCTAGTTAAATTTAAATATTCACTTTTATATTGCATTCATTTAAACCTAATGTATAATTATTTAATGGCTAATCTATAATAGAATACAGAAGCTATATCATCTATACTAATGTCTCCAATTATTCTATAAAAAATCAAAATAAATTAAAGATATATAATACTATTTTATGATATTTATTAGGGATTGTTAAATCACTTTGATTTAAAAGTTATTAATTATTGTAGATAATAAAAATAAAATGAAAAAATGTAATTAATTTATGAATATTGGTAAATATATTATAAAGAAAACTATCATACAGAATATTAAATATTTTGATTATTTCAATCCCAATTGTACTATAGGTCATGTAAGAAGAAAATTTTATTTTCATGAGTTTTGTAATTCTTAGAAATATGGTTTCAGTTGATTTTCATACCAGATAAATCACATCAAGATGACCAAAGCTTAATCCAATAAATCTGTCCAATTGACCCGAATCCAAATCCGACCAACACGAATCCAAATCTGACTAACTCGAATTGACAAAAAAAGTCAACGATACAAACCCGACCTTATTTCAACTCGAAATGATCCAAATCCGAAATAGACCGATTTTTCCTTGACCCAAACTCGACCTTATTCGAACCTAAAATGATCCAAACTCGAAATAAATCGATTTTTCCTTAACCCAAACCCGACCTTATCCGAACCCGAAATGATCCGAATTTGAAAAGATCCGATCCAAAATGATCCAACCCAAACCCGATCCGACCCGCCCATTTGCCACCTCTAGCTGTGGGAGAGGGATAGGCTTGCCGGATCTACTGCGGTTGATCAAATTTGCTATGGAAGAGAGGAAGAGAGCGGTTGGACGGATGGTGTAAAGGCGTCGAAGCTTGGGGAGTAGGCTTGTCAGATCTACTACGAGAAGGGTTTGGATCTACTGCGGGAAGGCCTAGGCTCTCCAGATCTGTTATTGAAGGTGCTAGACTCGTCAGATCTATTGCGAAAGAGACGAAGAGAGGGGTTGGTTGGCTGGTGTAGGGACTCGCCAGATCTATTGCGGAAGGGGCTAGAATCGCCAGATCTGCTGTGGAAGAGAGGGGTTGGTTGGCTAGTGTAGGGGCGCCGACTTGGGGGTACGCCAGACTTGCGATAGATGCTAGGTGGGGTTGGGGCTCGGGCAGCTGCAAGGTTTTGGGTTAGGTAGAATATGGAGTAGTAAGTGATTGTGAAAGCTTGAAAGAGATATTAACGCGACCAAAAAAAAAAGAAAGAGATAAAGGTTTCTGAAGGTTAACGTAGGGCATATATGTAATTTTACATTAAAATAATAAAGCTCGACAAGGCTCGCGAGCTACTCGAGTCAGGTATCTTAGTACTCGAAATCGGCTCACTCGATAGCTCGAGTAGCTCGAGCTCGAGCTCGGCTTGACAAAAATCAAGTCGAATTCGAGTTTTCATTGAGTCGAGTCCGAGTAGCTTGCGAGTACCAGTGTATCATTTACACCCCTAGCCCCTCCAACCATAGCTTACGCACCGCCATTGACTCGTCCCACACAATATCCTGTTGCTCTCTAAAACTAGTCAATTTATCCATATGAGAAAACTTGACACTTTAACTCTCTTTAGCCTTCAAATGTTGAGAAGACATCTTGAAGCCAACCCTAGAGATCATCTCCTCCCCATCATCATCATGCACACCTTTACCACCTTTGAACTTTTTCTTTGTTCGTTTCAAAATTTCATTAACTGCAACAAGATTAAAATGGAAGTTTTCTTGCATTAAAAAAAGCAGATCTTCCAGAGCATTTTCCACCGTAACAACTAGCTGAAAATATTATAAAAAAGGTACTAATAACTTTGATGGATAAAATTTAATTTGTAATAAAAATAGGGAATTTTATAGGAAATTATGCATACATATTGTAGACACCTTATTTTGTCCGGAGTCTTAATTTGTAAAAATAATTAATTGGATTGGGTGACATTGTATTTTAATTTAACAATTTAGAATTAGGCTAGAATTAAATGAGAATTTTTTTAGATTTTAGAATTAACATTAATTAGGAAATTAAAATTAAAATAGGATTTAGGAATGATAATAAAAAAGGGAACAGATAAGAAAAGAAAATAAAATTAATTTTAGAATAGGATAATTAGATTTTTAGGATAATTATTTAGATTTGATAAAGTTAGATTAAGATTAACATAAGAATTAAATAGATAAAATATTAAAAATAAGATATAATTAATAGAATAGATTAGTTGTATTAAGACTCTAATAAGTTTATGACTATAAAAAGGGGTCAAACCCCATAACTTAAAAAAAAGAATCCTCAGAGAAAAATTCATAAAAAAGAAAAGCAGTCTGCATCAAGAAAAAAACAGCAAGCAAAGAAGAAGTGAATTTCAATCAAAGCAGCGACGGCATTTGACCACTCGTTGTTTCCGGAAGCGGCATTTAAGCTTAGGCAAGAGGTTCTGAGGCAAGTTTCTAGCGAAGAGTAAAAGCAGCTAGGAAGGAAAGGCTGCCCACGTCAAGGATTTACGAGAGACATCAACGCTTGGAATATTGGGTTCATTTGCTTGGAAATTGAAGGCCACGTGAAGTCAAAGATAAAAGTAATATATTTGGCCATCATCATTTGACAACATTGGTATGCTTTTATGCCTTTTGAATTGTTTATATTTTATATGGGTTTTTTTGTTAGTTAGTTAGTACACGTTTTTATATTCTAAGAAGATAGAAATGGTGTTTAATAAGAATAAGTGGGTATAAGTATAGGATAATGACAAATAAGGTTTAAAATAGAAATTAAAATAAGGGATAAAAAATAAATAAATAAATAAAAATTAGGATAAATCTTCCAATGAATATTGAAAATTGTTTAATAAAATTAAAATTATTCCGATGATGGAATCTTTGAGGTGATTACGAATGAGTAACACTCGAAGAATTTTTAGTTGAGAAGATCCTTCTAAGTTTATCCAGAATGATGGAAGACATAGAAGGCATTTTCAAAATAAACAAATAACAAATAAAGATAAAAACATAATAAATAATAAAATTTATATTCTAATAAAAATAAAATAATAAATAATAATTAAAGTTAATAAATAATAAAATAATAATTCCGATGATGGAATCCTCAAGGCGATTACGAATGAGTAACACTTAAGGAATTCCTAGGTGAGGAGGTTCTTCTAAGTTTATCCAGAATGATGGAAAATTTAGGAGATATTCTCAACATTAAATACCAAAATCCTAAAAATATTAATAAATAATATATAAAAAATAATATTAAAATAAATAAATAAATAAAAGTAATAAAAATAATTAAGTAAAAATAATAAATAAATTCTAAAATATTTCCGACGACGGAGCCTCTTCAAGGGAGTCGAATGGTACCTCTTGAATACTCTTGAGGTGAGAAGATTTTTTAAAAGTTAATTCAGAATGATAGAGGATTCTTAAAAGAATTTTCAATATTTAAATAATAAAAAATATATATAAATTATAAAGGCCACATAACTAAGACTAAGTTAAAATAATACAAGATTAAAATGGTACCAATCTTAGGCGTTGTAGGGGTGCTATAACCTTCCCTACACGTAAATGAACTCCCGAACCCAAAACTAAAAATGTAGACCAGTCCTTAGAGTCATTTAGGTGGCCAATCACACCTAGGTTAAAAAAGATTGGTGGCGACTCCATTTCTTTAATGTCTAACGACCTAACCCTAGGAAATTGTATTTTAATTTAACAATTTAGAATTAGGCTAGAATTAAATGAGAATTTTTTAGATTTTAGAATTAACATTAATTAGGAAATTAAAATTAAAATAGGATTTATGAATGATAATAAAAAAGGGAACAGATAAGAAAAGAAAATTAATTTTAGAATAGGATAATTAGATTTTTAGGATAATTATTTCGATTTGATAAAGTTAGATTAGGATTAGCATAAGAATTAAATAGATAAAATATTAAAAATAAGAGATAATTAATAGAATAGATTAGTTGTATTAGGACTCTAATAAGTTTATGACTATAAAAAGGGGTCAAATCCCATAACTTAAAAAAAAAGAATCCTCAGAGAAAAATTCATAAAAAAGAAAAGCGGTCTGCATCAAGAAAAAAACAGTAAGCAAAGAAGAAGGGAATTTCAATCAAAGAAGGGACGGCATTTGGCCACTCGTTGTTTCCGGGAGCGGCATTTAAGCTTAAGCAAGAGGTTTTGAGGCAAGTTTCCAGCGAAGAGTAAAAGCAGCTAGGAAGGAAAGGCTGCCCACGTCAAGGATTTACGAGAGACATCAACGCTTGGAATATTGGGTTCATTTGCTTGGAAATTGAAGGCCACATGAAGTCAAAGATAAAAGTAATATATTTGGCCATCATCATCTGATAACATTGGTATGCTTTTATGCCTTTTGAATTGTTTATATTTTATATGGGTTTTTTTGTTAGTTAGTTAGTATACGTTTTTATATTCTAAGAAGATAGAAATGGTGTTTAATAAGAATAAGTGGGTATAAGTATAAGGATAATGACAAATAAGGTTTAAAATAGAAATTAAAATAAGGGATAAAAAATAAATAAATAAAAAGTAGGATAAATCTTCTAATGAATATTGAAAATTGTTTAATAAAATTAAAATTATTCCGATGATGGAATCTTTGAGGTGATTACGAATGAGTAACACTCGAAGAATTCTTAGGTGAGAAGATCCTTCTAAGTTTATCCAGAATGATGGAAGACATAGAAGGCATTTTCAAAATAAACGAATAATAAATAAAGATAAAAACATAATAAATAATAAAATTTATATTCTAATAAAAATAAAATAATAAATAATAATTAAAGTTAATAAATAATAAAATAATAATTCCGATGATGGAATCCTCAAGGCGATTACGAATGAGTAACACTTAAGGAATTCCTAGGTGAGGAGGTTCTTCTAAGTTTATCCAGAATGATGGAAAATTTAAGAGATATTCTCAACATTAAATACCAAAATCCTAAAAATATTAATAAATAATATATAAAAAATAATATTAAAATAAATAAATAAATAAAAGTAATAAAAATAATTAAGTAAAAATAATAAATAAATTCTAAAATATTTCCGACGACGAAGCCTCTTCAAGGGAGTCGAATGGTACCTCTTGAATACTCTTGAGGTGAGAAGATTTTTTAAAAGTTAATTCAGAATAATAGAGGATTCTTAAAAGAATTTTCAATATTTAAATAATAAAAAATATATATAAATTATAAAGGCCACATAACTAAGACTAAGTTAAAATAATACAAGATTAAAACGGTACCAATCTTAGGCGTTGTAGGGGTGCTATAACCTTCCCTACACGTAAATGAACTCCCGAACCCAAAACTAAAAATGTAGACCAGTCCTTAGAGTCATTTAGGTGGCCAATCACACCTAGGTTAAAAAAGATTGGTGGCGACTCCATTTCTTTAATGTCTAACGACCTAACCCTAGGAAATTGTATTTTAATTTAACAATTTAGAATTAGGCTAGAATTAAATGAGAATTTTTTAGATTTTAGAATTAACATTAATTAGGAAATTAAAATTAAAATAGGATTTAGGAATGATAATAAAAAAGGGAACAGATAAGAAAAGAAAAGAAAATTAATTTTAGAATAGGATAATTAGATTTTTAGGATAATTATTTAGATTTGATAAAGTTAGATTAGGATTAACATAAGAATTAAATAGATAAAATATTAAAAATAAGAGATAATTAATAGAATAGATTAGTTGTATTAGGACTCTAATAAGTTTATGACTATAAAAAGGGGTCAAACCCCATAACTTAAAAAAAAAGAATCCTCAGAGAAAAATTCATAAAAAAAAAAGCGGTCTACATCAAGAAAAAAACAGTAAGCAAAGAAGAAGGGAATTTCAATCAAAGAAGGGAATTTCAATCAAAGAAGGGACGGCATTTGGCCACTCGTTGTTTCCGGGAGCGGCAATTAAGCTTAAGCAAGAGGTTTTGAGGCAAGTTTCCAGCGAAGAGTAAAAGCAGCTAGGAAGGAAAGGCTACCCACGTCAAGGATTTACGAGAGACATCAACGCTTGGAATATTGGGTTCATTTGCTTGGAAATTGAAGGCCACGTGAAGTCAAAGATAAAAGTAATATATTTGGCCATCATCATCTGATAACATTGGTATGCTTTTATGCCTTTTGAATTGTTTATATTTTATATGGGTTTTTTTATTAGTTAGTTAGTACACGTTTTTATATTCTAAGAAGATAGAAATAGTGTTTAATAAGAATAAGTGGGTATAAGTATAAGGATAATGACAAATAAGGTTTAAAATAGAAATTAAAATAAGGGATAAAAAATAAATAAATAAAAATTAGGATAAATCTTCCAATGAATATTGAAAATTGTTTAATAAAATTAAAATTATTCCGATGATGGAATCTTTGAGGTGATTACGAATGAGTAACACTCGAAGAATTCTTAGGTGAGAAGATCCTTCTAAGTTTATCCAGAATGATGGAAGACATAGAAGGCATTTTCAAAATAAACGAATAATAAATAAAGATAAAAACATAATAAATAATAAAATTTATATTCTAATAAAAATAAAATAATAAATAATAATTAAAGTTAATAAATAATAAAATAATTATTCTGATGAAGGAATCCTCAAGGCGATTACGAATGAGTAACACTTGAGGAATTCCTAGGTGAGGAGGTTCTTCTAAGTTTATCCAGAATGATGGAAAATTTAGGAGATATTCTCAACATTAAATACCAAAATCCTAAAAAAATTAATAAATAATATATAAAAAATAATATTAAAAATAAATAAATATATAAAAGTAATAAAAATAATTAAGTAAAAATAATAAATAAATTCTAAAATATTTTCGACGACGGAGCCTCTTCAAGGGAGTCGAATGGTACCTCTTGAATACTCTTGAGGTGAGAAGATTTTTTAAGAGTTCGTTCAGAATGATAGAGGATTCTTAAAAGAATTTTCAATATTTAAATAATAAAAAAAATATATAAATTATAAAGGCCACATAGCTAAGACTAAGTTAAAATAATACAAGATTAAAATGGTACCAATCTTGGGCGTTGTAGGGGTGCTATAGCCTTTCGTACACGTAAATGAACTCCCGAACCCAAAACTAAAAATGTAGACCAGTCCTTAGAGTCATTTAGGTGGCCAATCACACCTAGTGTCACACCCGGGAAACGTGAAAGTTTTGGGCTAAATTTTATATATATATATATAATCTTAATTTCTTACTTGGGTTGCATTCCTGTCAGTGCCTCATCACACTTTTCCAACCACAAAAACATCATAATATTTTCATAAAATATTTCATTCACATTATATTGACTTATTCCTCAAAGTAACGTTTACATTCCTACGATATCGATTACATCCCAAAAGTATTATTATTTATGTACAAATATCTGTGCTATACAGGATGTCTGGTATCAAAATATGTGTATACCTTACGTGAGTACAAAAACTAGCAGGAGGAGAGATGTAACCCTCGGCCTATGTCATATGCGCAACAGGCAAAGAGATGATCACTGCAAATAATCTGGTAAGGTAGGGGGTGAGCTTTTTGGAAAGCCCGTAAGAAATGCATTTAAAATAGTCATAGTATTGATTTATGCAAAAAATAAGTGCCATAATAATGCTTTCATACTTTAAACATTTGTATGAATTCTTTAATACATATATAACAAATTCATACTTGTTCAAACATGCATCATACTTTAGAAATTTAATATCAAAATTAATAAAACTTATCATACAGTTCTTGGAGACTAGGCAGAATCATATAGCCAGTATGCTGGTCATGACACTTACTTCATCCTCTGAAGAGGGAACAGAATACCTATGGCCATGGTATGGACTGTAGACCTGATCAGGGTCGTACAGCGAACATGCACCACAAAGGACCAACATACCCACAAAGGATGGAAACATGCACAATGTGGGCGAGAACATGCACGACGTGGGCTAAACATATGCCACAAGGGATGGAAACATGCACAATGTGGCAAGCATGACAGGCAATAACATAAACTATAGAAAGGCCTTAGTCTCAAATCTTACTTACTTTGATAACTTCTTAAATCATACATTTGGTACAAAATAGTAAGGACCGGGCGTGCCAAGATCTAAGTTAGCCTGGGGTTTGCCACTTCGATACCTTTTTCGGAAAACATATTTATTTACTGTCATACTTAAAACGTTATGGAAAAATATGCATAGAAATTATAAGGTTCGTTTAGCTAATTATCAAACGATTATGGAAATTAACTTCGGAACAAAATTCATGCTTCAAACATTTCTTTATAATTTACAATGAAAGTAAGGGACACCATCACAACTTTAAATTACATCACTTACCTTAGTACACTGTAGAGCAATGCGTTATGTTGCACCCATATGCTTCCTATCTCTCCGAATTATAAACTGCCAAACCACAATTTAATATAATAAATTTTCGGTATAAAATTCCTTCACTTGTCTAATTCTTAGTTAAATTCCCATTACTTAGAATATTAGAATTTCTTAAAATTTCACATTGTGGCCGAATGACCTTGAATGACTTAGGTAACTTATTCCTCCATAATATATATATATATATATATATATATATACATATATATTCAACTATGATGCCACTTAATTTTTTCAATCCAATTAGGTCAACTTAAGTATTTCTTTCTTTTATTTTCCTACTATTTGTTGACCCCAAACCGTGAATTTTCTTTCCCTTTAATTCAGTTCACGTTGGCTCCCATTTGGTCCTTACATCATGGTCATATCTAGTATGTCTTAGGTTGCCAAAAAGTCTAGTATTCACACACACACAAAGTCAGCCAAGGCTAGCTTTTTCTTCTCTCTTTTATTTTTCGTATCCTGTTGTCTTTATCATCCTTGGTTTTCTCTCCCACGTACTGCACTTCTTCTTCATCTATTGTAGCTTTTTCTTGATCATTATAGCACTACCCTATATGTTATGATTTTAGGCTATTAATTCTATACTCTTTCCTCACCTAAAGGTCAGCAACAGGTCAGTCATACTACCCTACTTTCCTCAATTTCGGCTGCACTATTCAGTCACACATTCCTTTGCATTTTCGGATATACAACCAGCCAACTTATTTTCTTTCTTCCAGCCATTTTCTTTGACTATAAGAAACACTATTTTCTTGATTCATTTTTCTTCTTTTTCCCCCTTAGCTCATGTAACCCTCATTCAAATTTAACCTCCCTCAAAACCTTCTTCAACCAGAATTTATTTCTTTTCTGCTACATTGCTGTCCAAACCGACAGCTTCTTTCTTTTTTCTTCATGGTTCACGTGGCTCTCATCCCATACCAACTTATCTTTTCTTAACCGATTCAACCCTAGTGTGTAACTTATAGCTTTACTTCCTTTTAATATTTTTTTTTCTTGACTGTTTCGGTTCATGTCTAACTGGTTTTCCATCTTCACATAAATCATCATCAACATCATCTTATTTTCATTCTAAACCCTCCTAACTGAACTAGAGTTTTCATTCCATATATGTTTACTTTAAGCAAAGGCTATAACCAACATATCCTTGATCATTACATCTATAATCAAAGAATAAGAAACTTAAAAAAACTGTGTTGGACGTTACCTGTACAAAGAAGCAATCTGTGCACGTGAATCACCTCTTGTTTTGAGGGTTGTTGTGCTAGCTTCTTTGAGGTTTTGGAAGCTTAATATCAAAGGTTTATTTTCCTTCCAAAAGCTTGATTTATTTACTAAAGGTTATGCATGGTTTTGCTATGGAGGGGAAGTTACACGGTTTGTAAGAAACAGAACAAACTTTCGGTGATGATGATTGTCGTAACGATATTCGTCCGGGGACTCGATCGCTAGACGATTTTGGAAAAAACACAAAATGGAGTCGCCACCAATCTTTTTTGACTAGGTGTGATTGGTCACCTAAAATTATTTATCTTTTTAATAAAATCTTAAAATTAATTAAGTTTTATCAAAAAAATAATTTTTGGTCTGCGAAAACAAAGTTTATGTTCGGGAGTTCGGTTACGCGTAGGGAAGGATTAGCACCCCCACAACGCCCGTTAAAGAACGGTACCACTTAATCATGTCTTATCTTTTGATCTTAATAAAATGGTCTTAATTAAATATTTAAAAGAACTTTATTTATTTCGAAATCATTTTGTTATTTATTCTATTTTGAAATATTTATTATTTTTTTTATTTGTAATAAGTGAAAATCTTTTGTATTGAAAATTATTCCGAAGTATCCCAATACTTTTGGTAGCATTTCGGATAATTCCCTTGATAAGTCTCTAAAATATTCACTTTTTAGAGTATTTTATTGCATCAAATTTGCTTAAATTTTGGAATTTTAATATATTTTCTTCCCAATTTAATTAAATTATCTTCATGTGTAGGAAATTCGAGAATAATGAGAAAATCAAGAAAATGACAAAAAAGTCAAGGAAAAATGGTTGGATTTGGTGTTTAAACCCTCAACTTAACCTTATCCTTAAATCCCTAAACTTACCCAAACCCTAAACCCATTTCCCATCACCTTATCCCTAAATTAGTTTTAAACCATAAACCTTACCTAAACCAATTTTCTAAACTCTTGAAAAAAAAAAAAAGCCTTTAACCATTACCCCACCATAACCCACTTAAATATACCACATTCTCACATAAAACCCAAACATTATTTAAACCCATCTTAAATACCAAAACCCATAAGCCCTAAAACATTTCAAATCCAACCCAAAAAGAGGCCTTTCTTGATGCAAGCCCATGGAAGCAACCCTAACTCATACAAAGAAGAGGCTGCCGCAAGAGAGAAGGGGATGGCTGTGGTGGGAGTGAGGCTGGTGACAGTAGCCATCGTCTTCAACCTTTACTGCATTTTTCTTTACAGTCTTCATTAGTTTTAGGCGGCATGGAGGAGGCTGGAACAGAGATGTCTTCACCATTGCTGCGCTTTGTTCATCTTAGCTGCTTTTAGTTTCAATATTCTTAGATTATTTTAGGATTGGATCTTAGTTTTAAATTAGTTTCTTCAAGAACTTTAAAACTTAAGTTTGTATTTTCTTTTAAAGAAATTCCCGTTTTTTATATTTACTCATTTTCATACTCTATTCTTATATCCAAGTTACTGTTTTATTATTTTCTTGTTAATTTTCTGTCGAGTATCTTCATTTTTTTGGTCTATGCAATTCCTATTTTCTGGTTTCACGTTTTTAGATTGACTGTTCTTGTTGGTTTGAATGCTGGTTTTCTAAACTTGTGCAAAACGCAGGGCGGTGAGGGAGCTTGAGTGACACGATCTTCTTCACCAATTTTCTATAGCTTTCATTTTACTGCTTTCGTTTTTTTTTTACTGTTTTGAAATTCTTTTTACTGCTTCTTTAGTTTCTTTTGTTTTCTGCTTTTAATTTCTGCACTTTGTTATTCTGTTTTGTTGGATTTTAAACTTCTGCTCTAATGCTTGAGTGGCTGGACACGTGAAGCAAGAGCTGGTGAATTGGAGCATGGCGTGGGCTGAGGCAAACCATCCAAGCAGCAGCGTGTCCGAAGTTTAGCAAGGCAACAAACAGTGTTTCATAGTGCTCTGTTGCAATTAACGAAGTTTTATAATATTTCTTTTACTAGTTTAATAGTTTTAGTTGCAATGGTTTAGTGATAGTAGTTTAGTGTTGTTTTAATTTAGTATAATTTTAAATTAGTTTATGTAGTATTTTATTATTTTAATTAATTCGTATATATATTTATGATTATTAGGTTTAGTTTTTATTTTACTTAAATGTTAGATTTCTTATTTAGTTTTCAATGTTACGTTTTTTTTTTTAATTTCGTCTTCAATTTAAATTTTGTTTTATTCTTTTATGCATTTCTATTTTTATTTGGCAGAATTAAGTTATTGATTTAAGTAGTTAGTTTAGCTCAAGAAAAATTATACATTGCTTGAATAAACCTACGATGACCAATTTTAATACTTAGCTAGAATAATTCTAACTAATCCTCGTGGGAACGATACTCTACTCACTCTTTATTACTTGTCGCGACCCGTGCACTTGCGGTATAGGTCTTAGACACGCAACAAGTTTTTGGCGCCGTTGCCGGGGACTGGGCAAACCTTAGTTAATATTGGAGAACTTATGCTTAGGTATAGTCTTAGCTTGTACATGCTTAGTTTGTAAATACTTAGAGCCTTAGGTTAGAATAGTAAAACCCTTAGTTAGATTTTCTCTTTTCTTTTCTTTTATTTTCTTTCTAGAGATACACCATTAGGACTCTGTTGATATTTGCATGCGTAGAGCCAAGAGCTGTGAATTCTTTCCCTTAGATCTTGAAATTGAGAAAACACTTAGGAAAATTAGAAGGGAATCCAAAAAACAAATTGCTCCGTTGCAATATCCAATGGCGGATAACAGAGAGCTTAGGACAATAGGGGATTATGCTGTCCCAACCATAGGGGGATATTACACTGGCATTAGGAGGCCAGCAATTCCTGCGAATAACTTTGAGATTAAGCCAGCCATTATTCAGATGATCCAGACATCGGTGCAGTTCAGTGGGTTACCACATGATGATCCACATGCACACTTGGGCAATTTCCTTGAGATATGTGACACCTTCAAGCACAATGGAGTCTCTGAAGATGCGATTAGGCTTAGGTTATTTCCCTTCTCTCTGAGGGATAGAGCAAAGAGTTGGTTAACCTCCTTACCCCCAGGATCTATCACTACATGGGATGAACTAGCCCAACAGTTCCTAGCCAAATTCTTTCCTCCTTCTAAAATGGCCAAGCTAAGAAATGATATCTCCTCCTTCACCCAGTTTGATACTGAGTCCTTATATGATGCTTGGGAGAGATACAAGGACCTACTTAGGAAGTGCCCTCACCATGGCCTACCCCTATGGCTTCAGGTGCAGACCTTCTACAACAGTCTAACTAGCCAGAATAGGACGATCATTGATGCTGCGGCAGGAGGAGCACTTATGTGCAAGACAGAGGAGGAAGCTTATAATCTTTTGGACAAGATGGCCACTAATAATTATCAGTGGTCAGCTGAGCGACATGCACCTAGGAAAACAGCTGGTATCTATGAGCTTGATGCTCTTTCTACCTTGACTTCACAAATTACCACATTAACAAAGAAGGTAGAGTCCCTTAGTACCCAGTCCTCTCCTAGCCCTAATCCTGTCCTTTCAGTACAAAGTCCTTTCAATCTGTGTAATCTATGTGGTGGCACGCATTCGATAGATAAGTGCCCACTAAATCTAGAGTCTGTTCAGTATGTTGCCCCACCCCAGAGGCAGCAGAACAACCCTTTTTCAAGCACTTACAATCCAGGTTGGAAGAATCACCCTAATTTCTCTTGGAGTCAAAATCAGGGGCAATCATCCACTTCTAGACCTTTAGGACCCCCAGGTTTTCAACCTCCACCCACTCATGTGCCACCACACCAGCATCAGTTACCACCTCATGCTTCTCATCCACCTTATCAGTCTCACCATCAACCACCACCACCACCGCCTATTCAGCCCCAGCACATTCCTGCACCTGCAGCTGAGAAGAAACCCTCACTCGAAGAGATGTTTACGACTATCCTGCAAAATCAAGCTGCTTCCATCAAGAACTTGGAAGTCCAGGTTGGACAGATAGCTAATGCTCTCAGCCAACGTCCACAAGGAAACCTTCCTAGTAACACTGAACCTTCCTAGTAACACCTAGAGATTTCTTAAGAATCGCTACTTGCGATTTCTATAGAATCCCATCATCGGGAGATTTACACTTATTGTAAAATTTCATGGATGCAAATGATGCAATCAAAATACAGATGATGCACATGAGAAATCCATTGTTTCATTTTATTATTTTTTTAATTCATTTATACTTATATTATTATTTTGTAATTTATTTATATTTATAAAATCTTGTTTTTATTGAAAAATCATACTAAATATTCCAATACGCTGGTAACATTTAGCATATATCTCTCACCTAGAGATCAGTTAGGAATCACTACTTGTGAATTCCGTAACATCTCATCATCGGAAATTATTTATAATGTATATCTCGTTTATTTTTCTTTAATTATTCTTTTTTCTTCGTCATTGTTGTTGTTATTATTTATTCCAAAAGATTAATTGTAACAATTTTATATTTTTGTTTACTTATTTGTTTAAAAAGATTTTATTTATTTATTATTTATTTTTATTAATTTTATTAGAAATATCAATATCGAACTAAAATTATTTGAATACCCCAACACGCTGGTAATATTCAAATATTTTATCTCGACCCTAAGGATTATCAAAGAATCACTACTTGCGATTTCTAAGAAATCCTATCATCGGAAATTAGTTTATATTTATGTTTATTTATTTATCTTAAAATTTATATTTATTTATATCCACATTTAAATTTATTTAGTTTTACCATTTCTTACTTATTTTGTTTTTTATATATTTTTATCGAGATAAAATCGATTAGATGTCCTAATACGCTGGTAACATGTAATGTTTTTTTTTCTCGATCGTAAAGATTATCGAAGAATCACTACTTGTGATTTCTTTGAAATCTTATCCTCGGAATAATCCATTTTTATCTTTGATAATTAATTAATATTTTCATTTAATTTAATTTTATCTTATCTATCAATTCTTAATTCTCTTACATATTTACAATTATTAAATCAATTTAAATTATTATTAAACTACCCAACTATTAAATTATCAACTTATTATTATCATACATTTAACTATAAAAAAATTAAGTGATTAACAAATACCAATTAATTATTCATTAACTAATTAATCAAATAAATCCTATTAAATAAACTAATGAATTAATATAGTGAAACAAAACTTATCTGCAACAACTCACGTCCTTGTCTTTATTGGCTTTCTTTCTTTTCTTTTCCAGCTGCAGTTCACGTTCTTTTCTTTGCTCTTCCTTAGTCTCACATGGCTTGTGAAGACAACGTTAGCAGCATGCAGCAATGGAGATGAAGCCCAACAAAAACGCAGCAGCAAAGAGGCGACGCCGGCAACAAGGGCTGGGACAACGCAGAGCTTAAAGGTTCCATACAGTAGCAAAAACCCTGTGCACCGACCAGCTTTTTCTTTATTTGTCTTGTTCTTGTTCTGTGTATGCTGTTCAATGACCATGGGTGCAAGTGGCGCAGTAGCAGCTTGGAGGATCTTCAAAGCAACAATACAACGAGCTTTTGTAACAGCAAAAATGAAGCAGATCGAAGAAGAGCAGGGTGAAGAAAAATGCTGCTGCAATGAACAATCTCGGGTAGGAAGCAAGGACGAGGGTAGCGAGCAGACGTGGGCAGTGAAAGAGGCTGCCGGATCAATTGTGAAGAACCATATTCCTTCTTTTTTTTGCTGTAGCCAACTTGCAAAGTGAACGATGTCACTTTGTTTCTCTTTACTTTACTCCTTCACTCTTTCTCCTTTTGACGTTAATGGCAGCCCAGTATTTAATGATCAACAGCACACGAATGCTTCCTCACCACGCATCAAACGATTCACGATTTCATGTTCTACTCCAATCTGCACTACACGGCTACGGTCTGGCTTTTAAGCAGGCTTCGGTTCAATGCAGGAATGATGAAGATGATGAACGAAGCTGTGAGGTCACAAGGAACTTCGATGCAGGGTGCACAAGCTCGGTGTGAGGAGGGGAAGCATGGAAACAATAGGTCGGTGAAGATGCAGTAGTGACGCTATGAAGAAGATAAGTAGGGTCAATAGCTTGAAGGCGGTGAAGATGCAGCTTTGGTGCAGGAAAAGCAGCAAAAGGCGAGGCAGCAAAGCAGGGAATGGCAGTGTTGACAGGCCGCACGGACAGCAACAACGAGCGGCTGCGGCAGAGATCTTGGTGCGGCAATGGACTGTGCAAACAGAGGGCGTGGGCAGAGGTGCAAGTGTGTGCAAGGCGGCTGGGAGCTTGGCAGAACCGGTTTGATGGTGCAACAGCCACTGAGAGTCTCAGTGCAAATATGAATGCAAAGGTGGAGGTGGCAAACAACTTCCAAAACCGCTTGGACAGTAACCGACGATGAAGACAGGGAAGTTGGCAAGAATTGTGGCAGTAGAGAACCCTCAGTGTCTTCCTCTTCTCCGTAATCCCCCCTTGAAAACCTAGCGGCTTCCCTTTTTCTTTCTCTTTTTTTCCACGTTTCTTTAAGTTCTTTTTCTAGGGTTTTTCTCTAGGTTTTCTGTCCCCTTTGTATTCTTTTTAGCCTCCATTTAAAACCACAAATCCTTCTTTTATTTTAAGAAAGAAAATTTTTGATTTTAATGTATTGATCCCAAAATCATGGGATCTTTATTTTATCATTTATTTCTTGTTTGACCCTTTTAACTTATTTCCTTTTTATTATTTTTTTATTTTGGGTAATGAATTTTCAAATTTAATTTCACCCAATTTATTTCCTTCATTATTATTATTATTCTTTTTTTATTTTTTTTATTTTATTTTTTTTAATTTTTAATTTTCTTTAATTAAAGTTCTTCGGACAAAATTCGGTGTCTACAACTGCCCCTCTTTGCACATTACTGAGAATCAGGAATAGGGCAAAGACTTTAGACAACAATTTTGTCTAAAATCATTTTTCTCTCTCTCTTCTCCTTTTCTCTCTTTCTTTTTTTTAATTATTTTTCTTTTTTTTTTTGAGAAAATTCAATTTTGATTCTCGAAAATAATACCTTGACTCCATACCAAGGCTCTACCCATGAGAACAATGGATTCGATTTGAAACACATAATATCTTGACTCCCTATTAAGACTCGATCCACTTTGAAACATAACACCTTGACTCCCTATCAAGGCTCGATCCACTTCGAAAAAGTGAATTCGATTTTGAAACACATGATACCTTGACTCCCTACCAAGGCTCGATCCACTGTGAAAAAGTGAATTCGATTTTGAAACACATGATACCTTGACTCCCTATTAAGACTCGATCCACTTTGAAAAAGTGAATTCGATTTTGAAACATATGATACCTTGACTCCCTACCAAGGCTCGATCCACTATGAAAAAGTGAATTCGACTTTAAAACATAATACCTTGACTCCCTACCAAGGCTTGATCCACTGTGAAAAAGTGAATTCAATTTTGAAACATGATACCTTGACTCCTTACCAAGGCTCGATCCACTTCGAAAAAGTGAATTCGATTTTGAAACACATGATACCTTGACTCCCTACTAAGGGTCGATCCACTTTGAAAAAGTGAATTCGATTTTAAAACATATGATACCTTGACTCCCTACCAAGGCTCGATCCACTATGAAAAAGTGAATTCGACTTTAAAACATAATACCTTGACTCCCTACCAAGGCTTGATCCACTTCGAAAAAGTGAATTCGATTTTGAAACACATGATACCTTGACTCCCTACCAAGGCTCGATCCACTATGAAAAAGTGAATTCGATTTTGAAACACATGATACCTTGACTCATTACCAAGGCTCGATCCACTGTGAAAAAGTGAATTCGACTTTAAAACCTAATACCTTGACTCCCTACCAAGGCTCGATCCACTGTGAAAAAGTGAATTCGATTTTGAAACACATGATACCTTGACTCCCTACCAAGGCTCAATCCACTTTGAAAAAGTGAATTCGATTTTGAAACACATGATACCTTGACTCCCTACCAAGGCTCGATCTACTATGAAAAAGTGAATTCGACTTTAAAACATAATACCTTGACTCCCTACCAAGGCTCGATCCACTGTGAAAAAAGTGAATTCGATTTTGAAACACATGATACCTTGACTCCATACCAAGGCTTGATCCACTGTGAAAAAGTGAATTCGACTTTAAAACCTAATACCTTGACTCCCTACCAAAGCTCGATCCACTGTGAAAAAGTGAACTCGATTTTGAAACACATGATACCTTGACTCCATACCAAGGCTCGATCCACTGTGAAAAAGTGAATTTGACTTTAAAACCTAATACCTTGACTCCCTACCAAGGCTCGATCCACTGTGAAAAAGTGAATTCGATTTTGAAACACATGATACCTTGACTCCATACCAAGGCTCGATCCACTGTGAAAAAGTGAATTCGACTTTAAAACCTAATACCTTGACTCCCTACCAAGGCTCGATCCACTGTGAAAAAGTGAATTTAATAAGAGAAATTTTGTTTTTTTTAGAGAAATTCACATATTTGGAACGAAGAAAATATTCCATGATTCACAAAAATTTTGAGATTCGCATCTAGAAAAACTTGAAGATTTACATCCTAAGAGATTCGCATCTAGACTTGAAGATTCACATTCTAAGAGTTTCACATCTTGACTTGAAAGTTCACATTTTAAGAGTTTCTCATCTTGACTTGGAGATTCACATCCTAAGAGTTTCCCATCTTGACTCAGGGATTCACATCTCAAGAGCTTCACATCTTGACTCGAATATTCGCATTCTAAGAGATTCACATCTTAAGAGTTTCTCATCTTGACTTGGAAATTCACATCCCAAGAGTTTCTCATCTTGACTTAGAGATTCATATCTCAAGAGTTTCACAACTTGACTTGGAGTTTCTCATCCTAAGAGTTTCTCATCTTGACTTAGAGATTCACATCCCAAGAATTTCTCATCTTTAGAATTTCACATCTTGACTTAGAGTTTCTCATCCTAAGTGTTCATTGGTTTTGCAAGTTGAATCTAGAAGATCTAAGTCTTATCATGCATCAATTTTACAATGAAGCCAATTAAATCTCATTTACTCATAAGCTAATTTCACTGGGCTTGAAACCACCCAACAATGCCAACGACATTAGACTTAAACTCTTGTCATGACTGCACCATTTTTCTTTAAAGAAAGATTTTCTTACTCTTTAAGGAACAGCTAACCCCATTGCATTCCTTATTCATTCATTTTCTTTTTTTTTTCTTTTATTTTTTTCAATGATGCAAATGCAAAATGCATGCCCTTAAAAAAAACATTTATCACAATGATGATAATGCAAATGCTTTCTTGAAATATGCCCCAATGTAATAGTTAAAAACCATGATGCATGTGTCTTTTAGAATGATGTGAATGCCTAAATGACAAAAGTCTCCTTTTTTTCAAAATTTCTCTCTTTTTTTTCGGTGCCAAAAATCCATGGCTTTCTTCATTAGGATCATTTCTTCTCACAAAGATTCTCTTCTTTATTTCTGATCTCGTTCGTAGAAGCACATATGTCAGCTACATTCAACATTCTTGCTTTCTTTTTGTATATGGCCCTTTGTCATCTTTAGAATCTTTTCCAAAGTAATGCTAAAGATTTTCATGTATAATTGTCATTTATTCATTATCATTCCAATTCCATGACAAATGCAGTTTAGTCACCAATTTCCTCAATCCATTTTGGGAAAGTATGAACATTAGAAAGCTTGGGAGAATGTAGGAACAAACTTAATAAAGGACAATTCAAAGTGGATAACAATAATAGGTTCTCAATTAAGAAACTTGGATAATTTAAAGCAAATGACAATGATAGGTTCTCAATGAAAAACCAGACAATTTTGACAAACTAGTTAGGATTCTTTGAAAAATCTATTCAATTGACATTCTCGATCAAATTGAGTTGCCCCCTACACCATGAGATTCTCAATGATGCTGGTTCTCCTTGTGTCAAACCATCTCCCCAAATCTTCAACTAGATTCTTTTAACTCAAACCGCCCTTTCGGGTTTTCAATTTGAGCCTCCCCCTTTTATCCTTCTTTTCTTTTTTTCTTTTTTTTTCATTTTCTCATTCATTCTCTTTTTTTTTCAACTTCACCAATATTCCCAACAAACTAATCGCAATCTTGTTGTTTCTTGATGGCATCATAAGTATGTCCAAGTTCAATGCATGATTCTCCAATTTCAAGTATTCACATTTGATCAAAATGGACTTTTAAGGCACGTAATGTAGGCTCTGGTGATGGGTTAAAAAAATGGATATAATCAGGCTCAAAATTTGTTTCTTTAAGGGTCAAAAACCAAAGGATCATTTATCATCGTGCAAAGCATGCTTGTCGCTTTGCTTGAATTGATTTTTATTTTCATCATTTTCTTTTTTTTTTCAACTTTTCATTTTCACCCCTCCCTTTTTTTTTTTACAAGAGAACTCAAACATCAAAGGGTATTTTCTCTTTTATTTTCTCTTGAGATTTTTCATAACTCGTCAACAATTTTTTTGCAAAATTTGCCCCTCAATGTGAAGGGTGATCCTTGGTAGGTTTGTTTTGAAAAAACATAATAGGCTCAATGGGGGTGGCAAATGGATAATTTTACTCATGCACGAAGGATAGATCAAAGATGGCCATTTCTCATCTCAAATGTAAATACTCTTATTGAAGAACATTTATTGAACAAGAACAACACAATGGATACAAGAGCTTCACTTCTTTCTCATTTCATGCGATTTTAACTTCTCTTGATAGGAGCTATCTCTTTATTGCTTCAACAATTTTAGCAATTTAAGGGACAAGAATGATCACTGATTTTGCCAATAGAAATAGAATTTTCAAAATAAAATCCCAGACTATCGTCATAATTGACTGCTCATTCATTTTTTTGGAAGTTAAGTGTGGCTGAAATACAAAGAGATGAAAACAAAGATCTGTATGGAAGAGGATATGTAGTGCAAATGCATTTGTCATTTTATTCAAATGATAATAGATAAACTAGCCCATGCATAAAAATTTCCCCAAAGCTTATGGGCGTAAGCATTTAAGGAATTTCATTACATTAGAATAAGAACTCAAAAGTGACAACAACTTTAGCCTTTTCCCATAAAACACTTATCTTCCAAAATTTATGCCTGTTTGTAGCGAAAGGTTCCCACCAACATTTTACTTTTCCTTCTTATCAAAATTTAACAAGCTAGCATTGATCAAACTCTGCACCTTGTATTTAAAAGCAAGGCAAGTCTCTATGGAGTGGCCTACATTCCCACAATGATAGTCACATTGAGCAGTGGCATCATACCACTTAAGATAAATGGTTCTAGATAAACAGGTGCAACAAGATTATCTCTCACCAATTGTGGAAATAACTCTGTATAGGTCATAGGAATTGGGTCCACAGAGATTCTCCCTTGATTGTCCCTCACCCTTTTTTGACTACCCACCGGTTTGTTTGATTGAGTAGGGACTTGAAAATTTGATTGCCAACTTGGGTGATAAACAAAAGGATTATGGGTAGTGTTGTCTATAGTTGGATAATAAGGATATGGGGGATGTGCAGTATAGGGTTGAAAAAGGAACGAAACTCCTTGGTGGTTGATTTTCAATGGTAACAGCTTGTGTTTCTCCCTCTTTTCTCTTATTTGCCCCAACTCTATTTGAAGCAGAAGTATCATCAATTTTACCACTCTTAATGGCATTCTCTATCATTTCTCCAGAAATTACCAGGTCAGCAAATTTTTTTGTAGCACTCCCCATAAGCCTCTCATAATATAATGATGGCAAAGTATTAACAAACAATACCGTGGTTTCCTTTTCAGTAAGGGGAGGCTGCACTTGAGATGCGAGGCCCCTCCACCTATTGGCATACTCCTTGAAACTTTCAGAAGGCTTCATTTCCATATTTTGCAAAGACAATCTATCTGATGCCATGTCAATCATATGCTTATACTGGGACAAGAAGGCTTTTGCCAGGTCATTCCACTTGCGAACATGACTTCGATCTAGCTTATTGTATCACTTTGTTATTGTTCCAGTTAAGCTATCTTGGAAGCAATGAATGAGCAACTTATCATTATTCGTATACCCAGACATTTTTCGACAAAACATAGTGACGTGAGCTACTGGGCATGTGGTCCCATCGTATCTCTCAAATTCAGGTACTTTAAATTTCAGTGGAATTACTAGATCTGGGACCAAACTAAGCTCATTAGCATCTATATTTCCAAAGAAATCCATTCCTTCGATTGCCCTTAACCTTTCATCCAACAGTTCATATTTTTGTTGTGACTCGCCACTTTCTTTCCTCAACTTTTCTTGCTCCATGGGATCATGTAAATTTGGAACAAAAATAGGATCAACAGGGCTAGATCTCAAGTGCTGTCCTCGGTCTGGTTGTTGATTCACAAAAACATGAGCTTGGGGATAAGCTCTTTGGGAAGTTTGAGTTTGAGGAGCTATAAATTCCGATAGGCACAGTAGATTCTCTCTCATAGGTTGAGGCTTATTTCCTGATCCTTTCGTGACCTCTTTGCCTTTCATCAAAGTCATCATCATCTCCATCATCTTCGACATTTGCTTCTGAGATTCTTCTTGAGATTTAGCTAGCTTTTGTTGAATCCTTTCCATCTTTTCCATTCGCTCAACATGTTCATTTTCCATGGCTTCGGCCTTTGATTGAGTACTGTAACGATGTCGAATAAGTGGTTTAGAATGCGGTGGCTTCTTTATTTTGGCACCTCTAACATTTGTTTACCACAATTTAGAGCATATTATTATTTGAAAGTGTGCCATAAAAGAAAAGACTATTAAAATCATCCCAATACGCTGGTAAGGATTTTAAAAATCTTAACTTTTTACTTCCAAGATTTGATGTCATTACTTATGATCACCAAAAAATTTTCATAAGTGGGCACAAGATGAAATGTATGCATGCATGCTAAATGCATGTATGTGCATGAAATTCAATAGCTATTGCTCATGTGATGAGATGCATATATCAAGTTTAAAATCTTACAAAAACACCTTCTTTTTTTTAAAAAAAAATGAAAATCTTTTTTTTTCGGAATATGCATGCTATTGAAATCACAAATAAAACTGAATGAGAAGGTTTTTATTTTTATTTTTATTTTTTTTCACAATTTCAATATTCACTTTATTATATTTTCCCATAAAGGTGTTACATAAAAGTATTCATTCATGTGCCATAATCTAAGGTAACCCCCACAAAAGGCTGGTATGGCTCTAGCTAAGGTTAGTTTCTCTATGGCTCAGTACATGCTTGGTTTAAGTCTCTAAAGGGTAAAAGGTTCTCAAATTGTTCCTTACTGACGTCCACACTAGACTAGTAAGGCACTCCAATCCTCATCCATGACAGGCTACAAACGGAAAGGGTTCAACTTGAGTGAGAGTATTTCGCTTGCCATTGCGGAGGTTATCACCTCACGAGAGCAAAGGTACTATACTCTCTCCTAAAAGAGACAAACCCGGGTGTAGGGTTGATGTATGCAATGAATATGTCATGTAGGCAAAGGAACCAAATTTAAAGTGCATCCCAACAAAATGCAAATGATAAAGATGATTCACACATTTTTTTGTTTGTATTTTTTTGTTTTTTTAATTATTTTTTATGAAAAGGTTTATTAAATATTTATTAAGACCATTAACTAAGATTTTGGATAAAACATGATTAATCATGGTTCGACTCTCTAATGATCCCCAGTGGAGTCGCCAAGCTGTCATAACGATATTCGTCCGGGGACTCGATCGCTAGACGATTTTGGAAAAAACGCAAAATGGAGTCGTCACCAATCTTTTTTGACTAGGTGTGATTGGTCACCTAAAATTATTTATCTTTTTAATAAAATCTTAAAATTAATTAAGTTTTATCAAAAAAATAATTTTTGGTCTGCGAAAACAAAGTTTAGGTTCGGGAGTTCGGTTACGCGTAGGGAAGGATTAGCATCCCCACAACGCCCGTTAAAGAACGGTACCACTTAATCATGTCTTATCTTTTGATCTTAATAAAATGGTCTTAATTAAATATTTAAAAGAACTTTATTTATTTCGAAATCATTTTGTTATTTATTCTATTTTGAAATATTTATTATTTTTTTTTATTTGTAATAAGTGAAAATCTTTTGTATTGAAAATTATTCCGAAGTACCCCAATACTTTTGGTAGCATTTCGGATAATTCCCTCACCTAGAGATTTCTTAAGAATCGCTACTTGCGATTTCTATAGAATCCCATCATCGGGAGATTTACACTTATTGTAAAATTTCATGGATGCAAATGATGCAATCAAAATACAGATGATGCACATGAGAAATCCATTGTTTCATTTTATTTTTTTTAATTCATTTATACTTATATTATTATTTTGTAATTTATTTATATTTATAAAATCTTGTTTTTATTGAAAAATCATACTAAATATTCCAATACGATGGTAACATTTAGCATATTTCTCTCACCTAGAGATCAGTTAGGAATCACTACTTGTGAATTCCGTAACATCTCATCATCGGAAATTATTTATAATGTATATCTCGTTTATTTTTCTTTAATTATTCTTTTTTCTTCGTCATTGTTGTTGTTATTATTTATTCCAAAAGATTAATTGTAACAATTTTATATTTTTGTTTACTTATTTGTTTAAAAAGATTTTATTTATTTATTATTTATTTTTATTAAATTTATTAGAAATATCAATATCGAACTAAAATTATTTGAATACCCCAACACGCTGGTAATATTCAAATATTTTATCTCGACCCTAAGGATTATCAAAGAATCACTACTTGCGATTTCTAAGAAATCCTATCATCGGAAATTAGTTTATATTTATGTTTATTTATTTATCTTAAAATTTATATTTATTTATATCCACATTTAAATTTATTTAGTTTTACCATTTCTTACTTATTTTGTTTTTTATATATTTTTATCGAGATAAAATCGATTAGATGTCCCAATACGCTGGTAACATGTAATGTTTTTTTTTCTCGATCGTAAAGATTATCGAAGAATCACTACTTGTGATTTCTTTGAAATCTTATCCTCGGAATAATCCATTTTTATCTTTGATAATTAATTAATATTTTCATTTAATTTAATTTTATCTTATCTATCAATTCTTAATTCTCTTACATATTTACAATTATTAAATCAATTTAAATTATTATTAAACTACCCAACTATTAAATTATCAACTTATTATTATCATACATTTAACTATCAAAAAATTAAGTGATTAACAAATACCAATTAATTATTCATTAACTAATTAATCAAATAAATCCTATTAAATAAACTAATGAATTAATATAGTGAAACAAAACTTATCTGCAACAACTCACGTCCTTGTCTTTATTGGCTTTCTTTCTTTTCTTTTCCAGCTGCAGTTCACGTTCTTTTCTTTGCTCTTCCTTAGTCTCACATGGCTTGTGAAGACAACGTTAGCAGCATGCAGCAATGGAGATGAAGCCCAACAAAAACGCAGCAGCAAAGAGGCGACGCCGGCAACAAGGGCTGGGACAACGCAAAGCTTAAAGGTTCCACACAGTAGCAAAAACCCTGTGCACCGACCAGCCTTTTCTTTATTTGTCTTGTTCTTGTTCTGTGTATGCTGTTCAATGACCATGGGTGCAAGTGGCGCAGTAGCAGCTTGGAGGATCTTCAAAGCAACAATACAACGAGCTTTTGTAACAGCAAAAATGAAGCAGATCGAAGAAGAGCAGGGTAAAGAAAAATGCTGCTGCAATGAACAATCTCGGGTAGGAAGCAAGGACGAGGGTAGCGAGCAGACGAAGGCAGTGAAAGAGGCTGCCGGATCAATTGTGAAGAACCATATTCCTTCTTTTTTTTGCTGTAGCCAACTTGCAAAGTGAACGATGTCACTTTGTTTCTCTTTACTTTACTCCTTCACTCTTTCTCCTTTCACGTTAATGGCAGCCCAGTATTTAATGATCAACAGCACACGAATGCTTCCTCACCACGCATCAAATGATTCACGATTTCATGTTCTACTCCAATCTGCACTACACGGCTACGGTCTGGCTTTTAAGCAGGCTTCGGTTCAATGCAGGAATGATGAAGATGATGAACGAAGCTGTGAGATCACAAGGAACTTCGATGCAGGGTGCACAAGCTCGGTGTGAGGAGGGGAAGCATGGAAACAATAGGTCGGTGAAGATGCAGTAGTGGCGCTATGAAGAAGATAAGTAGGGTCAATAGCTTGAAGGCGGTGAAGATGCAGCTTTGGTGCAGGAAAAGCAGCAAAAGGCGAGGCAGCAAAGCAGGGAATGGCAGTGTTGACAAGCCGCACGGACAGCAACAACGAGCGGCTGCGGCAGAGATCTTGGTGCGGCAATGGACTGTGCAAACAGAGGGCGTGGGCAGAGGTGCAAGTGTGTGCAAGGCGGCTGGGAGCTTGGCAGAACCGGTTTGATGGTGCAACAGCCACTGAGAGTCTCGTTGCAAATATGAATGCAAAGGTGGAGGTGGCAAACAACTTCCAAAACCGCTTGGACAGTAACCGACGATGAAGATAGGGAAGTTGGCAAGAATAGTGGCAGTAGAGAACCCTCAGTGTATTCCTCTTCTCCGTAATCCCCCCTTGAAAACCTAGCAGCCTCCCTTTTTCTTTCTCTTTTTTTCCACGTTTCTTTAAGTTCTTTTTCTAGGGTTTTTCTCTAGGTTTTCTGTCCCCTTTGTATTCTTTTTAGCCTCCATTTAAAACCACAAATCCTTCCTTTATTTTAAGAAAGAAAATTTTTGATTTTAATGTATTGATCCCAAAATCATGGGATCTTTATTTTATCATTTATTTCTTGTTTGACCCTTTTAACTTATTTCTTTTTATTATTTTTTTATTTTGGGCAATGAATTTTCAAATTTAATTTCACCCAATTTATTTCCTTCATTATTATTATTCTTTTTTTATTTTTTTTAATTTTTAATTTTTAATTTTTTTTAATTAAAGTTCTTCGGACAAAATTCGGTGTCTACAATGATGGTTGGAGATGAGTTCACGATGGAAGAAATATAAAGCACTAAAAGATATATTATTTGGACTTTTGCTGGTTTCATTAAAAGCCTTCTTTATTGTCTGTTTCTTTTCTTTTGTTTAATGCTCCTTATTCTCCAACCGAGATTACACCTCCTTTTCTGTTATATTCCTTTTTCTTCATGCAGCCACACATTTTTGACTTTCTATGCAAACGTTTTGCAGCTAATAAATTTTCCATCTTTTCCTTGCTTTTACGTTTCTTGTCTTCTTATTGTTTTGCTCTTCAGTGCAGCAAATAAAATGAACAAGATCAGTGCTAGTTTCTGTCGACCTAGGAAACACGTGAGGGAGAGTTTCTTTTGTCTTCCTTTATCATTTATTTTATCTTTCCTTTTTCTCTTGTTTTTTTTTTACTACTCATTTGTCCAAACCGAAATCACACTTCCTTTTCTATTACATTTCTTTTATTTCTTTATGCCGCCAACACTTTTCTGATTTGTCCAAATCAGAATTTTCCAATATCCATTTTATTACTTATACTATCTTTTATGTAGTATTTTCCATACCTATATTTTTCATCTAGGATTAAAATTTTCTATGTGAGAGACACTATTCTTTTTATATTTAATTCCTCAAAATATTATCAATAACTTCTTTATTGATAATTTAATCATATAAATGTATATCTACAGTATAAAATAATGAGTTCTCACACCTAGGTTAAAAAAGATTGGTGGCGACTCCATTTCTTTAATGTCTAACGACCTAACCCTAGGAAACGTTATGACAGCTTGGCGACTCCACTGGGGAAAATTAAGAGAGTCGAGCCATAATTTAATCTTGTGTTATACTAAGTCTAAGTGTAATGGTCTAAATTTGGAAAGTTCTGATGTTGTTTAATGCTCTTTTGTTGACTTCTTATGTGTTTTGTGGAAATTAATAAGATGAAGTTCCCTTCTCACACACCACACTTTGCATTTGCATGCATAAAGCTCTCGACCCGAGCTCAGTCCTTTCTAAGAGGGAGTAGAGTACCTACCGCTCTCATGAGGTGATAACCTCTGCATGGGCTAGCAAAATACTCCCACTCAAGTTGAACCTTTTCCGTTTGTAACCTGTCATGGGTGAGGATTAGGGTGCCTTACTAGTCCAGAGTGGATGATAGTGAGGAACAATTTGGGAACCTTTAGCCCTTTTATCTAAAGCCATGCATATAATGAAATTAGGAAGACCAATTGTAAGATAGAGCCATATCAACCCATGCTATAGGAAATACCCATTACTTAGGACACATTTTTTTATCAAGTTTGTTTGATTTTGATTTATACATGAGACACAAAAAAGGGTACCATGTGTTCTTCACCAAAACATTTTCATGCATCAATCATCCATTATTATTACATGACAACTTTTTACCATACCATCCCATTCATACACATGTAGCATTATCTCATTTTGCTCATCTTCAATCATTGTTTTCAAACAAAGCATTTTCAAACTTTTTGAAGCATCACCACATGAAAAATGATGAACTCTAATTGTGGTAATAAAGGTTCAAAGATAGCTCGAGCAAAAGTCCATTCATATCACACTTGTTATCAAGCTAGGGTTATGGAAGAAGAACAAAGCATTCACATGGAGAAGATAGAAAAAGTTCAAGAGGATATATGGGGGCAATTGGCCCAAATCATTGAGTTGTTGAAAATTTTGGGAGTAATAGAATAAGTTGTAGTTAAAAAAAAGATTTGTCTTATAGGGGCATGAAGGGTTCTAGCCATGCGATTTTGAAGATTTATAAATTCTAGTTTTGTTTTTGCTTCTTTAAGTAATGCAAGATAGTTTTTGAAAGTGCTTAAGCCTATAAGCACAAGATAAAGTTTTATGTATGGGCTAACTTTTATTTATTCCTTTCTCAATAAAGCGACTAGTGTGATGCACTGTCATTTTCTCATTCTCTCTGTTCATTTGCCATTTCTCACATACTCACCTTTACTTTTTATTCACAAGTATCCAAATAATGAACATGATGATAATGATGTCAATAAATCTAGGATTCAATTTTGAAAGAACTACTACTGTTGATGAATTACTAGTCTGCTAATGTTGCAAAAGCAAGAAAATGAAGGAAAGGTTGTTCACCATCTGCACTTGATAGATGGAACAAGAAAGGTGAATCTCTTACAAAAGCTTCCAACAAGTTTGTCATTGTTCAATAAACAATTTTTAATGAGAGTATTTACATTTGAAATGATAAATGACCTTCTTTCACTATCCTTCAAGCATGAGTAAAATTATCTTTTGATTATCCCTTTTGAGCCTATTATATTTTTGTAATATAACCCACCAAGGATCACCCTCCACATTGGGGGCAAGGAAGATGAAATAAAGAAATTTTGGGGGCACAAATGAAAGTGTTCATGATGAATCGAGGGGCAAAAAAAAAAAGAGAAGAAGAAATAGCCCAGTTTTGTGAAAAAAAAAGAAGAAAAGAAAAAGGGTTTGAATTCAAAAAGAAAAAAAGCAAGAAGAGAAATGAGTGAACTGAAAAGGGGCAAAATGCCTGAATATTTTACTTGATAAAAGTGATCCCTTGGTTTATAAACCTTGAAACACATTTTGGGCCTGCTTTATCCTTTTCTTTCATAAACCCTCACCTGAGCCTACATTACATACCTTTAAAAGCCCATTTTGATCAAATGTAAATGCTCAAATTGAAGAATCATGTATTGAATGAGGACATGTTTGTATAATGAGATAATGATCCTTTGAAAGAAGTAGATCAAGTTGAATGGAGAAACCCATGAGCTTTAGAAGATATCTTGGATCGAAATCAAGAATGCCTATTAGGGGCATGAATTTGGATTGAGCACTGAAGGTTGAAGTTTATCAAAGCCAATTAAGTTGAAAATGAAGAAAAAAAAGAGAAAAAAAGAAAAGAAAAAGAAAAAATAAAAATATGAAAAAAAAGGAAAAAAGAGAAAAATAAAAAGAAAAAAAGGAGGATTCAAAATTGAAAACCCAAAAAGGGCAGTTTGAATCGAATAAGGGGTACCTAAGTTGAAAATCTGAGAAGGCGACTTAGGAAAATATCAGCATCAAAAAGTTCTGATACGAGGGTAAGATCGGCAGACACTACATGAAAGAACATATCAATAAGAGTGAGCTTTTGGAAAAGAATTTTACATTGACTTGATTGAAATTGTCAGAATATTTATTAAATGGATACTGAAAACCCTATTCCAAACTGTCCCATTAATTTTTCTTGATTTCATGTTCCTTTCTAAGAATGAATACCCATATCTCTCATGATTATTTTAAATTCATTCCACCCCTATAATAAATTGAGAAGATGTCTGAGTGCATTACATTGGTGGTCGAGTTGGAAGGAAAATAAATAAATGTTGGTAACCCTTTTTGGGTAGAGTTTTGAAAAAAATATATTCTTTTGAGAAATTTTGCATTACTAAGAGAGAGAGAGAAACAACAATAAAAAATGATGAATGTTGACACCTAATTTTGTCCCTTGTATTATATTTGTTATTGTTATATATTTGTTTTTATTATATATTTGTTTATTATATATTTGGTTTGTTAATCTTATTTGTTTGTTATTATTATTACATTATTATTATGATTATTATTATTATTTTTATGATTATTACTCTTATATGTTACTATTATTATTTTGTTTTTTATTTTTCCCGCCAGTTTCTTTAGGTCATCCATCAAACCCCATCACATTAAATGCTTCAAACCTACCCAAATCTACCGCCCATACTGCCGCCGGTGACCAGATCTTCCCCCCTGTCTCAAGCTTCACCCGGTAGTCATCTACCCCATCCCGTGAATCTCGCTCCAACAGAAACCTATGGATTTGGTGACTCTGAAAGGCTAGGGGAAGGGCTCCAAAATCGTTATAAGCAGACCCCCAAGCAAATAAACGGGACTTCTTCTGGAGAGAAAAAAGCAGAGACCCCAAACACCAACACTGTAAGCACCATCATCCTCACCATCACCAAGACACCTTATCGCCACCACCACCATAGCCACTCCTCACAATACCGAAGCCACCATCATCCTCACCATCGCCGAGACACATTATCGTCATCGCCACTGCCAAACATCGAAGCCATCATCATCAACCATCACTCACCCCCCTAATCTACCCCTTTCAACTCTCACAAACCTTAACTCATCAAGCAACCATTCACAACCATCGAAACCAACCCCCTCTTAACCCAGATCTGCAAATCCACTACACCGAAACCCAAACTCAATACCTCTCAAAACCACTTTTCAAAAACCTGCAAAACAAAAAAGAAACAAACCACAACAGCCACAAAGAAAACCACAACCAGATCCAAAACCATCAACCCAAAAATCAAGAAAATACAACAAAAAAAGAGGGAAAAGGTTTTCAGGAAAAATAGATTGGAGAGGTTGGAGTGATATTCGGGTAAAAGGAGGTTAGATCTGAAAAGAGGGAGGTAGGGGAAGTGTTTCTAAGGTTACAGATAGTCATTGGCAACCGGCGCACGGTGGCTGGTAGTCGTCTGGCGAAGGAGGGACTGAGAAGATTTTAGGTTTTGAGTTTTGGGCGTGCAATCTGATGAAAAACGAGTTTGAAGAAAAAAGGGGTTGCCCTTTTTATAGCTAAGGAAAAAAGAAGAGTAAAGGAGGCTACTCTTTTTCCACAGGTGGGCGAGTTCCTTGATTGGCTAGCTCTTTGGGCGGGCGAGATAACTCGCTGATCCTACTCTTTCCTCGGTCGGGCGAACACACGAGTCTTGGTTGGGTTCAATGGGAATAACACACGGATCCTGCCTTTTCTCAGCGGGCGAACGAACACGTGGACTGACAAGTGTGCTCGTGGATTTGACCCCTTTTTTGGCGGGCGATCTCGTGAAAGCGCAATTGGACTCACGCTTCTTTCTACGGGCGGGCGATCTTTTTTCCTTAGAGTCATTTAGGTGGCCAATCACACCTAGGTTAAAAAAGATTGGTGGCGACTCCATTTCTTTAATGTCTAACGACCTAACCCTAGGAAATTGTATTTTAATTTAACAATTTAGAATTAGGCTAGAATTAAATGAGAATTTTTTAGATTTTAGAATTAACATTAATTAGGAAATTAAAATTAAAATAGGATTTAGGAATGATAATAAAAAAGGGAACAGATAAGAAAAGAAAATAAAATTAATTTTAGAATAGGATAATTAGATTCTTAGGATAATTATTTAGATTTGATAAAGTTAGATTAGGATTAACATAAGAATTAAATAGATAAAATATTAAAAATAAGAGATAATTAATAGAATAGATTAGTTGTATTAGGACTCTAATAAGTTTATGACTATAAAAAGGGGTTAAACCCCATAACTTAAAAAAAAGAATCCTCAGAGAAAAATTCATAAAAAAGAAAAGCAGTTTGCATCAAGAAAAAACAGCAAGCAAAGAAGAAGAGAATTTCAATCAAAGCAGCGACGACATTTGGCCACTCGTTGTTTCCGGGAGCGGCATTTAAGCTTAGGCAAGAGGTTCTGAGGCAAGTTTCCAGCGAAGAGTAAAAGCAGCTAGGAAAGAAAGGTTGCCCACGTCAAGGATTTACGAGAGACATCAACGCTTGGAATATTGGGTTCATTGGCTTGGAAATTGAAGGCCACGTGAAGTCAAAGATAAAAGTAATATATTTGGCCATCATCATCTGACAACATTGGTACGCTTTTATGCCTTTTGAATTGTTTATATTTTATATGGGTTTTTTTGTTAGTTAGTTAGTACACGTTTTTATATTCTAAGAAGATAGAAATGGTGTTTAATAAGAATAAGTGGGTATAAGTATAAGGATAATGACAAATAAGGTTTAAAATAGAAATTAAAATAAGGGATAAAAAATAAATAAATAAAAATTAGGATAAATCTTCCAATGAATATTGAAAATTGTTTAATAAAATTAAAATTATTTCGATGATGGATCTTTGAGGTGATTACGAATGAGTAACACTCGAAGAATTCTTAGGTGAGAAGATCCTTCTAAGTTTATCCAGAATCATGGAAGACATAGAAGACATTTTCAAAATAAACGAATAACAAATAAAGATAAAAACATAATAAATAATAAAATTTATATTCTAATAAAAATAAAATAATAAATAATAATTAAAGTTAATAAATAATAAAATAATAATTCCGATGATGGAATCCTCAAGGCGATTATGAATGAGTAACACTTAAGGAATTCCTAGGTGAGGAGGTTCTTCTAAGTTTATCCAGAATGATGAAAAATTTAGGAGATATTCTCAACATTAAATACCAAAATCCTAAAAATATTAATAAATAATATATAAAAAATAATATGAAAATAAATAAATAAATAAAAGTAATAAAAATAATTAAGTAAAAATAATAAATAAATTCTAAAATATTTCCGACGACGGAGCCTCTTCAAAGGAGTTGAATGGTACCTCTTGAATACTCTTGAGGTGAGAAGATTTTTTAAGAGTTCATTCAGAATGATGGAGGATTCTTAAAAGAATTTTCAATATTTAAATAATAAAAAAAATATAAATTATAAAGGCCACATAACTAAGACTAAGTTAAAATAATACAAAATTAAAATAGTACCAATCTTGGGCGTTGTAGGGGTGCTATAACCTTCTCTACACGTAAATGAACTCCCGAACCCAAAACTAAAAATGTAAACCAGTCCTTAGAGTCATTTAGGTGGCCAATCACACCTAGGTTAAAAAAAATTGGTAGCGACTCCATTTCTTTAATATCTAACGACCTAACCCTAGGAAACGTTATGACACATATCATAATAATATGAAGTAATTATATTTAAATATATGTCATATATTATTTTTTTAATCAAATATGTTTATTAAGTATAACTATATTCATTGTAAAAAATATAGAATTTTTTAAAGACTTCCTACGTGTTACTGTTACATATTGTCTTCATAAAATAGACAATAATTTTACTTATTTGACACCTCTCTTTAAAGAATAAAAAAAATAGAAATATCGATCAAACTAATTTTTATTTGCATTGGTAAAAAACATTCATACTAAATAAATAAATAAAAATGTCATTACGGCATACAGCAAACGACAATTCGTTTTGGCGCAATCCATTCGACTTGCTCAGTAGATTTATTTATTACTGTCGCAACTCACATAGACTCGCAAGTAACCCAAAAACGAGTTCTTAAACCAAGCGACTGTATATAGTTGAGCTTTAAAGCAGCGGTAGGTAATGAATCAAAGTAAAAAGCTAGCTTTTGCTACGGAGTCAACCTCCAAATCAGGTACAACAATGGCGAGAAAGCGAAGCTACAAAACGACTTTCATCTTCTTCGTTTTGCTCTCAGTTATAGCTTTCGTTGCTTTCGTTCCTGTCTTCGCTTCTCTCCCCTCTCTTTCCTCTCATTCTCACTCTAACGATCTTCACCTTCATCTTCGTCGTTATCAGCGTCAAAATCGTCGCGAAATGGTAAAGTCTCTTGTGAAAATTCAAAGTTGATTTCTTCTTACGCTTCATTTCTGAAAATTCATGCGTAAAACTAAACTTTAGAGTAGCTTTTGAAGGTATATATACGGTGTATGTGTATTGATTTTCTATATCGAATTGAAGGAAGAAATGTGAAGTTTAAGAGGAAAGGAGATTAAGAATTTGAATTGTTTGTTTCTTTTAAAGAAGAACTAGTGATGATGTGAAATTGTGAATATTTAGTAATTAATGTTGTTAATTATTTTTTTCTTCATTATAAGAACCTGTCCATCACAGGCGAAAAAATTTTAAATTTTCATGTAGTTGTTTCTCCCTTTTATTTGGGGTTAAATGTTGAATGATATGTTTTGTGTGATTTTAAGCAGATTAATGTTAGAAAATTTGAAATTGCGAAGGATATGTTTTGGAAAGATGGGAAGCCTTTTCAGATAATTGGTGGCGACTTGCATTATTTCCGGATTCTTCCTGAGGTATTTATTCTATTTGTTAGCATTAGCTTCTTCTGTATTTATTCATATCTTGCTATTGTTATTTTAATGCGATCAGTGGGAATTGAAATGATTGTGGAAAAGATTATTAAGGCTTTTAGCATATGGAAAGGCATAAATGCAAAAAAAAAAAAAGAGAGTAGAGGTTTGTTACTTCTTGCTGATATTGCAAATGTAAGTTTTGATATTGTTAGAAGTGGGGAGTTGGTTGCTTTATTTATCCTTTTCATAATCTACCATCTTATGGATGCAGTACTGGGAAGATAGGCTTTTGAGAGCAAAAGCATTGGGGTTGAATACCATTCAAACTTATATTCCTTGGAATTTGCATGAACCAGAGCCTGGCAAACTGGTTTTTGAAGGCATTGCAGACCTAGTATCATTTCTCAAACTTTGCCAGAAGCTAGATCTCCTTGTTATGCTTCGAGCTGGACCTTATATATGTGCAGGTTAGTCTTTCTGTCATTTGTGTGTATGATATTTATTTATTTACTTTATGAGTTAGGAATGGACTAAACTTTTTCCTAGTAGGTTACCTCTTGTATTCTTTGAAATGAGGAATGGATATGCACTCGAGTTTTTAATCTTATAACGCTAAGTTTTCCCAATTCTTGCCAACTGATTATAGCTCTTTTTTCTTTGCTCTCATTATTCATAGTTGATGTGAGAGTTAATTTTAAACCAGGGTTCCCGGTGCATTTTTTTATCTTGAGATCTTGTTGTTTTCTTGTATTCTAATCTGAGACATAGTTCCCCTTTTATTGCAATTTGCAAGTGTTACTAAAGGAATACACAGAAGAGAAAAACAATTTTGTACATTGTGCTTACTAAAATAATTGCATGTACAGCAGATTATTTCTGGTCTGTCTTGTTGTAACAATAGATGTCTTAATTGATGTTGTTGATAGTGACATGGTATCTTCTTGGGAACATGTGTCTCTTGCAGAGTGGGATCTTGGAGGTTTCCCAGCTTGGTTACTTGCCATAGAACCAGATATCAGGCTAAGGTCATCGGATCCTGCTTACCTCAAAATAGTATGTTCTCATATAGTCCTTTTCTTGTGAGGAATATTAAGGGATGTGAATCATGTGATGCTGGATTAAACGTTCTAGTATTCGCTTTTCATGCTTAACATGCATGATTTGTCTGAGTTGTATAGTTTCTGTTTGCTTAATGCTTTTTTGGAGGAAGGACCAACTGGAATTTTGTATTTGTTGGATTATGTTTTTAATGTGACGTTACAGGTTGAAGGATGGTGGGGAGTCCTACTTCCAAAGGTAGCTTCTCTTCTTTATGGCAGTGGAGGCCCTATCATAATGGTTCAGGTACGGGCATAAAATATATTTTATTAGCTAGTCAAATTTCTTTGATAAAACAAGGGTGCCCACCCTGTTTTGTTTCCAAGGATTTAAGCAATGATAGAACAATTCATGCCTATTTACTAAAACAAATTTCTCCATCTGTTAATTGTTCTAGATGCTTCATGCGGCTAAGCTTAACTTTCTGGAATTAAGGCTAACTAGGTAGTTTAGCTGAGTTCAAATTTATGAACAATGGCACTTGTGAAAAAGGACCCTCTTTTGTTTGATGAAAACGAAAACCTGGAGTATCTAGGAGCTTGTAAGATACATGGACAAAAAACAGAGAGGCTAAGAAAATAAAACTAGTTTATATTTAAGCCACATCATTTTCTTCTAGTTTTTGGCCAAGAGTGACAAAGGTTTAAGGAAACAAATGAGCCCAATAGAAGTCAAGATAGATAACCCTCCTGCTAAGTCAGTTTTCTCTCCCACCTCTGGAAAGATTATGTATGGTGTGCCTGAAAGAATTGCATTTTCACATGCTCTTGTCCTTTCATTTCTTTCCTTCATATCACACAGGGAATAAAAAGTCATATTCCCTTTTATGTACATCCTCATTTTGTTCCTTCCAATGAGATATATGTTCATTTGTATCGTTGAATGTCATTCTCTGAAAGTTTGAACAGTTTTTATGTTAGTAAACTCACACTAAAATGAGATTATTTTTTGGCACAGATTGAAAATGAATTTGGGTCATATGGAGATGATAAAGCTTATCTTAGTCACTTGGTAAAGCTGGCTCGAGCAAATCTCGGGGAAGACATTATTTTGTAAGAGGATATTTTCCTTAATCCCTTTTATTGCTTGCGGCCATAGATAATCTTCTGTTTTATTATATAAAATCTAATTCTTGGGGATAGATTCAAGCTTTCTTAAGTTGAATTTGCTTGAGAAGACATAAACTGCTATTGATTTGTACAGCATTTCTAAGATTTTTCCTAGTGGAAGCCAATTAAATAAAGTTTGTAGGTAGGAAAATGACAATTTATTGGAAACACGATGTTTGAAAAATTAACTGAATACGCAGAAATGTACTAGTTCATTGTCTTTATTTACATGCATGACGGTCATTCCAAATAGCAGATTGAACCATACTGGTATCCTTCATGGTATTATGTTAATTCCAACCTATACTCATTGAAGGTCTTTCCATGCAATGGCTTTTGGATGGTGGTGGTTTAAATAAAAAAATTTGAGTTTTATAGTTGGTGAAATGCCGGACTTTTACATTGTGAACTTTCTATTTTGTGACTGTAGATACTTGATTTTGGAAACTAATATTTTATCTTTTTAAGTTTAATATTATAATGAAGGAAAAGTCAGAACAAGCAACAAAGTTGTTGCATAGAATAATCTCTTCTTAGAAGAGCTCATTATCTTTTCTCAGAACAGTTCCTCATAGAATAATTCTTCTCAAAACAACTCCTCACAGAATAGCTATTCTCAGAACAACTTCTTCACAGAACAACTCTTTCACATAATAACACTTTCACCAAAATGAATAATTGGAAACAACCTCGGAATAGGGCAGGGTTCTTGGGTTAACTCATATTGGGATGTCTTGGAGAGTTTGGCTTGGTGGATTAGATATGAAGATAGTTAAGAGTTATTCTCTTAACCTTTCTTTGAAATATAAGTGTTTTTCCATATTTCTTTCAGAAACGTAGTACATCTTTTCCCAAAGCTAAACTCCCATTGGACAAAGCATTAATACTTTTATAACTCTCAATTCTTACCATTATACCGATTAATGCTTATGATTTATAACTCCTATTCTGTAGATCTATATATAGCTCACAATGTTCTTGTGAAAAGGACTTTTGTCAAGTGATCTAACCCAGAAACTATGGAGGTTTTAGAATTAGATGAGCAAATAGCCTTGAATAGGAATCTATGGAGGTAGAGAATACATATGGACGATCTAACGTGATTTTAGATATTGGTTAGCCTACTCCAATCTATTGGGATAAATGATCTAACCCAGAAACACTCTCAAATCCCCTCTCCACTATTCTCTCTACTCAACCTTATTCAGTCTTCTGCACTTTCTACTTAGCCTTGCTAAGCCTTCTACCACCACATGCCACTGCACTCATTCTTTAGGGTCTACTTCAATCTTCCTCTTTGCCACCTCCCGACACATCTTGTTTTACTTCTTTGCAACGTTTCCTCTACGTAGCAAAGAACTCATTTACCACTAGTGACACTTTGTTATCTAACCACATAGACACTGTATTCTTTTAAATGGAGCTTTTCAAACCCTTCTGATTTCAAGGCGTGCTATTTATAGTACCAAGGACTTCAAAGACGGGTCTGCATCACTGTGGTCTGCGGTACTGTCATCTTATTAGCTGCTTGAGGATATAACTTCCAGAAAATGGCATGAAGCAAACATTTAGGCGGATGCATTAAATAGCCTGGATTTCTCCTAGGCATTGCATAGTGAATGCCTATTTACCTTTGCTCATCTGAAACTAGCATTTGACCTCGATACGGTTCCCTGGACTATTCTTAGGACTTTCTCTGAGGTGCTAACTATAAAACACAATGCTTATTGCTAGCTATATGCAATAGGTTTCAACTAGAACCTGCAAATACTGACATTTTCAGTATCTATGCACCGAGAATGGCAGGGTGATAGTTTATACCCTCTCTTATACTTTGCTTTGTTGACATTATTATGAATTAAAAGTATTCAGCAACATGCTTCAAGCATAAGACTTAGAACACAGTTCTGCATTCTTATTTGATTAGTTATATATTTGTTTGGATGGGTTATAATGGTTTCAGGTACACTACAGATGGAGGTTCTCGAGAAACTCTTAAAAAAGGAACCATTCGGGGAGATGATGTCTTTTCAGGTGCCGCTCAAGATCAACATGCCCTTATTTTTGACACTTATGTAAATATAGCTAAAAGAGTATCTCATGACATAAGAAACAAATAATAATCTTCCTATTCCTTACCACTCTTTTTTGGGTCAAGTCATCTGCACCTTAGTAAATTTAACCCTTATTATGATAAAAAAAAAGTCTCTCTCTCTCTCTCTCCAATCTAAAAGGAAAAAGAAAAAAAAAGCTACAATGTTATGACTTTATCTTAATACCTTCTCTGATTCTCTGTAATAATATTGTTTTATATTCTCATATTCATCTTGAAAGTTTCAACACTAGCAATTTTATATGGTTTTATACATGAACTTTCCAGAAGATGAATTTGATCTTTAAATTAGATGGTCGATTTCTAGCTTTAGGTGCAGTGTAGAGGCCAGAGAACTGCATGTTTTAAACAAAACATTTACATTGACATAAAGATACATACATGCATATGTCACTTTATGTATGTGTGTGCACACTCAACTTTTTAAGTTAATGATCGTTTCCGATATGTAGCTGTTGACTTCACTACTGGTGATGATCCTTGGCCTATATTTAAGTTACAAAAGGAGTTTAATTCACCTGGGAAATCACCACCACTTTCTTCGTAAGTATCTATATTTTTTTATTTATGCTAATTGATAGATATTTTAATGTTCATAATGCTTTTTGTTCCAGGGAGTTTTATACAGGTTGGCTTACACATTGGGGTGAGAAGATTGCCAGGACAGATGCAGGTTTTACTGCATCTGCCTTGGAAAAAATTTTGTCACGAAATGGCTCGGTTTTGCTTTATGTATGTTCTTCCTATCCTATTTCTGTTGCTGTGAAGTTATGGTCTGTATGGTTATGCTATGATTTAGGGTTTTTGAGTTCCAGATGGCACATGGTGGAACAAACTTTGGATTTTATAATGGAGCAAATACTGGTTCAGATGAATCAGATTACAAGCCTGATCTAACTTCCTATGATTATGTGAGAATGATTTTTCCTTCTTGTAGTTGGTATATTAACTTATTGTTTTCAAGCTTCAAATTGGTTTTACTTTACCCCAGGATGCACCAATTACAGAGGCTGGTGATGTGGACAACGCAAAATTCAAAGGTATGATCCTACGTTTGCTGGTTGAGTATTTCAAGAATAAAGGGATAATATGTGTCAATGTTTAGGGTTTGAATTGAATTGTTTATTGAATAATACGTTTGTTTATATACACAAGGGCTCTAGCACTAAATTAGGAAACTACTCCTAATACTAATTGAAATCCCTAAACTTACGGGATCTCAATAAATACATAATTACAACTAAATATATGGACTTGATTCTAGGAAATATTTATTTTCCTAAAATAATACGGTTTCCCACACTCCCCCTCAAGCTGGTGAATAGGAATTTTCCATTCCCAGCTTGGATACAATTCTCTCAAATGCCGTGCTACTCAACCCTTTGGTGAGGATATCAGCAAGTTGCCCATGTGTTGACACATATGGAGTACATATCAAGCCACTGTCTAACTTCTCCTTGATGAAATGTCTATCCACCTCGATATGCTTCGTTCGATCATGTTGTACTGGATTATGAGCTATGCTGATTGCTGATTTATTGTCACAGTAGAGCCTCATAGGCCCTTCCCATTTAATCTTTAAGTCTTCTAGGATGATTTTCAGCCAAAGTAGCTCACACACGCCTTGTGCCATTGCACGAAATTCTGCCTCAGCACTAGAACGTGCTACTACACTCTGTTTCTTGCTTCTCCATGTCACAAGATTCCCTCCAAGAAAGGTACAATACCCGGAGGTTGATCTCCTATCGATGATCGATCCTGCATAGTCAGCATCAGTATAGGCTTCAAGTGTCGTACTCCTATTCCTCTTGAACAGAATTCCTCTTCCTGGTGTTCCTTTAAGATACTGCAAAATTCGGTGGGCAGCCTGCAAATGAACCTCTCTTGGACTATGCATAAACTGACTGATTAAGCTCACCGCATAAGCTATATCAGGTCTGGTATGTGATAAGTAAATCAGTCTTCCCACGAGACATTGATACATTTCCTTGTCCATTGTGGCATCTTCCTCTGCTTTTCCTAGCTTGAGGTTTGGGTCCATAGGAGTACTTGCGGGTTTGCATGCAGTTTTGCCCGTTTCCTTGAGCAAATCCGTAACATACTTCTGTTGGGATATAAAAATCCCTTTTCTAGAGTGCGCAACTTCAATTCCCAGAAAATATTTCAATCTTCCCAAAGTCTTAATTTCAAACTCCTTAGCCAAGCATTGACTCAATATTTGCTGCTCCCTTTTGTCATCTCCAGTTAATATAATGTCATCCACATATACTAACAGTGCTGTTACTCCCCCTGAAGCAGAATGTTTGATAAACAATGTGTGATCCCCCTGACTTTGTTTGTATCCCATGGCCAACATGACTCTAGCAAATCTTCCAAACCAAGCTCGAGGAGATTGCTTCAGGCCATACAAAGCTTTGTTCAACTTACATACAGTATTGGCAATCACATTCCTTCCATAACCTGGTGGAATCTCCATATAAATCTCCTCCTTAAGCTCCCCGTGTAAGAAGGCATTTTTCACATCAAATTGCTGTAGTTCCCAACCAAAATTGGCAGCTAGAGATAAGATTACTCTGACTGTATTCATCTTAGCAACTGGGGCAAACGTCTCTAGGTAGTCAATCCCATAAGTCTGTGTATACCCTTTAGCTACCAACCTCGCCTTGTATCTCTCAATTGACCCATCTGCCCTGTATTTCACAGTATAAACCCACTTGCACCCCACCGACCTTTTTCCTGCTGGTAACTTCACCAACTCCCAAGTTTTATTCTTCTCTAGAGCCTCCATCTCCACATCCATGGCTTGTTTCCATTTTTCATTAGACAATGCCTCAGATAAGGTAGTAGGAATGGTGGTGTTCTTTAGGCTTACAAGGAAGGCTTTGTAGGTTGGTGAGAAATTTTTAAATGATAGGTAGTGTGAAAGAGGATATAATGGCTGTTTTGTACACTTTCTGGTCCCTTTTCTAATAGCAATTGGAAGGTCCTGGTCATCTTCAGTATCAGTAATTTGGGCTTTGGTTTCACTCTGTAATGCTGGAAAGTTAGTAATTGTTACCTCATTTGAAGGACTTGAGTTGGACTCTTGAACTTGCATAGATCCTGGATTGGCCTTTTTCTGCCTTGAGTACACCAAGTTTTTACCAAATCTCACATCTCCAAGAGCAGATTCGGGGTTAGGTACTAGTTTGGGTTCAGACACATTTGGTGCAGTAGGAGTGGTCTTATTTGACTCAGGTTCAAGTTCACCAACAACTGGGGCATTTGACTCAGGTTCAGACTCAATAGATGGCTCAACAGACAGTTGGGGCATATGATTGGGTTGAGACAAAAGTGAAAGATCAGGCAACCCAAGAAAACCTTCCTTATCTTCCCTAAGACTCTCCCCCTGAAGATAAGGTTGAGTGAAATAAGCCTCTTGTTCATTGAATGTTACATCTCGTGACACATAAAATTTCTTAGACGGAGGATGGTAACACTTATATCCTTTCTGAGTTGAGGAATACCCAATAAAAACACACTTTAGAGCTCTAGGGTTTAGCTTCCCCCTGTCTTGACTGTGGATATGAACAAAGGACACACACCCAAAAATGCGAGGTGTAAGATTGTTTGTGGTAGAGAGGTTCGGATAGAATGAAGAAAGCACATCCATTGGACTTTTGAATCCTAGAACTCTAGAGGGTAATCTATTGATGAGATGAGTGGCTGTGAGAACTGCTTCCCCCCAGAAACTTTTTGGCACATTTTTTTGATACAACAGTGCTCGGGTTTGGTCTAAAAGGTGCCCATTTTTTCTTTCGGCGACTCCATTTTGTTGTGGTGTTCTCACACAGGAAGACTCGTGAATTATTCCCTCTCTTTGACAAAAAGGGGTAAGAATTTGATTGAAATAATCCTTGGCATTGTCTGACCTAAGTTTTTTAATACTCACACCAAACTGGTTTTTTACCATGGAGAAGAAATTAGGGAACACAGTGCTAACATCTGACTTATGTTTAAGCAAGAAAACCCAGGTAACTCGGGTACAATCATCAATAAAAGTCACAAACCATCGTGCCCCTGACACATTAGCAACAGTAGAGGGACCCCAAATATCAGTGTGAACAAGATAAAAAGGAAAAATGCTTCTTTTATTGCTTATTGGAAAAGGTATACGCTTGTGTTTGGCAAGTTCACACACCTCACAATGAAGACTCTCGATATCCAACTTTGTAAACAATGAAGGAAACAGAATTTTAATAACCCTAAATGATGGATGTCCTAACTGACAATGGTAAAGAAAAACTTTCTCCTTACTAGATAACATAGACTCGGACATGAATGAGTGGGGTGATCTGCTCTCGAATATGTTTGACTTGTTTAATTCCGCAAGGTAGTAAAGACCATCCCGTTCTCTAGCACGTCCAATCGTCCTCCCCGAATCCTTGTCCTGAAATAAACAATAACTACTGTGAAAAGTCACATTACAAAGCAAGTCTTGTGTGAGTTTCTGTACAGAGACAAGATTGGTGGATAGCTTAGGAACATGAAGGACATTTTTCAAGGTTATGGATGGGTTTATTTGAACATCTCCTATACCAGCTACGGTTGCTAAGGATCCATCAGCTGTGGCTATTTTCTTATTGCTTGAACATGGTGAGTATGTGGAAAAATGTTTGGATGAGTGGGTCATGTGATCGGTGGCTCCTGAATCCATGATCCAAGATTGAGTAAAGGATGTTTCTGAGGCATTTAATCCAAATGAAAATAGAAGCTTACCTGAATACGCCAAAGTACAAGTACCTGTAGGTTTCTCGAGGTTACTTAAGAATGATCTCACTCTTTCCACCTCCTCTTGGTTAAGACTTGCTGGTTCCTGCTTGGCTTCTCCATGTGGTGCGTTGGTAGCAACATGGGCTTGCCCATTACCCCTCGACGGATTATCTCTTTGACCCCACTCACGGCTGGGAGGTTTCCCATGCAGTTTCCAGCATTTCTCACGAGTGTGGCGCCCCTTTTTGCAGTAGGTGCACCATAATCCATCACGGCCTTGAGCCTTGGGCTGACCACTCTTGCCTACTTCAATGGCAGCCTTCCTTTCCATGCTTGTCGAACCATTTTTTACACTTTCAGCTACCATGGCTGAACCATCTACAGTTTGAGGATCAAGCATCAAGCTCCTTCTACTTTCTTCACTCCGAATAATAGCCACCACTTCATTGAAGCATGGAATTTCCTGCTTTCCGAGAATTTGGATCCTGACTTGATCAAACTCAGAGTTTAAACCAACAAGAAAGTCATAAACTCTATCTCGTTCAATAAAATCCTTTAGTATGGCTGCATCATCCGGGCATTTAGTTTGAATCACCCTATAGTGGTCAAGTTCTTGCCATAGAGATTTCAATTGGTTGGCATATTCGGTCACAGTCTTGCTTCCTTGCTTCGCAGCCATAGTCTTGACCTTCACCTCGTACACTTGAGCTGCATCTCTGGCCTTTGAGTAGGTCTGTTGGATTGCATCCCAAATGTCCTTGGCCGTAGCCATGAACATAACCGTATCACTTATCTCGGGCACCATAGAATTCCATAACCACGCCATAATCATGGAATCCTCTTCATCCCATACTCCAAAACCTGAATCTCCTGGCTTCGGTCCCGTACCTAACAGATGGCCGATCTTCCCTTTGCCTTTCAAGATTGTACGAACAAGTTGGGACCACTTGAGGTAATTCTTTCCATCCAATCTGTAGGCAGCCTGAATGGCTTGCAATTCTCCCTGCGATTGAGTTTTGCCTCCTTCATCCAATGGAACTACAGCAGTCGTACCAATCTCCTTGGTCTCTGACATCGTCCTTGGTCTCCAATGGGCAGAAATTAACAGATTACTTGAAGAAGAAAGAAAAAAACAGCAATAAAGGCTGATAAAAAATTTCCAGCAATGAAGGCTGGTAAAGCACTGTAAATGCTCTGTTTTGGCAGTAGAAAAACAGAGCAAAACAGAAAAGAAAAACTATGACAGGCCAAAAAAAAAAAAACACCTAATTTCCCAGAAAAATCTTACTGCTCTGATGCCATGTCAATGTTTAGGGTTTGAATTGAATTGTTTATTGAATAATACGTTTGTTTATATACACAAGGGCTCTAGCACTAAATTAGGAAACTACTCCTAATACTAATTGAAATCCCTAAACTTACGGGATCTCAATAAATACATAATTACAACTAAATATATGGACTTGATTCTAGGAAATATTTATTTTCCTAAAATAATACGGTTTCCCACAATATGTAGAAAATTTTGCATGGTTTTGTTGAATATTAAAAACTACCTGGTCCATGGTCCCTCACTGAACTTCACATGGAAATCTCAATTTGTGAGCCTGATTTTGTGTACGTTAATCAATATTAAAATAAATTTTGATGAGCTGATGGACAACTTCGCTGATCAGGAATGATACTTATAGCCTTGAATCAGTCAGTGGATACAGATTGATATGGTAGACGGGATATAGAGGGATTTAAGCAGATGGATTACATCAATGGCATTCGCAGCTCATCTGTTTATCTACCATTTATTTAGATGGGCATGGTCCTGTCATTTGGTGTTAGAAGAAAACAGTTTTCTCTATAGGTGTGGCTTATATTCATGTGAATTTTACCTCTGTATACGCACCTTGTAGAATGTGAAACAATTACAGTTTTAAGCAATCAACATGTTCTGAAATTGATTCACATATTGCTGGAAATTAAAGGCCTGATTGCTACCATCTGTTGAAATTGTCAGAAGTCAGAAACGATGTTGTAGAGAATCAAAGTATTGTATTGAAAGACTTAAGATAAAACTGTACATAGGTATCCTATTTATATACAAAGAACTCTTATTAAATAGGAAAGTTTATCACTCATAATCCTAGATATTATTCTAATTAATAGAATCTATAATTGAGTGATTCTCTAACCTTAATGCTAGGGATACACGGTTTTCCTAAATTAACAAATTAATTAAAACAGTTGACTTTCAAATAGTATTCTTGACACTTCCTCTCAAGCTGGTGAATAGAGATTGTCCATTCCTAACTTGGTTACAATCTTTTGGAAGAGTGGATTGTTAAGTCCCTTGGTTAGGACATCTGCTAGCTGTGATTCGCTTGGTACATAGGGTGTGCAAATGAGACCACTGTCAAGCTTCTCCTTAATGAAGTGTTTGTCAACTTCAATATGTTTTGTTCGGTCATGCTGCACAGGATTGTGTGCGATGCTAATTGTAGATTTGTTGTCACGGTAGAGCTTCATAGGGCCATCCCACTTGAGTCTTAGATCTTCCAAAATGATCTTCAACCATGGTAGCTCACATGCACCTTGCGCCATTGCTCGAAATTCTGACTCTGCACTTGATCTTGCCACAACATTTTGCTTTTTACTCCTCCAAGTAACTAAGTTTCCTCCCAAAAAGGTGTAGTAACCTATGGTGGATCTTCTATCAATCACTGAACTTGCATAGTTAGCATCAGTGTAGGCCTCCAAAATGAGCTTATCACCTTTTTTTGAATAAAATCCCCTTTTTTGGAGTTCCCTTGAGATAGTGCAATATTTTGTTAACTGCATGCAAATGGAGTTTCTTAGGGTTGTGCATAAATTGGCTCACCACACTGACTGCATAAGCAATATCAGGCTGTGTGTGGGATAGGTAGATTAGTCTACCAACCAGTCTCTGATATGATTCTTTATTTGTAGCACTGTCTCCCTCTACTTCTCCAAGTTTATGATTAAGATCAATTGGTGTGCTAGATGTTTTGCACGCCAGTTTTCCTATGTCTCAAGAGATTGAGGACATACTTCTGTTGGGATGCAAAGATCCCTTGTTTCGACTGTGCCACTTCAATGCCCAGCAAATGTTTCAAGTTTCTTAGTTCCTTAATCTCGAACTCCTTTGCCAAACATCTTCCCCAGTTCTGCCTTTCCTTTTCATTATTTCCCATCACTATGATATCATCAACATAGACAATGAGAGCAGTAACTCCCTCTGAACCTAAGTGTTTTATGAATAGGGTGTGACTCCTTTGGCTCTGCTTGTACCCCATGGAAGGCATTACTTTAGCAAATCTCCCAAACCAAGCTCTTGGTGACTGTTTTAGGCCGTATGGTGCCTTCTTGAGCTTGCAAACCTTATTTGCAGCCATGCTTCTGTTGAATCCATAGGTATTTCCATGTAGACTTCCTCCTCAAGATCTCTGTGTAAGAATGCATTTTTTACATCAAACTGTTGTAAAGGCCAGTCAAAGTTTACTGCTAGAGACAGAAGAATTCTCACCGTGTTCATCATGGCAACCGGAGCAAAGGTTTCTTGGTAATCGATTCCATATGTCTGTGTGTATCCTTTAGCCACCAGCCTAGCATTGTACCTCTCAAGCATTCCATCTACTTTATACTTAACTGTAAAGACCAACTTACATCCCACTGGTTTCTTTCCTCTTTGTAGCTCCACAATCTCCTAAGTATTGTTCTTCACCAGAGCCTGCATTTCAACATTCATAACATTCTTCCAATTTTCACAATTTAAAGCCTCTGATAATGTTTTGGGAATGGACATTGTGTTTATGTTTGTAAGGAAACTTCTGTGAGATGGAGAGCATTTTTCAAAGGACATGAAGTGGGATATAGGGTATAATGGATGTTTTGTGCACTCTCTAGTTCCTTTCCTAAGGGCAAATCCATGTCAGATAAGGAATCACTTTGAGGAGTAGAGCTAGAAGATATTACCTCATTTCCAGGATTTTAGTTTGATGATTGGTCTGGGCTTGGTTTAGGAGCTAGACTTTTCCTTCTTGAGTAAACCTGTGAGAACTGATTGTCAGTAGTGGCCTTTCCCCTATCTACTTGTGAACTAGGTTGTAAGGAGGGCATATTTTGGGTAGTAGTGGCCTTTCCCCCATTTGCTTGTGAACTAGGTTGTAAGGAGGGCTCATTTTGGGTTTGTGAAGGAGGAGGCTTAGGTTGCTCAATTGTAACTTTGGGGGAGGTCTTGGTCTCCGGTTGGAATTTAGAAGATGATGACGACACTTCAAGGAGAAAGAAGTCTTGATCCTTATCTTCCACAAATGTTGTCTCCCTCTGAAGATAAGGTTGAGTGAAATATGGTTCTGTTTCAACGAAGGTAACATCTGCAGAGATTAGGAGTTTTTTAGTAGGTGGGTGATAGCACTTGTACCCTTTCTGTGTTGAAGAGTATAGCACAAAGACACACTTGGTAGCTCTAGGGTCTAACTTTCCTCTATTTTGGTTGTGGACGTGAACAAGTGACACACCCAAATACTCTGGCAACAAGATGGTTTGTTGTATTGAGACTTGGGTAAAAGTGAGACGATACCTCCATGGGACTCTTGAAGTTTAACACTCGGGATTGTAACATGTTTATGACATGTGTGGCTGTAAGAACTACTTCCCCTCAAAAGTATTTTGGCACATTTTTCCGAAATAATAATACTCGGGTAGTGTTTAGGAGATGGCGATTTTTCCTTTCTGCAAGTCCATTTTGTTGTGGAGTAGAGACACAGGATGACTCATGAATAATACTTTGTTGTTGAAAATATGGGGAAAGTGTTTGGTTGAAATAATCTTTTGCATTATCTTACCTAAACCTTTTGATTTCGACCCCAAATTGGTTTTTTATCATGGAAAAGAAGTTTGGAAGGATATCACTCACATCAGATTTTGATTTAAGCAGAAATATTCAGGTAACCCCTATACAATCATCAATAAATGAAACAAACCAACATGCCCCAGAAATATTTGGAATTAGATGGACCTCATATATCACTATGAATCAACTCAAAAGGAAAAACACTTCTTTTATTATTGGTGGGAAAGGTAGCATGTTTGTGCTTTGCAAGTTCATGTGCATCACAATGAAATTGCTTATTGACTAGTCCTTTGAACAAAGAAGGGAATATGATTTCAAGGGTTGAAAAAGAAGGATGTCCAAGCCTAAAATGGTGAAGCCAAATTGTGTTTTTGTTGGTGAGGTATTGTCCAGAAAGGTAGGTTAGGGGCTGGTTCCACTTATCAACATTCGATTTCTCAAATTCCTCAAGATAGTATAATCCATCCTTCTCCTTAGCACGTCCAATCATCATTCCCGAGTCCTGGTCTTGAAATAGACAATAAGATGGAAAAAAAGTTACTTCGCAATTCATGTATGAGAAAGCTTGGATATCAATAAAAGATTAGTGGACAATTTGGGAACATGTAGGACATTTTTCAAAGTAAGGTCAGGACTGATTTTTATTTCTCCTCTCCCAGCTACTGTGGCCAAGGAGCCATTGCAATGGCAATTCTCCTACTGCTAGAACAAGGTGAATATGAACTGAAGTTCTTAGAGGAATAAGTCATGATCCGTGGTTCTTGAATCAATAATCCACGAATGTTTAAAGGTTCTATCCGAGGCATTTAAAGTGTGAGAGATTGGAAGTTTACCTAAATATATCAATCAACAAGTACCTGAAGGTTTTTCGAGGGTACTTAGGAGATTTCTCAGCTTTTCAATCTCTTCTTTGTTAAAGTCCTCTGATTCTTTAGTTTTCTCCTCTCCTTGGGGTGCTGCAAAATTGGCATGTCCCTGGCCTTTTTGCCGCTGTCCACTTTCGTTTCCCCATTCCTTACTTGGTGGTTTTCTGCTAATGGGTTCGCTTGGCAATAAAGGCCTTGGTTGAGAAATTAGGCAATGAAGGCTGACAGAAAAAAAATCCCTAGGTCTCTAACCTAAAGCTCTTGATACCATGTAGAGAATCAAAGTATTGTATTGAAAGACTTAAGATAAAACTGTACATAGGTATCCTATTTATATACAAAGAACTCTAACTAAATAGGAAAGTATATCACTCATATCCTAGATATTATTCTAATTAATAGAATCTATAATTGAGTGATTCTCTAACCTTAACGCTAGGGATACACAGATTTCCTAAAGTAACAAATTAATTAAAACAGTTGACTTTCAAATGGTATTCTTGATAGATATCATCTGAATGCTTCTTGTTTATCATAGAGAATATGAGTGAATTTGCACCAAGGACAAAACTTCAGTGCGTTACATCTCTCAAATTATTGAAAAGGCATTCTACAGGCCTTGCTGTTACTTTATTTCTCGTGTTTGCTAGGAGAGTGTTCACATCTAGAAGTTAAATGTGTGGGGAATGGTATATGTGTTCAAAACCTGAGTATGGTATTAACGGCTCAAACACTTCAAAGCATATCTCAATTGTGTTTATTTCGCTGTTTATTTAAACCTCCATGTAAACAATACACTCAGCAATCAGCACTCTAATTGAGTCGGTAGTTTTGGTGTGATGATCATTTTCTCCAAGTTTAATCTGCAGATACACGGGTTCCTGGTCTATTTCTGATACTTGTATTCAATTTAATAGCTAAGATAAACAACCTCCTACTATCTTTTCTTACAAGTGATAAAATAATAGCATATTCTATTCTAATTTCAGCCATTAGGAGAGTGGTGGAGAAATATAGTTCGGTAGCTCTTCCTCCAGTTCCTTCCAATAATAAAAAGACAGGATATGGGTCTATCCAGTTACAAAGAACGGCATTTTTATTTGATTTACTTGATGGGATTGATTCTGCACATGTTGTTGAAGCTGAAAATCCAAGTGCAATGGAGTATTTATACCAGGTCTGCAAAAATTAGTGGCTTTGCTGCTCTTTCGTTTCTGTGTTTAGCATTCATTGAAATCCAAGATTGCTGAATATTTTCTCTTGTTATTTTCCTAATGTCTAGATGTTTGGATTTCTATTATATGCATCCGAATATGCATCAAAAACTGGTGGAAATAAGCTAGTTATACCAAAGGTATGCCATCATCCTCATTTTTGTGGTTAACCTTACTGTTTCATTGGCTATGTGTATAATTCTCTTTCCCTCAATTCTTCAATATTGACAAATAATTATCAGAAATTTACCATCTAAAGGAATATTACCTCTCTAAATATGTTGCTTGCAGGTGCATGACAGAGCTCAAGTGTTCATATCATGCTCTTCTAATGCTAATGATGGACAAGTATCGTATGTTGGTACAATTGAAAGATGGTCAAATCAAGCAATTAGCCTTCCTAATGCTAAATGTGTTTCGAACACCAGCTTATTTATTTTGGTAACTAACTAACCTCATGCTCTAAACAATTATCCCTCGTGCTTTATGCGTTTTGTTAGTCTTTTTCATTGTTATATGGCAGTTTAGTGAAAAAATTTGGCTTCTGGTATGATTAAGTTTACAAGCCCTGTATTTTTGAATAAGTTTTAATATGGTACATAATCAGAGTTTGGTATCCACGAAAATGAATGACATCAATTCAACAAAATTTTATGCACTGTTCAGTTACATATGTAACAAATGTCCCATGTGAACTAAGCTTCTGCTTGGCTAAGCAGAAATGTCTTCTGAGTTTGGTTCTTCATTTTTTCTCCTTTTGTCTTTTATTCAGAAATAAAATTTATATAATTAACTTTTAATTTTAAACCTGGAAATCAAACATGTACTTTGTATCTAAGTTTCTATTTTTTGAAAAATGCAGGTTGAAAACATGGGTCGTGTAAATTATGGGCCATACATGTTTGACAGGAAGGTAAACTTGCCTGTAAAGCAGAAAATTGTGCTTTTATTTCCAAAATTATGTCAGGTCAAAGGCCATGTTTATTTATTGGCATCACTCAAATCCTCCTTCATTGCTATTAATTAGAATTTTGCACCTTGTTAGTAGATATAAAAAGTAGTGTTGTAATTGCCATTTTTGGTGGTAACCTGAAACTCAGTTTCTTTGGCAATGAAAGTGTGCAGTACCAGTCAATTCCTTGCTTACTACCACGGTAACATATTTACAATGGTTACTTGATAGCTTTATGCTGCTTTTTCAGGGACACTGCTTTTTATTGAGCTTGTTCATCAATAAAAAATGCTCCATTAGAACCATACTTTATCATGCAGTAACGCTGCATCAATGATAAATACTATCAACTGCTGCTAAGTTTTTCAAGTCTAATAGATAATTTGATTGTTCTTGATTTCGTTTTGTAGGGTATTTTGTCTTCTGCTTATATAGATGGGAGAGCTCTGAACAGATGGAAAATGATCTCAATTCCTTTGCATAACCTGAATGAGGTGCCAAAATTCAATCCTGTCATTGAAATTGCATCTAAATTCCCTGAAGTATCAGCCCACCAAAAGCTAGAGCAAAAGGCAGGTATGTCTCCAGAATACAAAAAGCATGCTGTATCTAATGGTTGTACTATATTACTATTCCTCCTGTGTAATTCCTTGTTCATCTTATATGTTCCTTTGTACTTTATTGCTAGCAAGAACGAAGTAATGAAGACACAAAATATCATGTAATAAAATGATAATCTTGTAATGACTTGCTTTTCCACTGCAGAGGATGTTTTAGAAGGTCCATCATTCTACACTGGCCATTTCTCTATTGATAAAACTAGTGAAGTTACAGATACATACATTTCACTTAGAGGCTGGGGCAAAGGGATTGCTTTTGTCAATGAATTCAACATTGGAAGATATTGGCCAGTAAGCCATTTTTTTCTTATCTAGATCTTGCTTCATGTTAATTTTGTTTGCCATTTGACACTATGTTAAACATATTTCTCTCTGAGAATAATTTATTTTAACCTGCAAATCAGCAACTGATTTTCTTTGCAGGCTTCAGGACCACAATGCAACCTTTATATCCCTGCTCCATTCCTTCGGCATGGGGAAAATGTTTTGGTATGAGATGCCTACATAATCCAAATTGGTGTATTCATTCTGTAATTTAGAAAAATGCTTTTAGTTTCCAATTTCACTGAAAATTCCTCCATTACGTGGCCTGGTTCTCCATTGTGTAGGTCATATTCGAATTAGAATCAGCAAACCCTGAGCTTGTGGTAGATTCAGTTGATCAGCCAGATTTCATGTGTGGTTCAAGAGCAGAAGGTGTGCATCAACTTTAATGCACCCGAATGCCAAGTTTGATAAAAAGGGGATGGCAGAGCATCACTGTAAACCTGCAATCCACTAAAGCTGGACCAATTGAGAATATTTCCCTTTCAGCCTTGCAGGATTGCTTATAACATAGGAGCATCATATCAAATTAATTGTCTAGAGGGAATGTGCGTTGTGTGGATGGAGGTGGGCGAAAGAAGTTGTAGAAGAAAAAGTTGTAATTTTCTTTTTAATTTGCAAGCCTTTTTGTTTTAAGTTGTAACTGAAGTGTAACTCATGCCAGGTCCTTTCTTTGCCTTCCACGAATTACTAAATATAACTGATAGATGTCCTTTTTTAAGGCATGCTTTAGTCGCAATGTCACTGTGGTGACAATATATGCATCTTTAGGTGACGGGACTTTACCTCGCTCATTGAATGAGTGTTACATGCCCAAATGAATGTCAAGTAGTACAGAATAGCACAGTAGCATTGTCTGAGTAGTAAATTCGTATTAGCTATTTTAATTACTAGTTAATATTTAGTTAAAGGTTACTGGAGTTAGTGAATGAGGGGCACGCAAATGAAGGGAAAACACTATTTGTAACAGAATAGGACTGTATGGAAGATATCAACAAATATCACAACAAATATCAACTTTCTGTCTCTCCACAGTTTCTCTCTACCTCTGGTCTCTATCTGCTCTGTTCTTCCTCTTCTGCTATCTTCTCTTAAATTCTGCACCATCTTGGCTCAGACTGTAACAATGAGGTTCTCTCTATCTATGCAAATGTTTGTATTTTCACAAATGTTATTTCTTCATTAGCTACCAGTTCTAGTGCAACAATAACTATGTTTTTATGTTTGTTGCAGTAATCCGTGGTTAAAGATCAGGGATTTACCCGCTTCCCGTTGTTCAAACTCATTTGGGAATTGTAGTAGTGGGGATTCTGAGAAAGAGCCATTTGTTGCAGCCCACAACATATTGGTAGCCACTAGCTCGAGCGCTTCTTATACATTGTCTTTGCTGCGTACTTTAACTTGATCCAAAACTCTATTTCAAAAAAAAAAAAATAAAAACTTGATCCAAAACTCAATGCTAGAGTAAACAAGGAACTGTAAACAATGTTTTGGAAAATCATAATGTTTCTTTGTTGTTATCTAGAAAGAACAAGGCAGCAGCAGCGGGATTGTTATGGATGCCATTTGGTATGAACTAGCAACACTTAAGAAGACAAACAAGTAGCTAAGAGAGCTCAACCTTTTTACATGAACTGGTAAGAAACCAAATATCAGAAACCTGGATAATTTCAGAATTGATGGTTCTTCTGTCTATATACTGATAGAACTTCAAGCGCCAGAATTTATACATTGATAGACAATGTTGATCTATATTTGTGTCTGATATTGTTGCAGCCGATGTGTGCTGAGAAGTACTTCCGGAGGGCGCAAGTTTGGATTGGATTAATGCCCGGTTAAGTCCATGTAAAATTTTTCACTTCATGTAAAATTTTTCAATTCTTTATCTCAACCTTGTTTTGAATTTTATGTTCATTATCTTAAGTTATTTATATCATGGAATTTTTTTTTCATTGCAGGAGAACAAGATTACATTCAGAATTTTTTTTTTAATTTTTCTCATTCAAGAATTTTAATTGTTATAATATATTTTAAGATAAATGTATTGTAAATGACTGAATATTAAATATATATTTTTAATTTATTAATGTTAATTTTTTTTGTTTAATTGTCCCTGTTTTAGTCATAAAATTGGATTAAATTTAAATTTCTTGAATAGTAAGTATTTAAATTATTAATTCTTTGATAATTTATTATTTTAATTATATAAGTATATTGTTTTCTTATTTGTATCAATAAAAAAAATTATAGTATAATGATTATTTGCAATAATAATATCAATTATTATTTTTTATTTTCTACAATAAATTTGAAACCACAAAATTGTTGTTTTGTAATTATTTTTATCAACAACTATAATGGTATTTTAATTATTTTTTAGCTACGATAACAGTCATTATCAATATAGTTTTCCTAACTAATTTTAGTAACGACTATAGTTTTTGCAAATTTAATTATTGTATTGACAAAAATTTGTGTATACTTTTAACAACAAAATTGACTTTGCAACAATTAAAAGTCGTTGTAAAAAGGTTTTAGCAACGATAAATTTATAATTTGCAACGACTTTAAGTAATCCAGAAACCTCATGCAAAAACATTGATAAAATTGTTAAAATTTTTTTACAAATTTTCCAAAATAATCGAAATTACCAATTGTGTTCCATCCATTAACTCTTTTGCATTTTGGGCATCTTTAAATTCTCAAAATTTATAAGTAAAATCCTTTTGACATTCCATTAGAATCTTTTGAAATAACCAAGTAATGTTTCTAACTCTAGAAAACATTAACTCTAGGATCCGTTTGGTTTATGAAAATATTTTTTATTTTCATTTTTTATTTTCATTTTCTGAAAACCAGTTTTCATTTTCTATTTTCTGAATTTTGGAAAATATGTTTGGTACACGAAAATAAAAACTTGTTTTTGAAAATGAAAATTATGAAAATGTGTTTGCTATCTACATTTTCAAACCAATAACTATGCAAAACAATAACTAAAAAATTAAATTAAATTACAATTTTTGAAAAAAAGTAAAATTTAACTAAATAATAAAAATAAATTGTAAATGAAATAAACATAAGAATAATTCTTTATGTATTATAAATGAACAAACACATGTCCTTCAGTACAAAAAAAAACTGAATTCTAGTGTTAATTATAGAGGTATTCCAGCTTGCCTAGATGGATACATGAATATAGCTATGGAGCAAACAGAAGAATATGTCAATGGATAGTTGAACAAAAAATATGAAGCTGTCATTCATGGAAATAATGTACTTTATATCAGTACATCAAAAAGGACATTAAGAGATGGAGCTTAACGTTGTAACTGCATCTAAGAATCAATGTCATCTACAAGTTGTTACTTTTCTATAAGCTTGTTTTATATATATATATATATAAAATATGTTTATTATATATATATATATATATAATATGTTTATTATATATACATGTTTACTATTGTATAATGAGAATGTCTTGTACAAGCATCTATTTCAAGTTTTTTTTTTCTTATCTTTAATTATGCTTGGTCTAGGAAGTTTGAACAACAACAAGAAGTTAGAAAGGGGATTCCAGATGGGGCAAACACAACTAACTTTTTATTCAATATTGTTCAAAGAGACAATTAAACTTATTTTTATTATTTGAAGATACAACTGCAGTTTTATTTATCACTCAAACTAATAAATTCACACTAAAACTCATCCACTAGCAACAATGGCAAAATAAAGCAACCATACAAAAAGAAAATCTTCAATTTCTTATAGCATTTAATAAGAAACCAGAAAATGAGAATGAGAAAAAAAAAGTAACTTGATTTGATTTGCAGTGGTGATTGGCACGATTTTGGGAAAAAGTTTGGGCTTCAGGTAGAAGAAGAAAGAGCCAAAGGGAGAGAAAAAAAAAGCCAAAACAGAACCACAATAAGCATTGAAGTAAGTTTAGCACGTAAACCTAAAACCAAAACAAATAAAAAAAGACTTTTTGCTTGTGTAATGATTAGAACCCTGTATCTTTGATGTACATTAAAAAAAATTTCATAAATTTCGTGTTTTCCAATTCTTCACTTTTCCAAACTGTTTCTTTGGAAAACAATGAAAACATGTTTTTTTTTTGTTTTCAAAACTTGGCTCATTTTATTTTCATTTTCCAAAAACATGTTTTCTGTTTCTTCAACCAAACATATTTTCCTTCACATTTTCTGTTTTCCACGAAAATGAAAATAGAAAATAGCTCTGTTTTCATGAACCAAACTCTTTTGCATTTTGGGTCTCTTTAAATTCTCAAAATTTAAAAGCTAAAAGCCAAATCCTTTTGACATTCCATTAGAATCTTTTGAAATAACTAAGTAATGTTTCTAACTCTAGAAAACATTTGTCCAAGAGTTTATGCTATCACATTTTGCTCCAAATTCTTTACCTCCAAATTTGTATATTCAATATCGGCTTAAATTTTTTTTTTGAAATGGTCAACATAATTATAAAACAAATAGAAAATATTATGAAATATATTTTTGATATAACAAAAATCATATAGTTTGAGGTTTATGGAAAGGGATAGACTGATTCGAACACTAAAGTTAATTAGAAAGCTAATTTAATATCAAAATCCTAAAAAAAATTTAAACTTTAACTGAAAAGCAGTGCTGGGTAAGTATCCATTTCCTCAAATTAATTATCTAATTTCTTGCTATCTCTAAACTAGCTAATTTTTTTTTTCCCTTCTATCCATTCTTCACTGGGAAACTTAAGATTAAAGAGTAACGAAAATCTATAACTACTATATAAAGTAATCTTCTAATTTTACTGTTCATTTGAGTATTCAAATTTGCACCAAATGTTGGATAATTATTGGCTCTAAAAAATATGGACAAATCATTAGAAAAAAATGCTTTTTTTTTTCAAAATAATTCATCCTAAACCTTCAAATTTGTAACATGTCACTTGCTTATTGGTATAACTTTTTTTAAGATCATCAATTTTTTTTTATTTCTTTTTATCTTTTTGGGTAAATTCCATTTAGATCTTTAAGGCTTTACCATAATTCAACTTTAGTTTGAGAAATGGACATTTTGGTCCAAAATTATAAATTTGATAATACAAAAAATTGTTTTATTAAGTTAATATTAAAAAAAATCTATTAACCTAAACATTTATTACTCATAAAATATCCATAATATCCCTTTTTTGGTATTAAAAAAAATAAAAATCTTGCCAAAAAATAATTTTTTTAAAATTATTTAAAAATAATAAATTGTAATAAAATTCATTGTTGATACTTAGAAATGTTATATTATTAGTTCAAGTTTAGTAATTGACTAATATATGTTAAAATCATTTGTGATTTTGTACTAAAGTGTCTATTTTTAAAATTAGTGAACTAGAATTAAATTATGGTAAAATCTTGAAGATCTCAGTGAAATTTATTTTAACTTTTTTTTAGATGAGTGTGATAATAAATTTTTTATATTATCGATTTATTTTAGATTTAGATCTATTATACTTACAATTCAGTAATGTAAGAAATTTATTAGTTATATATAAAAATAATTTTGAATGATTGTTTAGCTATCGCATAATAAGTTTTTATTCGATACTTGATAATTTTTAAAATATCTTTATTAATATTTATTAATCATGATAATAAATTTTAAAAATATCAAAACAATCTCTAAAGAGATTGTTTAGTTGACATATAGTGAACTTAATAATTAAGTAATACTTACAAATACATGTAAGTTATATATATTTTTAAAAAATCCATATAGATTACACTTGCAAATTGCGTTTATGTAATTAGTAAATGATTAAATTTTATATATTTAATTTTGATAATTAATAAAATATAAATATTCTTAATATTATATATTTTAAAAACAAAAATTTTAAAATGTTTAAGTAATATTTATTATTATTTAAATTATACTATAATAAAATATACAAACACTGATATCTTATATGCAAATATACGTATTGATATTTCTCTCTCTCTCTCTCTCTCTCTCTCTCTCTCTCTCTCTCTCTCTCTCTCTCTCTCTCTCTCTCTCTCTCTCTCTCTCTCTCTCTCTATATATATATATATATATATATAGAGTCGGGCATGCAGTAATTTAGAAACTGAGCAATTAGTAAAGAGTCGGGCATAATTTTTTATAGGGAACTTCGATTTAGGTGATTCAAATTACGTTAAATTTTACTAAAGTTCTTTTTAACCATATATGGCTCATATTTTTTTCATTTTGACTTGATCTCGGCGAATTTTTAAAGTCAGTATAAGTGCAGTGAAACAATTAGAAATGTGAGTTAAAGTGATGGAAAATGAATTGAGGATTTACTATGGACTATTTCCATATTCTAATTAGTAATATGAAAATGAGTTGTATCTCATTTAATGTATAATATGAAATTTAACCATGCAAAATCCATTTAATTTTATTTGTAGACACCAAATTTTGTCCAAATCGACAGTACTACATTCAATTGGGCTCTCAAAGTCCAAATTGAAATATTGGGCTTCCAAGCCCATTAAAATGGGCTGAGTTGATTTTTTATGTTTTCTTTTATTATTATTATTATTATTATTATTATTATTATTATTATTATTATTATTATTATTATTATTATTATTATTATTATATGTGTTTTATTTTTATTTATTGATTTTCTTATTACTATTATTATTATTGTCGTTACTTTTATATTATTATTATTATATGTGTTTTATTTATTTTTTATTTTTATTATTTAATTTCCTTTTTATTATTATTATTATTTATTTTATTGCTTTTATTATTACTATTATTATCTTTATATTATTATTATTATTATCTGTTTTATTTTTATTTTATTATTATTATCACTATTACTTTTATATTTTTATTATTTTTATTTTTATTTTTATTTTTATATTATTATTACTATTATTATTTGTTTTATTCACATCACATTTAATGGGAATTGACCCTCCCATTGCCGGCGGCACGTTGTGAAGCCAAAATTTGGTGCTTCCACCCGCCGGCACCTTCAGCCCCTTTCTCTTAGGTATCGTGTTCTAACGAAATTTCCGTTCCCCATGCTGTCAATCCCATCCCAAACCAGTGTCTAGGATATCTGAGAGACAGTAGCGAGATCTTATGGATTGATTCTGAAATGCCAGGGGGTTTCGAAATCTGTTTAAGAGGACCCTGGCAGAAGGATTTTCTTCTTCTTCTTGGGGCAGAGAGAACAGAGCCGAGAACACAGAAAATCCAACCAACACCAAAAAAAAACCTCCACCACTGAGACACCAGCCCTTAACTATTTGACTACCAAACACCATTACCATCATCACCACCGAAACCCCCAAACACCATCACCATCATCACCACCGAAACCCCAAACACCATCACCATCATCACCATCGAAACCCCCAAACACTATCACCATCATCACCACCGAAACCCCAGACACCATCACTAAAGCCATAAGAACCCCAAACCCGAGACCCTTAGGATCCCAGATCTGGAAACCCTAGATCCCGAAAACCCGAACCTTAGATCTAAAACCGATTCCCGGTTACCTGCAAAAAAACGAAAAGACAACAACATAAAACCAAAACCACAACCGAACCATCAACCGGAAAAAAAAAAAACAAAAAAAAAGAAAGGAAAAAAAGGAGAAAAGGATGGCTTTAGTTCGTCAGATCTATGTGGCTAGAGGGACTTTCAGGGTGATCGGAGGTTAGATTGGAATAGAGGAGGAGGATTAGGGTGTTTTTAGGGTTACAGGAAAGTTTCTGGCGATCAGAGTGTGGTGGCAAACGGCGACCGACGCAGCGGTAGCCGTTCGTAAGGGCTGAGGAGATCGAGAGAATTTTTCAAAGGGTTTGGGAGAAATTTTTTTTTGGGAAGTCGGCTAAAATGAAAGACTATAAAAAAAAGGGGGCCATTTAAAGAGGTTGAAACGCTGCGTTTTGGAGTCGACCCGCGTGCTGACCCGCGCGTTGACCCGATCCGAATCCGAGATCCAGCGACCCGCCTCTACCACCTGCTCGCGACCCGTGTGTCACGCCCGACCCGCTTGATCCGTCCCGCTCGCGACCCGCTTCAGTAGCAGACTTGGGCCCTACCGTTTGGGCTTGGTCTTGGGCTCGATTGTGGGCCCGTTTTGGAAGGCTTTCTTTGGGTTTCATGCCCAATCCGTTTGGGTATATATTTTTCATTTATTATTTATTTATTTATTCTATTTAATAGTTTATTTTATGTACATTTAATATATTTGCATGACAAAAATGAATTTGTATATAAAATTCTTTAAGAGCTAATAATTTTAAGTTTAATTATAGAATTATTCTTAATAATAAATACATAGTTTTGAGATATACAAATAAATAAATAAATAAAATATGTAAATAACTATAGGAAATATACATAGTTTAAAATGTATATAAATAAATATATATAAAGTAAATAAAATAAATATATAAAATACATATAACCATAATTTTTTAATATATAATAAATATTTTCTTAAACAATTTACTATAAAAATCTTTTTAGGAAGTTAGGAAATGTATATAATTTTAAAACGTACATAGGATATATAAAATGTATAAATAAAAATAAAATATAATTTTATATAATTTTCTTTTTTATTATTAAACAATTTACCATAAAAGAATATTTTAGGAAGCTGAAAAATAAATAAATAAATAAATAAATAAATAAATAAATAAAGTAAGCATGAACTTCCGATGATAAGTTTTCGTAGAAGTCGCAAGTAGCGATTCTTCGAAAAACTTTAGGTGAGAGGAACTTATCGAATGTCACCAAAAGTATTGAGATATTTGGTATAATTTCTCAATATTCAAATTCATGTTTATTTTAAATATATATATATATATTTATATATAGATACACACACATATATAATGATATATTTAGCAATGACAAATAAAGAATATTTAGAAAGATACTAGTTAAATGAAATTTAATAAAAACAAAAGAGGTAATGAAGATAATCCAGAGAAATTAATAAAAAGTGGATTTTAGAGATGTATGAATACAAAATAATTACACCAATAAAAATTGATAATAATAAAATTTTAAAAGTGATTAAATTAACTAAATAAATGGTAATAGAATTTCAATAAAAAAACCATAGTCAAAGGAATTAAGTTAATAAATCTAAATAAAAGTAAGAATCAATGAAGATGAAATAATCTAATCAGCCACAAGAGGTAAAAGTGAATGTCCGATGATGGGACGTTATGAAAGTCACAAGTAGTGATTCCTTAACTGATCCTTAGCTGAGAAGAGTCTACTAAATGTTGCCAAAAGTATTAGAATATTTAGTGTGATTTTTCAATACATAAACTTTGATCTTAAAAACATATGATAATAAAAAAAATCAACAAAAATAACAAAAGAAATAATATAAAATAACAAAATGATGATAAACAATGAACATGTTAAATAAGAAAGTAAAAATCTATGTGCATCATATATTGTATGCTTGCATCATATGCATAAATGTTAATATTAAAACAAATGGAGTTCGTCTGATGATGGGATGTTACGGAAGTCACAAGTAGTGATTCCTAATTGATCCTTAGGTGAGAAGAGTCTACTAAATGTTACCAAAAGTATTGGAATATCTAGTGTGATTTTTCAATACACGAATTTTCATTTTTTTCAAAAATAAAAAAACAAATAATATAAAAAAATAAAGAAATAATAAATACATTAAATAGACATGCATGCGCATCATTCATTATCTGTTTGCATCACATGCATTCACGTGAATTTAATAATGTGAGTCCCACCGAGGATAAGATTCTATAGAAGTCACAAATAATGATTCTTTAAAAATCTCTAGGTGAGGAGAATTATTTCAAATGTTGCCAAAAGTATTGGAATATTTGATTTAATTTTTCAATAAAAGGGATTCATGTTATGTGATAACCGTAAATTTTTCATTTATTGGAAATAAATATTGGAGAAAATAAATATTGGAAATAAATAAATAAATAAATAAAATTGTGAGAACGGGATATTGGTGAAAATCTCGAGAATTAAGGAAGTGATAAATCAAGAAATACAAATGAAGGAAAATAAAATTGGAATTATGAAAAATAATGGAAAGAGGAGATTTAATTTGGATAAATGAAAATCCAAATTAAATAAGAAAAAGAGAAATATATTTATATACTTATAAATTATATAAATGTATTTTTATGCAAATACATATGTATTGATATACTATATAGTATATATTAATATACAAAGGTATATATAGATATATATACTATTGTATAAATTTAAATAATACCTATGTATTAAATATGACATAATATGTATATATGAGTATATATATATTTGAAAAGAAATGTCACGACCCGAAGACCGCGACTTTCACTTGATTCTTATACTTTTTTTAGTCTACAAATTTATGGACTAAATTTTTCTTTTTCATTTTAAGGTTTGTATTCGGTGTCAGTGTAGTTACTATACTATCTCGGTGACCTATAGTTATTCCATTTAAATATTTAACAACCACGGAAACGATTCTTAGTTACATCCCGACTTGTTAAACAGAATATGTACTGTGCTTCAATTTAAGTCTTACATGTAAACAAGTAATTTATAAGAAACATATACCTCAGAAGACTAGTACCAAGTCCATATACAGTCTCCGATGCCCACTGAGCAGCTCACATGGCAGATGTTAACTTCAATAATCTGAAAGAGATGAAATTTAGTGGGGTGAGCAAAACCACGGCTCAGTAAGATACTAATATAAATACAAGAGTAGGATTACACTGTCTTAATCTGCAATGCTCAAAACTTGCAAATTTGCAATCACAGTTAATCCTTTCTCATCGATAACATATCATTATCTCATTTCTTGTCATCTGTCTATCACTTATACTTTTAAAATTATCATCATAATCACTTTTCAGTCTTCTTGTCCTTACACTATAGTGCATCGCACAACAATCTGTCGTATCCAAATTGAATGTCATATACTATTAGTCTATATTTTCCTCTATCTCGGAGTACATCATGTCCAATTGAAGCACCATATCAATTCACTGTATATTTCATAATCGTACTCCTGTAATTTATCATCTCATATCACTTTTCCTTATAGAGAAATCATGATCACCACAGTGTAAGTTCACAATTCTCTTCATATCTATCATATGTCCATGTATCATATCATGTCATCGTCTAGATGAAATATCATTTATGTCGAGTCATGACATTTATCATGAAACTCGTGTACGAAGCATATTATCATGTCAAGGTTTAATATGCAATTATGTAACTTTACTGTATAAACCGCTATCTTTTCAAATCATATCATATATACTTTAGGACATGCTCAACATATGAATTTTCAATTCATTTCAAATTTGCTTTTAAGACATGATAGAAACATGTTCATTTTCAGTTCATGTATCCGTTTTCGGAGCATGTCTAAAACATGTGCGGTTTTAAAACATTTTTCATATACTATAAATCATATCAGGTTTAGAGTTCATATCAAATCAGTCTATACTCTAAACCGCATGTCATTTCAAATTCGACACAAAATCTTATATAAATCATGTAAGTGTCGAAATCATTTATCATATACTTTTAAAACATATTCTGTAAATCATATCAGGTCTAGAGTTCATATCAAATCAAACTATACTCTAGACCGCATATCATGCCATGTTCGACACAAAATTACGTATAAATCATATAAGTGTCGAAATCATATCTCATGGACTTTTAAAACATGTTTAAAACATGTACTGTTTCAAAACATATTTCATTTCAAATCTGTTTCATGTACAGTATAAATCATGTCAAGTCTAGAGTTCATATCAATAAAAATCATACTCTAGACTTCATATCATATCAATTAGAGACTAGGCTAGATCCCTATCATCTCTATCAATAAAGACTTAAATCACTGTAGCTAGCAGTGAATCATATCATCGTCCCCTGGAAACCAACTAGGGCGCTATCTATGGCCATAGACCTCATCTCTCTCAGCCCCACTGATCAGGCGTGACTGAGACCTGTCCACGACTATTGTCGGACAAGCATATCTGCCTAATGAGCAAAGCTCCAATTAGGCGGTTTCCACTATGCTTTATTGAATTTAATTCTCTTAGGGTGCCTACAGTCTCATAAAACATTTAAATCTATAGCTTTATTTTCAATATCATGTAAAGCATATGGTAAAATTCTGAATGATATTTCATATATCAAAATATATATATCTACCATATACTTTCATTTCAAAACAAATCAATACTTTTCAGTATTCATATAAACATTATTAAAATGTTTCAAGTTGCAAGAAAGCATGCTTAAATGCGATGCTGTAAAACATTTCAGTATGCAACTTCGATAATGTTTCCATCAAATACGCTAAAGCGATTCATTTAACTTTATCACCATCAATTATTCGATTTCAAGACTTTCTTTCTGTCAACCAATAAATCACTATACAATTCATTCACTATTCATCTAATTCAGTATTCAATTTGCTCAGTACTCAATTCATTTGGAAATCGAATCACTTGGTATTCAGACCATTCGGTATTCAATACCCTTTCTTGATCGTCATTGACTATTATAATCATTTATACACTTCATTATCAATATTAGGATCGCATCATTAGTGTGAATCCTCTAAGTTTTGATAAGCATTTAAACATCAATTTCTAAAATAGTCATCAAGTTACCGAATTTATGCAAATAATAATATCATCCTTCAATATCTGTTCCAGAATCGACATCGAGGATAACAGAATCACAAAATCGATAGTCACTTATCAAATCCATTTATGATTTGATCTATTGATACATGTTTATCATTTTCGATTTGAGGTTCAATTTCATTTACTATCACAAAATCGTATCTAAATCCTCAAATCCATTTTCATGTGGCCTTTATGATTTTATCCGAACTCATGCAATTGTCGATCTTATTATTCAAGATCTATTCTAAGGTTATAAGCACAATCATCTTTTCACATATTTATCACTCATTTCTTTGAATCCATAATTGATCGGATTGTGTCGTAATTAAATCTCCATTTCAATCTCTCGAATTTGTCCATATTATCACTTTCGAAATTATTTCAAAATCATGAAACCGGACTCGGTAAATTCTGGAAATCATTACTCCGTTAATAACTTCACAATCCAATCATTCGACCATCGAAATTTCAACTGTGATCTTCTCTTCCAAGCTACATCATATAATTATCATTACTTTTATCCGTGATCCGTCTAATTAATAATTCCACCTCAATCTCAACTTGATACCATTCGTGATATTAAAATTACTTGATTTATCGATTCTATAAGGTTTTAAACCATGTAATTCACCACATTATCGTTTCCAACGATCTATCTTCTCATCGATTTCAATATCAAACTCTTTCGATAATACTATAAAATCCTTTCAATATTTATTTTCAATAATTATCTCCAAGATTCCATTTATGTGAGAAACTTCATCTTTTTCCTCAATTATTTTCCTAAAATTTCGGCAGCATAACGGCTTAATTTTCCCTAACCTCCTGCAAGGGAAACACAATTTATACTTGCAGCCGTTGATTCTCACCAATTTTACCTCTTACTAAGACCCCCACCATCAGTTGTGGGTCCTCTTAGCATTTTTAGCAAATCAATTTAATTGAATGCATCATATATAAAAATCGAAATTCCCACATACAATATAAAGCTACTAATGCTTTATAAAAGTATCTTACCTATTCGCCAAGCTTGGCGCACTTTCTGATTTTCGAGCATTGCCGAACTCCACCATTCGTCGCATTTCCGCTTTACTACAATTTCAATATCAATGCACTACATCAATATAACCATAATTTATTGAATAAATACCATCAATTTATTTTCTATATTTTCCTTACCACATTTTTTTTCTTCTCTTTCTTTTTCCTTTCCTTCTTCTTCTTCTTCCTTCTTTTCTTTCTCCTTTTCTTTTCTTTTCTTCTTTCTTTTCTTTTTCTTTCCTTTTTCTTTTCTGTTCTATTTTTTTTTTCTGGCCTGAACCGGTTCGGACCGGTTCAGGCCGGTTCTGGCCGGTTCACTTCTGCTGGCCGGTTCGGTCACCGGCGGCCACCCATTCCGGCGGTTCGGCCACCCAACAGCTTGCCGAGGTTGCAACGACTCCGGATCTGGCCTCCATTTCCCCAACGGCGGCGCCGGCGGTAGCGGATCTGGAGGTGGTGGTTCGGGTCTTTTCTCCTCCACGTTTCTCCTTCCTCCGCCGTTTCCTTCACCGTCGGGCCCTCCTCACCTCTTCCTTGAGCTTCCGCCGTCGACGTGGGTGGTGTGGCAGTGGCCAGGTCGGCGGCACCGCCACTTTTCCTTTTCCTCTTTCCTTCGGTTCTCTTTCGGTTTCGCTTCGTCCCTTTTGTTTTTCTTTCCTCTCTTTTTCTTTTCCGTCACCGGCAAGCCCTTTCTCCCTCTCTTCGGCTCGTCGGCGACCTTCTCCTCTTTTCTTCTCTCGCCGGTTGTCGACCGGCCACTTTTACTTTCCCTTAAGTTTTCTCCTCTGTTTGTTAACAGAGGAGAAACGAGGTAGGGAATCGGGAATAGCCCGATTCCTGCCTCTTTCCTTTTTTTTTTAATTAAAATATATTTATTATTATATATATTAATTATATTCATATAATTATATATATATTAATATTTATATATATACACATAATTTGTATAAATCAAATATATATATACTTTAATTTCAAATACTATACATATATTTCATATAGGAATGTGTATATATATATATATATATATATATATATATATATATATATATATAGAAATATATATTTATATAATAACCTTATATAAATTTATAAAATTACATATTTTTATTTTGGATTAAATTTGGATTTCTTGATATCCAAATATATTTTTCTCCAATTTCATTCTTATTTAATTTGGATCTCAATTTGTCCAAATTAAATTTTTCGGATACCTTATATTTATTTAGAAAATTCTCGGTCTTCACAAGAAATGTAAATATAATTTTACATTTAAATTGTACATATGTATATATCGTAAATACGATATATATATATATATTGTATTATTATCATTATTATTATTATTACTACATTTATATAAAAATATATAAATGTTAAGTAATTTAAATTAAACAAATAGATATATATATATATACATATATATACTAAATATTATTTTGTTAATACATAATATATATATAGTACTATACTATATATAATAATATTATATATATTATATATATTATAAATATAATATATGTTATATTATAAGTATAATATATATTATATAATATAGATAAAAATAGAAAGAAAAATAAAAACAAAAGAGGAAAGTTAAACAGGAAACGGAAGGAATCGGGAGGAACCCGATCCTTCCAGGTGAGGCCGATGGCAGCGGAGCTGCCACCGCCGATGAGGGAGAAAGGAAGAGAGTGAACCGCCACCGGCCAGAGGAAGAAAAGAGGTAGCCGGCGGCGGGAAAGGAGAAGGAAGGAAGGAAGACCAGCGAAAAATCGAAAGGAGAAAAAGAGAAAATGGATCTGGCGGTGCCGGCCAAACCAGCCACCGCCATTGCAGCCATACCACCGCCAGAGGAAGAAGAAGATGTGGGAAGCCACCGTTAAGGTGGAGAACGGCAGAGGAAGGCCGACGGAGGAGGAGAAGGAATCGAACCAAAACCGAGTAGATCCGTCGCCGTGCCGCCGATTCGGGATGAACGGAGGCCAGATCCGGCTTCGCCGTCACTAGACCTGCTCATGGGCCGGGCCGGGTTCGGGCCGGGCCCATGACAGGTATTAATGAAATTTTCACATGCCCAAGCCTGGCCCGGCCTGACATTCGGGCCTGATTTTTCTGTCCAAGCCCGTTTTCATTTTTATACTACAAGCCCAAGCCCGATCCGAAAATAATTTCTTTATATTTTAATTTTATATTTATTTGTTTTTTATTATTTTATACCCTTTAAAATTTAATTTAATTTGTCAAAATTTATATATCAATTTTAATATTAAATATTTATAATCATATTTATTATTCAATAGTATTTTATATACATATAATTATATTATATTTAGTAAATATATATAAAAATTTAATTAATACTAAAAAAGATATATAAAAAATAAAAAAATTCATAATTCGGGCCGGGCCGGGCCTAAAAATTTTATCCAAGCCCGTTTTTTTATCAAATATTTTTGTCCAAACCTGACAAAATTTAGAACAGGCTCTCGGGCTTGGGCGGGTAGCCTGGCCCTTGAGCAGGTCTAGCCGTCACGCCGGCCAGTTGCTGAGTCGTTGAGCCACCGGAGAACCGACCACCGGTGAAGAACCGACGGTAAGGGGGGTGGCCGGTTCGGCTGGGAAGAAAAAGAAAAGAAAAAAAAAGGAAAAGAAAAAGAAAAGAAAAGAAAAGAGAAAAAGAAGAAAGAGAAAGAGAAAGAGAAAGAGAAAAGGAATTCCCCGAGAATTCAAAAATTACGGGAAATCCCGAGAATTATGGGAATCGGTAAGAATTTCGAAAAGTATTAAATTATTTAAATAATTTATTTATTTAAATAATTATGGAAAAATTCTAAATTTTAGAATTTAATTTCAGAAAATTTCGTCGATAACCGAGCCGATGGAATCGGGCGAGGTGAACGCGGGCGCGACTTTCGAGAGGCAGTCGCCGACCCGAGACAGGTAAGGGAGACATGTGCAGCCTGTAAGGATATTTGGCACACATGTTTTAAATTATGCATTTAATTTTATAAATGCTGTTGATAATGATTGGTTGAAAAGTTGTGGTGATTTACCTGTTGAAAATATAAACTGTATTTTCCGTGCAGGAGGCTAGCCAATCGGTAGCCGATATACTGCCGAAAAATCTTAGAAATTTACTGAAAATCATAATAAATGATTTTACATTACGAGAAATGATTTTCAACACGAAAATTGAGAAATCGATTAGTTTTCATAAAACATGAATATACTTATAATTAATTTTAAAATATTCATGTTTTTGAAAATGGTGAAAAAGGAAATCACCTAAATTTATCCCGATAGGTGATATTTCACGTGAAATGAGGTGAAAAACGAAAAGGACCAAAATGAATATTTTAATAATATTTCTTCAAATATTCACTTGATTTTATAAATAACCTTTATGGGTTCAATTGTGGAAATAAGTGTTTATAGAAAATTCCATAAAGGTAATTAAAGGTGGAAAACAGTGTTTTGAGACTAAAAGGTCTCCGCATGTGTTTACAAAGAAAACACGGGACGGGAGTGTTGATTTGAAAAATAAATATTTTAATTTTTCATAAATCATAAAAACAAGTGATTTGAATCCCGATAACTTTGAAAATCATGTTTTCGATAAAAAGCACAAAAAAGCGTGCGTATATGTTTTACGGTGAAAAAGGACAGTTATGACCTTTTATATTTTACAGTGATTATTTTATAAACTGTTTTCACCGTATGAAAAATGTGATTTATACTGTTCTATAATATTTAGAACGTTTTCGGGAATGATGACCCAGTATGAATATTTTATAAATTGTTATTCATAAGATGAAAATATTTTCCTTATGAATATTTGTGGATTGATTGAACTTATATTCAGTGAAATTGATTTCATAAATGGGGTTTATATCACGTGTTTACTATTTTGAGACTGTTAGACCCCATATCATGCTCACGTGTCACGTGTTAGTGCTGATAGATACTGATCCTATTATCAGCGTCCCAGTGGACACTTGATCAGTGCACACTGAGGACCCCATAGACTATGGCCATAGATCTCATGTGTTTCCCCTATTAGGGATGATATTATTATAGCATGATATATTTAGGGTGTTGCCTGGTCTCCGTGATACTGAACTGAAAGCTACCGTATACTGTTTACTGAATTGGTAGCTACTGTTTACTGTATACTGACTGAACCGTATCAAGATATTGTTTTACTAATTTGCAAAATACTGTTTTACCGAATGGTACTGTATTGAATATTACTGTTTTACTGAACTGTAAGATACGGTTACTGTACTGATGAGAAAGAAAGTAAACTACAAGTTTTGCTACTATACTGTCATGTGTTTTAACTGTACTGATGGAAACCACTATTTTATTACTGAGCTGTCACGTGTTTTAAATTGTACAGAAGTAAAAAGAAATAAGTGGTTTACTCTGTGAAAACGAAAATAATATCGTTTTGAGAACAAGGAATATAGTACTCTCTACAGTTGATTCTAGGTTCCGGAACAAGATAGGTATTCTAAAATACCTGCCTTACTCCATCCAGATCCCTAGCCGACTGTAGTATCCTTCTTACATGTGAGCCTAGAGCCAACTAGGAAGCTTTAAAGAAAGTAAAAACAATTTATTTTCAGCATATAGGTAGCTGAATATCAAGTGTTGCATATAACTCTCTTACTGAGCCGTGGTTTGCTCACCCCTTAATATTAACATTTCAGATTTTCGAGGACTAAGAGATCTGACATCTGAGGATTTCGAGCTGTGCATTTAGAGACACTGCAACAGCTTGATTTATAATATGAGGTATGATCATTTATTTTCTGTATTTAGACTTACTTTCAGTACTACTTTCTTGAGAATTAAGATAGGGGATGTAATTGATATTACGAATTTTATATTTAATAGTTAAATGAATATGAAAAGTGAAGTATCACAGACAGTCCAACCGTATAAGTTGTATAGAAATACGTGAAAAATGTGGTCACGGGATGTGACATGTTATTTTCAAAATAAAACTTATTTTAGTATATAAGATAATCTTCGATCAATTATGCAAATAATGTGAGTCCCACCAAGGATGAGATTCTATAGAAGTCACAAGTAGTGATTCTTTAGAAATCTCAAGGTGAGGAGAATTATTTCAAATATTGCCAAAAGTATTGGAATATTTGATTTAATTTTTCAATAAAAGGGGTTCATTTTATTTTCAAAATAAAACTTATTTTAATATATAAGATAATCTTCGATCAATTATGCAAATAATGTGAGTCCCACCGATGATGAGATTCTATAGATGTCACAAGTGGTGATTCTTAAGAAATCTCTAGGTGAGTGAAATTATTTCAAATGTTGCCAAAAGTATTGGAATATTTGATTTAATTTCTCAATAAATGGGGTTCATGTTAATTTTCAAAGAGAAGTTTTTTTTAAACATATATATAATAGTAATTTTTAAGCCAATGCATGAATTTTCTTAATAAGTGAATTACACTTAAGTCAAGACTATTTTATTAAAATTAAAGGATACCACGTGGTTAGGATGGTACCGTTTTCTAACGGGCATTGTGAGGGTGCTAATCCTTCCTCACACGTAACCGTACCTCCGAACCCAAGTTTTGTTTTCGCAGGCCAAAAATTGTCTTTTTAATAAAACTTAATTTTGAGATTTTGTTAAAAAGATAAATATTTTTAGGTGACCAATCACACCTAGACAAAAAAAAGATTGGTGGCGACTCCCCTTTGTTTTTTAATTGTTTTCAAAATCGTCGAGTTCGAAACCGTTACGACATTATTCATGTAAAATAATTAAATTTCAACCATATAAACTAAATGAAATCACAACCAAGTAAATTAGATATGATTTTCACTAAGTAAAATATGTATATATAAATCAAATAAATAAAATTTTAGGACTAATAGTAATAGGTATACCTAAGTGGGAATATATGGAGGCTTCATGAAGAAGCCTAAATGCATGAAAATTTATGCACAAGAAGAGTGAATCGGTTTCATCATGACTTTAGACAATATCTCACCAAACTTGCTTGAGATTAGTTGGAAACTTTGAAAAGATGAAAAAGGATGACATTGCCCAACTAACTAAGCTTTGTTTAGATGAAAACAGCATTCAATAAAAAGTGAGTTGGAAGGCTAATTATATCTACATGTATCCCTATATTTTTAATTAATTTTTTTATGCCATTAGCACAGCTTAAATGTGAACATAAGTCCCCAAAGTCTTGGCTGTCCATATGAGGTGCCACATTTTCTGGACTATTGTTTCAACCGGTTTTCTCCACTTAAAAAGATATGTATTGTTGTTTGCTTTAGACCAATAGGAGCTTAATTAGTTAGTTTACTATTATCACTTGTTTTTCATTTAATTTTAATTGAATTTTCTAGTGAATCATCCATGGATTTGGTGTTGACATTTCTCCCAACTTCTTGGTCAAAAAACGTGGGCTGCATTGGTTTCTTTTTTTCTTGTGTTAGCCGATCTCATAGCATGCTCCATGCTTGACTTTTGAATGTTACTTTCATCTAGACAAAGCTTCGTTAGTAGGCCAATGTCATCCTTTTTTATCTAGTCAAAGTTTCCAACCTATCTCGAGCAAGTTTGTTGAGATATTGTCTTAAGTCATGATGAAAACGATTCACTCTTCTTGTGCCTGAATTTTCATGCATTTAGGCTTCTTCATGAAGCCTCCATATATTCCTACTTAGATATATTCCTATTGTTCCTAAATTTTATTTATTTGATTTATATATACATATTTTACTTGGTGAGAATTACATCTAATTTTTTTGGTTGTGATTTAATTTAGTTTACATTATTGAAATTTAATTATCTTACATGAATGAAATTAAAAGGATTTTGTATGGTTAAATTTCATGTTATACATTAAATGAGATAGTACTCATTTCCATTTTACTAATTAGAATATGGAAATTGTTCATAGTTAATCCTCAACTCATTTTCCATCACTTTAACTTACATTTCCAATTGTTTCACTGCACTTATAACCAAATTTAAAAATTTACCGAGAACAATCCACAATGAATAAGAATATGAGCCCTATATGGTTGGAAAGGTCTTTGAGTAAACTTTTTAACGCAATTTGAATTACCTAAATCGGAGTTCCCTATAAAAAATTATGCCCGACTCTTTACTAATTGCTTAGTTTCTAAATTACTACATGTGACGTGACTTTATGAATTTATTGGTATTTATCCATAATGAATTAAAATATGAGCCTTCTATGGATCAAAAGGTATTTAAATTAGCTTTCCAAAAAATTTTGAATCGCCTTAATCGGAGTTTCCTACCAACTGTGATGGGTGAATCTTTACAGATAGGTTGGCTGGTAGAATTTACTACACATAGGATAATTTCACACAATTTCTGGTATTAATTCATAAGGAACTAGAATGCGAGCCTTAAATGGTTGGAAAGATAATTAAGTTAGCTTTTCATAGAATTTTACGGTTTATAATTTGGATTCTCCGATCAAGAATTATAGCCAAAATACTATCAATTGATCATGAACTTTCTTGCCAAGGTATTTAATGAAAGAATTTAAATCCTTTAAATCCTCTTCCACTCATAAATCTTAAAAATTCAAATCCACATTGTCAATTTAATTTTCATGATTTCTAGATTCTAAAAATTTTCAATCCTTAATTTACTTGCAATAATGCCTTTATTTACTTACTAAGAGTATGAAAATTGCGGCTATCACAAGACCTTAGGCAAATGGCCTTAAACTTAATCGAGTAAAACCCTACTTGATAGTTAATATCTACACAGCACAGTGACAAATCGCATAAGTAAAGAAAAATTTAGACAAAAAATTCACTTTCAAGGCCGTTACAGATTTTGGTATCAAAGCAAAATTTGTATAGATGTGTCAGTGTAGGCATGTAAAAGCAGACTTGCAACCCACGTTAATGTTTACAGTCTAGATATAAATTGTAAATATTGTTTGAAAGTATGCTATGATGCTCATTTTGGTATAAGCAATCGAGCTAAGATGAATGAAATGTGGGGATCATCGCCTCTATTTCCACTTCCTCTTGCACGACAAGGTAGTTTTAACACCTATCTTACTAACTTAGAGCATGAAGTTAATACTCCTAATGCCTTATGAATGTGGCAAATTGGAGAAAACCCATGTCAAGTACTACCATATTCACCGTCACCACGTTTCCCTATATACTTTCCTTAGCCTTAGGTTTTCCCTCAACCTCAGGCTATAACACTACCACGATTTGAGGAAATGGTTAACAGAAGCAAAATTAAGGGTAAGAGGATTAAAAAAAGAAAATCTGCTCAAAATCAGACCCTAGGAAAGAGGCAGAGAATGGTAACTCCTTAATTTAAGAGTTTTAAGCCCTGCAAGAATTATGGTAAGTATTATAGACGTAAGCCTTGTTTCTAAGTTACTAAGACTTGCTCTAGTTGCGGAAAGAAAAGGCATCTAATGAAGGATTGCTCGACAAGAAGAGTTACCACTACTAATGCTTTTATTCTTGTCACGATTCAATTATTGACACTTAGTACTCACAATTTCCTTATTATTATGATTGGTTGGGCTCTCTGTAATGAATACACTCAATTTCAATGTCAATCGATTTCAATCTTCGAATCTGAAACATTTACTTTTGATATATATATATATATATATATATATATATATATATGAACGATCAAAACTTAATTTACATCTAGCTTTCATTAATAAACACTAGACAGATACATTCAGTATACAGTAAAGTTTACATCCCGTACAAATACATACATAGTAGTACTTTACATATATTATCTGAACATATAAAAACAAAATAATATACCTCTCCAGTCTCTGGTAACCGCATGAAGGATACTGATTATATCTCCTCGCAGAACAAAATAAAGCTACTGTAGATAGTCTGGAAGGAAAGTAAGGGGGTGAGCTTACATCCAATAAGAAATATATATATATATATATAAAAGAGCTGATACTATGCATAACTGTATGCATGTACCTTAAGCATGCTCCTACATTCAAAATCAATATCGGTACAGCAATTAGGCACTTTATCAGAAATGATATTATAATCAGTTAGGTAACCAAGCTGAGTATAAAAGAATACTTTGAAGTACCTCACTTATCTCGATCCCTAGTTTCAACTATAGGGAGTTTACCATAGTTTGCTCGATAGATAATTCAGTGGAACAGTTTTCGATCAATCATTACTTAAGCAATTCATTAAACAGTTAACGGTCACTCGGTAAATAATAAAAAAATCAGTTCAGTAACTGTTTAATAAAACAATTGGTAAACGGTACAGTGACTGGTTTAGTAAACTGTTTAGTAAATCACTCAATAATAGTATGATAAATAGATTTCAATGAACAATACAGTAAATCAGTTCAATCGATCATATACAATGAACACTCAGTAAACAATATGGTAAAACCATTCAATAATAGTCCAGTGGAGACCAGGCAACACCCAATAGAATTACGCAATTTTAGTATCCCAAAAGGGAATAATAGTAAGACACATGGCCATAGTCAATAGTGGCCCATAGTGAACACCAGTCAAGTGACAACTGTAGGTGCTGAAAATGTGACTAAGGTCAATCAGCAACAGAACAATACACTTACTCACTCATATTAGCATGGTAAACTTGAAGGCTACTATGAGACCAACAGTCTTAAAACAGTATATAAAATAGTGTGAATACTCTTCAGAGGTCAATTTAGTAAAACAAATCTTCAGTCAATCCATAATTCACTAAAATCAGTAACAATGACAGTTAAGATAAAAACATTCGGCAGATACTCTCAGTTCAGAATCTAATGATCAGAATATTTTATTTACATATAAGAATGACACTAGCACTCGTAGGAATCTTGAAAACTGGGGAAATTATTAAAGTTGGTCTCGAAAACTGAGTTACAAATTTGGGCACTCTTAACAACCTATATGCAACTTTCAATTTATTCACTCTTTAACTTCCTTTCAATGACATTTATAATCTACCATTATGATTCTAGGGTTTAAGGTTATATTTACGAAATTTCAGCAATATAACAGTACGATCAATCCTAATCCTCTTACACTAGAAATATAATAACCGCAATCACAGATTCCCAATTTCCCTCAATTCACAGTATTCAATCACATACGATCTCAATTCAGTCATTATAAATGCAACATAGTATCCCTTCACCTCTTACATATATCCCTTACCACTCAGATTGTAACGTATTGCTCGGTAGCACCAGTATCACACCTTTACTTCCGAGCTACAAAACACCATACAATCACTGTCAATTCACTACACTACAGTTATAAAAACTATTTAACTCTCTAAGACCCACTACATTGCCTACTGCAACTGTAAATTCGATCTACTTCCTATTAGTGCCTACACTGCAAATATTGTAAAAACACCTTTTTTTCAGTTCTGACTTCATCAGTAGTCTTGTATTAATTTAGACATTATTCGAGGACCCATTCTAAATTTAATTGAGCAAGGTTTCACCATGCTCTTCACTTGGCTAAAATGGCCTTCCATGGCTACACACTCTGTTTCAATGATTTAAGGTCGTATACACATTCTACTCACTCTCTACATTAATTCTAGTTCATCTTTGCATGAAACAACATTACATTCATGCATGCACCATGTTGGCCAAAACCCAAAGGGAGTGATTCTAATGGCTTCAATTCAATTCAAGCTTAAATACATGCTTAAACACCTTAGATACGTAGCTTAAATCCATCAAATCATAAAAACTTAAGCTTTCTCTCACCTTTCCTCCTTGGCCGAATCTTGATGTAGCCCAAACACTATGGAAATGGCCACTTCAAGGCTTGATTTTTGGTAGTATGTTGTAAAACTCTAAGAGCTGAACAAGTTTGCCTAAGTTTTCGATTTCAGGGGTGTTTTTACTAGGGTTTTAATGGCTTTCTCTCTCTTAATTAACTAAGCTTTTAGTGTGAGAAGGTAATGGTAGATGGTGATGGCCGGCCAAGATGGGAGAGAAGACTAGAATATCTTTTTAAAAATATATCTTGGTGGCAAATTGCTAAAATGCCCTTAAGTTTTACAAAAATTCTCATTTTTCCCTTCACACTTCAATTTCCATTTAAACAATCAGTTAACTTCCAAAATATTTTGTTCAATCATAAAACGTATCTATTTAACATATTCTAATCATTGAATAGGCATTTGATAGTGTTCGACTAGTCAAAAGGGCAAAATTACCAAAATAGCTCTAATCGTCCAATCGCGTAGTTTTTCATGTGATTCAGTCTACCAGTTAACATGGTATAAGACTTCTTCACATGAGGATTTATCTATGACTGTCAGTTGGTGTTTAATCAAATTAGATTGACCATTATTTATGAAATTTTTTGGGTATATGGACTTAACCGTCACTTCCAGAATTGTTGCATGTTTTTCAAAACATGCACAAACAAAAGAATTTTGAGATGTAGATTCTCACCATCTTAGTATTTTGTTTCGAATGTTGATACTATCAGGTTTTGTCTCCATTAGAACAGTATAAGTCTCAGTGGAGCCCACAGTCCAAGTCTTCATTATACTTACAAAACATAAGACATATGAATAGTTATGAGATAACTTATCTTCGTAACTTCATTAATAGTATATAACAGTAATAGGAAGTGTGAATCTCACAATTCCGATTATGGAAGGTAAAATTCGAACCATTAAGTACAATATGTTTAGTTGCATAACGTATGATTGCTAGCAAAATGCATGTAGAATTTAAACAATTAAGATATATAATGGATGTAAGTACTATTAGGAAGGAGACCTAGATGACAAAGTTAGTTGATAAGGGTATATCTTGATTAAGGATTATGGAGTAGAAATCAAAGTGAGGATAAGTATTCTCACCAATTCTAAGAGTACATGATCAAATTTAGAAGACCAAATTATTTAAAGTAGGGAGGATGTGATAACTGCAATATTCATACTCTTAGTAAGTAAATAAAAGCATTATTGGAAGCAAATTAGGGATTGTAAATTTTGAGGATCCAAAAATCATGAAATTAAATGGAGAGTGTGGATTTGGATTTTTAAGATTTATGTTTGGAAAAAGGATTTGTAAGATTTAAATTCTTTCATTGAATACCTTGGCAAAAAAGTTCATGACCAATCGATGGTGTTTTGGCTATAATTCTTGATCAGAGATTCCAAATGATAAACTGTAAAATTCTCTAGAAAGTTACATTAATTATCTTTCCAACCACATAAGTTCTCATTTTAGTTCCTTATGGATTAATACTAGAAATTTTGTGAAGTTACCTTATGTGTAGTAAATTCTGCCAGTCGACCTATCTGCAAAGATCCACCCATAACAATCGGTAGGAAACTCCGATTAAGGTGATTCAAAATTCGTTTAAAAGCCAACTAAAATATATTTTCATCCATATAAGGCTAAAAGAAGAAGATCCGCGAGCTGCTCCAGCATCCGACCCGACCTGGCTCCGACCCGCACGCCCCAGCCTGACCGACCCGATCCGGCCCACTCGTTTGGGCCATCTTCTTGGGCCATTGAAGGGTTTTCTTTGGGCTCTTAGCCCAAATCCATTTTGGTAACTATTTTTTGTTTATTTATTTATTTAGTGTTTATTTATTTTGTAAAAAAAAAGAGAAAATTTTGATTAGAAAATTAAAAATTAAAAAACTAAAAAAAACTAACTAAAAATTTTAAATTATAATATTATAATTATTATTATTATTTGTGTTTTATTACTGTTTATTATTATTATTTATTATTATTATTGTTGTTGTTGTGTTGTTATTATTATTATTATTATTATTATTATTATTATTATTATTATTATTAATGCATGCTACAAAATAAAAGTTTTTGAAAATTTTTCTTTTACTTGTATATTCATCAATTATTGTTGATTAGAAATTGTATAATATATATATATATATATATATATATATATATATAACAACAAAGAAAAAGGAAATGAAATTTAAATTAAAGTAAATATTTATCCGAGGATGGGATGTCATGAGACTCACAAGTAGTGATTTCTTGACTGATCCCTAGGTGAGAAGAGTTGTACTAAATGTTATCAGAGTATTGGGATATTTAGTATGATTTTTCAATAATTTAAATTTTTATTAAAAAATAAAAATAAATAAGTTTTTTTAAAGAAAATAAGAAAATGAAATAAATAATAAAATTTAAATTTAAGGAAACAAATCGTCCGATGATGGGATGTTATGAAACTCACAAGTAGTGATTTCTTAACTGATCCCTAGGTGAGAAGAGTCATACTAAATGTTACCAGAGTATTGGGATACTTAGTATGATTTTTCAATAATTTATTTTTTATTAAAAATAAAAATAAATAAGTTTTTTTTTAAAAAAGAAAATTGAAAAAGGAAATTAATAATAAAAATTAAATTTAATCAAATGAAAGCCCGATGATGGGATGTCATGAAACTCGCAAGTAGTGATTTCTTGACTAATCCCTAGGTTAGAAGAGTCATACTAAATGTTACCAGAGTATTGGGATATTCAGTATGATTTTTCAATAATTTAATTTTTTATTAAAAATAAAAATAAATAAGTTTTTAAAAGAAAATCCAAAAAGGAAATTTATAATAAAAATTTAATTTAATTAAATATTTGTCCGATGATGGGATGTTATGAAACTCACAAGTAGTGATTTCTTAACTGATCCCTAGGTGAGAAGAGTTCACTAAGTGTTACCAGAGTATTGGGATACTTAGTGCAATTTTTCAATAATAAAAATTTTTATTTAAAATAATAAAAAATTAATTTAAAAAATTCATTCGCACCATTCATAATCTGTTTGCATTATATGCATTCATAATAATTTTCAAATAAATGTGAATCTTCCAATGATGAGATTCTATAGAACTCACAAGTAGTGATTCTTGAGAAATCTCTAGGTAAGGAAAATTATTTCAAATGTTACCAGAGTATTGGGATATTTGATTTAATTTTTCAATACAAAAAGGTTTACATTCACTTTTGAAAAATAAAATTTAACTTTTTAAAATAAAACAAAATAAATTTACAAATAAAAAATGATTTTGAATAAAAACAAATGGAATAAAAAAAAGAATTAATTTTAAATATTAAATTAAGACCATTTTATTAAAACCAAAGGATAACAAATGATTACTATGGTACCGTTTTTTAACGAGCGTCGTGGGGGTGCTAATCCTTTCCTATGCGTAACCGTACCCCCGAACCCAAGTTTTGTTTTCGCAGACCAAATTTGTCTTTTTAATAAAACTTAATTCATTTTGAGATTTTGTTAAAAAGATAAAAATTTTTAGGTGGCCAATCACACCTAGACAAAAAAGATTGGTGGCGACTCCCTTTTATTTTTAATCGTTTTCAAAATCGTCGAACGCGAAGCCGTTACGACAATATGCTATAATTACTTCTTTCCAAAATCATCCACAAAGATTCATGATCAATTTATATATCCCATATGTACTAATGTCATTTTACAATTCAAAATCAATTCCACAATTCACCATAGTGCATAATTATCATTCTTGATCCATACATATGATACTAACATGACATTTGTATACATATCCCTTACACACACATAATTAATCCTCATAACATAATTATTTCCATGATAATTGCACCATAGCTAAATATACTTCTTGCATGGACATTTGGTATTTCTTTTTTTTTCTTAATATTAATTCTCCACAATCCTCCATCATTATATACCATGAACTAATATAAATTTCCTCACACTTCATTATAAATCCATACCTCAAACTTCAGTAATAATTTAGCACATCTTAATATCATAGCCAACTATCAGAAACACTTTGCCACATCTAACTCATCATATATTATTATAATAAGCAAATAATTTATTTCCTTACAATATGACACTAACTATTGTTATGAATATCACTTACCAATGCCACAAAACAATATGACACTAATCATATTTATGTACATCACTTACAACTAGTACACCAATCCTTGGCCTAATGCACCAACACCACCATTCTTTGTGTTTTTCTACAATCACATACAACAGACAACTTACTTGCACTTTGTATAACCATAAAACCTCATAGATCTAATTAAATTAAATTCATCCACTAGGGTTCCTCATTAAGATAGTAGCTAATCTACCTCTTAACATCTTTTTTTTCACATATTTGTGTTCATTGTACACTTAAATATCTTAAAACAATCCCATACATTAAAGTCAAACCAAAGAGAATTTGTTTACCATTTTTAGACCCTTTTCTTGAACAATTTTTCTCCTCACTTTCCAACCATTGTTTTTGCACTTTCAAACCACAAATACACTCATATATCATCCTTGTAACATATTGAATTTTTTTTAGAATTAAAAGAAATGAATTGATCATTCATACCCTTAGAAAACCAATCCCTGTTCTGTTTTCCCTATTTTGGCTCTATTGTTGTAGCTTCTGTTTGCTTCAATTTGCAGCAGCTATTCAAGGTATTTGGGGCTGAAATTTGTGTGTATAAAGGTCACTATAAGAGGTTCAATTCTGAAAATTTGCCTCACCTAATTCCTTCTTCTTCCCTCTCTATGCTTCCTCTCTTTCCCATGGTTTCCCTTGCTTGTGTCCTATTTCTGCCGTGAGCTTCTTACTCCTTTTGAAAATATTTTTAGCTCACTTCTTTTACCAATAAAAGGTGAGTTGGTAGGCTAATTATATCTACATGTATCTCTATATTTTTAGTTAATTTTTTATACCATTTGCATGGCTTAAACGTGAACATAAGTTCCCAAAGTCTTGGCTATCCACATGAGGTGCCAAATTTTCTTGACTATTGTTTCAACCGGTTTTCTCTACTTAAAAAGATATGTATTGTTGTTTGTTTTAGACCAATAGGAGCTTAATTAGTTAGCTTACTATTATCACTTGTTTTTCATTTAATTTTAATTAAATTTTCTATCCAATCATACATGGATTTGGTGTTGACATTTCTCCCAACTTTCTAGTCAAAAAATGTGGGCGGCATTGGTTTCTCTTTTTCTTGTGTTAGCCGGTCTCATAGCATGCTTCATGCTTGACTTTTGCATGTTATTTTCATCTATACAAAGCTTATTTATATGCTAATGTCATCCTTTTTCATCAAGTCAAAGTTTCCAACCAATCTCAAGCAAATTTGGTGAGATATTGTCTTAATTCATGATGAAACCGATTCACGCTTCTTGTACATGAATTTTCATGCATTTAGTCTTCTTCATGAAGCCTCTATATATTCCTACTTGGTGAAAATACATATTTTATTTATTTAATTTATATATATATATATATATACACACACACGTAATGGGGAATATATGGAGGCTTCATTAAGAAGCCTAAATGCATGAAATTCATGTACAAGAAGAGTGAATCAATTTCATCATGAATTAAGATAGTATCTGACCAAACTTGCTTAAGATTGGTTAGAAACTTTGACTAGATGAAAAAAGATGACATTGGCCTACTACCTAAGCTTTGTCTAGATGAAAGTAGCATTCAAAAGTCAAGCATGGAGCATGCTATGTGACCGGCTAACACAAGAAAAAGAGAAACCAATGCAACCCAAGTTTTTTGACCAAGAAGTTGGGAGAAATGTCAACGCCAAATCCATTTATGATTGGCTAAAAAATTCAATTAAAATTAAATGAAAAACAAGTGATAATAGTAAGCTAACTAATTAAGCTCCTATTGGTCTAAAACAAACAACAATACATATCATTTTAAGTAGAGAAAACCGGTTGAAACAATAGTCAAGAAAATCTGGCACCTCACGTGGACAGTAAAGACTTTGGGGACTTATGTTCATATTTGAGTCATGCAAATCATATGAAAAATTAATTAAAAATATAAGGATACTTGTAGATATAATCAGCTTACCAACTTAACTTTTATTGGTAGAAGAAGTGAGCTAAAAATATTTTTTAAGGGAGTAAAAAGCTCATGATAGAAACAAAATTTCAACAGGGGAAACCATGGAAAAGAAAGGGAAGAAAAAGGAATTAAGAGAGAAAAATTTCCAGATTTAAACCTAATATAGTGACCTTCATATACACCAAATTTAGCTCCAAATCCCTTGAATAGCTGCTACAAATTGAAGTAAACAACAGCTACAACAGCAGAGCCAAAACAGGGGAAACAGAGCAGGGTTCGGTTTTCTAAGGGTATGAATGATCAATTCATTTCTTTTAATTCTATGAAAATTATATATGTTAGAAGGATGATATATGCGTGTTATTGTGGTTTGAAAGTGCAGAAACAATGGCTGGAAAGTGAGGAGAAAATTTCTGCAAGAAAAGGGTCCAAAAAGGGTAAAGAAATGCTCTTTGGTTTGATTTTAATCTATGTGATTGTTTTAAGGTATTTATGTGTAAAATTAATACTAGTATGATAAAATAAGGATGTTAAGAGGTTGATTAACTACTTCCCTAGTGAGGAACCCTAGTGGATGAATTTAATTTAATTAGATTTATGAGGTTTTATGGTTATACAAAGTGTAAGCAAGTTGTGTATGACTTTGAATGTAGAAAAACACAAGGGTGTAAGGTGATGACACAAGCTCAAGGGTGGTGATTGTGTACAACCTTATTGCATATTGGTAAGTGATGTACGTAAATATGATTAGTGTCATATTGTTAGCAAATAAATTATTTACTCATTATAATAATATATGATGAGTTGGATGTGATGAAGTATTTATGTGATTTGGCTATAATATTAAGATAGATAAATTATTCATGAATTTTGAGGTATAGATTTATAATGATGTGTGAAGAAATTTATATTGGTACATGGTAAATAATGATGAAAGGGAATTGTGGAGAATTAATATTAAGAAAAAAAGAGAAAATTCCAAATGTCCATGTAAGAAGGATATTTAGCTATGGTGCAATTATTATGGAAATAATTATGTTTTGAGGATTAATTGTGTGTGTAAGGGACACACACACAAATGTCATGTTAGTATCATATGGATGGATCAGGAATGATATTATGCATTATAGTGAATTGTGGAATTGATTTGGAATTATAAAATGACATTAGTACATATGGGATATATAAATTGATCATGAATCTTTGTGGATGATTTTGGAATGAAATACTTATAGCATATAATATATAGTTATGTATAAGTTACTGTGGAACATTAGAAGGTTTACTAAGACAAGGAAGGAACTTTGACCACAGTAATAGACTTGAGTAGTAAATGATGTCTAGTGATATCTATAAGATAATTATACATACACCATTATTAATTAAAGGAATTATGTACTTATGGAAGTATGAAATGATGTTGTTGCCGTGAGAAGAAATTCATAGGAGTGGTTGTTGCCATGTAATGCAATGATGTGCACGGCATGGTATGATTAAATTAAGATAGTTTGGTGATTTAAATGACATGATATATGATATATAATCACCTTTATAATATTCCTATAAAGAGACTAAGTTGTGAGACCACCTTAGGCATAAGATAGGATGTTATCCTAAGTGTACATGATAGTAATATAAGTCATGCTAAGCATGCATTTTAATCACTCTACATGGCACATGTTTTTTTTTGAAACACAACCAAATGAAATTTCATTGATAAGAATTAATTACATCAGCATCTACTAACTCAGGGCATTCTTCAGCCCAAAACAAAGCATCTCTACATTGTAAACCATATTGAGCTAAAGAATGGGCTACTCAATTCCCTTCCCAATGTATGTGCAATACATTCCAACTCCTAAAATGATGGAGTTTTGTTCTTCCTTCTTTTATCAAATTACCTACAGAAGAAAAATCATTGTCTTGGCTCCTTAGCTTATTGATGATTGCTAGTGAATCCCTTTCCAAAGTAATGTCTGATATTCCCATATCCACAGCAAATTCTAATGCTATAATTGTAGCTGTAGCTTCCACCAGTTCTCTCTTTGTTATACAATGCATGTTGGAAAAATAATCAGGTATATGGCTTTGAGGCGTGTATAATTACACTTTCTTGAGTGTAATATTGCCTCACACAAGAAGCAAGTTACCCCAGGATACAACAAAGCCTTCAGAATATTGTGAAAAGTCAGAAAAATGTAAAGTAAAGAGTTTCTGGAAATCAACACTTTTATAGAATGTGAAGAGGCTTAACTGAATGGTTGTGATTGTCTGTTAAACAACAACCATTCATTTTTCCAGACATAACTGTTCCAGACATATAACTGAAAATATGTCTGTTGAAACAGTTTAAAACAATTTTAAATTCAAAAGTAATTTAAAATATTTCTGGCAAAAATAAAAAATTCGGATTAAATCAAAGAGCCAAGAGCCCAAGTGCCCCAAGTGCCCAAGTGCCCATCTTTGACTTTTAAAATAGGCCAAGCTCTAGTCAAAGCCCAAGCCAAGCAAGACCAAGCCCAAGCCAAACAAGCTCAAGCCCAAGCCCAAGCCAAATGGTCAAAGCCCATTTCCTCTTTGACTCCAAATTACTCTTAAGAGTTGATTTCCCTTTATAAATAAACCACTTTACACTTTTACAAGCAATGTGGGAACTTGTTCCCTTGTATTTATTACAAGCTATCCAACAATCCCCCACTAGCTTGTAATACAACAAATATGATGCATACAAGAAGGTATCTTATTGATTTAAACCTTCAATTAGTGTAAGTACTTTAGGATGCTAATAAAAGTACATAGTGTCCTAAGATTAAACCATGACTTCTTACTATTAGGATTGAAAGTACGACACACATCAATCTGTCACTTTTCACAAAACTCTTACTTGCTCCTAGCACAATTTCAATGGCCATGTGCTAACAATCCAATTTCTGTGAATATTTCAAGAGTAAAACCTCTTAAACTCTTGTTGAAGCGGCACCACTTCATATTCACATAGGTGGAGATCCTTTTATTGTCCCTATTACTTTGGACAATTTTCAGAATGATCTCCATTAAGAGCTTAAACTCAACCTCTCAATGTAATAGTGGCATTCTTTTGAAATTCAAGTATGAGACTCCTCTTATAAGTGCCACAACAGACACTGATCAATAACTTGTTATTACCCATTAAACTTTAGTAATTACCGATTTGGTAATTCAAAGTTGGGTTACCATTATTGGTGTCTCAAGGGTTATGTATTAGTCCCATACTACATGCAGTCCTCCACACTTTATCCCTTGGCAAAGCTTTAGTAAGAGGATCTGCCAAATTTTCTGCAGACTTTACATATATGATCGTAATGGTACCATTTGAGATTAACTCTCTAACATAGTCATGCCTTAGGCTTATATGTCTAGACTTACCATTATAAATGTTATTAAAAGCACTAGACATAGTAGCCTCACTATCACAATGTAAGGAAAGAGGTGGCATTGGTTGTGGCCACAACTCAATTTCAAACAACATATTTCTTAGCCACTCAGCTTCCTTACCAGCAGCTGCTAAAGCTATAAACTCAGCTTCCATAGTTGAGTGTGCATGACATGTTTGTTTCTTAGATGCCCAACTTACAGCACCACCAGCTAGTGTAAATATCCAACCTGTAGTTGATATATTATCACCAGCTTTTGTTATCCAGCTTGCATCTGAATAACCCTCTAAAACAGCAGGAAATCCTGTATAGCACAACCGTAATTTGGCAGTTCTTTTAAGGTAACCAAGTACCCTTTCAACTGCCCTCCAATGAGCTATACTAGGATTACTTGTAAATCTTGACAACTTACATACCGTGTAAGCAATATCAGGTCTAGTACAATGCATAGCATACATCAAGCTTCCTATAACACTAGCATACTTTAATTGTTCTATTGGTCTAGCATCATTCTTCACAAGTTTCACACTTGAATCATATGGAGTACTATATTCTTTTATTTTAAGATATTGATACTTATCTAATAGCTTTTCTATGTAATGAGTTTGATTTAATGAAAATCCATTATCATTCTTTGTAATTTTAATTCCTAAAATTGTATCTACTTCATTAAGATCTTTCATCTTAAATTTAGAGGTAAGAAAATTCTTAGTCTCATTTATACCAAACATGTTAGTACCAAATATAAGCATATCATCCACATATAAACAAACAATCACTCCATAATCACTAGTAAATTTAGAATAAATACATTTATCAGCAGAATTATGCCTAAAACCAAAGGATAAAATAGCAGAATCAAATTTCTCATGCCATTGTTTAGGAGCTTGTTTAAGACCATATAAAGATTTAATAAGCTTGCAAACTTTATGTTCATTTCCAGGTAAAACAAACCCTTCGGGTTGTTCCATATAAACTTCTTCTTTTAAATCACCATTTAAAAATGCAGTTTTAACATCCATTTGATGAATATGCAACTTATATATAGAAGCTAGAGCAGAAAGAATTCTAATAGACGTTATTCTAGCTACTGGAGCATAAGTATCAAAATAATCTAAGCCTTTCTTTTGAGTAAACCCTTTACCAACTAATCTTGCTTTAAAAGTTTGTATAGTACCATCAGAATTGTACTTTCTCCTAAAAACCCACTTGTTTTTAATAGGCTTTGATTCTGGAGGTAAATCTACCAAGATCCAAGTATTATTAGACATGATAGAGTCCATTTCATCATTTACAGCTTCTTGCCAGAAAGCTGAATCTCTTGAAGTCAAAGCTTCACTCAAAGTTTTGGGCTCATCTTCAATGTTTAATAATATCTTCACTTTTCTCATAATTCTATCTCTACTACCTTCAACTAGAAAGGTAATATGATCAGGAGAAATAAAATCAGAATCAAGATGTTTTTCTTTTCTTGGCCTCTGACTTCTTCTTGGTTCAAATGGTTCACTTATTTCCTTACGTTTGACTAAGGAATCATAGGCAGTAGACGTATTTTGATCATTTTCTGGTTCATGCCTAATTTGATTTTTCACAAAACTATTTTCAAAAAATTCAACATGTATAGACTCTACAATAACATTAGATTCTATATCTAGTAATCTATATGCTTTTGAATTTTGTGCATAACCTACAAAAATAGATTTAATTCCTCTTGAACCTAATTTAGTCCTTTGAGAATCAGGAAGTTTATAATAAGCAATACACCCCCACACTTTAAAATAACTTAAATTTGGTTTCCTTCCATTCCAGACTTCATATGGTGAGATATGTGTCTTCTTTGAAGGAATCCTATTATGTATGTAACAGGCAGTAAGTAAAGCTTCACCCCACAAGTTGAAAGGTAATCCAGCATTTAAAATCATTGCATTAACCATATCAACTAGGGTCCTGTTTTTCCTTTCTGCCAAACCATTATGTTGGGGTGTAAATAGAGCTGACCTTTGGTGAATTATTCCATGATCTTCACAGAATTTATCAAAATCAGTTGAGAAATATTCACCACCTCTATCACTCCTTATAATTTTAATTTTTCTTTCCTTTTGATTCTCTACTTTAGATTTAAATTCCTTAAATTTATCAAAAGCTTCATCCTTGTTTCTTAGTAAATAAATACTAGTAAAACGTGAACAATTATCTATAAAAGTTATAAAATATCTATTTCCTCCTCTAGTCAATTTTCCATTTAATTCATAAATATCCGAATGAATTAGTTCCAACAATTTTGTTTCATGTTCTACTTTAGGAAAAGGCTTTCTTGTAATCTTAGCTTCTACACAGATTTGACACTTATCATGGTGATCGTGCTTACAAGAAATATAATTATGATTTGTCATGTATTTAATCATAGCATAATTTAAATGTCCTAATCTAGCATGCCACAGAATAGAAGATTCAACGATATAAGCAGAAGCAACATTTATTTTATTAATACTGAGTTTGAACATGCCATCAAGGGAATATCCCTTTCCTACAAACACACCATTCTTAGATATTACAAACTTATCAGATTCTATAACAATCTTAAAGCCTTTCTTGCAAAGCAGATTTGCAGAAACTAAGTTCCTCTTGACATCAGGAACATGGTGCACATTGAGAAGAGTCAGTTTCTGTCCAGAAGTGAAGTTTAACATCACACTCCCTTTTCCCAGTACTTTGACAGGAGCATGATTTCCCATAAAGACTTCACTGTTTTCTTCAGTGTAAGTACTAAAGAATTCCATGTTGTTGCAGACATGAATTGTGGCTCCAGAATCAAGAAACCACTCCATGGTCCCTGCACTTGTTGCCATGTTCAATTCAGTAACCATGGCAACAAAGTTCATGTCATCTTCAACAACCATATTGGCTTGAGCAGATTGTTTAGAACCATTGTCTTTATTCTTCTTGTCTTCTGCAATTTTGACTCTACATTCTTTAATGTAGTGCCCCTTCTTTCCACAATGAAAGCAGGCCTTGTTCTTCTAATAATTGTTGGACTTCTTAAATCCACTAGTTTTCTGGACTTTGAAGTTGTTCTGATTCTTTCCAGACTTGTTTGCAAACTTTCCAGAATTGCTCCCTATGGCATTTACTTGTGAATTCCCATTTGAATTCACTGCCTTCTCTTTCTGGAGTTTCTCATCCCTGAGACGAGTTTTACACTCAATTTGCAGATGAGTCTGGAATTGTTCCAGTGTGAAACTGTCCGGTGTCTGCAGGACCTTTTTCCTGTAATTGTTCCATGAAGGAGGCAACTTGGACAGAATTGCTCCGATTTGTATAGTGTCAGGAACAATCACTTCCAAATCTCTAAGTCTAGAAACCAGTATTTGTAGTTCATGGACTTGATCCATGACTGGCATGTTATCAATCATCTTGAAATCAAAATAATTTAATGCCAGGAATTTATCTGTACCTTTTTTCTCGTTCTGGTATTTTGTTTCCAAGGCAGTCCATATCTCTCTTGGTGATGTATAGTTGGAGTATAAATCATAAAGTCTGTCAGTAAGAGAGTTGAGGATGTGACCACGACACACCAGTTCATCTTCTGCACGTTTCTTTCTTTCTTCCTTCACTGTATCTGTGTCATCTGGTGTAGGATCTGCCAGTGGCTGCAGATTCGGATCCAGAACATAGGACACCTTCAAAGTTGTCAACAGAAACTTCATCTTGTCCTTCCATCTGGTGAAGTTTGTCCCATCAAACTGGTTCAACTTGACAGGATCTTGTTGATTGATAAACACAGGATTGGTAACCATTGCCATATCAAAAAATATTACACTCAAATTGTTAGAAAAATAATCAGGTATATGGCTTTGAGGCGTGTATAATTACACTTTCTTGAGTGTAATATTGCCTCACACAAGAAGCAAGTTACCCCAGGATACAACAAAGCCTTCAGAATATTGTGAAAAGTCAGAAAAATGTAAAGTAAAGAGTTTCTGGAAATCAACACTTTTATAGAATGTGAAGAGGCTTAAATGAATGGTTGTGATTGTCTGTTAAACAACAACCATTCATTTTTCCAGACATAACTGTTCCAGATATATAACTGAAAATATGTCTGTTGAAACAGTTTAAAACAATTTTAAATTCAAAAGTAATTTAAAATATTTTTGGCAAAAATAAAAAATTCGGATTAAATCAAAAAGCCAAGAGCCCAAGTGCCCCAAGTGCCCAAGTGCCCATCTTTGACTTTTAAAATAAGCCAAGCTCTAGTCAAAGCCCAAGCCAAGCAAGCTCAAGCCCAAGCCAAATGGTCAAAGCCCATTTCCTCTTTGACTCCAAATTACTCTTAAGAGTTGATTTCCCTTTATAAATAAATCACTTTACACTTTTACAAGCAATGTGGGAACTTGTTCCCTTGTATTTATTACAAGCTATCCAACAATGCAGTGAACGGGAATGAGCTCTAATAACTCCTCCTTGATGATCCTGAATTACTACGCCAACTTCTCCTTTCCTATCCCCAACTCGTAAAACACTGTCAAAATTAATATTATAGATACCATCTGTAGGAGGAAACCATTTATGGACTCTAACTTGCTCCCCTGCCATGTCCGAAATTGAGCCTTGTTGAATTCTTCAATATAGCACTTAATAAAACCTGCTATAGCAGTTGGAGATTGTTTAATATTCTCATATAACTCATCATTTCTGTGCTTCCACAGTCCCATGTCAAAAAAATAAATTGCTGCATCTGAGATGGATTTAATATCTCTAACTAGTCTATCAGATTCTCTTGTGAAGCCATTCGAAGAGAAGACTCCCACTCAAATCACATTTTCTTCCACATCACATTAGATATCGGGCATGTAAATAACGCTTGATTCACTGTCTCCACCTAGTCTTTGCATCTGAAACAGATTGGATCTACATTTTCTAATTTCCTCGCCAAAGCTTGAAGTACTGGTAATATTCCATGCTTAGCTCGCCACAGGAACACGTTCATCTTGCTAGGAACCTTGCAATTCCATAGCTTCCTCCAAAAGCTCTGTTGTTCACCATTTCTGACATCGATGCCATTGCCCTCTTCCTCACATAGTAGCCTATACCCACTCTTACCGGAGTAAACTCCATTCTTTGTGTAACTCCAAACTAGCGCATCAGGAGAACCTAGTTTGCTAATTGGCACTAAGCATATACGATCTAAATCAGCATTTGAAAATCACTCTCATAGCCTTGACCAATTCCACTATCTTATTGTCTCATCAACGAAAGTGCTTACCGTTTCTTCTTCTTCACCTTCCCCTAGAGATGATTGTACCTTGAAAGAGTCATGACCTGGCAGCCATCTATGTTGACACCTAATTTTATCTCATTTTTTGTTATTATTATTATTATTATTATTATTATTATTATTATTATTATTATTATTATTATTATTATTATTATTTTTATTACTTTTATATATAATTATTATTAGTATTTTTATTTTTATTATTTTTATTTTCTTTGTTTTTCTGTCTAACTGTCACCTATCCCATCGCCAGCCATCAGTTCCTGCCAGCCACCGCCACTGTCACCTACCCCCTGCCTACCATTCCATCTCCACCAGCTACTCTGCCTACTCCATCCCATCACCACCAGACCCTACAGACTTCCCTCTAAAAGCCAGACCATTCCACACGCATCCGGGGGGAGCCACGGCCAACCCAAGCAAGCCTCAACCAAAAATCCCTCACCATCGGGACACCACTGCCCTTCAACCCTTACAACCACCACTGAAAACCCAGAAACAACCTAAACCCCCAACCACTCAGCCACCATCCATCACAATCCAAAACCCCAGATCTGGAAACCCAGAATCAAGAACCCCCAAAACCTTAAAACCCAGATCTGAGACACCAACCAATACCTGCAAACACACACAAACACACCAACAAACCACCAACAAACCACAAACAAACCAAAACTACAACCAGATCCAAAAAAACCAAAAAAAACAACAAAAACAAAAAATAAAAAAAGGAGAGGGCTTCGGTTTGTCAGATCTGTGAGGTTAGAGGAACTTTCGAGAGGAACGGAGGTCAGATCTGAGGAAAGCGAGGAGAGAGGAATTTTTTTTGGGTTTCGGGAGTACCACCGGCAACCGGAGTGCGTCGACGGCGGCGCACGGCGGCCCGGCGACGGCCGAAAATCGCCTGGTCGGGAGCTTTGAGAGCTCCGGAATTTTTTTTAAGAAGAGAGAAGAAAATGAGCTAAAAAAAAGATTTAGCTTTTATAGCAAAAAAAAAAAGGGAGTTGACCCGCGCATGGACCCGGATCCGACCCGGAGTCCGTGCGCCCGCCTGCTTGAAAGGAGGAAGATCCGTGCTTCAACCCGATCCGACCCGACCCGCGCATCCGACCCGCTTCGGTGGAGAAGACCCGCGCACCTGCCGACCCGACCCGCGCACCTGCCGACCCGACCCGCGCACCTGCCGACCCGACCCGATCCGACCCACCTGTTTTGGGCCACGTGGAAGGCCTTGTGGGTCCTCAATTTGGGCTGTGCATTTGGGCTCTTTTGAGGGCTTCCTTTGGAACCAAGCGCAATTCCGTTTTTTGGTATGTTTTTTATTTGCTTATTTATTTATTTATTTGTTTTGTTAAAGGAAAATTTTAATTAGAAAATTAAAATTAAATAAATTAAATAAAAAATTTTAAGTAAAAGAAAAATTTTTTAAAAAAATTTAAATTAAATTAAATTAAATTATTATTATTATTTTTAGTATTATTATTATTATTATTATTATTATTATTATTATTATTATTATTATTATTAGTGCTTGTTGTAAAATAAAAGTCTTGAAGATATTTCTTTTACTTGTATTTTCACTAATTATTATTAATGAAAAAAATATAAAAAATATATATATAAGAAAAAAAAAACAAAGAAAAAGGAACTTAACAATAAAGTTTAAATTTAATTAAATTTGTCCGATGATGGGATGCTACAGAAGTCACAAGTAGTGATTCCTAGCTAATCCCTAGGTGAGAAGAGTTGTACTAAATGTTGCCAAAAGTATTGGAATATTTAGTATGATTTTTCAATAATTTAAATTTTTATTAAAATGAAAATAAAAATTAAATTTTTAAAATTAATAATAAAATTTAATTGAATAAAATGTTCGATGATGGGATGCTACGGAAGTCATAAGTAGTGATTCCTAGCTGATCCCTAGGTGAGAAGAGTTGTACTAAATGTTGTCAAAAGTATTGGAATATTTAGTATGATTTTTCAATAATTTAATTTCTTGTAAAAAATAAAAAATAAGTTTTTAAAAGAAAATTAATAATAAATTTTAAATTTAAACAAATATTTGTCCGATGATGGGATGCTACGGAAGTCACAAGTAGTGATTCCTAGCTGATCCCTAGGTGAGAAGAGTTATATTAAATGTTGCCAAAAGTATTGGAATATTTAGTATGATTTTTCAATAATTTAATTTTTTTTGTTAAAAATAAAAATAAGTAAATAAAAATAAATAAATAATGAAATTTAAATTCAATAAAAAATATGTCCGATGATGGGATGCTACGGAAGTCACAAGTAGTGATTCATAGCTGATTCCTAGGTGAGAAGAGTTGTACTAAATGTTGTCAAAAGTATTGGAATATTTAGTATGATTTTTCAATAATTTAATTCTTTGTTAAAAATAAAAATAAATTTTTAAAAGAAAATTAATAATAAATTTTATACTTCAATTAAATGAATTTCCGATGATGGGATGTTACGGAAGTCACAAGTAGTGATTCCTAACTGATCCCTAGGTGAGAAGAGTCGTACTAGATGTTGCCAAAAGTATTGGGATATTTAGTATGATTTTTCAATAATTTAAATTTTTATTAAAAAAGAAAATGAATAAGCTTTTGTTTTAAAAACAAAGAAATATAAATAAATAAACAAATAAATAATGAAATTTGAAATAAAAAATTCATTTGCATCATTTTTATTTGTTTGCATCACGTGCATTCATAATAATTTTTTAAGCAAGTGAGAACCTTCCGAGGATGAGATTCTGTAGAAGTCACAAGTAGTGATTCTTAAGAAATCTCTAGGTGAGGAAAATTATTTCAAATGCTGCCAAAAGTATTGGAGTATTTGATTTAATTATCCAATACAAAAGGGTTCACACTCACTTTCGATAAACAAAATCTAACATTTTTCTTTAAAAATAAAAAAAATAATTTTGATAAATAATAAAATGCTTCAAAAATGGAATAAAAAGGAATTAATTTTAAATATTAAATTAAGATCATTTTATTAAAACCAAAGGATAACACATGATTATTATGGTACCGTTTTTTAACGGGCGTCGTGGGGGTGCTAATCCTTCCCCACGCGTAACCGTACTCCCGAATCCGATTTTTGTTTTCGCAGACCAAAAATTTGTCTTTTTAATAAAACTTAATTAATTTTGAGATTTTGTTAAAAAGATAAATATTTTTAGGTGGCCAATCACACCTAGTCAAAAAAGATTGGTGGCGACTCCATTTGTTTTTAAATGTTTTTCAAAATTGTCGAGCGTGAAGCCGTTACTGACAATCTATCCTTCCAAATCTTTATGCTTTGGCCATTACCAACCCTCCATCTAATCCCTTGGCTCAATACACTCCTAGGTTCCCAAAGTCTACTCCACACACGAGATGGATTACTACCCAATCGAGCCTCAAGAAATGTACTATGGGGAAAATATTTGGTTTTTAGTACACTATGTGCTAATGAGGTAGTGTTATGCACCAGACGCCAGCCTTGCTTCGCAAGTGAAGCTTTATTAAAAATTTCCATGTCCCTAAAGCCTATGCCTCCTTGAAGTTTGTTTTTGTACATATATCTCCAATTTAACCAATGCATCCGCGTTTGAGTCTGTTTACTATCAACTTGGACACTAATTATATGAAACCTTAGGCAAATGGTCGTAAACTGAATCGAGTAAAACCCTGTTTGATAGTTAGGATCTACACTGTACAGTGACAAATCGAGTAAAAGCCAAATCCTTTTGAAATTCCCTTTTTGAAATAATTAAGCTAGTAATGTTTCCAACTCTCGAAAACTTTTCTTGAGGAGTTTCCTTTATCACATTTTGCCCCAAATTCTTCATGTACAAATTTGTATATCCAATATCGGCTTGATTCTTTTTTTTTTTGTTGAAATGATCAACATAACTATAAAATAAAAAGAAAATCTAATTAAGTACGTTTTTTTATATAACAAAAACCATATAGTTTTAGGTTATGAAAAAAGATGGACCTAGTGCTAGGATTCCAACCCTAAATTTGATTATTGGAAAGCTAACCTAATACCAAAATCTTAGAAAATATTTAAACTTTAACTCCAAAAACAGATCTAGGTAAGTATCCATTTGCTAAAATTAATTATTTAATGCCCTCCCATCTCCAAACTAGCAAAAAAAGTTCTTTTTTTTCCCTTCTGTCCCTTCTTCATTGGGAAAATTACGATTAAAGAGCAACAAAAATCTATACCTATTATATAAAGTAATTTTCTAATTTTACTGTTCATTTGAGTCTCCAATTTTGCACCAAATTTTAGATAATTATTGGCTTTAGAAAATATGGGCAAATCATTAGAAAAACAACCTTTTTTTTTCAAAACCTTAAAATTTTTTAATTATGTTCTTCAATCGGAACCATTCATCCTAAACCTTTTAATTTGTAACATGTCAATTGCTTATTGGTATAACTTTTTTTAAGGTCATCAATTTTTTTAATTCTTTAACTTTTTTTTAGATGAACGTGATAATAATTTTTTTTATATTATCGTCTTATTTTAGATTTATATCTATTATACTTGCAATTCAATAATTCCAAAAATTTATTAGTTATATTATATGTAAAAGTAATTCCAAAAGATTGTTTAGCTATGACATAATAAGTTTTTACTCTATACTTAATCATTTTTAAAATATCTTTATTAATATTTATAATAATAATAATAATAAATTTTAAAAATATCAAAACAATTTCTAAAGAGATGGTTTAATTGACATATAGTGAATATTTAATAATTAAGTAATAAATTATGTGTTTTCTCTCTGTCAGTGGATATGAGAGTTTGGTGAGTTTTCTCTCTGTCCCTTATAGCTAGTCTATTGAGGGTTTGGTCTTCGTCTGGTTGTATTAGCAAAATGGCAGAAAGTTTGGAAGCGTTGTGGTCACGTCTGAAACTAACGGAGGATGAACAAGATGAAGTCGTTATTGATGATAACTAGTTGGATTCCAATAATCAAGAAGGGAAGCTGTGTTTATTAGGGAGATATCTCTCTAAAAAGGTCCCTAATGTAGAAGCGATGGTTACAGTGTTCCAACGGCTTTGGAAGTTACGTAGTGGGTTTATAATACGGGAAGTCGGTGACAAGATCTATCTTTTTTACTTCAATGACATGCTGGATAAGGAGAAGGTTTTACTGTCACAGCCATGGTCGTTCAACAGGAATTTAATGGTTTTCCGGGAATACGATGGTCTGTTGCAAGTTACTGAAGTGGATTTGTATTGGTGCCCGTTTTGGGTGCAGATTCATGGACTCCTGTTAGGTCTGATGTGTGAAAAGGTTGCTATTGTACTTAGAGAGACACTTGGGGAGGTGGAATTGATAGATAAGATGGAGGGGCAGTTAGCATGGGGAAGATTTTTGCGAGTTAGAGTCATGATTGATGTAAGGAAACCTCTCAAACGTGGCTCAATGGTTAAAGTTCCAGGAGGATCGTCCAAGGGGGTTCAGTTTGTCTATGAACGTTTGCCAGATTTCTATTACGTTTGTGGTTGTCTCGATCACCGAGAATCAGATTGTACGACGGCGCTTAAAATGATTTCAGAATCAGGGACAGTGGTTCATGAGTATGGAAACTGGATGAGAGGTGAAGTTCCGAAGGGTGCATCTGGCTGCATGGGGTTGACATTGAGTGGAACAAAGAATCGAAGCGGTGGAGACTATGCAAATACACCACGATCACCAATAGTAGGGGTTGCTATGGGTGCAACTCATCAGGACAGTGGTGATTGGAGAATGGAAGTTGGTCAAGGGAGCAATGGTAGCCGACGGAGGCCATGGGTGGAGCCTAACAGTCCTGGTGAGAGACGGAACTTGATACAAGGCGACAATAGCGGAAGGAAAGATATGGGAAATCAATTCAAAAATAGGGATAAGGAAAATAAAATCCCGGAGAAACAGGCCATTTATACCAGGAATACTGCACATGAACAGGTTATTTTTGAAACACATGATTTGGGAAATCAGCATGCAGTAGTATCCCGAAATCCACTCTTTGTGGACGCAAGTACGGAATCTTTGCCACGTGAGGTGGACCCTGGCACTGAGGTGAAGCTCATGAATAAGGAGGACCAACACAAAAGGGGGAGGGGACGTCCACGTAAGACTCCATTGCATGCATCAAAATTGGGTGTAAAGCTGCACAAAATGAAGCAAATTTCGAGAGGTAGCATTCTAACCCTGTTGGATTCTAATATCGAGAATAGCGAACAACCCAATTTGGGGGGAAACATGTTGGCTATCAAAGACGTATCGGCGGAGGATGGGAATGTATCCCATCCCTACCGACAACCATGAATATCTTGAGTTGGAACTGTCGCGGGTTGGGGTCCCCGCGAGCAGTTCATGAGCTGGCCAGGAAGGTCAGGAAACATGAACCTCGGGTTCTCTTTTTATGTGAGACAAAAAGGAGAACGGCAGAGATAGAGGTGATAGCTCATAAATTGGGATTTGCGGGCAGGATAATTGTGGAGTGCAATGGAAGGAGTGGTGGGTTAGCGATTCTGTGGAGTGATGAAGTGAATTTCAATATGTTATCAATGTCCAGAAATCATATTGACGGACTCCTAGATAATAATGGAAGCTCAGATAGATGGAGGCTAACAGGGTTCTACGGACACCCTGAAACGAGGAGGAGAACTGAAACATGGAGCCTGTTAAAAAGCTTAAAAAACAAATGGGATGATCCGTGGCTTATAGTGGGAGATTTTAATGAAATCCTCTCACAAGAGGATAAATGTGGTGGTATAAGTAGACCGCAGTATCAAATGGATGCGTTTAAGGAAGGGGTCGATTCGTGTGGGCTGGCGGAACTTCCTGTTGTTGGATCGCTCATGACATGGTGTAGGGGCTCGGGAGCTGACAGAATATTGGAAAGGTTGGACAGGGGGTTTGGGAATGGAAGTTGGCTGCAGAAATTTCCTAATGGAGTTGAAGTGCATGAATTTTCTTCGACTTCTGATCATGTTTTCTTATTTTTTTTATTTGCAAGGGATGCTAAAGAGAGGTGGCTATCAACATCATTTTATGTTTGAAAATATGTGGATGGAATTCCCAAAGTGTGAAGAGGTGATTACTACTTCATGGCAGACCAGTAAGGCTTGGGATTTTGGTTCGTTAATGACGAAACTGAAATATTGTGGGAAAGAGTTGGCAAAATGGAACAAGGAGGACGTTGGTCATGTGGGTCATCAAATATCTGTGCTTGAAAAGGAGATGGACAGAATGCTCACTGACCAAGCTGGTGATCTAGGATCACTGGAATTTTCGACGAAGAAATCCCGCCTGTCACATCTATATCGAGTGGAAGAAAGCTTGTGGTGGCAACGGGCCAAAGAACATTGGCTGAAGGTAGGGGATAGCAATACTCGGTTCTTCCATTCTGTAGCTTCGAGGAAAAGGAGGAAAAATCAAATCAAAATGTTACTTGGTGAGTCAGGAGAAATTTTGGAGGATCATGAAGCAATAGAACAGGAAATTCTGGGGTATTTTTCTTCTCTTTTCACAAAGAGTAGCAACGTGGTTCTTCAGGATATTGAGATTGAAGTTGACAGACGGGTCACGGATCAAGAAAATATCGAACTGAGTAGAGCTTTTACAGAAGGAGAGGTTTATCAAGCACTGCAGCAGATGAACCCATGGAAATCTCCGGGACCGGATGGAATGACTGCAGGCTTCTATCAGCACTACTGGCATATCATTGGGAGAGAGGTAACATCAATTATCTTACAGTTCTTAAATGGTACTGGCGATCTTAGCCCATTAAATCAAACTTCTATTGTCTTAATCCCGAAAACTGCTGATCCTCAAACAATTAGAGACTATCGTCCTATTAGTCTATGTAATGTTGTTTATAAATTGGTGTCCAAAGTGCTGGTGAACAGGTTAAAACAGCTTCTCCCTAAGCTTATTGGTGTAACTCAGAGTGCTTTCCTTACCAGGAGGCAAATTTTTGATAATGTAATGGTGGCTTTTGAGGTTTTCCATAGCATGAAAAATAGGAGGAAAGGATCGGAGGAGTCCATGGCTTTGAAGCTTGATATGAGCAAGGCGTATGACAGAGTTGAATGGGACTTCTTGGAGTGTATGATGAAGAAATTGGGGTTTGCTGATAGATGGATTTCCCTTATTATGGCGTGTGTACGTACAGTGAATTATTCGGTGAAGATAAATGGCAAACTGTGTGGCCATATATTTCCGACAAGGGGATTGAGACAGGGAGATCCATTGTCGCCCTATTTATTCATTATTTGTGCAGAGGGTTTGTCTAGGATGATCGAGAAAGAGAATCAAGCAGGCAGATTGCAAGGGGTTAGAGTTGCAAGAGGGACCCCATGTGTCACCCATTTATTTTTTGCAGATGATAGTTTAATTTTCCTCAGACCAACAGTGGATGAAGTGGCGAATTTTATTCAAGTACTGCATATGTATGAGGAGCTGTCGGGACAACAAGTCAATTTGCAAAAGTCTACAGTTTTCTTCAGTTCTAATACTAGCAATAGAACGCAAACTTGGGTGGCAAATGAGTTACAAGTTAGGGGCTTTTCCAGTACGGATAAATACCTAGGTTTTCCTCTTCTATTTGGCAGATCTAGGAGACGTGAGTTCTTGGGAATTAAAGACAAGCTATGGAAGGTGGTGCAGCTTTGGAGAAGGAAATATTTATCCTATGAGGGGAGGGGAGTTTTAATTCAGGCTGTGGCACAGGCTATACCAAGCTATGTTATGAATTGCTTTAAATTACCAAAAAATCTTGTACATGAACTTGACTTGATCATTGCAAGATTCTGGTGGGGAGGTAGTGAAAGGGTGCGTAAGATCCATTGGAAATGTTGGAAGGACCTTTGTATATCCAAATTGGATGGGGGTCTTGGATTTAAGGATTTTGAGGCTCTAAACATAGCACTTTTAGCTAAACAATGGTGGCGGTTGATCCATAATGAGCATCCTCTACTTCTCGCAATTTTGAAAGGTAAATATTGCAAAGGATTGGAATTGAGCCAAGCGACGGCAAGGGCTAATGCATCCTTTCTTTGGAGGAGTTTGATGTATGGAAAGAGAGTGGTAGATGAAGGCTTATTGTGGAGAGTGGGCAATGGCAACTCTATTGATATCTGGAAGGATAAATGGCTTGAAAAGCCACCGAATTTCAAACCTACGTGGTGCTCGTCCATTCAACCGACTCCTATGAGGGTGAATTTGTTGATCAACCAGGATAGTAATGAATGGATTCAGGAGAGACTAGAGGATCTGTTTGTTGAGAGTGATACTGAACTGATCAAGCATATTCCTTTGAGTGTTCGGGGAATTGAGGATATGATCATCTGGAAAGAATCTGCTTCGGGTTCTTTTACGGTCAAATCTGCTTATCATGTTACAAGACGAATTCGGGATAATGAGACCAGATTGCAAGTGCAAAGAAGTGCATTGTGGAGGTGGCTCTGGTTAGCGCCAATTCTACCAAAAATTAAATATTTTGCTTGGAGGCTGTTTTGGAACCTCTTACCAACAGGAGTAAACTTACAAAACAGAGGAATCAATGTTGATGCAACATGCCAGGTTTGTGGAGAAAGTACGGAAAGCTGGGTGCATTTATTCTTTGAATGTGCATATAGTAGGAAAGTGTAGAGGAGTTGCTGTCAGTGGATGTCGGACATTGCTGTGGATGAGACTGGAGGATTTCACTGGTGGGAAAAGATAGCAGATTTGGCAATTAAACAGAATACATGGGAGACTGTTTTGATCATCTGTTATTCTCTGTAGAGAAACAGAAATCTTTGTGTTTTTGAAGCGAGATGTGATGGTATCATTAAGTTTTCGAAGGGCTGTGACATGCTTAAAACTGACTGCAGCGAGATGGAAAATGCTGGAGTTGTTTGTCGAGGACATCGGATCGAGGACACTCGGCTTTGTTGGGATCCGCCACCTCTAGGAGTTATCAAGATAAACGTTGATGCAGGTGTGAAGGATGGAAAGTCTAAGCTGGGTGCAGTAGCGAGGGATCAAACGGGGAAAGTTCACTGGTGTGCAGCTCAAGAACGGTTGTTTGTTACTGAAGCGAGGCTAGGCGAAAGCTGGGCAATCCTCTTCGGTCTTTCAATGGCAAAAGAACAAGGGTGTTCGGAGATAGTTATTGAGAGTGACAGCAAAATAGTCATAGACAAGCTGCAGAAACAGTCACGTTCTCGTTGGAAGGAAGGTGTGCTTCTCGACAATATTTTGTTTCTAAGTACTCAATTTAATAAGTGCAACTTTGTATTTGGCAGGAGGGAACAAAACCACTTTGCTCATAAGCTTACACAATTACCGTTGGGTGCAGATACTTGTAAAATCTGGGTGGGTACTATGCCAATTGGTTTTGTAAATCCCGATCAAATTTCTTGATTTTATGAATGAAAGTTTCTTTGGTATCAAAAAAAAAATTAATTAAGTAATACTTACAAATAGATATAAGTTTAAAAAAAATCCATATAAATTACACCTGTAAACTGTGTTTATGTAATTTGTAAATGATTAAATTTTATATATTTAATTTTGATAATTAATAAAAATAAATATTCTTAATATTATATATTTTAAAAACAAAATTATTAAAATGTTTAATTAATATATACTATTATTTAAATTATATTATAAAAAATGTACAATCACTAATATCTCTATATGCAAATATATCTACTGATATTTTTGCACACACCCACATATACATATATATATACATATACATATATATATATATACATATACATATATATATATATATACATATATATATATATATATATATCTATAACTATATATATTTTTGTCTCCAAACCCTCCACATGTCAAGCTTTGGCTTTTTTCTTTTTTTTTTCAATTTTTCCCTTTTTTGGTTTTTTAACCTTTTTTATTTGTTTTTTTTCATAAATTTAAAGAACAAAAAAAGTTATTTATATGTGAATTTTATTTTTAATAGAGAAAAAAATAAACAACATAAAAATTGATTTTTAAATTTTATATATTTATTTTCATAAAAAATTATTCGTTCAAATAATAAATTTTTATATATTTATTTTAATATTTATCAATAATGATAATAAATTTTAAAAATATAAAATCAATCTCCAAAAATATTGTTTAACTAACACATAACAATTAACAAATACTCAATAATTAAATAATTCTTCAAATGCATATACAGTACATTTTTTTAACGATAGATTACATTTACAAATGCATTTATAGTATATATTTTGTAGATCATTAATTTTTATATATTTAATGTTGATAATTAATAAAATAAAAATATTTTAATATTAAATATATATGTTAAAACATTTTAAAAATTAATTAAGTTAATGATTTTTAATATTATTTAAATTATATAAAAATCACTTTTTTTTTGCTCCACGTCCAGCTTCACATTGGTTCTGTCATTCACTCATTTTCTTTCACCTTTCTAACCCATATCATTCAATGTTTTATCTCTCAGACGAGCCATATGTCATGTCTTAATTGATTTAGCATTTTATTTCTGTTTTTTTAAATATTTTTTTTATTATGCCCTCTAATTTATTTTTAAGTTTTCATTTTTTAGTTAAGTTCTTTAATTTTATTTTATTTTTGAATTTTTTTTATGCCTTTTAATCTATTTTTAAATCTTCAATTTTTTTCTCTAGCAATAATATGATTCGGCGCATAAATTAAAAAAAATTCAAAATAACAATATGATAGAGGGTTTAACAAATGATGCATTCTAAATATAAAAAATTAATAAAAAATAAAATAAAAAAATTCATTTATCTTTGAGTTGATTTTTAATCAAGGAAAAAAAATCTAACAACACAAAAACTAATTAATTTAGATATTTTTAATTAAAAAAGTTTAGATCTAATTTCTCTAAATCTATTTTTTAAAATTATATCTCCACTAGCAAATGTAAACTTACTAAATACGAAAAATATACTAGCTATATAAAATCAATCTCAAATCACAATAATAGGTTCTTCTCTCGCCTCATAATAAATTTTTTAAAACATTTTTTATATTTATTAATAATGATAATAATTTTAAAAATATAAAAAAATATTCAAATATATTATTTAACCGACACATGGCAAATATTTAAAAATAAATAATACTTCAAATACATATAAATTATGTATTTTCCAAATTTTGCTTTCAAATAAAAATTATTATATGAAACTGTTTTTTTTTCTCTAACTTTTATAGGAAAAATAGTTTTACTTTACATATTGTACTTTGGAATAAATATAAATAATTCAATTAGTTATTCTTAAAATGAAAATGTTTACAGATGGGTTTAAAACCTTACACATAATTAATAATATGAACAAAACATTCTTACCTAATTTTTTCTTACTTCTTTTTTAAATTGTCTGAACCGTTATGCCGTATATAAAGATATATATTAATGCTTTAGTTTTTATTGTTGTTGTATTATTATCTTAATTTGTTTGTTTCTAACACAAATTATCTGTTTGTCATACTATTTAATTTAAGTATTGTGTATTTTTTTAATCCAAGCTAATCTAAATTTTTCAAAAAATTATTTTTGGATATGTTGTTTGATATATAAACTCTATCATTAGTAAACACGTCTCTTTTATAAATCTTTCCTTAATAAACATGTTTCTTTTTTGTACTAAACATTATGAAGGAAATAAATATTTCTTATGTCCAATAACTCTTATTTAATAATCAACTTAATTAACTTTAAAAATTACAAAATAAAAATAGACCCGCAGCATTGCGCGGGCTTATATCTAGTATATATATATTTTTGTCTCCTCCTCTCCCATAGAGTGACACTTGTCCATTCATTTTTTTTTTTGCTCTCAACAATTTTTTTTTACTTAGGTCCTTTTATTTTGTTTTTTCAACAATTTTTTAGTTAAATCCTTAACATGTTTTTTGTATGACTTTTTAACTCTTTTTAATCCAGTCCTCTATTATTGTTTTATGGTATTACTTTATATTTTTATCTATTTGCTTCTTCTACTTGTATATATTTTGCTTTCGAATAAAAATTATTATATGAAAGGGTTTTTACTTCTAACTTTTTCAAAAAAAAAGTACTTTTACTTTGCATATTGTACTTTATAGTAAATATAAATAATTCAATTAGCTATTCTTAAAACAAAAATGCTTACAGATGGGTTTAAAATTTTACATTTGATAAATAATATGAACAAAGCATTCTTAGCTAATTTTTCTATGAACAAAGCATTCTTAGTTAATTTTTTTTACTTATTCGTTAAATTGTCTGAACTATTATGCCGTATATATTTTGGTACTTTTACTTTTTATTGTTATAGCATAATTATCTTAATTTGTTTGTTTATAGAACAAATTATCTGTTTGTCATATTATTTAACTTAAGTATTGTGCATTTTTTTTAATTCAAGCTAATCCAATTTTCTCAAAAAATTATTTTTTGACATTTTATTTTATATATAAACTCAATACTTAGTAAACATGTTTTTCTTATGTACTAAACAATATGAAGGAAATAAATATTTTTATGACCAATAACTTTTATCTAATAATCAATTTTATTACCTTTAAAAATTATAAAATAAAAATAGACCTGCAGCATTAGTTCTAGTATATATATATATATATTATGATATACATTTTGTTATTACGTTGCTATTACTTTTTCATCTGCGGGCCCAATACATGTAATAATTACAAAGAAAGAAATAGAAATAGCAACAGAAACAAGCCGACTAGAAATAGAAGAGACGAAGCCTTAGAGTTGAAGCTAAAATCTGTTTGACGGAATCATATTGCCGATAATTTGGAGAGTGTAAGAGAAATGAGAGTAGAAGGTAAATAAATTTCGTTAAAAAATAAAAAGGGTAGTAAATTTTATCATAATTTAATTTTAGTTTATTAGTTTCTGAAATAAATATTTTGATTCAATATTATAAATTTGACTGTAAAAAATTGTTATATTAAATTATTATTAAAAAATTTATTAATCTAAACATTTGTTACTTATGAAATATTCATAATACATTTTTATTAAAAATAAAAATGTTAGATAGAATAATATTTTTAAAAAAATTACTTAAAAATAATAAATACTAATAAAATTCATTGCTAATATTGAAAATGTGATATTATTAATTTAAGTTTAGTGTTTGATTAATATATATTAAAATCATTTGTAATTTTAGATCAAAATGTTTATTTTTAAAATTAATAAATTAAAATTAAATTGAAAAAAAATAACGAGGATCTTAGAGGAATTTATCAAAATAATAATCTTTGCGACACGTTTCCGATTTCTCTTACCACGCGTGGCAGAATGTTATTGGAGAAAACGGTTAAAAGGAGTATCTTAGCAACGACCCGCATATCTCGGTCTAGCTGTGCGCCGGCAAAGGAAAAAGGAAGCGAGGGGGCCAGCCAGAGAGGGAAAGACGATGGATCCGTATTCAGGCGGAGGAAGCTGGACTATGATCCCCAGCGTCCAATCCCACAGTAACGTATCTACTCCCACCAATCAAGACCATCCGTATCTCTCTCCTTCACCTACATCGCAACAACAACAATTTCATCCACAACAATTCCAACAGCAGCAGCAGCGTATGTTGCAACAACCACAGCAACAACAGCAAATGCAGCAGAGTCAGCGACATCAGTCACTAGCTTCTCACTTCCACCTCTTACATGTATTCCTTTGAACCACAACCTTAACGAAGATTGTACTACAACTTTTCTTTTTTTAGTGTTTGACGCTTTTTTTTTTGTGGGGGTGGCAGTTGGTTGAGAATTTGGGTGATGCAATTGATAATGGAAGTCGGGATCAACATTCAGATGCTCTGGTTTGTTGTTTTCTTTTTCTTTTTTTCATTTTTTATTTTAAATTGATTTTAGTGTTGATTTTGAAGATTATTGATATTTTTTTTTGGTGGGTTTTGGGAAGATTAATGAACTGAACAATCACTTTGAGAAGTGCCAGCAACTTTTAAACTCGATTGCCGGATCAATTAACACCAAAGCTATGGTGAATTTCCCACTCTACTTGTTTTGTTATTTAATCTGTAATTTCTGTTTATATGTTATGAGCTGTTGGTAAAGCTGCATTCAGGGATTGATGAATTTTAACCAACATGAAACTGGAAGTACTTAAAAAAGATGCAAGCTTCTGCAAAATGTCTGAATTTTCAGTTTCTTTTTCCAATCATTTTTAGAAGATGTATATCCTTCTTAAAATGTGCTAATTTATTAGTATTAGTGTGTCTTTTTTTGTTGTTGTTGAAAAGTTTCATTGTAAACTGGGGAATTTTCGGTTGGTGGATGCAGACTGTTGAAGGACAAAAGCAAAAGCTGGAGGAAAGTGAACAATTGCTAACTCAAAGGAGGTAAGTAGTTGGCCCTGATTTATGTTTTCTGCAATTTAAGTTATCTACTTATTGAATGTGTGCATTTGATTTTCTTCCAATTCTAGGGATCTGATTTCCCAGTATGGAAGCACTGTGGAAGACCTTGTGAAGACTGAGCCATAGTTGCTTCTTACTTTACTAAGCACGGGTAAGAAAATGCATTCAAAACAATTTGCCTTAAATATTGTCAATTAGTTGCCATTTGCATTGGTTAATGTAATATATCAATTTAATTTCCAATTTAAGTGAGAATTGGTTATAAAGAATCTTGATTCGAAGAGCCAATCTCGCATGAGCTAGTTGCTTTTTGTATACTTATTTTCTGTTTTGTGTAAAATAAGTAAGAGAGTCTATAGTCTTAATAATATATTGTTATAGAATTTCGGTGAGGGCATATGAAGATTAGGACAAGGGTAAGTTGTTGTCTGGGAATGAATATAGGGAAAAGCTATGTAAATGCTTGTATTTATGTTGCACAAGCACAGCCTAAGCAAAATGAATCTTACCTCAAACAAATTTTTGGGTAATGAACAGAAAAACAGGATCTGGGTGAGAGAAGTGCTTTTCTGGGAGCCTACCTATTGGCTGACTTTGCTACTAAGAGAGAGTCTTATTCTTCTGGAAGTTCCATTACGTTATGATGCATTGGTGAAACTTACTTTGGCCTTTAGGAATCTATTTGTGAAGGTTACACTGATAATGGTTAAAACCTTGAAATTTGCTTTTTCTACCATTCATCTGCAGAGTCTGTCTCTTTTAGAGTTCTATTTGAATCAAAGAGAAAGTATATAAATTCTTATTTTATTGTCATTGAAAACTCTTTAGCAGATAATCTGCAAAGAATAAAAAATAAAAAATAAAAAAAAAATTGCAATACTGTTCTAGAGCCATCGAGTTAGATTTGTATGTTTTGCACTTAAAAACGTATGATAGAATTGCTTGCTTCTGCTGTTGTTATATTCAGTTGATGCTGGTTTCAAAGTGCATATTTTTCCCATAAAACAGGAAAATGTAAATATCTTGTTTTTCATCTTTGGTTCTTTAATATCAATAATTGTTTTATTCAACAAATTTGAGCTACAGCTTGTGACCATCATTTTTGCTTTGCTATATTCAGGTCAAGAGCTTTCTGTTTAACTCTGAAATAAAAGAAGGAAAGCCCCAAGAACTTGTAATCGTAGAATTAGATCAGATTCATATCTTTGTTCAGCAAGTAGAAAATTCTTAATTTATTGTCTTGCTTATTCTTCTATCAAGATTTCCTTTGGAATGAGATTATGTTCAAATGCAATTTTAGCTTCATTATTTTTGGTGCCATTTAATGTTATGGAGCTCTGAATGTCATTATTGCTGGGCCCTGGGGCTGAATGTTCATAAGGTTTCTAGTGTAAGTTAAATATGATTGATAATTTTTTTCTACTGATTTGACTTTCGATCCTGAATTATTTAGATCATGTAGTTCTGCATTCGAGTTTATTCTCTCTCTATCTCTATGTGGGTATTTTCCATTAGAATTCTTAAGATTTAACCAGCAGGGTGCCGGTCATTCCCTCGTACCCTGCAAAGGAGTCATCTTTTTGATTCACAAAAATTAAGAACGAAATGCAATACTCCAGTCAAGCACTGTTTATCCTTCCAGCATCGAAGGATCACCACGGTTGAAACAAGATCCGTTTCAATTTCTGCAGGGGACCTGTCGAGTTGGCTTTTGCTCTCAAACCTCAAGTACCAAGCTTTCAGAGTTGAGCTTGACATGAAGCTTAAGAGTGCCTTTTGAAATACTACTACTTTTTCCCAGTAATTTAGCATACAGCAAAAGGTGGTTAGAAATTCCCTGGAAACAAACATTCGAGAAACAAAGGGTAGAGATCAGCAATGCCAATGACATTGTAACTGTAAATGGTGGGGAGATGATGTAGACAAAGAGATAAAGGGTGACTTGTTTCCTATTTTAGCAATAGCCAGTTTAAAATTTCAAAAACTCCAACAGATAGGCAAGGGAATGAATCTATTTTAAGTTCGCTCCTTCAAAGAGAAATCTCAAAGTCAGTCTGCCAGCTTGACAAACTTCTAAAAATACCCACGATAACAGAATTTGTTAACATTCTCTCTGACCATTTCTGCTTCATATATCAACCTGTCTGTCTGTCATTCCTTTCATTTCTCTGAATCTCCCATTTTCCCCTCCTTTATTCATCCCATCCCATCAGGAGAAAACAAAGGAAGAACAAAAAGTGCCAGAAATAAACATTTCCTGAAAAGAAAAGAAAAACTGCACCATCCCCGCCGGCAACGCATCCGATATCTCACCCAAACACTAGCACCAAAATATGAGCATTTCAAGAAGTGGTAGTAGCAGCACAACTCAAGCTTGCGCTGCGTGTAAATACCAACGCAGAAAGTGCGCTCCTGACTGCATTCTCGCCCCTTATTTTCCTTGTGATCGCCAAAGACAATTCCAAAATGCGCATAAATTGTTTGGAGTCAGCAACATTACCAAGATCATCAAGATCCTCAACCCTCCTGACAAAGACATTGCCATGCGTACCATCGTGTTTCAATCCGACGCCCGAGCCAATGACCCTGTTGGAGGTTGTTATAGGATCATCCAAGAGCTGCAGCGTCAGATAGAGTATAGCCAGGCTGAGCTTGAACTGGTTTATCATCAGCTAGCCATATGCCGCGCACAGGCCGCTCATCAGCAGCAACAACAGTCCCACTTGCAAATGCAAGAACCAGCACTAGGTTGTGAACTGATGAATCCTGATCCATGGAACTCCTATAATTCCAACTATTATTATGTCCAAGAGCCTCAGGAAGAGCAGTTTGCTGTGAATGTGAATGATAACCATCATTATCACTTGCAAGAAAACAATGATTCGTGGAGTATACAAGAATCGGCGACAGCCTTGTCGACATTGAATATCAAGCCGAGTACTTTTCTCAAAGAATGCGACGAAGATGAGGTTAAGCCAGATATTGGGATAACTTATGAAAGACATGAGATCAAGTTTGAAACTGAAGAAGTAGTTGAAAGGAGGTTTGTTCCATCGACACAGTTAGTTATGTCATCTTAGTCATAAATGTTGTTGATCTCATAAGTTATTCATTATTCTTTGTGCATGCGACAGAGAACAGAATCTGTCCCATGATATGAAGTATGGTTGTTCTTAGATTTAGATACCAAATGATATACCGAGAAATGAAGCTTCAATTCAAGTGCCATTGGTTGTTCATTGGTTGGCGTGCTAGTCAAGCCTAAATGTTTGCTCGATTTTGGATGGGTTTGAATAAAATATTAAATTCAATAAATGGATTTGGACAAATAAATGACCCAATCATATTTTCATATTATGCACATAATATTATTTTGAATATAATATTATTTTTATTTAATTTTTAAAATTTATTTTGTGAATTGAATTACTATAATTGAATTAGTTTAAATATTTGTCTTTAATACATAACAATATTAATCAAACTATTTTTTTATAATTTGAAAATAAAACAAAAAAAATTTCAAAAATAAAAAACATAAAATGATCTCTACAACCTTTAAGTTTGCTAAGTACTAGTCATTATGAGTCTTCCTTGCATGACATATTGTGAAAATTCGAAAGATGTTTTCGGTCGGGATGGTTAATTCGTATTTTTGCTTAACTGCATTTTTTATGTTTTTTCAGATTAACTATTTTCTATATGTACATGGTTCTTTTTTAATTTTTTTAATTTTATTTTTTGAAATACATTTGTTTTCAGTTTTACCGAAATTAAATACATGTTAATTGATTTTATGAGTGTTAATTTGGTGTGAATGAGAACAAAAGAATTATTGAATGCTTCTAAAAATATATAATATATGAGGTGATATTATATTATTGATGTCTAAAAAATTACAAATTATGATGATTCTAATATAAATAAATCTCAAAAAGTTTTATAATTTTTTTTTGTCATTTCTTGTTCATGTCCAAGGAACTCTTGGAATGGTCTAGAAATACATTGGCAGCTACACTTGGCTGCCTACTAACCTCATATTGCTAGAAGGCATGTCGATACAAATAGGTGCCCTCCCCTCATTTGTGCATAAGATACAACACATAAAGAGACACAATGCACTAGATAACTAAAGGCCGTAAGTGACGCCCTTCTATCACTCGATCCAACAGGGACAAGAACTTAATAGTTGTCTTGGCATTGCTACTAGAACCTTAATAAGAGAGCCCTTTTAAGTTCAAACCATTCCATCGAATTGGGTATAATTATATGTGCGATAGTATCCACTATACTAAGAATGTCAATGAACTCGACTATTACAACTACTCGGATACCTTTTTAGCTTAGCTTCTAGAATCTATTTGTTAGTGCAAGGTCCTTCTTTACTAATCAGAATCAAATAAATAGTAGATCTGTTCGGCTCAAAATGGGAATGGAAAATTAATCATGGAGAAAAGTGATGACCAGCGATAGCGCCAGCGCAAGTTCCAGACCAATGATCTTAGCTAGCATGTAAGCATTTACACAGGAAATGTGTCGTAGTTGCCTCTATTCGCTATATATTAACCAAAAGATCTCCGTGCAAAATTTTTTCTCCCTAAAAAACTTTGATTTTAATTTTTGTTTTAAATTTTTTAGTGCCGATAAAATGCCCAATTCCCTTTAAAAGAAGAATTAATGATGATGTGAAATTATGATTATTATGGTAATTGTTTCTTACTTGTTTTTTGAGTTTAAAGATTGTTGTCAATGGTATTCTTTATTATGTGATTGTAAGCAAATTGATGTTGGAAATGAAATTGCAAATAGCAGTTTTTATCTAATATGTTGACAATAAGTGTGAGAAAGGCTGAGAAAGCTGGAGGGTGCTTCTCTCGCCTCCTTCATCATTTTGTTCTAAGAATGTAACTAGGTACCTGATAATGGGTAATTGGTCAACGAGGGCAATTCAGTCTTTTACCTCGGCCAGACAAAGAGAAGACCTGTCAGAGGAGGACATGACCTTGGTTATCACGACTCAATGTTAACCTCGGACGAAGATCCCAGGGTCAGCGCCTGACACGCTGACCCTAATACACTATCTAGTGCTTGAGTCGGCTTCTGATGCGCCGACCAGGCCTGCCTCGTCACCACCTCGGTACTCAACGCACCTCGGGCAAGTTGTAGGCGGGAAACTTGACCTCGGCTATTTCACCAACTTATACCACGAGCTGGCAGGGCAGAACCAATCCTATCCGTTCGCGATCTGACGAGTCCGAATCAGCCTGTCCAGGTCATCCTTCTTTACGCCCACGTCATCTGAGGGCTTCCTCGGCCTATAAATAGCGCTCGGATCTCCGAACAGAGGCCAAGCAACCAACTCTAAAAGAAACTCTGTCACAATCCACCCCGAAATCCATCCTCGACTTCGACATTTGGCGCGCCAGGTAAGGGGACCTTTACCAACCCTATCGTTGATGTCCAGGATGGCACCCAGAAGAAGAACGGCAGAGGAAGAGGAACTGGCTGCTCCTGCAAGCCCAGACGCCATTCAAGATGACCAGCAAGGGAGACGGCCACCACCAACGGCAGAGCAATTTGAGCAACTCACCCAACAGTTAAGGAACCTAGCTGAGCTGGTCCAAGCACACCTTTTCACACCTTCTCCCCCAACCCAACGACCACCGCCCAGAAATGACTCCGAGCAACCGTTACCCTCTCCACCATCCCAACCTCAGGGAGGAGACGTCAGCGGCAGCTCTTCCTCCGTACCAAAAGTCACGGAGAAAAGCAAACACAAAACCCTGCAAAGCTATTCCACGAAAAACCCGCATAGAACCATCTCAACGGCACCAACAGCGGAGGATAAAACTTGCGACCAACTGGAAGCCAGGATGGAAGCCGTAGAACGACAGATTCAAGACAAGACAAGACACAAGTCCATATGGACGAGCTTCGATTGCTTGAAACCTCACCATTCTCAGAAGAAATCGAGCGAGCTCAACCGCCACTGGGATTTAGGATGCCTGTGATTGAGGCGTATGACGGTACATTGGACCCTTTTGATCATTTAGAACTTTTCCGTGCTAATATGTCAATACAGGGTGCAGATGACCCTTTAATGTGCAAGGCATTCTTGGCGACCTTGAAAGGTGCAGCCCGATCCTGGTACTCAGGGCTAACTCCACGATCGATGCGCTCGTTCAAAGAGCTGGGGCATTCCTTCCTGACTCACTTCGTTAGTAGCCGCCGAGCTAAGAAGACAACTCTCAGCTTGATGGCGGTCAAGCAAAAGCCTGAAGAGTCCCTAAGAGAGTATGTCACGAGGTTTAATGCCGAAGCTTTGCAAGTGAAGGACTTAGAACAGTCTGTGGCGGTGGCCGGCCTAATGAATGGTCTCACAGACGAGGAATTCCACTTCAAGTTCTCCCTCTCATTAGATCCCCCCAAGACCTTGCCCGAGCTCTTATAACGGGCTGAAAAATACATCAACGCCGAAGAAACGATGACCACTCGGCTAAACAACGAAGAAAACAAAGGAGAATTCAGAAGCTACAAGAAAAGGGGGAGAGAGGTCGAGAGAGACCAAGGGGGAAAAAGGCCAAACCGGCCTGGAGGGTATCCGATCAGAAGAAGCCCGGAAAAGAAGGGCTATGAAACTTACACTCCCTTGAACACAACGAGGGAGAGAATATTGATGTAGATAGAATCGGACCTCGAGCTAACATGGCCAAGGCCAATGAAGCCAAACCCCCAAAGGCCCAAAAACAAGAGGTGTGCATTCCACCGAGACCACGGCCACTCTACGGAGGAATGTACCGACCTCATGAATGAAATAGAAAACCTGGTGAGAAGAGATCAGCTGAAAAGATTCGTGTTCGGCGACACAACACGAGACATCAGCCAAAGAAGGTACCCTCAAGGGAACCATCGTGTCTATGATGGCCGACCTAGACAAAGAGCGGGCAGAGTCCCGAACAACTTCAACAGAAGAGATGCGAGGCGTGACCAATCAGAAAGAAAGGCCAGCGCAGAACGGGATAACCGACCTACAGCAGGAATAATCAACATCATCACCGGTGGAACAGCAAGCTCAGCCAGAAAAAAAGCAGACCGAGCGATAAACCCAATAGTCGGATCTCTAGCCAAGAGACCGAAGTCTTGGAGGGACGAGGTCATCTCTTTTTCCACAGCCGACCTCGACGGTATCGAGTTCCCTCACGATGATGCTATTGTCGTCAGCGCCGTTATTTACAACCATGTGGTAAGAAGGATCTACATCGACAACGGGAGTGCAAGCGATGTCTTGTACTACGAGGCAATGAAAAACATAGGAATCACTGAGGACAAACTAAGACCCTATCCTGCATCTCTCGTCGGGTTTGGAAACGAGAAAGTCCCTGTACTGGGAACGATAACCCTCCCACTGACTCTAGGCATGGAACCAAGGACAGCAACGGCCATGGTGGAATTCATGGTGGTAAAAATCTCGTCGGCTTACAATGCAATCTTAGGAAAACCTAGTCAAATGAAGCTCGGGGTAGTCGCATCAGTGCCACACCTAAAGTTAAAATTCCCAACACCAAACGGGATAGGTGAAGTCCGAGGAGAACAAACGTTAGCTCGGAAATGCTACTTGACAGCCCAGAAGGTGAAAAAACAGGGCGACGAAACCCTGGCAATTGAAATCCCAGATCAAAGGCCCGAGCTAGATTTAAGCCGACCTGAACCAGCTGATGAGTTGATCAACATCCCTTTCGATGACGAAAGTCCAGACAAATCCATGTCGATAAGCTCCAAGCTCGGAGAGAGGGAAGAACTTATTCAGCTAATCAGGAGAAACGTCGACCTTTTCGCATGGAAAGCAGGGGACATGCCCGGTATATGTCCTGAGGACATGGTTCACCGCCTCAACGTGGACCTGGAAGCAAAACCGGTCAGACAGAAGAAAAGGTGCTTCGCCGCGGAAAGGCAGGAAGCCATAAACGAAGAAGTATCCAAGCTCCTGGAAGCAGGGTTCATTAGGGAAGCGTATTATCCGGAATGGCTCGCAAACGTTGTGATGGTAAGGAAGCACAATGGCAAATGGAGGATGTGCGTAGACTTTACCGACCTGAACAAAGCATGCCCAAAAGATAGCTTCCCCCTGCCCAGCATAGACAGACTTGTAGACAATAGCGCGGAGCAAGGATTACTCAGCTTCATGGATGCCTACTCTGGGTATAACCAGATCAGAATGTTGGAAGAGGACGAGGAAAAAACGTCCTTCGTGACAGAAAGAGGACTGTACTGCTATCGAGTCATGCCTTTTGGCTTGAAAAATGCAGGCGCGACCTACCAGAGATTGATGAACAAGATTTTCAAGAAACAGATCGGGCGAAGCATGGAAGTATATGTCGACGATATGATCGTCAAAAGCCCCACCATAGAAGTACACCTACGAGATCTTGAGGAAGCATTCCAGACCCTGAGAAAGCACAATATGAGACTCAATCCAGCGAAATGCGCTTTTGGTGTCACCTTGGGAAAATTCCTGGGATTCATGGTAAATCAGAGAGGGATTGAGACAAACCCCGAAAAAGTACAGGCCATAATGGAAATGAAGGCGCCGACCTCCATAAAGGAAGTGCAAAGGTTGACAGGGAGAATAGCCGCACTGAACAGATTCATGTCCAGATCGGCGGACAGATGCCTCCCGTTCTTTAAAACCCTAAAAGATGCAGGGAAATTCTAATGGACCGAGCAATGCCAGAAAGCCTTCGAGGAACTGAAGGATTTCCTCTCCTCCCCGCCAATTCTGTCACGACCAAGGAATGGAGAAACTCTCTACCTCTACCTAGCGGCCACGGAGCAGGCCGTGAGCTCAGTCCTGGTTAGGGAAGAATCCGGCATGCAAAGACCGGTGTATTTTACAAGCAAAGTGCTGCAAGGGGCCGAGTTAAATTACCAGAAAATCGAGAAATTAGCCTATGCTCTGGTAATCTCGGCAAGAAAGCTAAGGCCTTACTTTCAAGCTCACTCTATTATAGTACTGACCGACCAGCCACTACGGCAACTCCTGCAAAAGCCCGAGCTGTCGGGAAGACTAATCAAATGGACTGTGGAAATCAGCGAGTTTGACCTGCAATTCAAGCCTAGATCGGCCATCAAATCCCAGGTATTGGCGGATTTCGTAGTGGAGTGCATCACCACCGAAAAGCAAGAAGAAGGTGATAAGGAAGATACACATAGCCGAGGAACATGGAAACTTTATGTTGACGGGTCGACAAATAACAAAGGAAGTGGAGCCGGGCTCATCCTGCTCAGCCCCGAAGGAATAAGGATTCAATACGCTTTAAGATTCAACTTCAAAGCGTCAAACAACGAAGCTGAATATGAAGCCCTACTCACCGGTCTCAAACTGGCCAAGAAACTAAAGGTGGATGAGCTGCTCGTGCACAGTGACTCCCAGCTAGTGGTTAACCGGGTCAGCGGGGAATTCGAGGCGAAGGATAAGGTCATGGCCAGATATTTGGAAAGAGTTCAGAGCCTCTTGGGGAGCTTCAAAATCTGTGAGATTAAAAGAATCCCGAGGTCGAAAAATGCCTTGGCTGACTCCCTATCCAAGTTAGCTACTAGAGGGAAAACCGATCTGGCGAAACATGTCACCATAGAGGATGTAGCTCAGAAAAGTATCAACGATGAAGAACAGGTCGGACAAATTCTGGAAGAAACAGAAACATGGATGACCCCTCTTATCAAATACCTTACCACGGGGGAACTGCCAGAAGATAGGAACCAAGCCAGAGTAATGCGGCGCAAGGCCCCGAGATACACCCTCCTGGAAGGAAAGCTGTACAGAAGATCTTTCAGTATGCTGTACTTAAAATGCCTGGACCCAGCCGAGGTAAATTACGCCCTGAGGGAAATCCACGAGGAAATATGTGGAAACCACCTTCGACCCCGAGCCATTGCACATAAAGTTCTCAGGCAAGGGTACTATTGGCCCACGATCCATAAGGACGCTACAGAATTGGTGAAAAAATGTGACAAATGTCAGAGGTTCGCCCCAATACAGCACCTGCCTTCTACTGACCTTACTTCAATTACCAGCCCATGGCCCTTCATGCTGTGGGGAATGGACGTGCTCGGGCCATTTCCAGTAGCCTCGGGGCAGAGGAAATTCGTTCTGGTAGCTGTGGACTACTTCACTAAATGGGTAGAGGCTGAAGCATTAGCAACAACAACTGAAAAGCAGGTGGAGAGCTTTTGCTGGAAGAACTTAGTCTACAGATTCGGACTTCCAAGGGCTATCATCACAGACAATGGGAAGCAATTTGACAATCCAAGATTCAAAGGATGGTGCAAGGACTTAGGCATCGACCTGCGGTTCACCTCGGTAGCCCATCCTCAAGCCAACGGACAAGCTGAGTCTACCAATCGAGTTATTCTAGAAGCCTTGAAGAAAAAACTAGATGAAGCAAAGGGAAGCTGGCCAGACGAGCTGCCTGGAGTACTATGGGCACTTCGGACAACCACGAAGGTCCCCACAGGAGAAACCCCATTCAACTTGGCTTTTGGGACTAAAGCCGTAGTTCCCGTGGAAATCGGTTTGGCAAGTCTAAGGGTAGAACTAGACATCGAGGCAGGGAATGAGGAAGCTTTGAGGAACAACCTAGATCTAACCGAGGAACAGAGGGACCGAGCTTTAATCATTATGGTTGCGTATCAGCAGAAAGTAGCCAGCTATCACAACAAAAAGGTCCAACCTAAGACTTTTAAAAGGGGGACCTCGTCCTGCGAAAGACCGAAGCCTCAGGAAGAGACAGAGTAGGAGGAAAGCTGGCCCCCAACTAGGAAGGACCGTACTTGGTCAAGGAAGTTATAGGAAGGGGAGCATTCAAGTTGCAAGATTTGGACGGAAAGGAAGTGCCGAGGACCTGGAATGCGAAAAACTTGAAAAAATATTACCAGTGAAATAACCCCGGCTTCCCCCAGCTCGGCACATCTAAACAGTGCTCACTTTTGACCATCATTTGCCCCGTATCAGTTCGGTATATCCGATGCACTATTACTTTCCTCTTGCATTGTTCCTTTGATCTTGTATGAGTCCGACCTTATTAGCTCGGCACATTTGATCACAATACAGTCTGAGCCCTTGAGCTCCGCTTTTGCTTTAAATCCAATTATTGCTAAAAGCAAACAGATGTTCATTAAAATTTCCGAAGCAAACTGATGTTCATTACAAATACATTCTAAGGCAAAATAAAACCATCCCAAAGCAAACAGATGTTCATTACAAGAAAAAGTCTTAACATATTAAACGAAAAATCAATCTCTTGCAGCGTCATCCTGCACATCGGGCTCCCCCTCATCATCAGCCATGGTGGCCACCGTAGCTTCAGCATCCCCACCTTCGTCTTCCGCCACCTCGGCCTCAGCCATCTCGGCCTCATAAGTAACGGTCTTGAGGTCATCAATGGACACCATGGATAAATCCAGATCAGGATAAACGTGGGCAACCTCTTGAACAGCCAAAGCGAGGGCACCCCTCACACCCTCAGCATTAGCCCTCTTTGCCGCAGCCTGGAACTGAGGAGTATTCTCGAAATTAGCCAAGGCATCCTGGGCTGCCGTCCTTTTGATTTCCTCCTCCCTTTCCCTCACTCGAGCCAGCTCGGCCTTGAGGTCCTCCACCTCGGTCTTCATCCCTGCCACAACAAGCTCGGATTCCCGAACCTTAGCCTCTGTCTCCTCCAATTTCTTCGTTAGAGAATGAGACTTCTCTCGATAGGAGCTGTAATCCTTATGAAGCTTCTTGGCCTGCTCCTCAACCCTGGTAGCATGAGCCAAGGCAAGCCACGCGTGATGTAAACTCGCGCTGGCATTGACCAAGCACGGAGAATTCATCTTGTCTTTGTCTGGGAAATGAGTAAACAAACAAATAATTAACTCCCAGAAACACAAGTAAAAATCCACATAGAAACAAAGTGAAAGCACCTGCTGGGGGAAGCATCAATCGAGCCACCTTTCGAGCCACCGAGGCACTCTCGAACGCACTATCTTTCGGAGCCAAATCAATGCCGAGGTGCACAGTCTTGGGCACAGCAGTCTTCCCTCTTGCGTTGAAGGAACCTCTAGGACTTCACGGCTCCATTTCGGGGAAGGCTCCCTCACCTCGGCTGCCGCAGCCTTCCTCTTGCCCTTCGAGCCACCACCTCGACCTTGCTTTGGAGGTGCAGCAGTGGACTGAACTGCTCCCGCAGCCTGTGGAGCCCGAGGAGCGGGCTGAATATAGTCAAATACATTGAACCGACCTGCCATACCTGTGATAGAGAAAAACAAAAAAAATAGCTTTCTGGTCAAGAACGCACTCTGGAAAAATCGAAATATGAAAGGAGAATTAGCATAAGTTACCCGGACCTCCAGGTGACCCGAGGAGATCTAACACGTCGGGCGAAGTCAAAAGCTTAGCGTCTAGAAGAAACCTACCATAGTCTCTCAATTTATTAATTTCATTGTAAGCTCTAAGCTCCTCACCATGAATCTCCTCAACCTCGTCGGCCCCCTCTCTCATTGGACCTCGGTTATTACTTACCTCCCACTCTCGAGGGCTTATTAGACTAAAGAAATGTACTTTCCAAATTTTATTAGAAGAAGGAATATTAGTAAAAAGCTTCTTACGAGGACGAGCTGTCACGTAATACCAGCTCTTATCTACAGGGCTAACCTTTATTGAAGAAAAAGACTTGAACAACCTCACGGATAAAGGAAATTGCATCCCCTCACAAAGGACAATGAAACCGGTCACGTGACGCCAGCTATTAGGTAACAACTGGGAATGAGCAAGATCGTAAAAATTTAGAAGTTCGACGACAAAAGGATGAAGGGGAAACCTAAGGCCAGAAAGGACGACCTCCTTATAAATCCACAATCGGTTACCACCTCGGTCTTCGGTCACTCTGTCAGTACGCCGAGGAGGATCGATAGAAAACTCATGAGAAATGTGTCGATCCTTTTTTAGCTCAGCAAAGGCTACCCTAGTAAACAAATTAGGACAGACCTCGGGCAAAGCTCCCCTTTTAACACCCTCATAACGTCTAGTGAATCCTTGTGGGTAGAATGACCCCTAGTCAGAACAGGAACCCGTTCCTCTATGTGTACACCCGAGGCACGAAGACTCTCATCTAGCGCTCGTTTCTCCTCGGGTGACATTGGCTCGAACCACCATAACCCCTTAGTAGAAAGCCCCATCGGAAGCTCGGGTGAGATTGAAGACGCGGAGGCCACAGACGCCAAATCCTCAGCAGCGTCTGCAACCTCTGCCCTGCCAGCCTCACTGGCTGAACCGAGCCTATCCCCAAGTTCTCGCATGAATTCGGAACTATCCTGACTTGGGGGACTAACTATTTTCACGGAAGAAGACATTGGAAGAAAGGAAGGAAAGACTTACCTAACAAGCTCAGGTTAGTTGGGACACACTGGAAAGAGCGGAGAAGCGAAGCAGGAACCAAGGAAACGAACCACTAGAGGCGCACAAATGAATGAGGAGGAAGCCGAAACCCGCCTTTTAAAGAGGAGTTCAAGAAGACCATGAGTCGCCTAGGGAACAGGAGTAGACCTGCCGCCGACCTATGCTCAAAATAGGGCCCTCCGATCCATCACGGAATGCGTGTACCCATGCAATCCAACGGTCGAAATAAGATTGCTAAAGATACGTGTGTCAGGTATTAATGACAAAGGTCTTTTCGAGCTGACCTTCTTCAAACCAAAACATGCAACGATAAATGTGGGGCGAATCCCGAGACAGATGAAACTCAATCACCTGCCCCACTATTTGACACACGCCGACCTGAATCACTCGTTTTGAAAACCCTGAAATTTAAGACCAACCTCGAACGCCCACCTCAGTACGCCGAGACCGACCTCACAACGCCCACCTCAGTACGCCGAGCCTCAAGACTGACTTTTGGGGGGACTAAATGATAATGGGTAATTGGTCAACGAGGGCAATTCAGTCTTTTACCTCGGCCAGACAAAGAGAAGACCTGTCAGAGGATGACATGACATTGGTTATCACGACTCAATGTTAACCTCGGACGAAGATCCCAGGGTCAGCGCCTGACACGCTGACCCTAATACACTATCCAGTGCTTGAGTCGGCTTCTGATGCGCCGACCAGGCCTGCCTCGTCACCACCTCGGTACTCAACGCACCTCGGGCAAGCTGTAGGCGGGAAACTTGACCTCGGCTGTTTCACCAACTTATACCACGAGCTGGCAGGGCAGAACCAATCCTATCCGTTCGCGATCTGACGAGTCCGAATCAGCCTGTCCAGGTCATCCTTCTTTACGCCCACGTCCTCTGAGGGCTTCCTCGGCCTATAAATAGCGCCCGGATCTCCAAACAGAGGCCAAGCAACCAACTCTAAAAGAAACTCTGCCACAATCCACCCCGAAATCCATCCTCGACTTCGACAGTACCATATAAGGGTACCCTGCACCACCTAATCCAATTAAGTAGGGTTAGGATATTTAATAATTAGATTTGGATAGTTATTTTACTACTCATCATGGGTTCAAATAATGATCTTAAGGTATCTTGCTACCTAAATTCGATTATAAATAATAATTTCTAACTATTATTGTATACATGTTTATTTCTAAATTATTTATTATCAATATAATACTTAATTAAATTAATTTATTTAGTATTTTAATTATGATTTTTAAGATTAATTTATTTTTTTAATAATATGCATTAAAATTGATTTTAAATTTAAATTTAAAATCAATCTTTGACATAATAAACGAGTATTTAACGAGTTCGATTAGTTAACAGTATTTATTATATTATATGGGTAGGGTTCTAATATTAAAAATATAAATATTCAGGTACTTAATTGGGTTAAGATATTATTAAACATAATCAAATTTAAGTTCAAGTATCTCAAAATTAACAAATACAAGTCTTGTTCAAATCCCTATATTGTTCTCGATTTTTATGGGTTTCTTTGGAAGCTCCTTAATTTTCATCAAATTTCTAACTTCTTTTACTATTTCTCTCTAGTTTCCCCCATTTTTTTGCTCTTGTTTTTTCATCATGAGTCAAAAGAAACAACAAACCTCACTTTTTTCCACCCACAAGAAACCATTGCCCAACTGTCCAACCACTTTGGAATCTTCTACTTTAGTGAACCCGTGTCCTGCTCTGTTATCTAGTCAAAGCTTATGTTTGCAGGTGAAAGAACTTTTAAAGGAATAAACGTTAATTTTCTAGTCAGAAAGTTAATATACAACAAAAAAAAATTCCCCAACAAGATGACACGCAAATAAGAATCACCTTCAAATCTACAAAAACAAAATGTCAAATTAAATGAAGTTAAAAGAAAGAAAACCCTAAAACTAAAAATTAGTAAAAATTAAACCCTAAAAATAAGAAAAGAGTGATTCGATCAAACAAAAAAAATGTCCTTTAAATTTATAGAAACAAGTGAAAACAAAAAAATTTATTAAGAATAAAAATAATAAAATAAAAAATAACAGAAAATAAACAATAGACATTGGAAAAAGGATCTCACTATGTATAAATGAAAATGGTTAATCATATCTACTATAGCTGTTTAGTGAAGTTTCATCTATTGTGAAGAGTTGATCTACAAATAAAACTATTATCTATGTGTTTTTTGTTCAAAATGAGATTACTCAAAAAGTAGTTTGTAGAGTAAATAACGTATTGGGTAAGTTATCATTTGATAAAAATGGTTTTTTGTTTCACATAAGGTTAAGCTGAAAATGGTTTTTTGTACAACAAAGCCAAACAAAGAGAAAGAAAATGGTAATATTCAGAATGAGATAACGATTTGAAGAGTAAGCAATGAATCCTAAGTGAGCTTATAAACTACAAATAAAAAAAAGACTATGGTTACCATTTAAAATCAGTCTTTTACAATAGTAATATAATTTGAAAATATATAAATTACTACGTTTAATATAAAAACCATAGTCTATTTAGAAATTAAACTATGCTTAGGATAAAATCCGTAGTTTTTTTTATTATTATACGTGAATCTCGAAAAATGAAACACTAGACATAGAAAACTCTGTTTTAACTGTACGTAGTTAAATTTATTCAATTAGTAAATGCGTAACATAAATAACTAAAATCATTTTTTATGTACATGAATCTTGGAAGAAGAAACATGGACTACAAAAGATTATGTTTAAACACAATAACCGTAGTCTATTAATAAATAAAAATCATAATTAAACTTACTCAACTAGCAAAATATCTTTTTATAAATGACTTAGCAACAACCTTACCTAAAGTGAAATCATTTTTTAATGTACATGAAACTTGGAAGACGAAACATTAAGCCATAGGCTATAAAAGACTACATTTGAAACAAAAATAGCATTTTTTTTAACTTTTAATGTCCTTGAATCTTGAAAGACAGAACATTGAGCATTGTGTCCAAAAAAGACTACATTTGAAACTAAAAATCATAGTATATTTGTACTTGTATTTTGGAATACGAAACATTAAGCATTGATATCTAAAATCCGAAAAGATTTAAAATTTTTAAAACTGTAGTTAAAGGTATTAGATTGCGCCCATTTTTAGTAATCGTATATATATATGCTACGATTTATCATTAACTAGTCTTTATTATAAAGAGATGTCTATTTAAATAAAAGTAGGAAAATAAATATAAACTAAGACTATATTTATATTTATATTGTAGTTAGATCTATAATGTCTCAAAGTTGAAACACAGTTAAGGTTGAAAACCGTTGTTAACGATATTAGATTGTGCACAGTTTTAGTAGCCGTAGTCTTTATGTTTTTTTTTAGTAGTGTCTATTACTTATAATATGACAACATTTAGTAGAGAAAACAAATCTTTCCATATTCAATGAAGAGATAACTTTTTCAATTAATAATATTAACTATGATTACTAATAAAATCGTAGCCTTTTATACAATAATTTTAATAAAAATATAAATTTATATACTTTTAACATTTAAAGGCTACAATTTGTTGAGAGCGTAGTTTTTATTTAATTACGTATAACTGTATAAGTAAAATGTTATGTTTTATTATTTTTTTTTGGTCTAGACCATCCGGTATCTCTATACCTTTGGTATAGAACTAATCCGGATTCGAGCCGTGTAGGACCCAAAGGGCGACAAAGCTCTCTCTCAAGAGTTTTAACACAGCTGCATATCCAGGGACTCGAACTCGAGACTTCTGATTAAGCTAGAACAGTCCCCTACCAACTGATCTACATGCTCTTGGGTAATGTTATGTTTTATTATCTTAAACTACGTTTTATATATAAATGTAGTTAAAGCATGTCTAAAAATGCAGTTAAGATTTTAAAACCGCAATTAAAGACACTAGATTGTGCGTTTTCAATAACGATAGTAATCTTTATGTTTTTTGCTAGTTGTAATATCTAAATAATTAATAAATTTAAGAATATTTATTTTAATAAAATTCATCATTTTAAATTGTAAGAATTAAAGGAATGATTATTATAATACAATTCACTGATAGCATATAAAATTTATACAACGGTGATTTACCAAAATCGAAAATAACGTAACATAAATGGATTTACATGATGTTGACATGCATGTTTTAACAGTCTAATTGTGACCATTAGTCAACTAGCTAGTCATTTAAGAAAATCTGACATTACATTTTAATGTACAAAGTCATTATTAATTCTTGTGCTCATGTTTTTATGAAAAAGTTAATCAGATAGATTTGAATTTTAATACCTGGACTTACATTATTCTATTAATAAGGTAGAATTTAAAAAAAAAACAAAAACAAATATTAAGCACATCAAAATGCTAATTAAACCAAAACTCTATTGAAGTTCTTCTTAATTTTTTGACCAGTTCTTCCATTCTTATCATTAAAATCCTCTTTCTGGTCTGGCAGGGTGATAGAAAATTTGATGTCAAATTTAATTCATATAATTAAAGCTGGCATCTTAGGACCAACCACTCTTTGACAAATGACAAACCAATTTGTTTCACATCCCTGTCAATATTTCATCTTTAGGATTGCATCTCCATTATCCACTAACTCTCCCATTGGTTTTTACTTTTTGGCCAACATTCACCCACTAATTCTCCTATTTATTATATCACAACACTTTATTGATTTAAACAACACATATCAACATCATAAATTACAACCATTCTTTCAACATAATTAATTAATTACTGATTATTTATGCAAAGTTAATTTCCCTAATGTCCAATTATAAATATCATTTTTTAACAGTTGATTTAATATTCTTAATTAATTAGCAACATTAATGCTAAACCCCAAAATTATTTACTAATCTTCTTTATTCTTCAAATGTCTTTGCATCCTTTTATGCTTTGGAATTGGAAGCATGTGGGTTATTAAATCAAAGATTCATTGCTATTTATATCTAATACTATGAAACAATTTTTTATTCTTTCTCAACATTTTTCATGTTCAAATAAAAATATATTTAAAATTAAAAATGACACATATTTTTATAAAATATATTAAAAATAACATTATTCACATGACATCCACATGTGGGAAATAACTTTTACTGAGTGTTTTCGAAGAAATGGTAGCTGGCTTTGAGAATTGAAACTCTCACCCACTACTAGAACCCACCGGGCCTGGGACCCTACTTTGAAAACAACCCACTGCAATAATTGTACTCGTTAAGAACTTCCCACCGACAATAATTTTTTAATGAACTATGCGCCAAATAAACATTTTCTTTTTATCTTTCAATTGATTAGCAGGGAGGAGAAATTAATTAAAGAATTTTTCATATTTCACAAATTTGATAATTTTTTATATATTTGGTGTTTGTGTTGTATTAAATTATATTTACCTCAGGTAAAATATAACGATTTTTTATGTTAAAAATGTGTATTAATACATAAAATTAAAATATTTATATTATTTAATTAATTTTTTATATAATTTTTATTAAATTTTAAAATGGTATAAAATTTTCGTTCCATATCATTGTCTTGCGTTAAATTTATCATATTAATATTCGGGAATGGAATGAAAGCCACTAAAAAGAATTGGGGACCACCATCACCGCTTGGAATTTAAGCCAGGCCTGTGAATTATTACAATATTTCGTCACCAGAAAAGGAATTTTAAAAGATTATATATAATAATAATAATTTTATGGAGTTTTGAGAAAATCCCTTTGATTTTTCTTTGTAGAACTTAATTTCCATGCTTTTCTTTTTTTAAGGAGAAAGATTCTGTCAGAGAAAAAAACATGACAGGCTTTCCTTAGAAAACAATCTCGCTCTTGGAGCCCTGCACGTCTAAGGCAAAAGAGAAACAAAAATGTCTGCCTAGTTAACTAATTATTTCTTCCCTTCAACTTAATTTTTGCATGAGAAAAAAAGGTAAGTTCCATGATCCAAATATATATTTATTAAATAATATGGAATAATAAATGTTAAAAGTTAGCTAGATTAATCTTTCTCGACTAAAACAAGAAAATGTTTAAAATTTTGATTGCATATTTATCATCGTCTACCATAAAATCATATGATTTGTCGATTGTTTAAGTTTCAATAATCAAAATTTAATTTTTGATAAAATTTTATGTATAAAGAATTATAAAATATACTTTTATAATACATTTGAATTTGAATAAAGTTTAGTGGAACTTGTTTCCGAATTTAGGTGGTAATACACTGTCGGTGGTGTACTGGAAATTGAATTGCCAAACTTTCGAATAAATCCACTGGCAAGCACAAAGTAAGAGCTTCTAAAATAATAAATGTTTAGCTGATAAAGCCTTGGTTTGATGGTAAGAAAGAGGTTTTGACGTTTTGAGATCTTAAGTTCGAGTCTCATTAAATGTGAGATTTATTTAATTTGTTATTGTTTAGTTAATTTATTAAATATTTATTGTATTTATCAGTTCATCAAGTTACCTGTTAATTGAACATAATATGTGATTATGATGTACCCTTTCAAAAAAAATTTAATAATAAATGTTTAACCCAAACTTAACCTAAATGGCTATGGCAAAGCAGAAGGCTAAAACAACTCTATAATTTTCCAAGACTTATTTACAGTATTTGGGTCAGACATATGTTTTTTTTCTTTAAAGCAAGTTTAACTTTAATGTTTTTTAGAAAATAAATTTTGGGGAAAAGTAAATTAAGAATTGAACGGTAGTAAGATAGCGATAGTCCCCAAGAACAAGTACAAACAATCTCTTACCCTATCAAGAGAAAAGACTTGCTATACTATAAATTTGCTTCATCGTGGAAGAGAAATTGTACACTAATGAACATGGATTAACAAACGAAAAGCTCCAAAAAAATTCCTATAACAAAATACAGGTAGACATTATAAGTTTTTTGGCATAATAAAAAAAATAAGTGTTGAAATTCAAATTTAAACTTGTTAAAAACGAGTTTTTAAATAAATTACATGAATGAATTAGACTAAATTTAAATTCATCCATTACAGTTTTCTATGTTCTATTAATTAATTATTACAATCCATCACCAAATTTACACAACATATTACCACACCCAAAAAAAATAGAATAACACAAAATTAAAAAGAAAAAAGCAAAGACAAAAAATAAATTATATTAAAATAAAATAAATATCAAACCATTTTTTTCTTCTCCAGTCTTTCTCTTCTCAATTCTCATCAGAAAGTCCATTTCCAGATCTTGATCCTCAAATCAACCTTACACTTTGCATTAGAAGTTGAAGCTGTGGTTGCTGATTTCCCCTTCGGAACAGTAACTTTAATCCCTTCACAATTAACCCTAATACCGAGCTTTGGTGTCTTCAATGCTCCCATCTTTGCTTTCACTTTTGTGTCGAGCTTTATCTTCAATGGCAGCCCATTCTTGCTCTTCAAAGCAGTCTTTAAATTGCCAGCTGTCGTGTCATCAAGTTCTTGGTTGCTGCTAATGGCAGCTTTCAAGAAGGTCGTGTTTTTAGTGCCATGCACGAAGGAACCGAGTGAACCGTCCCCAATATCGATGTCGTCGTTTGTGAAAAGAGATATGGTGACGGGTTCGTAAATGTAGACGACTTTTTTGTTAGGGTTTTTGGCTGTGACGTTGAGGTTGATGTTGGTGATGAGCTTCGAAGCTGAGGTTATGTTAAGGGTTGAGACTTTGATAGAGGAAACTGTGAAAGTAGGGTAGTGAGGGCGATAAAGAACGTATACGATAACCCCAGCTATGCCGGCTAGGAGGATAAGGACAAGGATAGCTACGGTGGTCCAAAGGCAGCAAGAGCAACAAGAGGACCGACGGTAACGGTGGCGGTTGGTTTGTGGGCGGTAGAGAGGGCGGGATGCTCCGTATAGTTGAGCTTTAGTGGCGGGAAAGGAAGGGTTGGCGGCGGAGGTGGGGGCGGTGCCATTTGTGGCTTGTTTGGATGAAGGGTAGACCCTATCTGTCATGGTGGCAGAGAAAGAAAGGAAAGAGGAAAAAAAAGGTGTTTGGTTAAGTTTGGTGTTCAATCAAAGAGAAAATAGTTGTCCGTCCTTTCTTTATGCTTGTTTTTCTTTTATGTAAAGCGGGGTGCGTGTGTTTTGAGGGAGAGTGGGACTGTTTTGAACTTAAAGGAAACAAAGAGAAATGTGTTTGGTCGGGTGTCTTTGAGATAAGGGCAATTGACCCGAGAGAAGCCAAGTGATTGGAGGGGTGTGTGGGGTTTGTGTGTGTGTGCGTGGAGGGATTTGAAGGGAAAGGCTACTCCGACGCGCTTGTTCAGGGAGCGTAGGGTTGAGACGTTGTAGTAATAGTTTTTTTTTTGTGACTTTCCAATCATGACTCATGAGTTGAATTAGTGATCATTTTCGCTGTCAGCTGTCTAATTAATATTCCATTGCTTTCTCACATCATTTTCAATTTCTATAATTTGTAAATTGCTTTTTGGTGGTTTTTTTTAATTTAGTAAAAATTGCATCTCTAAACTAATTGAAAATATTACTCCTTCCGTCCTTTTTTTTTATGTTTTAAAATAAAGTTTCCTTTTTTTGAATATTTAATACTTTTTTTGTTCAAATTGATTTTTCAAATTTTTTAATTTTTTGACAATAGAAATCTAATATATTGATAAAAAGATTTAACTAATAATACTCCTTATGCAAAATTAATAACTTTTTCTTAATATACATTTATGTAAAAATATGACAAAAAGAAAAGACCGAGTGAGCATAATTTTAAATTTTTGCCCGAGTGAGCATAATTTTAATTTTAAATTTTTTCCACAAAAAAATAATTTTAAATTTTTAACGTGTTGATTGTTACATCCATATCTCACATGTGAATTTCGAAAATTTCGCTATTTGAAATATGTGTTGCAATTAATAATTTCAACATAATAATACATTGCAAATGATTAGGAAGTTCTTTAATAATTGTAATTATAAGGAATCTTAAATCAAGTTTTGCTTTCATTAGGAATTAATGAGATCTATAAAATCACCCTGTTAATTTAGTGTAGACTGTCAAAATTGAGGAAAAGCTCACCCTTTAATAGAGTTGTCATTTATTTCCGGTAAGTTTTGCAACTGGGGCGCATCAATCTGACAATCTTTTCTTTATATATCACCGTAAAAGTTGCTGAGAGAGAGTGATTGCAACAATATTGAATTTGACAAACTACCAAGGAAATCAATTAACCAAAGTCAGGAAATATATCTGAGAATGAGAATAGCCATACCATTTCTCAACGAATAATGTTTCCCATGTTACCAAATCTCAAATTTATGTTTCTCTCTCTAATAAGGAGGTTGAGCCAAGAATTAAATTGATAATCAAAAGATGGTCAAGGCTTAATTATAAGAAAGTGCAAAATTAAATTTGTAAGTCATAGTTGTAAATTATTATAGGCTTAATTTATAATCAAAGCCCATTTGCCAAACCTCTACCCAATTTGATCCAGCTTGTCTCTGTCCTTAGCTTTCCATTTTCTCTTAATCATTGACAGCAAAGAAAACGAGGAAACCCAGCAAATTGATTACTCACCTAATGCGTCATAACTAAAAAATAAATAAAATAATTGCCTCCTAGCATTTGCTTTGTTTTCTATTCTTGTTTATTATTGTTAACACTTCCATGTGATGATGATTTTTAATATGTATACAAACATAATGAGTCCATCCTTTTTAAATACTTATTGTAAATTTGATTACGAATTCACACTTTGAAATTTTAGGTTTGAGTTTCATCAACTGTAAGATTGAATTTAATTTATTATGTTATTTGTTTAATTTATTATTGTAATTTGTATTTACTAGTTATCAAGTTATTGATTTATGAAGTTTAATATATAAATTATAATTATAACTTTAAATAAAAATGTATTATTAAAAAAATTAATGTTATAGAAATTGCACTGATTGTTTCGTGCAAATTTGTGGTAAGCTGGTGCGCATATGTCTCTACTTTCAAATAATGCTGTGAATAGAATAGAAATTACTTGACTTTTCTTTATTGTCATTGACGCACTATCAGACAAAATGATGATAATATTAATATATCCAAGTATTATTTTTTTTGTTTATATGATCAGAAGATTTTCGGGTCAATTTACATTCATCTCAAGATTAATTTTTCATCGGGCGATTTTAAGGTCGCATTTTTCATATCGGCCTGATGCATTTAAGAAAATTAATTTTTTTAAGTGCTGACTTCAAGACTTGATCTCTGGATCTAATCTACAAAACGACATTTCCTTATCAACGAATCTAACTTTTAGGGTTAAGTATTTCAATTTTTTTTTACCTCTAAAGCGAACATCACATAAAAAAAAAAAACTACTACTTAGTGCTAGCCGACTCAAGCTGCCAACTTCAATCACTCGTTCATTTCGTTTGGAGCAGTCGAAAAGGAAAACGGTAGAAAAAACAGAAACGTAAAAAATTTGCAAAAAGAGTAACTCTTGCATTAGTGAAAAACTCTAAATGAATTAATACAAATAAGAGTGAAGAATCCTTCTATTTATAACTGAAGTTCGGATCCATCATACATGCCTACACTTTTTCAAGACTATACAAGTGATTGAATTACAAAATAACTCTATTTTCTTATTAACCATCAGCTTGGGCCACGGTGAAGGGTTCAGGGCCCACTCATTCAGAAAGAAGAATGGGCCAAGGAGGTAGGCCCAAACATTTGCTTGCTAGGCGGACCTCCAATAAATTTGCCCATGAATTGACCAAGATTCAGAATTTCATATGTTCCATTTCGCCTAGTTTTGCCATTGCCCATTAATGCATGGAGCAATACGGATTCCGAACATTTTATCAGGACAAAATACAAATCTGGGTTGTCATTTTTTGAATGAAGAAAAAGGTGCAAATCTTGCTTTTAATATTTATTTGTTCCAAAAAAGAATATGCAAAAGTATGGACTACTATCCTTATAATTATCCAATCAGAATAAATAAATTATATAAAGATACATTAATTATCAGTGTGGGTTTCATGCGGGATCTTAGGAAATTTTGAATTGTTATTGGTTTGTGATGCAATAATTTGCAATGCAATGATTACATAAAAATCTTTTTAAAATTAAGGATTAAATGGTTCAAGTCTTACTAAATGTATTAGTTATATGTTAAAATACAGCTTTTGATAAAAAAATATTATAGCAAAAAATTATGTAAAGGTGGACAGTGTGAGTTTTATATTGAATCTGACATAATTTTGAAATGTAATTAATTAAATGTAATAAAATAATTAAAATAATATTAATAATAAAAAATTTATCTGATACATTGTTAATGAAATTAATAAAATCATATATACATATCCTATACAAAATATTTAAAAAATTAATTGTATGATGATAATTTTTTAATTTTAGTTGTGAAATTAAAAAAAAAAAAGACTCTACTCTAATTGAGTAGGATAATAATAATCCTAACAATTTAACCAAATTCTACCGACTGCAAACCTCGCAGAAAGCTGTCAACATCCAACTCAATCAGTGGGGAACAGTCACAGGCTTTCCACCTTTTCCTTTGAAAATTTCCCACTGCCACATGGTTTATTCGTTGTGCAATTGTGGCCAAGCTTTCAGTCATGAAAATTATTGCATCATCTTTCAATTTTTTTATTTAAAGATTTCGGTGTTCATCCATTCCTCACATCATTGTGAACAAGTTTTTCCAAGTCCTCAAATATTTGTTGTTTTTCTTTTACAAGATTGAATCAAATGATTGTTTTGTTGTACTGATAATACATAAGAAGATTATTATCCGGTGAAATTTTTTACTCTACAATTTGAAAGTAATATATTTTTTTAAGAATTATTAAAAATATAAAAAATTTAATTAAAAAAAGTGAAATATGTGATAATTTTTTAATCTCAAAAAAAAAAATTTCACTATCAGTGTATAGATAAAACTCCTATAGAGAATTTTAATTGTTATTTGATTTTAATAAAAATTTAAATTTAGTATTTTATTTTTATTTTTCAACTGTCAGCCATAAATTTTATATGTATTATGATTTTGAAAACTTTTTTAAGCAAAATTTAAGAAAAAAATCTAGCTTGTCATCCGTGTGATACATAGATAATTTTACCTATTTGAATTTTATGTGTATACATATATTCATATCAATTATTCACACATTTATATATTCAAATCTTTAAAATTTATGAGATAGGCAAATAACGTATAATTTTAAAAAGAAAATTTATTAGTTTGAAATACAAATAAAATTTAACTACTAAAAACACATTCCGCATAATTAATTATTTGTTTATCACAAATGATGATTCTATTTAATATTGTTAATTTGTTCATACAAATACTTATATACATAATTTGAAAATAATAAAATAATGTATTGAAAATACATTATAAACTTTAACAAAAACCTTCATGGCATCACCATCTAATAAAATATAATGAGTCAATTAATGGTTAAAAAATAAATAAAATAAAGAATATTATATTCAAATAAAATAAAATACATATTTTTGCCAAAAACTTTGAGTTTTGATATTTCATATTAGATTATATTAAATATTGAAGAGGGTTTCATTTATACCAGTGTAAAACTAAGTTAGTTTTACACTATTTCATATCTTTTTATACTATTTATATTTTTTTAATCCAATCTTGAGTATTATATTCTATTCAAGTAGATTATACATATAAAATTTCGAGTTAATTGAAAATGTTTAATTAACAATTCGTTTGATAATAATAAAAATTTAATCGTCAATATATATTGAAAAATATGCTAATCTCAATCAAAATGATATGTGTCGTAACGGCTTCGCGCTCGACGATTTTGAAAAAAAAACGTTTAAAAACAAAAAGGAGTCGCCACCAATCTTTTTTGACTAGGTGTGATTGGCCACCTAAAAATATTTATCTTTTTAACAAAATTTCAAAATTAATTAAGTTTCATTAAAAAGACAAATTTTTGGTCTGCGAAAACAAAAATCGGGTTCGGGGGTACGGCTACGCATGGGGAAAGATTAGCACCCCCACGACGCCCGTTAAAAAACGGTACCATCCTAACTACATGGTATCTTTGGATTTTAAGAAGATAGTCTTGACTTTTGATTATATGAAAAATTAGCGTATTTGCTTGAAAAATTGTTGTTATAAGGGGATTCATTATGAAAATCAACATGAACACCACTTATTGAAAAATTAAATCAAATATCCCAATCATCTGGTAACATTTGAAATAATCCCTCTCACCTAGGGATCAGTCAAGAAATCACTACTTGTGAGTCTCATGACATCCCATCCTCGGTAGTGCTCACGCTATTTTATGATTGATCGTATTCATGTAGTATGGATAAAGATGCGTGACGCATATGAAACTTAAAGAAATTTTATTTATTTTTGATTTTATTAATGAAACTCTTGATATTGAGAAATTTGGCTAAATATCTCAATACTCTGGTAACATTTAGCTAATTCCTCTCACCTAGGGATCTGTCAAGAAATCACTACTTGTGAGTCTCATGACATCCCATCCTTGGAAGAATTCCATTTATTATTTTCCCTTATTTATGCACATGATGCTAACACATGGTTTATGATACATATGGCATTATGAAATGAATTTTTATTTTGATTTCTATTAATGAAATTCTTAATATTGAGAAATTTAACTAAATATCCCAATACTCTGGTAACATTTAGCTAATTCCTCTCACCTAGGGATCAGTCAAGAAATCACTACTTGTGAGTCTCATGACATCCCATCCTCGGAAGAATTCCATTTATTTTCTTATTTTTATTATATTTATTTGTTTACTTATTATTTTCTACCAATACATCAAAAATACCTAAACAAATGCATGGATAATTAAAACGGAAAAAAAAAGAATTATACCCTCCTCGGGCGGGCGAACTCCTTGAACGAGAGAACTCCTTGCTCGGGCGAGCTCTCTGATTCTGCTTCCTTTTCCACAGGCGGGCGAGCTCTTTGACGAGCGAACAAACTTGCGTATTCTTCTCTCTTTCTTTGACGGGCGAACTCTACGATTGGGCTAGCTCTTTGGGCAGGCGAGCTAACTCACAGATTCTACACTTTCCTCGGTCGGGCGAACACAAGCTGAGTGGTCTAGCTCTTCGGCGGGCGAACTACTTGAATGGTCTAGCTCCTTGGGCGGGTGAACGAACACGTGGACAGACAAGGGTGCTCGCGGGTTCGGTTCCTTTTTGGCGGGCGAGCTTCTTGACTGGCTAACGAACTTGCGGATCTCGTCTATCTTTCCACGGGCGGGCGAGCGAGCGAACCGCGGATCTTAGTTGCGTCTATTGGGAACAACACTCGGATCCCGCTCCTTTTTCCACAGGCGGGTGAACTGCGCGGATTTTTGGTTGGATCAAGTCAACACGCGGGTGGCCTCCTTTACTCTTCTTATTTTTTAGCTATAAAAAGGCAAACCCTTTTTCACAATCCATTTTTCATCAGTTTCCTCGCCACACACAAAAAAAACTCAAACTCAGAACCCTCTCAGCCTCTCTTTCGCCAGACCACTGTCGACCACCCTGCAACACCTTGCGACGGTCTCCGTTGGTTTTCCGGACAGCTCTAAAAACACTCCTCCCAACTTCCTCTTCTCAGATCTGGGATTCGTTTTCCCCGAGAACACTCCCAACCTCACGGATTTGAGCACGCCGAGAGCCTCCTTTCCTCCTTTTTGTTTTGTTTTGTTATTTCTGGTTTTGGATCTGGTTGTGTTTTTAGTTGTTGTTGTTGGGGGTTTTAGATCTGGGCTTTGTGTTTGGAGGTTTTGGTGAAGTACTGGGTTCGAATGGTGTTTTGGGGTTGAGGTTGATGGTGGTCGTATGGTGTTTTGAGGTTGGTATTTTTGTGTTGAGAATGGGGTCTCGGTTCTGTCTCCGAAAGCCAGTCCTCTCGTTCCCTCTGCTTGGTTCTCTTCTTAAACCCGTTTGGAACCTCCTCCCTTAGCCTTTCAGAGTCACAAGATCTATAGGCCACTGTTGGATCAAGATTCACGGGATGGGGGGAGCTGACTCGGGGTGAGGCTGTGACAGGGGAGTGGTCTGGTCGCCGGCGGCAGTATGGGGGGTAGATTTGGGTAGGTTGAGCATTAAATGAGATGGGAAATAAAAGGAGTAAAAATAAAAATAAACAATAAAATAAAAATAAACAATAAAATAAAAATAAAATAAAATAAAAATAAGAATAAGATAGAATTAATAATACTAATAATAACATATAATAATATTATAGACAATAACAACCCAAATAATAAATACATACATATATATAAATGTTAAGACAAAATTAGGTGTCTACAGCTGCCCCTCTTTGCTCATTACTGAGCATCAGGAATAGAGCAAAGACAAAAGACACACTAATTTTGTCCGACCTAATCTTTTTTTTTTGAGAAAACTCCTCTTGCAGCAGAGGCAATCAGATTTTAAATTCCTTTTTTCTGAAAATGTGCTCCTCTTGCAGCAGAGGCAATGAAACTTTAAATTTAAATTTGTTTTGTTTTTTTTTCTTTTTTCGAGAAAGCTCCTCTTGCAGCAGAGGCAATGAAACTTTAAATTTCTTTTTGTTTTTTTTTCTTTTTTTTTTTCGAGAAAGCTCATCTTGCAGCAGAGGCAATGAAACTTTAAATTCCTTCCTGAAAATGTGCTCCTCTTGCAACAGAGGCAATGAAACTTTAAATTCTTTTTCTGAAAATGTGCTCCTCTTGCAGCAGAGGCGATGAAACTTTAAAATCCTTTTTCTGAAATGTGCTCCTCTTGCAGCAGAAGCGATGAAACTTTAAAATCCTCTTTCTGAAATGTGCTCCTCTTGCAGCAGAGGCAATCAAACTTTAAATATCCTTCTTTCTGAAAATGTGCTCCCCTTGCAGCAGAGGCGATGAAACTTTAAAAATTCTTTTTCTGAAATGTGCTCCTCTTGCAGCAGAGGCGATGAAACTTTAAATTCCTTTTTCTGAAATGTGCTCCTCTTGCAGCAGAGGCGATGAAACTTTAAAAATCCTTTTTCTGAAATGTGCTCCTCTTACAGCAGAGGCGATGAAACTTTAAAATCCTCTTTCTGAAATGTGCTCCTCTTGCAGCAGAGGCGATGAAACTTTAAAAATCCTTTTTCTCAAATGTGCTCCTCTTGCAGCAGAGGCGATGAAACTTTAAATTCCTTTTTCTGAAATGTGCTCCTCTTGCAGCAGAGGCGATGAAACTTTAAAAATCCTTAAAAGTCTTTTGTTTGGTCTTCTTTTTTCTTTCTTTTTTTCTTTTCTTTCTTCTCTTTTCTTTTCTTCTTTCTTTTTTTCTTTTCTCTCTTTGCCTTCTTTTTCATAAATTTTTTTTTTCAAAATCTCATATGTTCACATTTTTCAATGTTTGGCAGATGCAATGATCCCTGATGCAAATGCAACCATGCCAATGCACACACATTTTTTTTGGTGCTTGAATTCTCCTAGTGTGGATGAAATGCAAATGCATGTATTGACAAAGCCATGCGATTCCTATTGTGGTAATCAAATTCTCAGAGCTGTTCTTTGTGTCTTTTGATCTTTTTACCCGCCGTTCACAAAATAGTTGTCACCAATCTTGAATCGGAGCTGGTTCATAACATGTACTTGTCATAATTTCCAATTCCTTTTGTTTCATTCTCTTATTTCTCTCTTTTCCTCCTTTCTCCCCCCTTTTCTTTCTTTCTCTTTTTTGTTTTTCCTTAGTAAGGTTAGTAGGTAGATTGTCGTTTTAATCATCATCTTCCTTTCGATTTGATTAACAAATACCATGCATTCTTGTACTTTTTCGGTTAGTTGTAGAACAACCAATTTTAGAAAGAAACATTTATTATTGGGCTGACAAGAGAAAATGACAACAAAAGTACAGTTGGGTAGCGAAAGCCACAAGGGTCAAGTGATGAATTTTAAGGAATGGTGACCAAAACAAATAATGAATGTCCAGATAACCCTCCACGAACCAAACCGGTGCTTTCTTCGAAAAAAACTAATCCGTTGATGCCCCCTGTCACACTGAGTTCATCCGGCTGATGCCATGCTCCGCATGATTTCAATCTCAGGTGTTGATCTTTTCACCTCTAAGCCACATTTTCAGGTTTTCAACTTAGATATCCCCTTTTTATCCAAACTGCCTTTTTTGGGTTTTCAGTTTGAATTCTCCTTTCATTTTCCTTTTTTTTCTTTTCTTCTTTTCTTTTTTCTTTTTTCTCTTCTTTTTTCTTTTTTTTCTTTCTTTTTCTCTTCTTTTTTTTTCAAGCGTAGTATTTCTTCACAGCATCGGAATTTATTGGATTAGGCAGATCATTCCCATCCATTTCTGTTAAGATCAACGCCCCGCCTGAGAACGCTCTTTTCACTACATATGGCCCTTCCCAATTTGGTGTCCATTTGCCCCGATTATCATGGTGATTCAGGAGGATCTTTTTCAACACCAATTCCCCTTCACGGAAATGCCTGGGTCTAACCTTTTTATCATGTGCTCGCATCATTCTTTTCTGGTACATTTGACCATGACATAGTGCTGTAAGCCTTTTCTCTTCTATAAGATTCAATTGTTCAAAACGACTTCAAACCCATTCAGCCTCGTCCAAGTCTAATTCCATTAAGACTCTTAGGGAGGGGATTTCTACCTCAACAGGCAGCACCGCTTCCATGCCGTAAACCAAAGAAAATGGAGTTGCCCCAGTAGAAGTACGTACTGATGTTCTATAAGCATGCAAAGAAAATGGTAGCTTCTCGTGCCAGTCTTTGTATGTGCTTGTCATCTTTCCCACGATCCTCTTAATATTCTTGTTAGCAGCCTCAACAGCTCCATTCATCTTCGGGCGATAGGGGGCTGAATTGTGGTGTTTGATTTTGAACTGTGCGCATACTTCCTTTATCATGTCATTGTTCAAATTGAGGGCATTGTCCGATATAATCCTTTCTGGGAGCCCATACCGACATATTATCTCCTTCTTTAGAAACTTACAAACAGTAGACTTAGTCACATTTGCATAAGAGGCAGCTTCCACCCATTTGGTAAAGTAATCTATCATCACGAAAATGAATCTATGCCCATTTGATGCCTTAGGAGATATGGGTCCAATCACATCCATTCCCCACATAGAGAAGGGCCACGATGGTGCCATGACATTCAGTGACGTTGGCGGAACTTGAATCCTGTCAGCATAGATTTGACATTTGTGGCATTTTCTAGCATAATCTATGCAATCTCTTTCTAGTGTAGTCCAATAATAGCCTGCCCTCATGATCTGTCTAGCCATGAAATGACCATTTGCATGTGCCCCACACGTTCCATCATGTACCTCTTCCAGAATCCTCTTGGCTTCAGACGCCTTTACACATCTCAACAACATCTGATTTCTACCCCTTTTATACAAAACATCTCCATCAACAATGAATCCCATTGCCAGTCTTCTGAGGATCTTTTTATCATTCTCCGATGCATGCTCTAGGTATTGTTGATTCTTAAGGTACTGCATGATATCATAGTACCAAGGTTGTCCGTCTACTTCTTCTTCAATGCTAGAACAGTGGACTGGTGAGTCTCTTATACGAAGCTTGATGGGCAAGACCTTTGCTTCTATCTCCATTTTAAACATTGCAGCTAGAGTTGCCAAGGCATCAGCAACCTGATTTTCTTCTCGAGATAAATGTTGGAAGACGATGTCATCGAACCGTTGTACAAGGTCAGCTATGTACTTCTGGTACTGGACTAATTTCTGATCTCTTGTTTCCCATTCACCTCGCAACTGATAAATGACTAATGCTGAATCTCCATAAACTTCCAAATTCTTGATTCCCCTCTCGATTGCAGCTTCTAAGCCCATTGCACAAGCTTCGTATTCAGCCATGTTGTTGGTACAGTTGAAATTTAATCTGGCTGTGGATGGGTAACATTTTCCATTTGGAGATATTAAAACTGCCCCTATCCCATGTCCTAAGGCATTGGATGCGCCATCAAAGAACATTCTCCACTGTCTACTATCAAGCTCTTCTTTCTCCGCCTGGAAGACTGACTTTATATCTTCATCCGAAAAATCTAACTTGATGGGCTCATACTCATCGGTAGCACGATCTGCTAGGAAGTCGGCTATTGCCCCACCTTTGACTGCTTTTTGAGACACGTACACGATGTCATATTCAGAAAGCATAACTTGCCATCTAGCTAGTCTGCCTGACAATGATGGTTTTTCAAAGATGTACTTGAGGGGATCCAACCTAGCTATCAACCAAGTCGAATGATACAACATATACTGCCTCAATCTACGAGCAACCCAAGCCAATGCACAACACATTTTTTCTATTATAGTGTACTTGGCCTCGTAATCAGTGAACTTCTTGCTCTATGGTCAGATTTAACGGCTTTAATTTTCCTACCAAGTTGATTTTCAACTTCAGCTTTATAGGTTTTGAAAACGTCCAATGCTTGAGACTTCTCATGAATCAAGTATAGGTACCCATAACGAGAATAATCGTTTATGAAAGTAATAAAATACTGTTGACCATTCCAAGAAGCTGTAGGGAATGGACCACAAATATCAGTATGAATTAAATCCAAGACGTTTAAACTCCTGTTAGCACCAGTTTTCTTGATATTTGTTTGTTTTCCCTTAATACATTCAACACAGATTTTGAAATATGAAAAATCAAGGGAATCAAGAATTCCTTCTGACACAAGCCTCTTTATTCTTTGTTCAGAAATATGTGCTAAACGCCTGTGCCATAACATGGAAGAATTGTCATTAATTAATTTACGCTTTGTACCACAATTATTTATATGCAAGGATTCATTGATGTGTGAGGCATGAAGATCCAATTTATATAGATTATCAACTAAAGAACCTATGCCAATAAGATTTGAATACTGGAAAAGACTAAATTTTCCATTTCCAAATGAACAAGAATATCCTGATTTGTCCAAAGAAGAAATAGAAATCAAATTCCGTCTAAATGACGGTGCATAAAAAGTCTTTTTCAAATCTAAATAGCAACTAGATTCTAACTTTAATCTAAATAAATAAATAGCCTCAACAGGTGCTCTTTCGCCATTTCCTACGTATATGAATCTTTCAGCATCAGTTGGCTTTCTGCTCCTTAGACAACCCTGCATAGCCACACTTATGTGAGTAGTTGCACCTGTATCTATCCACCAAGTGTGATTGGGTACTAAAGCCAAATTAACTTCAGAACAAACAAAGTTGAGAAGTTTACCCTTTTTGGCAAGCCATTTAGCATACTTGGAACAATCCTTCTTCACATGTCCACCTTTACGGCAAAAGAAACAAGTGATCACCTTATCTTGTTTCTGTTGCCCCTTAGGTTGTGAAGTTTCAGTATTTGCAGTGCCTTTTTCTGTGTTCCCTTTTCTCTTTTTGTTGGTAGCAATGTCATTGGAAGAAGATGCTAAGTGAGCACTTTCTATCTTCTCTTGTTTCAACCTCTCTTCCTCTTGCACACATTGAGCAATGAGCTCATTAAGAGTCCATTTCTCCTTTTGAGTGTTATAACTTATTTTAAAAGGACTGAATTGTGCAGGAAGAGATATTAAGACCAAGTGCACGAGAATGTCCTCAGACAACTCTAACTTTAGTGCCTTTAGTCATGTAACAAGATTAGACATTTCCATAATATATTCCCTTATGTTTCCTTTACCGCTATACCGCATTGAAACAAGCTTAGACAAGATGGTGCTTGTTTCAACTTTTTCATTTGCAGTGAACCTGTCTGTAATTCGTTGTAGGAAACTCTTAGCATTTTCCTCCTCAGGCATTGTGCCTCTGATGGTATCCGGAATTGAGTGCTTCATGATCATCAGACTCATGCGGCTTGAACGCTCCCATTTTTCGTAAAGTGCCCTTTCCGTAGCTGTACTATTATCAGCAGGGGCATGAGGTTTATCAGACCTAATCGCATAGTCTAGATCCATACACCCAAGCACAATAATAACTTGCTCCTTCCATTTCTGGAAGTTAGTACCGTTAAATACCGGGATATTATTCAGATTGGCAGATATAGAAGAAACATTTACTGTAAACAGAAAAACAACAATAATAAGCTCACAATTAACAAATAATAATTTTGGGCCATATAAGATACCAAGCACAACAATAAAATTTAGTCTTTGGACAGAAATTTTAATTTGTAAGCGGTACTCTTAAACTTTATTAGTAAATATTGATAATCAAATCCTTGCCAACAACATGCCTTCCTTTGGGCCGACATATTGCATGTATGGTAAAAAATAATTTTATCACATATTTACTATCTTATTATGTTTGTAATCCGGCCAAAAAATAACCTTCCTTTGGGCCGAATATTTTCCGCAGGAATTAAAAACACAATCATTTAAATTCTTAAATGACAACCTTAATTTTCAAAATAAATAAATTAACATAAAAGAGGTCACTTTGGTGGCATTTTATATTAATTTAATTTATTTTGAACTTTATTTATTTTTAACATATTATGCACATATACAAAATATTGAGAGTACACAAACTAATTCACATCAATAGGGAGAGTGAGTACTGTCAATCAACTCAAAATATCATGAAATATTTTATTATGAAATAAAATTTCAGAAAACACATGCATAATATATCAAAACACGGAAATTACAATGAATATTAAATAATAAATATTTAATAATTTCAAAAAATTCCATAAAAATCACCAAAAATTAGAAAATAATTAAATATAATGATATGGAAAAAGTAGTGGCCGAAAGGCAACCGGAGTTTCCACGCGCCACTTATGCGCATGGGAAACAGTCCCAAACGGGACTGTTTCTCATCTTCTCTGCCTCGACCCAGCAGGCTTCTCGAACAGACCCGAACGGGTCTGTTCTGGTTTTTCTTCAAATTTTTGACCTATTTTAGTGATTTTTGACAAAATTTAATCTTTAATCATTTAATTAAGACCTTTTCTACAAAACCCAGGCCAAGAAACAGATCAAAACAACAAAATTTGTGATGAATTTAATCAAGAAAGATACAAGAAAATATCCATGAAAGACCCTTACCTCTTTTCTTGATTTCTTTCAACTAAAACATAAAAATCTACCAAAATTGTGACTTTGAATCAACCATATAAGTCACAAGAAACAATTATCATCAATCAAATCGAATTAAAATACATAAAATATTATTGTTTTGGTTAATTATAATTTCGGGATTTATAAAATTTAAAGATAAAATTACTTTAATCATGAAACAAAATTCCAGAACTTGTTCACATGATTTTAATCCTTATTCCATAAGGAGAGGTGTTACACAATAATTTTTAATTCTCAATGATCAAACATGATAGGCTCTTGATACCACTTGTAGGAAAATTAATACAAATAAATACACTCAGGATTTCATGTTCAATCATAAAGAAAAGATTAATACGGAAGCGTACCTGAATCCATTGGAATTGATTTCTTGAGGTTAGAGTCTTCCACGTCTAAACCTTTTGAGAGAATCTGTATCTCACTCAATGATGGGATATGTTGTGAGAATTATGTTATGTTTAGACTGGGGACCATAACCTATTTATACTTGAAGTATATTTTATTTTATTTTGGCCCATCATGAAAATAAAATAAAATATTGGGTCTCTACACATTGCAAAGCCCATACTAATTGAGATGTCCTAAAGTCCAATAACTTAAACTTTATTTGATCACTTTTAAGTGGATTAAATAGATAGTCTATAATGTACAATTAATTGATATATGTAGGCCCACTAAATAATTTCCCAACATTAATTAGTTAACAATGATAAAAGATGGATAAAAAATTGATAAATGATAATTAATTTTTTTAAGTTTTAATATATATATATAAATATATATAGAGGTGTTGAGTTTTTTTCCCAAAATAAAAGCTACTTAAAAATCTTTATTCTCAAAATAAAGCAGTTTTTTTACTCATTTCCCGAAATAGGGTACTCTTTTGCCATGTAAGTAATTAATTACTTCATCAACTTTTGACTTCTCTTCTAATTATCGGTTATTTTTCTTTTGATTCTTTTCTTTTTTTTTTTAATATTTTCTTTGCCCAACCTCAATCACACTCAATCTGATCTGAAGCCACCATTAAAAGGAGTAGAATATTTCAACTGGTTTGAGTTAATTGAATCAATGATAAGAAATCAAATACTTTCGGAAATCCATTTTTTTTCTTTTTACAACGAGCAACACGATCCTTAAAAATTTAGATCATTCTTAGAAAACCAATTCCCAGTTCATTTGCACACAACAACATGGAGAATTCTTCATGCTGTTTAGAATTTGTCTTGGTTTCTCTGGTTCTTCGAGACTTTTTTCTGGTTCCCTATCATATAAATATTTTTTTGTTTGGATGTATGCTCCAATAGCTAAGTCAAACTATTATCGAGAAGATTTTGTATGGCTCTCACCATTGGAGCTAAAGGATGATGTTATGTAATCTTGCACTTTATCAGAATACTGGATCTTAAAGAATTAGATTCAATTTCAAGATGGTTGATTTCTTAATTTTTGACAATTTTAAATCTATGATAAATTGTCCACAACTTTGCCACGTTGATAACACAATTGCCAATAGAGCCAAGAATTTCCAATTTCCAATTTCCAATTTCTGATGACCCCAATATCTCTTACTTCTTCTTCTTCTTCTTCTTTTTTTTTTTGTTCCAAGTCCTAATTGCTATCACTTTAAGCTCATAGAGTCCCATTTATGGTTTCCCCTAATTCACTAGAATCTCCTTTTTATTATTTCTATAATATTTGTTTGAGATTTTTACTAAATCTCCAACCCACAGAATGGAAAAAAAAAATAGAAGCCCAGTTCTCCAATATGTAAGAGGAAATCATCTGCAAATCCCTTCAAAAAAAATAAAAACTTTATGAGGACTAAATATAAATAGGAGTAATTGATGAAAGAATATTGGTTTCTTCCGGTCAGTCAATTGAAGCTAGGGCAATCTTTAAGAATTGAGATCCTATCACCACATTGTCAAAACTTCTTCAAACATCATAATTCATTGATAGAGAAAATGACTTTGATAAAGCCAATACGGTAACAATAGCAAACTTTTATCTGTACTTGGTGATACTTGTTGACTGAGAAATTGGTGTGCAACAAGAAATGATTAGTTCAATCTAGACCTTATCACTTCGTAACCCAATAAGCGTGTTTCATTCGCAGAGTCACTTTGCCATGGCAAGGCTGAAACCTTTGTATACACCTTTTATATTAGTTGAAACGGCAAATTGATTGTGGTTCAGGTTTAGCACAAGAAAGATTAAAAAAAAAGGAATTGCAAGAGAAAAAAAATACATGGGTTAAGAAAGAAGTCAGAAGGTGATATGGTGATTGATTGCTTATGTGGCGAAAGAGTACCTTATTCTAAGAAATAATTTAAAAATATGATTAATTAATTTTGTAATTTTAATATACATATAGATATCTATATTTTAGAAAATTGAAAAAAAAATTATTCTAAGATAATAGACGTGTCAAATATTTGTATTATTCATGTCGGATATTTTACTTTTATCCAAACATTTTGGCTTTTTTATATTTATGTAAGATACAAAAAAAAGTGAAAAAAAATAAACAAGATATTAATGCCTACAAGTAAATATATTGAATATGGATGAGCCTAAATTGCTTATTTCGAAAAACAAAACATTGAGTCTTGATATACAAAAGATTACATATGCTTGAATAAAAAGATCGTAGTCATTTATATAATTTTAATGTACTTGAATATAGAAGACAGAACATTGAGAATTGAGTAAAAAACTATGTTTGAAATTAAAAAATGTAATACATTTATATATTTTAATTGTACTTGAATTTTAGAAGATGAAACATTAAGTTTTGGAGCTTGAAATCTGAAAAGTTATAAAATTTTGGCTTAATAGCCAAATATACTCTTAACTTTTCACACAAAATAGATATAAGCCATCAACATTTTATTGCATGTAAATCAATTCATAAACTTTTATTTTACTGTAAGTAAACTCTCAACCTTTCAAAATTATGCAATTAAGTTCAAATCTGTTAAATGACACTAAGTTTTGTTAATATTGTACACGTAGCATGCCACATGGCAATCAACTAAGCTATCGAAGTAGGATGTCCAAATGACAGTTAGTATCATTTAATAGATTTGAACTTAATTTCATGATTTTGAAATATTGAGAGTTTATAGTAAAATAAAAGTTTATAGACTGATTTTCACGTAATAAAACATTAAGAGCTTATATCCATTTTTATGCAAAAAGTTGATGATACATTTGGTTATTAAGTCTAAAATGTTAAAACCGTAATTAAAAATTATCAGATTGTACGTGTTTTTAGTAATAATATACAATATAAACTACAATTTGATATTAACTGTAATCTTTAATTTAAAGAAATATCTATTTAATTAAAAGTAGATTCCGAGACTATATTTATTATTGTATTTATACCGTAGTTAGATTTATGATGTCTGAAAACTAAAAATACAATTAAAATTAAAATTTGTAGTTAAAAATATTAGATTACATGCTCTTTCAGAAACCGGAGTTAATATTTTTATATGATCGTAGTCTTTGCGCTTTTTTCTAGTAGTGTAGTTTTTTTGTTATTACCTGTTGGTGATAAAGTTTAAGAGAGTATGTCTACATTCCTTTTGCATATTATATTTATGTGTTTAAAACAGTTTTTGTTATGAAAATGTGATATTTAATCAATTAATTTATTGTTATCAAAGTTGTTTAATGAGATATGATTGATGAAATTTGATTTTTGTTGATTGTTATGATTCGTTTTAAACTTTTACTCGTTATAATTTGTATAATGAATTTAAACCAGTGAATAATAGATTAATATTTTCATATTAGATTATTTGTTAATTATTAATAATAAAAAAATCACGATTTTAAACAAAAAAAAGTCTAATTAATATATAAAAGGATTATGATTTATTCCTAACCATAGTTTAATATCATAAATTATACCACAATTATAATTGTAGTCCAATATCATTAATTATACCATTATCATAATCGTAGTCTAATACTATGTATTGGACTACACATAAAATAATCTTAATTTATGTTACATAAAAATATACTATGATAAAATAAATTACAATTAAAAAATATGTTTTTGTCTTAAATTACAATTTTTTTTAGTAATGTTGATTGATTCTGATTAACTCAATATTCATAAAGAATAAAATGGAAGTATACTTAAAAGTTCTGATTCTTTCAATATGACGATGATAAGACCTTTATGCATCAATATCCGGAGTTTATAATTAAGAGAGGGTAAATAGTCCGTACCCGTACCTGGCAAGCGACATGCACAACTTAGATAATGCCCCTGCCTTGTTGTCTAAATCAAAGATTAAAGATTTTTTTAATAATAACAATTTTTATTTAAAAAAAATATAAATACTTTTTTTTTTTGAGAAAAGCCAAAAGGCAATTGCATTCATTCAGATTAAAAGTTTACATTACTAGCAACAATAGCTTGGATTGCATCAGGATAATCCTCAACCCAATATCGACACATACTACATTCCAAACCATTTTTGGCCAACACATGAGAAGCCTGGTTGCCTTCACGCAAAGTATGCATGAAAAAACATTTCTGGAAGGCCATACTAATCCGCCGAGCATCATCAATCAATATACCAGTTGGGGACATATCAGGTTCCCAGCTTGAAAGCTTCTTAATAATTAGCGATGTGTCACCCTCCACTTCAATATAGGCCAAACCCAATTCTCGTGCAAATTCTAACGCTTTCACAGCAGCCATTGCTTCCACCATTACCGGATCTATCACCCATTCGACTTTATCTGATAATGCTCCTATGATGGCACCATTAGAGTCCCTCACCACTACTCCAATACCCCCCATTTTTTCCTGTTCATTCAAGGCCCCATCAAAGTTTACCTTGTAGAATCCATTTCTTGGTGGTATCCATGCTCTTCTACCGGTATTTAGCCGTGACAATTCTCGAGCCTGAGCTGTATTATACTCATCAATATAGCGTCTTATGAAAGCAACAACATTGCATGGTTGACTGAAAATTTTCTCATGAAGCTCTGCATTCTTGTCGTTCCAAATGGCCCACGTGGTGAATATAAACTGCTGTAAGTGTGGAGCATGAAGCAGTAAGCATTGTTGTACCAGGTTTTCCTCATTAAATGCACTACGTAAGTTGTCCCAATCACAACTTAGGGCATGCCAAACAGCATCCGCTTTAGGACAGTGAAGCAAAGCATGTGAAATAGATTCAATACCTTCTCCACATCGAGCACAGCCATAAGTGATCTCTGGAATTTTCTGCCTCAGCTTCTGCTTTACTGGTAATATGCCCCTTAACACCTTCCACATAAATACTTTCATCTTAGTTGGTGCTTTACTTGTCCACAGCCTTTGCCATATTCTCTTTTGATTATCATCAATAACTGTGTCTCCATTCACTTGATCAGCAAGAAGTAACCAATACCCACTTTTGACAGTATACAAGCCCTCCTTGTTGAAATGCCATATCAATTTATCAGGAGCATCACCCCGACTCAAAGGCAATGAGCAAATACGTTCTACATCATCAGAGTGGAACCTGCATTGTATCAAATTAATATTCCAGCACTTAGTTACTGGATCAATCAAGGACTCTACATTTGCTTCTTCATCCCCAGGTGACGGCGTAGATGAGACTTTGAAATTTGGTGCTCTTGGTAACCATTTGTCCCTCCATATCTTTATGCATCGACCATTCCCAACGCGCCATCTAAGTCCTCTTAACAAAACATCTTTATTTTCCCAAATGCTTCTCCATGTTAGAGAAGGCCTATTCCCCAATTTAGATTGCAGGAAATCCTCAGTTGGAAAATACTTGGCTTTTAGCACCCTATAGGCCAATGTCTCAGTATTTTGAAGCAGTCTCCTCCCTTGTTTGGCTAGAAGTGCCTTATTGAACAACCACATATTACAAAATCCATACCTCCGTCCAATTTATTTCTGCACATATGGTCCCAACTCAGCCAGTAAATCCCTCTTTTTCCTTTTGTAGAACTCCACCAATACTTGCTCATCAACATGTTGATTTCATCACATAAGGACTTGGGAAGCTGGAAACAACTCATGCAATAAGTGGGAATTGCCTGTACAATTGCCTTAAGGAAAATTTCCTTACCTCCCTGGGACAGCAGTCTATGACTCCAGCTTTGCATCCTAGAACAGATTCGTTCTTTGAGATCTTGGAAAGCCTTACGCCTACCACGTCCCACAATCGTAGGAAGGCCTAGATATTTCTCTGGGCTATTTACCACTCGGAGATTAAATCTGTTTCTGACTTCATCTTTGCACCTCTCTGTGGCATTGCTGCTGAAGTAAATGGCTGACTTTTCATAATTTATTCTTTGCCCCGAGCATGCTTCATATATCTGTAACAACTCCTGCAACTTAGCACATTCTCTAGCCTCTGCCTTTACAAACAAAAGGCTATCATCTGCGAAAAATAAATGTCACTCGTGGTCCATGAAGGCTAGCCTGTACCCCTTGCAACAATCCTGCCATCTGGTTCCTAATCAACAAAGCCGAGAGCCCTTCGGACCATATCAAGAAAAGGTAAGGTGAAAGGGGATCTCCTTGTCGAAGCCCTCGTTCAGGATTAAAACGCTCTGTAAGAGAACCATTAACTAGGATAGAGTAGGAAACTGAAGTTACACAAGACATGATCAATTTAACCCACTTATCATGAAAGCCTAATCTCCGCATAATAGCTTCTAGATAATTCCACTCTACCCTGTCATATGCCTTGCTCATATCTAACTTCAAGGCAAAGAAACTCTCCTTTCCAATATGCCTTTTCTTTAAAGTATGAAGTAATTCATAAGCAACAAGGATATTGTCTGAAATCAATCTACCCGGTACAAAGGCACTTTGGGAATCACTTATACATTTAGGGAGTACATGCTTTAATCTATTGGCCAACACTTTGGAAATTAATTTATATATTACATTACATAAGCTAATTGGCCTATATTGCATTATTGTCCTTGGTACTTTCACCTTGGGAATTAATACAATATGAGTATGATTTATATCTCCCATATCCCTCACCCCATTCAAACAATCCATACATAGTTTAATCACATTATTTTTCAAAACATGCCAATAGGTTTGGTAAAAAAGAGTAGGCATACCGTCTGGACTAGGAGCTTTTGTTGGGTACATTTGGTTGAGAGCATTTTTTATTTCCTCTGTTGTGAACTCTGCAAGTAGGTTTGTGTTCATCTCATTGGACACATATGGTTGCACTGCCTCAAGGATCTCTGAGAAATTTGTAGCTCTTTGGGATTGAAATAGTGTTTGAAAGTAATTAGAAGTAATCTGTTTGATACTTTCAGCATCCTCACACCACCTGGCACCTTCATCTTCCAAACCATTTATCACATTTCGTCGTTTTCGCTGAGAAGCCTGTTGTCGTAACGGCTTCGCGCTCGACGATTTTGAAAAACATTTAAAAACAAGGGAGTCGCCACCAATCTTTTTGACTAGGTGTGATTGGTCACCTGAAATATTTATCTTTTTAACAAAATCTCAAAATTAATTAAGTTTTATTAAAAAGATAATTTTTGAGGTCTGCGAAAACAAAACTTGGGTTCGGGGGTACGGTTACGTGTGAGGAAGGATTAGCACCCTCACAACGCCCGTTAAAAAACGGTACCATCCAACTACACGGTATCTTTTGATTTTAATAAAATAGTCTTGGCTTAAGTTTAATTCGTTTATTATATTAAAAAAAATCGTGCGTTTGCTTAAATATCACTATTATATGTGTTTAAAAATTCCATTATGAACATGAACACCATTTATTGAAAAATTAGATCAAATATCCCAATACTCTGGTAACATTTGAAATAATTCCCCTCACCTAGAGATTTCTTAAGAATCACTACTTGTGAGTTCTATAGAACCTCATCCTTGGTGGTGCTCATGTTATTTTATAATTAATCTTGTACGCATGTAGTATTGATAAAATGTATGATGCATACGGAATTATGAAAAAAACTTTACACTTTAATTTTTATTAATGAAACTCTTAATATTGAAAATTTTAACTAAATATCCCAATACTCTGGTAACATTTAGCTAATTCCTCTCACCTAGGGATCAGTCAAGAAATCACTACTTGTGAGTTTCATGACATCCCATCATCGGAAGAATTTCATTTATTTTGAAATTAATATTTTTTTATGCACATGATGCAAGCATATAGTATGAGATGCATATGAAATTATAAAAAACTTTGTATTTAAAATTTTTTATAAACGAACTCTCGATATTGAAAAATTTAACTAAATATCCTAATACTTTGGTAACATTTAGTTAATTCCTCTCACCTAGGGATCAGTCAAGAAATCACTACTTGCGAGTTTCATGACATCCTATCATCGGAAGAATTTCATTTATTTTGAAATTAATATTTTTTTTTTGATTTATTGTCTTGATTCCTTTGATTATTTCCTTTTATTAAAATTCCATTATTACTTATTTAATTAATTTAACTATCATTCTTTACTTTTGGAAACTTTATTATGATTAATTTTTATTATTTTGTATTTATGTATTTCTAAAAATCCCCTTTTGTTTATTTCTCTCAATTGTTTTTATTACCTCTTTTGTTTTTATTAGTTTTTATTTAATTAATATTTCTCTAAACACTCTTTATTTGTCAAAACTCTTTATTTATTATATATATTTATTTATTCATTAATTTTTAATTTTTTTTCCTTTTAAAAAACAAATAAGTATGAAATTGGATATTGAGGAATAATACCGAATATCCCAATACTCTGGTAACATTCGATATAATTCTTCTCATCTAAAGTTTTTCGAAGAATCGCTACTTACGAGTTCTACGAAGACTTATCATCGAGATTCCATACTTATTTTATTTATTTTGTTATTATTCTTTATTTATTATTATTATTTTTTCCTAACCCACATTGCATTTATCTAACAAAAATTTATTTTTATTTTAAAAATATGTTTTTATGTATAATTTATGTATATCTACATTTATATATATATATATATATATTCATATATGTGTTAAAGCTATATATATTTTGTATTTACATGTATGTATTTTACACATTTATTTACATTTTATTTTAAAACTATATATTTATACATTTTTTTTATTTATTAATATATGTATTTTATAAAATTTATATACTTTAAAACTATGTACTTTACATATTTTATATTTATTTATCTTTTCTTTTAAAACTATGAGTTCATTTTATTTTATTCTATATTTTTATATATTGTATTATACTGTTTATTTATTTGTTTATTTATTTATCTTTTGCCATGATAATACAAAAAACCTAAAACAACTTATTTTATAAAACTAATAAATGAAATAAATAAATAATAAAAGAAATATACCCAAAATAGCCCAAATGGGGGACCCAAAAACGAGCCCAAGCAGCAGGGCCCACACCTGCCAACGGAGCGGGTCGCGTGCGGGTTGTGGATCCGGATCGGGCGAGACACGCGGGAAAGGGAGAGCCAGGTCGCGGGCTGATTGCGCGGACTTCGGGTCGGGTCGGACGTGGGGCGCGGGTCCTCAACCTCAAAACGCACCGTTTTGCTATCCTATAAAAAGCCTATTTTTTTTGTTTCTCCTCATTTTAGCCAATCCTCTCCAAAAAAAAACCTCTAAACCCAAAAAACTCTCTCAGCCCCTCAGCCTCCGGGTCGTTGCCTGCCGCCGTGCGCCACCTTACGTCGGTCGCCGGTGGTCCTCCCCGTAAACTTAAAACACTCCCCTCGTCTCCCTCATAACAAATCTGAGCTCCGTTTCCCCTACAAACAACCCTAACCTCACAAATCTAGCCTTCCGAAAACCACTTTCCTCCTTTTTTTTATTCTGTTTTCTCCATTTTTGTTGTTGATGGTTTTGGATCCGGTTGTTGTGTTTTGTTTCTCTCTTTTTTTTTTGCAGGTAGGGATTTAGATCTTAGATCTAGGGTTTTGGGGGGTCTCGGTTATGGGGTTTTTTCAGATCTGGGTTAGGGGGTTTGGTAATGGTGTGATGCTGATGATGATCTGAGTGATGGTTGGTGGCCGGTGGTGGTGATTTAGGTCTTGGTGATGGTGAGGATGAGGCTTGGGTTGGCTGCGTTAGTGGTTTTTTGTGGTGATGGTTTGGTGATGGCAATGGCGGTGATGATGGTGGTGTTAGTTGAGGGTTGGTGGTGAGTGGCTTCGGTGGTGATGGGCAGTGGCTGTGGCAGTGAGTGCTTAGGGTTTTTGTTCTCTCCTCTCCGTCCCCAGAAGAAGAAGAAAAATCCTTGCTTTGGGTCCTCTTAAACGACATTGAAGCCTTTCCCTAGCCTTTCAAAATCACAAAATTAGGAGGTTTCTGTTGAAGCGGGATTCACGGGATGGGGAAGATGATTTTGCCGGGGGGTTGCGGCGCCGGCGGCTGGGCAGGGAACCGACAGATCTGGCCGGTAGATTTGGTAGATCCGAAGCATTTAATGCTTCACTGTGACAATGAGACTGATAATAATAATAATAATAATAATAATAATAATAATAGTAATAATAATAATAATAGAAATAAAAAGATAATAATAATAAAAAAGAAAAGATAATAATAATAATAAAAACAGTAATGATAATAATAATAATAATAAAACCCATGTGATAAAAAATAAAAAAAAATAAAAAAAATAACAATAATAATATACATAATAACAAAACAAATAAAATAAAAATAAAAACAAATATATAATAATAAAAATGAAAACAAAAACAAAATAATAAAAATAAAACAAATAGATACAAATAAAATACTAATAAAAATAAATTTACTCATTTTAATGGGCCTTAAAGCTCAATGTTTTATTTTGGATTTTGAAAGTTCGATTGAGTTTAAAACTATCAATTTGGACAAAATTTGGTATCTACAGCTGCCCCTCTTTGCTCATTGCTGAGTATCAGGAATAGAGCAAAGACAATAGACAACAATTTTGTCCAACTCAACACCTAATCCTTCTCCTTCTCTCTCTTTCTATTTTTTGTTTTTGCCTTTCTTCTTTGTTCTTTTTCTTTTTTTTTTCTTCTTTTCTTCCCTTTTTTTCTTCTTTTCTCTTTTTTTTTTGTTTTGGTGTTTTTCTTACAACAAAGGTAGCGAAATTTTAAAATTCTTCTTGAAAATGTACTCCTCTTGCAGCAGAGGCGATGAAACTTTAAATTCCTCCTGGAAATGTGCTCCTCTTGCAGCAGAGGCGATGAAACTTTAAATTCCTTTTTTCTGAAATGTGCTCTTGCAGCAGAGGCGATGAAACTTTAAATCCTTTTTTTCTGAAATGTGCTCCTCTTGCAGCAGAGGCGATGAAACTTTAAATCCTTTTTTTTCTGAAATGTGCTCCTCTTGCAGCAGAGGCGATGAAACTTTAAATCCTTTTTCTGGAAAATGTGCTCCTCTTGCAGCAGAGGCGATGGAACTTTAAATTCTTTTTCTAGAAAATGTGCTCCTCTTGCAGCAGAGGCTATGAAACTTTAAAAATTCTTTTTCTGGAAAATGTGCTCCTCTTGCAGCAGAGGCGATGAAACTTTAAAAATTCTTTCTCTGAAAATGTGCTCCTCTTGCAACAGAGGCTATGAAACTTTAAATCCTTTTTTGAAAATGTGCTCCTCTTGCAGCAGAGGCTATGAAACTTTAAATTCTTTTTCTGAAAAATGTGCTCCTCTTGCAGCAGAGGCGATGATACTTTAAATTCTTTTTTCTGAAAATGTGCTCCTCTTGCAGCAGAGGCGATGAAACTTTAAAAATTCTTTTTTTCTGAAAATGTGCTCCTCTTGCAGCAGAGGCGATGAAACTTTAAATTCTTTTTCTGGAAAATGTGCTCCTCTTGCAGCCGAGGCGATGAAACTTTAAAAATTCTTTCTCTGAAAATGTGCTCCTCTTGCAGCAGAGGCGATGAAACTTTAAATTCTTTTTCTGAAAATGTGCTCCTCTTGCAGCAGAGGCTATGAAACTTTAAATTTTTTTTCTGAAAATGTGCTCCTCTTGCAGCAGAGGCGATGAAACTTTAAATTCTTTTTCTGGAAAATGTGCTCCTCTTGCAGCAGAGGCGATGAAACTTTAAAAATTCTTTCTCTGAAAATGTGCTCCTCTTGCAGCAGAGGCGATGAAACTTTAAATTCTTTTTCTGAAAATGTGCTCCTCTTGCAGCAGAGGCTATGAAACTTTAAATTTTTTTTCTGAAAAATGTGCTCCTCTTGCAGCAGAGGCGATGATACTTTAAATTCTTTTTTCTGAAAATGTGCTCCTCTTGCAGCAGAGGCGATGAAACTTTAAATTCTTTTTCTGGAAAATATGCTCCTCTTGCAGCAGAGGCGATGAAACTTTAAAAATTCTTTTTTTCTGAAAATGTGCTCCTCTTGCAGCAGAGGCGAAGAAACTTTAAATTCTTTTTCTGGAAAATGTGCTCCTCTTGCAGCAGAGGCGATGAAACTTTAAAAATTCTTTCTCTGAAAATGTGCTCCTCTTGCAGCAGAGGCTATGAAACTTTAAAAATTCTTTTTTTCTGAAAATGTGCTCCTCTTGCAGCAGAGGCGATGAAACTTTAAATTCTTTTTCTGGAAAATGTGCTCCTCTTGCAGCAGAGGCGATGAAACTTTAAAAATTCTTTCTCTGAAAATGTGCTCCTCTTGCAGCAGAGGCTATGAAACTTTAAAAATTCTTTTTTTTCTGAAAATGTGCTCCTCTTGCAGCAGAGGCGATGAAACTTTAAATTCTTTTTCAGGAAAATGTGCTCCTCTTGCAGCAGAGGCGATGAAACTTTTAAATTCTTTTTCTGAAAATGTGCTCCTCTTGCAGCAGAGGCGATGAAACTTTTAAATTCTTTTTCTGAAAATGTGCTCCTCTTGCAGCAGTGGCTATGAAACTTTAAAAATTCTTTTTTCTGAAAATGTGCTCCTCTTGCAGCAGAGGCTATGAAACTTTAAAAAATTTTTCTTTCTTTCTTTTCCTTCTTTTTCTTCTTTTCTTCCTTTCTTTTCATTTTTTCTTTTTTTTTATCATCATTTTTTTATCCAAAATCTCCTATATCCACATTTTTCAATGTTTGGCAGATGCCAGGATCACTGATGCGAATGCAAATGTAATATCAACAATGCCAATGCACATTTCTTTATCAATGATGATGATTTTTTTGAACTTTTTTTTGTACGTTTTTATTATTATTTTTTTTCTTTGATTTTTTTTGTTTTGTTTTGGTGCTTGAATTCTTATAATGTGGATGAAATGCAAATGCATGTATTGACAAAGTCATGCAATTCCTATTGTGGTAATTAAATTCTCAGAACTATCCTTTGCGTCTTTTGATCCCTTTTTTACCCATGGTTCACAAAATAGTTGTCACCAATTTCGAATCGGAGCTGGTTCATAACATGTACTTGACATGATTTCCAATTCCCTTTGTTTCATTCCCTTATTTCTCTCTTTTCCTCCTTTCTCCCCTTCTTCTTTCTTTCTTTTTTTTTCTTAGTAAGGGTAGCCGGTAGATTATCATTTTAATCATCATCTTCCTTTCAATTTGATTAACAAACACCATGCATTCTTGCACTTTTTCGGTTAGTCGTAGAATGACTAAAAGAACAACCAAATTTAGAAGAAAAGCATTTGTTATTGGGCTAATAAGAGACAACGACAACAAAAGTACAGTTGGGTAGCGAATGCCACAAGGGTCAAGTGGTGAATTTCAAAATAAATAATGAATGTCTAGATAACCCTTTACGAACCAGCCCGGTGCTTTCTTTGGAAAAAACTAATCCGTTGATGCCCCCTGTCACACTGAGTTCATCCGGCAGATGCCATGCTCTGTATGATTTCGATCCAGGTGTTGATCTTTTATGCATCCAAGCCGCCTTTTCAGGTTTTCAACTTAGATATCCCCCTTTAATTGAACTGCCCCTTTTTTTTGGGTTTTCAGTTTGAATTCTCCTTTCATTTTCCTTTTCTTTTTTTGTTTCTTTTTTTCTTTTTTCGTTTCTGTTTCTTTTTTTTCCTTCTTTTTTTTCTTTTTTCGTTTTTTCTTTTCTTCTTTTCTTTTTTTGTTTGTTTTCTTCTCTCTTTTCTTTTTTCAAGCATAGTATTTCTTCACAGCATCGGAATTTATCGGATTAGGCAGATCATTCCCATCCATCTCTGTCAAGATCAACGCTCCACCTGAGAACGCTCTTTTCACCACGTACGGTCCTTCCCAATTTGGTGTCCATTTGCCCCGATTATCATGGTGATTTGGGAGGATCTTTTTCAACACCAATTCCCCTTCACGGAAATGCCTGGGTCGAACCTTCTTATCATGGGCTCGCATCATTCTCTTCTGGTACATCTGACCATGGCACAATGCTGTAAGCCTTTTCTCTTATATAAGATTCAATTGTTCAAAGCGACTTCGAACCCATTCAGCCTCGTCCAAGTCTAATTCCATTAAGACTCTTAGGGAGGGGATCTCTACCTCAACGGGCAGCACCGCTTCCATACCGTAAACCAAAGAAAAAGGAGTTGCCCCAGTAGAAGTGCGCACTGACGTTCTATACGCATGCAAAGCGAATGGTAGCTTCTCGTGCCAGTCTTTATATGTGCTGGTCATCTTCCCCACAATCCTCTTAATATTTTTGTTGGCAGCCTCAACGGCTCCATTCATCTTCGGGCGATATGGGGCTGAGTTGTGATGTTTGATTTTGAATTGTGCACATACCTCCTTCATCATGTCATTATTCAAGTTGAGGGCGTTGTCTGATATGATCCTTTCTGGGAGCCCATACCGACATATTATCTCTTTCTTTAGAAACTTACAAACAGTAGACTTGGTCACGTTTGCATAAGAGGCAGCTTCAACCCATTTTGTAAAGTAGTCTATCATCACGAAAATGAATCTGTGTCCATTTGATGCCTTGGGAGAGATGGGTCCAATCACATCCATTCCCCACATAGAAAAAGGCCACGGTGGTGCCATGACGTTCAGTGATGTCGGGGGAACTTGATTCTTGTCAGCATAAATTTGACACTTGTGGCATTTTCTAGCATAATCTATGCAATCTCTTTCGAGTGTAGTCCAATAATAGCCTGCCCTCATAATCTGTCTGGCCATGAAATGCCCCTTTGTATGTGCCCCACAAACTCCATCATGTACCTCTTCCAGAATCCTATTGGCTTCAGACGCCTTTACACATCTCAACAACATCTGATCTCTACCCCTTTTATACAAAACGTCTCCATCAACAAGGAATCCCATTGCCAGTCTTCTGAGGATCTTTTTATCATTCTCCGATGCATGCTCTGGGTATTGTTGATTCTTAAGGTACTGAATGATATCATAGTACCAAGGTTGTCCGTCTACTTCTTCTTCAATGCTAGAACAGTGGACTGGTGAGTCTCTTATACGAAGCTTGATGGGCAAGACTTTTGCTTCTATCTCCATTTTAAACATTGCAGCTAGAGTTGCCAAGGCATCAACGACCTGATTTTCTTCTCGAGATAAATGTTGGAAGATGATATCGTCAAATTGTTGTACAAGGTCAGCTATGTACTTCTGGTATTGAACTAGCTTCTGATCCCTTGTTTCCCATTCACCTCGTAACTGATAAATAACCAGTGCTGAATCTCCATAAACTTCTAAGTTATTGATTCCCCTCTCGATTGCAGCTTCTAAGCCCATTGCACAAGCTTCGTATTCAGCCATGTTGTTGGTACAGTTGAAATTTAATCTAGCTGTGGACGGGTAATACTTTCCATTTGGAGATATTAAAACTGCCCCTATCCCATGTCCTAAGGCATTGGATGCGCCATCGAAAAACATTCTCCACTGTCTACTATCAGGCTCTTCTTTCTCCGCCTGGAAGACTGACATTATATCTTCATCCGAAAAATCTAACTTGATGGGCTCATACTCATCGGTAGCACGATCTGCTAGGAAGTCGGCTATTGCCCCACCTTTGACTGCTTTTTGAGACACGTACACGATGTCATATTCAAAAAGCATAACTTGCCATCTAGCTAGTCTGCCTGACAATGATGGTTTCTCAAAGATGTACTTGAGGGGATCCAACCTAGCTATCAACCAAGTCGACTGATACAACATATACTGCCTCAATCTACGAGCAACCCAAGCCAATGCGCAACACATTTTTTCTATTGTAGTGTACTTGGCCTCGTAATCAGTGAACTTCTTGCTCAAGTAGTAGATAGCTCATTCTTTCTTACCCGTATCATCATGTTGGCCCAGTACGCATCCCATAGAGTGTTCATTGACAGTCATGTATAGCAACAAGGGCCTTCCAGCCGTCGGCGGTACTAGAACAGGTGGATTTGACAAGTACCTTTTCACCTTTTCAAAAGCCTCTTGGCATACCTCGTTCCATTCTCCCGGATCTTGTTTCCGAAGCAACTTAAAAATAGGATCGCATTTAAGCGTAAGTTGCGAGATGAAGTGGGAAATATAGTTCAATCTTCCCAAAAAGCCTCTTACTTCCTTCTGTGTGCGTGGAGGCGACAGATTTTGTATCGCACTGATTTTGTCCGGGTCCACTTCAATTCCCTTTTCGCTGACTACAAACCCCAACAACTTCCCCGATTTAACACCAAAAGTGCATTTGGCAGGGTTCAACTTGAGCTGGAACTTCTGTAGCCTTTCGAATAGCTTTCGAAGGTTGGCCACATGATCCTCTTCTCCACGGGACTTAGCAATCATGTCATCCACATACACCTCTATCTCTTTGTGTATCATGTCATGGAAGAGGGTTACCATTGCCCTTTGGTAAGTGGCCCCGGTATTCTTTAGACCGAAAGGCATAACTTTGTAGCAAAATGTTCCCCAAACTGTCACAAAGGTGGTTTTCTCCATGTCATCCTCAGCCATTTTGATCTGATTGTAGCCTGAAAAACCATCCATGAATGAAAACATGTAGTGCTGGGCTGTATTATCCACCAGGGTATCAATATGAGGTAATGGAAAATTATCCTTAGGGCTAGCTCTGTTTAGGTCCCGATAATCTACACACATCCTTACTTTCCCATCCTTTTTCGGTACCGGGACTATGTTAGCCACCCATTCTGGATACTTGGCTACCTTCAAGAACCCCGCATCGAATTGCTTTTTTACTTCTTCCTTCACCTTCAACAACATCTCGGGCTTCATGCGTCTAAGCTTCTATTGTACCGGCTTACATTCTGTTTTCAAAGGCAGGTGGTGCTCCACAACTCCAGTGTTTAACCCGGGCATGTCTTGATAAGACCAAGCAAACACATCCACATACTCACGAAGCAATTCCTCTAGTTTCTGTCTCTCAGCCAATGGAAGTGCTGTGCCCACTGTGACCTCTTTGACGTTCTCATCATCCCCTAAGTTGACCATATCAATAGCTTCTTTGTTGGGTTCAATAGATCTTTTCTCTTGCTCAATCATTTTCAATAGTTCTGGGGACAAAGCATCGTCGTCTGAATCTACATTGCTATTGAGTTCATCAACGTATATAGAATTTTCAAAATCAAACCCCGGATAGCCGTTAAGGTTATCTTCACATTCATTATTCATTTTCCTGAAAATGTAAAAATTTGACAGATGTGGTTGGTTGTTCATACCAATGGTAGTGAATGAAAGGAGAAAATAGTTATAGAAATGATGATGGATGAAAAGAAAGTACTCGAAATGCACTGAATTTGTTAATTTATTGAAATGATGATGAAGATCAAATTTACAAAAGAATCTTCTAGAACTCTCTAGACCAAGATGTTGATAATCTACCTTACTACATTACAAAAGGAAAAACAAAAAGATAGAAGGTATCCTTTCAACAATCCAGTCTTTCAGCTCTGTGCCCAACAACACCATCATTTCATGCATCCTTTTAAATGAGGAACCCACGAGAGGATCCTTTCATAAGTCCTCCTTCCACTGCTTCTAACGAATCGGGGTGATAGCATCCGCCAAATCGAAATGTATCATAGACGTACGGGATCATCATCCCCTCCGATTCTTCTTCGTATCCTCGGAGGCGGGCTATTCTTTTCTTCCTTCTTTCTTCCAGAATCTTCTTTCTCTCTGAACCAGTGGCCTTGTATCCGAGGCCAAATCTGTCTTTGTTCTCCACAATCTTCATAGGTTTCCCAGATCCTTGAAGGTTTTTCCCTAAACCTTTCCCGACACGCCAGCCCTTTTGCAGTGTCTGTTTAACAACCATCTTGGCAGCGGTTGACAATCGAGGGGTGGGTATTCTTGATCCTTCTCCTACATAGGTTGCGTTCACAATTTCGAAGGCTCTGAAAGAACACTCCAATGCTTCCTCGGCTGCCTCAATGTAGGGCACAGATAAGGGCTTGGTGATCACGTAGTCTTCTTCTCCGGAGACAGAAATTTGTTTATCACCGACAACAAACTTCACTTTCTGATGCAATGATGAAGGAACAGCACCCGCCGTGTGGATCCATGGTCTCCCCAGTAGGAAACTGTATGATGGCGAAATATCCATTACTTGAAATTGGATATTGAAGGTGACAGGCCCGATGTCAATAGGGATTTCAATATCACATATGACGTCCCTTCTAGAGCCATCAAATGCCCTTACAACCATGTGGCTTGGTTGTATGCAAGAAATGTCAATGGGCATCTTTGCCAGCGTGGCCATAGGTAGAACATTTATCGACGATCCGTTGTCAATCAAAACTTTGGCAATCGTGTGGCCCTTGCAACTGGTAGTGATGTTCAAGGCCTTAATACTCCCTCGCCCGTCCGGCGGAATCTCGTCATCACTGAAAGATATGAAATTTGCTGCTGTGATATTTCCCGCCAACTGGCCCATACTGTCGACCGGAATATCATGAGGCACATAGGCTTGATTCAACACCTTCATTAAGGCGTTCCGATGCGATTCTGAATTTAACAGCAGAGATAATAGTGAAATTCGAGCAGACATCTTGTTCAATTGCTCGACCACACTATATTCACTGTGCTTAATCAACTTTAAAAACTCCTTTGCATCGTCCTCTGATACTGGCTTTTGCAAGTTTCCTCCTTGGTCCTTGGAAAATGAGGCCTGTTCCTTTTCTTTCTCCGCCTGATTGTCTTCTTCTTTCTCCTTTCCTTTCCCCTTTCGGGCCCTATCTAACATCTCCGGAGTATAGCGCCTCCCACTCCGCGTAATTCCTCTTACTCCACTTATGTTTGCACTACCCAGTATGGCCAACTTGTCCAAGCCCACGTTGTCTGACCCTTCAATCACTACTTTGAATTCATATTTCCAAGGGACAGCTTTATTACTCTTGTAAGGGAAAGAGCTCGGAATCTTGATTGTCATGGTCGGAGGAGTGACAAAGCTAGATTCTTCCACCTTGGGACTGGTTTTTTCTTTGTAAAATACTGTCATTGTCTTTCCCCATGGATAATCGTCTCCTGAAGACTCAGCTGAAGCAGTACTCACCACATCTTCCTCCTCCTTCGTATAGAACTCTATTAAGAATGAATCCATCATTGATTGAACCACTTGTCGAAATTGATGACAGTTTTGGATAGAATGGCCCACAGATCCTATATGATATTCACACATTTGATCTAAGTCGGGTTCATCTTGATGGACTTTCGATTCCAACGATGCAGGCTGAATCATCTTGGCCTTGGTTAGAACATCGAATACTAGGCTCATTGGAGTCCTAACCTCTTCCACGTGTCTTTTTATGCAAAATTTCCTCCCAACTTCAGCTACACTAACTGATCCTCCACTATGACTGGGCAGTGGGTTAGCATTGATACTTGGCTCCACTTCTTTGGAAAAAGTCAACCTCCCTGATTTGACCAAATCTTGCACCTTATATTTCAAAGCCGTGCAATTTTTCGTTGAATGACCCGGGTTTCCACCATGATAGTCACATCGAGCACTGGGGTCATACCATCTTGGAAAAGGTGGTCTCATTGGCTCCATGTAAAGAGGTGCGAGCATGTGACCTTTTACCAGTTGTGGGAATAAGTCTGTGTATGCCATGGGGATAGGATCAATAGGAGGCCTTTCAGTATTTCTTCGGGGAGGCCTTTGGTTAACAATTGGGCTACTGTTTGGTTGGTAAGGTTAGGCCGTAGGCGTTGGTGTATAGTAAGGTGCTGGAGGACGAAAATCTGGGCGAAAGGTTGGTGGATGTAATGGGCTTTGGTAAGGAACAGGAGAGACATTATTTGAGGTCGGGGAATAGGGTTGGTAATATGGGTAAGGTTGAGGATGTGGTCGAAATCGAGGTGGGGAAGGTGCATATCCCTTATATCGGGGTGTTGTATGGGTGACTGCTTGGGTTTCAACTTCTTTCTTCTTGGACACTCCACCCTTCTTCGAATCACTGCCTTCCAACTTCCCGTTCTTAATTACGTTCTCGATTATTTCACCAGTGATGACCATGTCAGCGAAATTCTTTGTTGCGTTCCCTATCATACGTTCATAATAGGGGGCCTTCAGAGTATTAACAAATAGCACTGTAATCTCCTTCTCAGTCAGAGGTGGCTGGACTTGTGCTGCCGAGTCTCTCCAACGCTGAGCATACTCTTTGAAGCTTTCATTAGCTTTCTTCTCAATGTTCTGCAAGGACAATCTGTCTGGGGCCATGTCTGTGACATGCTTGTACTGAGCAATAAATGCCCTAGCCAAGTCGCTCCAACTATGAATACGCATACCATCTAGCTGCACATACCATCTAGCAGCGGACCCCGTGAGGCTATCTTGAAACACATGTATCAACAGCTTGTCATCATGGTTATAAGCAACCATCTTACGACAATACATTGTCACATGAGTGATGGGGCACTTGGTCCCATCGTACTTCTCAAACTCAGGAGTCTTAAACTTAGGAGGGATCACCACATCTGGAACTAAGCACAATCCCATTGCATCCACTGACCCATAGAAATCACTGCCCTCGATGGCCCACAGCCTTTCCTCTATAATGCTGAACTTTTTAGAGTCGGAATCGCCTTTTACCTCCGACACGCTACCCTTCAACTTCTCTTGCTCTCTTGGATCATCTAAGTCAGGGACTTGAATTGGATCCACAGGTCTTGTCCCTTGAGTGAGAGGTATAGGCACTATGATATGAGGTTGTGCTGAGGCACTCGGTGCTCTCGGATACACATAAGCGTAGCTGCCCATAGGCTGTGGAGGAGGTGGAGGTGGACGTATTCCTTGTGAGGTTTGGACATAAGGTGGAGGTGGAGGCATGCCTTCTGAGGATTGGGCATGAAATGGGGTAAACCCTAGAGGGTATTGGGGATCATCATCTTCCCGGGGCTGATCTGTCCCTGGGTTAGGTGTTTCTCTAGCCACTTCCTTCTCTCGGTTCATCCTTGTCATCATTTCCATTAAAGCGGCTAACTGCCCTCGGATTTCTTCTTGCGCTTTCTCCATCCTATCCATTCTATTACCATGTTCTTCCTCCATTGCTCTTGAGCGCGACCGGGTATTGTATGAGTGTTTGGGAATTTGGGCTGGAATCTTGAATGTTGAAGCTACCCTTGAATCTTGATTACCACAGTAAGAAACTAATTACTACATGATGCAATCATGTTTTATTTAAACTATATGAGGGAATGAATGAATGTGATGTTAGATGAATGAATGTGATGTTAAATAAATGATACTTCAAGGGATATTTAAGCCATAACAATTTCAACAAAAAGGAACTTTCATTCATTCAAAAAGTCACTTGTTACATTCCGATCATATTCTGATTAAATCCATAAAAACGACTAACTTGCTGATATTGATCCCTAGCCTCGTCTAAAAAGTTCAGCAGCTTTTGCCCATATTTTTCTGTCGGAAGGATTTCTTGTCTCAGAGCTTCAGCTTTATCAACCATTTCCCTTGCCGATGTCACGGCCTTGCAAACTTGAGTGGCCATATGCTCAATATATTACTGCCTCCCTAGACTTCTCACTCTCCACGTCATGCTTGCATCTTGTGCCATCTCATATCCATAGCTCCAGTTGTTTTCACTTCGCTCCCAATCTTCTATTATTACTTTAATGTGGTCCTTATGTGCTTGTAGCTGTTCCTCTAACATTTGAACCTTTTGTTGCAATATAGCTTTTTCGTCATCTACTTCAACTTGCTTTCCTTTTTTCAACTTCTCTTTCAGTTCCTCATTCTCTTTCTGACATTGGGCTAACTTCCTTGCACTAGCTGAGTACATGCCTTCCCAATTTTGTCGTTCTTGGGACAAATAGGCAACTTCTTCTTCGCTTTTCTTCGCTTTGTGCGCCCAGTGTTCTACCCTTTTGTGCAAGTCTTCTAATTCTCTTTTTCTTTCATTTGAAGTTTGCATGATCCCTCCAACCCTCATTTCAGATCTCAATTTCTTGTTTTCTAGGTGCAGATTTCTGAGATCCTTGTTGGTGACGTTATGTTCTTGTTGGACCTTCTTGAGCTTGGCTTCTCTCATTTCCGCCTCGTACTTGAGCTGTTCCATCTCTTTCCGAAGCCTCAAATTCTCTTGTTTCCACCTTTCCTCATCTATCCTGAATTGTTGCCTGGCGATCTCGACCTCAGATACTTCTTCTTCCGGTTCTAAAGGCATGTTGTATTCTCTCGAGAGAAACACCACCTCTCTTATTTGATTTTCCCTCCATATCAGGTATTCCGGGGTAGCTTTATCAGAGAGGGGTCCAAGGTTGATTCTTCATGCTTGTTTCCATGATCGAACCACTTGCTCTCCCCTTTTCATTGCCTTTGGCTCACCGTAAGAAAACTCCAAATCACTAAGCCCATGTGTTAGTGGAATAAACTGTTTAGCTCCAAACTGTCTTAGCACCATAAGTGGTGCATAGCTTACCACTCCCCATGGTCCTAGAAGTTGCACCCATGATTCTTCTCCGCATCGATACAAGACCGGCACATGAGGCATCCAAGGCGTCATCCATACAACCAGTTTCTCCCTAAGCCTTTGCAAAAAATCCACCCATTCTTCCTTGCTCTTCGGCTTCGACCACTTATTGTTGCAAAACTCTTTAACTGGAGCACGATGATGTAGGAAAGTTCTCTTAAAGGCCTTTTCCTCACACTTGAAATGACTTTTAGCCCAAACATGCAGTAGCTGTGCACATCCCACAAATCGCCCTTCTCCGTTCCTCCGACAATAATTCAATGACCTGAAGGTTTCTGCTAGTATGGCAGGTGCTGGATTCCCATTATTCTCGATTTGCTCAAAAAAGTCGATCACTGCTACTTCAATGTGCTCTAGCACCTTAGGGAAGATAATCAAACCATAGATTACTAAAGCAAAAGCCGCCAATCCTTGCTGGTCACTAAGATGTCCCTTGATAAATGCATGAAGAAAATCCCAGGGCATACGAACATTGGATCCCTTCTCCTTTTTATGAGAGTCTATGTTTTCCGGTCTGACTCCCATAAGTTTGGCTAGCTTCTTGCGGTATCCAGATTTTGGCTTTCGAACATAGATCTTATCCGGACTTTTCAGGTCAATACCTAACAGGACGGAGTACTCCTCTACTGTAGGTGTCAAGTCCATTCCATTGAAAGAGAAGCACCTATGGGAGGGATCCCAAAACTGAATAGCAGCTCTGATCAGTGGTTCTTCAACTTTTACAGCAATCAAAGACTCTATTTGGCCATATTTTTCATGGAAATCCTTCTTCCCTTCTTCACTGATTTGATCCCATAAGTTGGCTAAATCTATTAGATTATTTTGTTGGAGGTTTAGATTCACTTCTTGTGGGAGTGAGGACATGAAATTCCCAGTCAAGCAATCTCCTTTCACTTGTTGAACTTTTTCAGACCAAATTCGTACCTCCCGGTAGGAATCACATGGAACATTCACAGACGACGAACAAGCTAGCCTTTCTATGGATTCAGTGAAAAATTCCTCGTTGCCAAGAGCCATGGTTAAAATATCCCCTTATGTGACTATGTGATGCAAGAAGATTCATGCAAGGGACAACAGAAAAACAAATACAAATCAGTATGTGTATAAACAACATAAACATGGAAATAAAAGCAGATAAAGGATGTGATGCTTATTTATGTCCTATCAAAGGTCCCTCTCATAATAGGGAAGGAATGGCTCTATCCCAGGTTGGTCTCCTCACAACATACTATACGCTGGTTTAAGGTTTCACATAGCTACAAGGTTCCCAAATCTTTCCGTACTGTCGTCCACACTGGACTAGTAAGGAACAGATCTGAGTGGGAGTATTTCACTTGCCATTGCGGAGGTGATTACCTCACGAGAGCATAGCTACTTTACCCCCTCTTAAGGAGGACGGAACCCGGGAGTAGGGCTCATGTTATGCCAATGCACTTATGTATGCAACAATAAATGAGTATATGTCCTACTTTATTTATTCAACAACAACCTTATACATAATGAATGTAATAAATCAAATAATAGATGAAATGAAGTTTTTTTTATTTTAAGTTCTATGTAGAATTTATTTTTATTTTTATTCTTTAAGTTCAAATGCCAATCAAGACTATCAAATTAAAATTTAAGATACCATATGGTTATTTGATGGTTTGATCCTCTTAGCGTCCCCAGTAGAGTCGCCAAGCTGTCGTAACGGCTTCATGCTCGACGATTTTGAAAAACATTTAAAAACAAGGGAGTCGCCACCAATCTTTTTGACTAGGTGTGATTGGTCACCTAAAATATTTATCTTTTTAACAAAATCTCAAAATTAATTAAGTTTTATTAAAAAGATAATTTTTGAGGTCTGCGAAAACAAAACTTGGGTTCGGGGGTACGGTTACGTGTGAGGAAGGATTAGCACCCTCACAACGCCCGTTAAAAAACGGTACAATCCAACTACACGGTATCTTTTGATTTTAATAAAATAGTCTTGGCTTAAGTTTAATTCGTTTATTATATTAAAAAAAATCGTGCGTTTGCTTAAATATCACTATTATATGTGTTTAAAAATTCCATTATGAACATGAACACCATTTATTGAAAAATTAGATCAAATATCCCAATACTCTGGTAACATTTGAAATAATTCCCCTCACCTAGAGATTTCTTAAGAATCACTACTTGTGAGTTCTATAAAACCTCATCCTTGGTGGTGCTCATGTTATTTTATAATTAATCTTGTACGCATGTAGTATTGATAAAATGTATGATGCATACGGAATTATGAAAAAAACTTTATACTTTAATTTTTATTAATGAAACTCTTAATATTGAAAATTTTAACTAAATATCCCAATACTCTGGTAACATTTAGCTAATTCCTCTCACCTAGGGATCAGTCAAGAAATCACTACTTGTGAGTTTCATGACATCCCATCATCGGAAGAATTTCATTTATTTTGAAATTAATATTTTTTTATGCACATGATGCAAGCATATAGTATGAGATGCATATGAAATTATAAAAAACTTTGTATATAAAATTTTTTATAAACGAACTCTCGATATTGAAAAATTTAACTAAATATCCCAATACTCTGGTAACATTTAGTTAATTCCTCTCACCTAGGGATCAGTTAAGAAATCACTACTTGCGAGTTTCATGACATCTCATCATCGGAAGAATTTCATTTATTTTGAAATTAATATTTTTTTTGATTTATTGTCTTGATTCCTTTGATTATTTCCTTTTATTAAAATTCCATTATTACTTATTTAATTAATTTAACTATCATTCTTTACTTTTGGAAACTTTATTATGATTAATTTTTATTATTTTGTATTTATGTATTTCTAAAAATCCCCTTTTGTTTATTTCTCTCAATTGTTTTTATTACCTCTTTTGTTTTTATTAGTTTTTATTTAATTAATATTTCTCTAAACACTCTTTATTTGTCAGAACTCTTTATTTATTATATATATATATTTATTTATTCATTAATTTTTAATTTTTTTTCCTTTTAAAAAACAAATAAGTATGAAATTGGATATTGAGGAATAATACCGAATATCCCAATACTCTGGTAACATTCGATATAATTCTTCTCATCTAAAGTTTTTCGAAGAATCGCTACTTGCGAGTTCTACGAAGACTTATCATCGAGATTCCATACTTATTTTATTTATTTTGTTATTATTCTTTATTTATTATTATTATTTTTTTCCTAACCCACATTGCATTTATCTAACAAAAATTTATTTTTATTTTAAAAATATGTTTTTATGTATAATTTATGTATATATATACATTTATATATATATATATTCATATATGTGTTAAAGCTATATATATTTTGTATTTACATGTATGTATTTTACACATTTATTTACATTTTATTTTAAAACTATATATTTATACATTTTTTATTTATTAATATATGTATTTTATAAAATTTATATACTTTAAAACTATGTACTTTACATATTTTATATTTATTTATCTTTTCTTTTAAAACTATGAGTTCATTTTATTTTATTCTATATTTTTATATATTGTATTATACTGTTTATTTATTTGTTTATTTATTTATCTTTTGCCATGATAATACAAAAAAACCTAAAACAACTTATTTTATAAAACTAATAAATGAAATAAATAAATAATAAAAGAAATATACCCAAAATAGCCCAAATGGGGGACCTAAAAACGAGCCCAAGCAGCAGGGCCCACACCTGCCAACGGAGAGGGTCGCGTGCGGGTTATGGATCCGGATCGGGCAAGACACGCGGGAAAGGGAGAGCCGGGTCGCGGGGGGATTGCGCGGACTTCGGGTCGGGTCGGGTCGGACGTGGGGCGCGGGTCCTCAACCTCAAAACGCACCGTTTTGCTATCCTATAAAAAGCCTATTTTTTTTGTTTCTCCTCATTTTAGCCAATCCTCTCCAAAAAAAACCTCTAAACCCAAAAAACTCTCTCAGCCCCTCAGCCTCCGGGTGGTTGCCGGCCGCCGTGCGCCACCGTACGTCGATCGCCGGTGGTCCTCCCCGTAAACTTAAAACACTCCCCCCGTCTCCCTCATAACAAATCTGAGCTCCGTTTCCCCTACAAACAACCCTAACCTCACAAATCTAGCCTTCCGAAAACCACTTTCCTCCTTTTTTTTATTCTGTTTTCTCCATTTTTATTGTTGATGGTTTTGGATCCGGTTGTTGTGTTTTGTTTCTCTCTTATTTTTTTGCAGGTGGGGATTTAGATCTTAGAACTAGGGTTTTGGGGGGTCTCGGTTATGGGGTTTTTTCAGATCTGGGTTAGGGGGTTTGGTAATGGTGTGATGCTGATGATGATCTGAGTGATGGTTGGTGGCCGGTGGTGGTGATTTAGGTCTTGGTGATGGTGAGGATGAGGCTTGGGTTGGTTGCGTTAGTGGTTTTTTGTGGTGATGGTTTGGTGATGGCAATGGCGGTGATGATGGTGGTGTTAGTTGAGAGTTAGTGGTGAGTGGCTTCGGTGGTGATGGGCAGTGGCTGTGGCGGTGAGTGCTTAGGGTTTTTGTTCTCTCCTCTCCGTCCCCAGAAGAAGAAGAAAAATCCTTGCTTTGGGTCCTCTTAAACGACATTGGAGCCTTTCCCTAGCCTTTCAAAATCACAAAATCAGTAGGTTTCTATTGAAGCGGGATTCACGGGATGGGGAAGATGATTTTGCCGGGGGGTTGCGGCGCCGACGGCTGGGCAGGGAACCGACAGATCTGGCCGATAGATTTGGTAGATCCAAAGCATTTAATGCTTCACTGTGACAATGGGACTGATAATAATAATAATAATAATAATAATAATAATAATGATGATGATAGAAATAATAATAATAATAGTAGTAATAATAATAATAATAATAATAATAATAATAATAATAGAAATAAAAAGATAATAATAATAAAAAAGAAAAGATAATAATAATAATAATAAAAACAGTAATGATAATAATAATAATAATAATAAAACCCATGTGATAAAAAAAATAAAAAAAATAACAATAATAATATACATAATAACAAAACAAATAAAATAAAAATAAAAACAAATATATAATAATAAAAATGAAAACAAAAACAAAATAATATAAATAAAACAAATAGATACAAATAAAATACTAATAAAAATAAATTTACTCATTTTAATGGGCCTTGAAGCCCAATATTTTATTTTGGATTTTGAAAGTCCGATTGAGTTTAAAACTATCAATTTGGACAAAATTTGGTGTCTACACCTGTGCATGGAAAAAATGAGTGTTCCTGTCCCCCTCACGTAACCATTGCACTCTCGACCTTTGTTTCCAAACAACTTCATCTCGTTCAAGCAATGAGTTAATCTCCTGTCGAATCTCACGCCGCCTTACCAATCTGTCAGCATTCACCCGATCTGCTTCAACCTTTTTCAATTCTGACATAAGCTTCCACTTTTGCCTCTTCATAGAATTAAAAGCCCGCTCCCCACTGCTTTAAATTGTTCCTAACTTCTCTTAACCTGTAGAGGAATGACAAGTGGGTACTTCTTTCCTAAGTGCCTTTGACTACACGTTCACATGCAGCCTCTTTTGCCCATACTTCCTCAAATCGAAAGCTACCACTCCTTGTTATTCTAAGATCACTGCATCTCTTCGTTTGTATCATAATTGGTCGATGATCTGAGACTGGGGCTTCTAAATGTTGAATAGCATAATGTGGAAATGTGGAAACCCGATCTAATGTACCAACACAACGGTCAAGCCTCTCTCTAATAAGCGTATCAACATTACATCCTCTCTCCCATGTGTGCCAAGACCCATCAAAGCCCAAATCCACCAGATTACAAGCATCCAAGGCCTCTCGAAAGTTTGCCATCTGAGTCTCTCATCTGTCACTTCCTCCCTCCTTTTCATGCATCCACATAACTTCATTAAAATCACCAAAAACAATCCAAGGAGTTGAATTATTAACAGCCAAATTCCTCATCAGACTCCATGATTCATCCCTTCTAGCAGCATTGGGTTGCCCATAGAAACCAGTCAAACGCCATCCCCCTATACTACCCTCTTCCTGTACCTCCATATCTATATGATGCAATGAAAAACTTTTCAAAGATAAATTTATCTCAGCCTTCCATAACATTGCCAATCCTCCACTACTGCCATTAGCGCTAACACCATAGCAATTTGTCATTCCACATATCCTCCTAATTCGATCCATTTTCCTAACATGTAGTTTTGTTTTAGATAAAAACACTACATGGGGATCTTTATTTTACACTAGCTCCTTAAGAGCTCTCACTGCGCATGGGTTCCCAAGCTCACGGCAGTTCCATGCCATGCACCTCATGGCTCTCGGCGGGACTGGTATCCAGTCTCCGTCGCTTTCATTTCATTTGTAGGCCTGCAAATTCTTTTCTCTGTTCCTCCTTGTACCATAGTTGTACCTCCTTCAGCATCCTGCTTACAGTTCACCAAATTAGTTGAAGCTTCCCTTTTCTCCTTATCAACCCCTCGTGCCTTTCTTTTCCATTTTGTTTGGCTTTTAATGCACGCCTCCTCCTCTTTATACTTGACACATTTTGTTTCATCTTTGCCCTCCATTGTCAACACCGTGTTCTTTAGAATTGGACCCACATCCCGGCTTGAGGTTTCATGGCCATGTAAATTAGTCTCTTCACCATGTTTTATTATTTTGCCATGTGTCACAACTTGATTTGGTGGGTCCATATTGCCATGTAAGAGTTCCTGGTCAGATACATTTTTTAAAACATCACCTTTAGTCGAATCCATCTCTTTTTCATGCATCATGATTCCAGATTTTACGCCATGCTCTTTGTAACCACTTTGCACAGTTATGCCACCCTTGCGAAAACCGCTACTAGCCTCTGAACCGGCATCCTCCAATGCAACTTCACCTGCAATCGGTAACTTCTCTAGCCTCGGTGTCTTGATCGGCTCCCCAGAAACTCCTTTTGTGTTCGAATACACTGGTAAACTCGTTCTTTGATGGTTGTCTCTTTCTCCCCACGCTGGAGCTCGTAACCAAGGACCATATTGCTCAATAACATGTTCATCTTTCTCCGTAGAGGATGGGCACTCCACCATTATATGTCCAAGAAGACCACAATGGTAACAGTAATTTGGCAACCGTTCATACGTAATGCGACACCAAATCTCTTTCCTTCCATCTGGAACTATGAGGTTAACAAATATCCTTAGAGGCTTAGTAACGTCTACTTGCACCCTTATACGAATAAAATTTCGACCACCTCGATTAGATGAAGAGGCATCATATTGTAGAAAGGATCCCACTTTGTTACCAAGCCTCTCCCCCACTTCGGCTCTTATCATTTTCAGAGGGAGATCATGAATTCTCACCCAGAAACTCGCCTTATTGAATACGTAATATGAAGTTCTCAAATCTCCATCATATTCTGTAAATAGAATGAGATGTTTGTTAAACATCCATGGGGACCCATCAATAACTCGCTGTTTATCCCTAAGCGATGCAAACTTGAATAGGAACAAATTGGAATCCAGGACCATCGTCTCCGCCTCTCTTGACAGACGCCAAACCACCCGCAAGAGACTCAGCATTGCCTCTGTCGTAACGGCTTCGCGCTCGACCATTTTGAAAACATTTTTAAAAACAAAAGGAGTCGCCACCAATCTTTTTTGTAAGGTGTGATTGGTCACCTAAAAATATTTATCTTTTTAACAAAATCTCAAAATTAATTAAATTTTATTAAAAAGACAAATTTTTGGTCTGCGAAAACAAAAATCGGGTTCGGGAGTACGGTTATGCGTGGGGAAGGATTAGCACCCCCACGACGCCCGTTAAAAAACGGTACCATAATAATCATGTGTTATCCTTTGGTTTTAATAAAATGGTCTTAATTTAATATTTAAAATTAATTCTTTTTTATTCCAATCTTTTTATTCAAAATCATTTTTTATTTGTAACTTTATTTTGGTTTATTTTAATAGGTTAAACTTTATTTTTTGAAAGTAAATGTGAACCTTTTTGTATTGAATAATTAAATCGAATACTCCAATACTTTTGGCAGCATTCGAAATAACTTTCCTCACCTAGAGATTTCTTAAGAATCACTACTTGTGACTTCTACAGAATCTCATCCTCGGAAAATTCACACTTGCTTCGAAAATTATTATGAATGCACATGATGCAAACAAATAAAAATGATGTAAATGAATTTTTAATTTTAAATTTCATTATTTATTTGTTGATTTATTTATATTTCTTTGTTTTTAAAAAAACTTATTCATTTTCTTTTTATATAAAAATTTAAATTATTGAAAAATAATACTAAATATTCCAATATTTTTGGCAATAATTAGTACGACTCTTCTTACCTAGGGATCAGCTAGGAATCACTACTTGTGACTTCCGTAGCATCCCATCATCGGAAATATGTTTAATTAAATTTAAAATTTATTATTAATTTTCTTTTAAAAACTTATTTTTATTTTTAACAAAAAATAAAATTATTGAAAAATCATACTAAATATTCCAATACTTTTGGCAACATTTAGTACAACTCTTCTTACCTAGGGATCAGCTAGGAATCACTACTTGTGACTTCCGTAGCATCCCATCATCGGACTTTTACTCAATTAATTTTAATTTTATTATTAATAGAAATTATGTATTTTTCATATCTCATTTATTCATATTAAAAAAACATTTATGTAACCTATCAACTAACCATGTGTTTTTCTAACCTTATTATTCAACATATATTATAATCCACATATTTTAACATATAATAATAATAATAATAATAATAATAATAAACAAAAGGTTAGAAAAATCATACCCAAATTGAAAGCCCCAAACTAATGGACTTGGGTGAGTTGTGGGCTGCCAAAAGAGGGCCCAAAAGCCAAAAGGAGCCTGCTGGATACTGGGCCCAACTAGGACCGGGTTGGCAGACTCGGGTCGGGTCGGATCTAGCGGATCGGTGCGCGGATCCCTCTTCACGGGTCCACGCGCGGATCTTTCCTTCTTCCCTTTTTTTTTTCACTATAAAAGCCTATATTTTTTTTTACTTCATTTTCTTCTTTTTTCCTCAAAAAAAATTTTTCAGAGCCTTGGAAGGCTCTCGGCTGGGTCGGCCAGGCGATTCCCGGCCGCCGCTGGGTCCGCCGCTGGCCGCCGTCTCCGGTGGTCGGATCCTAAAAAGTCTCCGACTTTTCGAAAGCCCTCCGCCTCCTCTTTTCGTTTCATACATCCGATTCACCCAAAAATCACCCTAACCCTGTGGATCTGGCTTTACCGAAGAGCCTCCTTCCTCTTTTTTGTTTTTTCTTTTCGGATCTGGTTGATATTTTGGTTGTGGCTATGGTTCTCTGGTTGTTGGTGTGTGTGTGCGTGTGCGTGTGCGTGTGTTTGTGTGTTGGTTTGTGTTTCAGATCTAGGGCTTCGGTTTTTGTCGTAGGTTTGGGGTTGTGGTTATCGGGTGGCTGTTGTGGTGGTGGTTTCGGTTTGGTTGTTTTGTGGTTTTTTTGTTTTGTGTGTTTTTTTTTGTAGGTGGGGGTTCTAGGGTTTGAGGTTTCGGTTTGGTGAGGGGGAGTTGGGTCTCGATTTTTTGGGATTTTTGGTGAGGGTTACGGGTGGTTTGGGTTTTGGTGAGTGAAGGCCCAGGTGAGGCTACGGGTGTTGGGGGTTTTCGATTGGTGAAGGGGGCTCTCGACAGAGGCAGAGGTGGTGAGTGGCTTCGTTGATGGTGATGAGCTTAGGGTTTCCCGTTCTCCTTTTCTGAGCTGAGGATTGAGGGGATTCTTGTAGGGGGAGTGGTATCGGGTTTGGGAATGGTGGCTGGTAGGGGTTGATGGACCGGTGACAGACCTGCCGGTGGCAGGAGTTGGTGGTGATTGATGGACTGATAATAAATAATAATAATAATAATAATAATAAAGTAATAAAAATAAAAATAATAATAATAGTAATAATATAATAATAATAATAATAACAGATAATAATAAAAATAATATAAATAAGAAAAATAAAAATAAATACATATATATATGAAAATGGGACAAAATTAAGTGTCAACAGCCTCTTTTTGGAAGCTTCTCTTTGTTAATAATTTCGCCATCAGTCACTTTTTACTTTCTTCGTTGTCCTCCAATCCATTAATTCCATCTGTTCGCACTCCCGCTTTTTCTTCTTCGGTCAGCCTTAATCCCTCCCACGCAATCTCCAAAGTTTCCTCCATTTTCTGTTCACAGATTACTAATGACTCTACTTACTAACAAACAAGTAAAACTAAATCAATCCCAAAGACTAACAGGAATCTTGAGTATAGCGATCATTTACGAAGACAAGACTAATAACTCCTACAGGCATGTTTGCAGAGGAGACGAGTATAAGAAGATGGTTATAAAAAAATATATATATATAAATACTGAATCCCAAATTTAACTCATTATGTATATTGGTATCATATAATTGGTCAAAAAAGCGTTACGTAACTTAACTGCTTTATATTTTTAAAGATTGACAGCTTTTGAAAAGTTGGTTAATGTTTTATGCCCTTACATCGGGGTGGTAATTTAGTCTTCAATTATATCTAATCAAAGACTAATTAAAGAACAATATAACTAAGCCAAGACTTTGGAGTTGATCAATATATATAATATTAAGGGCCAAAAAACATAGCTGGGACAATCTAAAAGGATAGTTGGCAACTTTACTAATGCACCTACATTCTTAAATTAAGTCATTATTATCAAAGGGGTAGTTTTTAAACATGAAAATGCAAAAAAAGAAGGGGTGCTAAGTGCAACCCATTGAACCGGGCTGGCTTATAAATAGTAAGACTAAGAGTACGGCTAAACTAAGCAATTCACCGACACATTTAAGCTTCGGATTCTAGTCTTTTTTTTTTTTTGGTGAAATCGGATTCTAGTCTTTCATTATTGTGTGAGGCATAAAAGAAAAATGTGAAAACAATGGTGGTGGTGGTGGAGGACTGGTGGTGTCCAACATTGCCTTCCAAAATAACTACCTAACCCTGCCTAGATTGTCCCCTGTGGGGACAAATATCTATGAGTTTGATTTGCCTCGAATCGACTGAAATACCTGTCATTCTCACCAGTTAAATGTTTTGTTTTCACGCTCCATACGAAATTTCCACTTGTTTATATTGGAAAGATTCAAGAAATAGACAATGAATGAAAAAAGTTTGAGCTAAAATTCATTCTAAATTAATGTTTTTTTTTTTTAAGTTCAAGTCAGCTTGCAGGCATTTCATTTCTAGTTCGTCTTAATCTGAAAGAAGCAGATGTAATAGATGAAACGACTGAGAGTTTCAACTAAGATTACACCAAATTCATATTTTAAAGCAGATTTAAGAACAGAAAAGCAAGTGGATGTAAGGAGTGATATTATGTTACTTTAGAAAAAAAATTAAATGGTTAAATTATTGGAAGTTAGTCCAACCCCTAATCACAAATGTCATAATACTACAGTGAACTTGTGTCAATATAAAAACCATAAAAAAAGAAATAAGCTGAAAAAAGTCAAGCAATGAATGCTAAACAATTCAAAGTAATATCAGAAGAATTCAACCAATATACCCAACAAGAATTCTCTCTTTCTCTTGATTTAAAAAAAAAAAAACAAGAATTCTCTTTTTCTCTCTCAACCCCACCAACTCCTATAAGTTCACTGTTCTGCTTTTTCTTCTTTTGCTTTGATCAGCTCCAGTAAAACTTTGCTTTTTTATCTTTTTCTGTTTAGGATAATTATAGTTACCATTAATCACTAATGACAAAAGCTGCTTTTCTATTAGAATTAGAATTATATCATACTTCTTCATATATCAATGCCTATTAGTCTAAATAAAGGAGTACCTGGTTTTTTGCTACCTAATCCCAGGCTCCTTACTTAATGGTACCATTTGTGGGTCTCTTTTGTATTCTAAAAAAATTAGTATATCATTATTCCTTTTAAGTTATATCTATGTTTTGCTTCAGGGTGTTTTTCAGTTTTCACTGCTTTGTTTCTGTCATCTTTTCTTGCTTTGATGGTTGGCTGAGAGAGATGAAATATCTTGGAGATTGAATTTCCGTTTCTTTGGAAGTAAAAATGGGGTTGCAATTGACTCTCCTGCTGGTGACAATATGTATAACTGTCAGTGCTATGTCAGTTGATGGATCATCAGGTAATGAAGTTTATATCTGATTTTTTCTAAGCTGGTTTTCAGAGCAGGTTATTTTTGATCCATGCATTTGCTTGACGATCTTAATTTAGATTTTCATGGAACTTATTTAAAGCCCATTCTAAAGATCTGTCTGTTTAAACTAATTTATTTTATCAAGAAGTAGGATGATATACTTTGAGCTTGTTCAGAAATTGGCAATGGAGAACTTAAATTTAAGTATCAGAAAGAATCTGCATTTCACGAACACCAAGAACGCTTGTATGAGTGAATTGGAGTCGGCGTTTTCACATTCCAGGCAAGAGTTGTCAGTTTTATGACAATTTCACGATTCTTTCATGGCTCTTTAGAAGCCGATTTCCTGGTGATCTTTTGTTCTAAGGGAGAATTTCTTGGTCATTCCTACATACATTCCATGGCTGGTTGAGTTTAATGATGATGGATGACTTGTCCAGAAACTAATAGATTGCTTTGACCGACATGCTGGTGTTACATTTACCTCCATCATTTTATTTGAAGAAAATGTCCAGGAAAATCAAACCCTTTATCATTTAAGAACTTCACAGCAATCATGATCTGTCGCATTACTGAGTGCTGTTATAAACTTCTGTGAGATTTACTACTTGGAAAGTCCATTTCTTTTCAAAAGACAACCTTGCGAAACGAGTTCATGCTGATCAAGAGATACATCAACAAATCCAAATTTAGTTTTTTTTTTGTTATTCTGCATAATCATTAATGTATACCCATAAATTGCTGTCACAATTAGTTTCCATCTTGGTTTCTGCAGTTATTTGATTAGAAGTCGATTATGGACTCTGCCTTGTTCACATTCTGTTTTAATCCCTTCTTCCCTCTTTCATTAGTGACCACTTTAGACATAGAGGTTTCTTCTTTTCCAGTTAAAATAATTTTTTCATTGTTGCCTGAGCCTGATCTAAACACTATAAGTTTAATAACCAAAGCAAGCCCTGGCATCTTCATCAACATTATTATGTCCTATTTGGGGAAACCCCCTAGCTTGCTAGTCCTTTGAAATAAAAGTTCCTTTCTATAATAAGTCATTGCCTTATAATCATCGAAGTGATGTTTAACTGTATGATTCTTGACTCTGAATTGCTATTGAAATTTCAACCATGAAGTTTAATTCCTTTATATTCTGTTGTAGATCACATGAAATTTATGAATCTTTGCTATTAGATTCTTGACTGGTGTGCATTAGACTTGTTCTCTCTCAGGATGTAATGTGGCCATATAATAGCTATAACTTCTCTGCTTCTGCAACTTAATGAAGGCACCTTGTCTAAGATGTCACATGTTGATCCACAGTCTAGAAGTACCTGTGTCTACTACTTCCTTACTGAACTATATGTATATTGTGCAATTTCAAGTTTGGACCAGAGTTATCACAGAATTTGGTATTTAGGTTCTGATTGTATCATAGACTGGGCTGCATGGTATATCCTTTAAATTAACCCTTAGATATGGTTCTAAAACTCAAATGATGAATCAGTAAACTACCAATGTTATTTTAGCAGTAATGATATGATAGATGGAAATAAAGTTAAATTACATTACAATGCTTTGAAGTTGTTATGCAATCAATGTAATATGTCTGTTGAAGTGTTGCAGGGGAAATTTCCCCTGTAAAGTACTGGCCTAAAAAACAAATCATACAAGTGTTGCCTCTCTAGTCCATCATGAGGTTCATCATTGATGTTACTAATTACAAGCATTTGCTAATGGAGGTTGCTGCTTAATCCGCCTCTCTTTTTTGGTTGTCCTTTTTTTATTTTCGATGCAGTAAGAACTTCATGGCCACCAAGAGGAACTCCAACAGAAACACCAACTGTTCATCCTAACGGGCTATGTCAACCACCATCGACACAACCAGGTGAACCTCACAAAATGAGATTTTGATCAACTAAGACTGGAAATAACCAAGTGGTTGATTTCTTCTTGGATCTTAAGTACTGACTTTTGTTCCTTAGACCTTGTAATCCACCAATTCCTGTTTTATATGAACTGACACCAACTGTCCTAGACAATGGTGCTATATATAATCTTACAAAAGAGTTTTATAAAACAAAGAACGAAACTTTTCAGTTAATTGTATTTCCATACCATCACAGTGTTGCTGTTCATGTCTAATAATTTGATGACCCTTAAGTTAATTGGTTGGGTCTGTTTCAAAATGATGCTACAGATCCAGCCCCCTCTCTGACACGAACTCCTCCCAGCTTTGGCAGGACAAGAAATGGAGAGTTGGCTGCTTCCCCTTCTGACAAAGTATTTTATCATTCATCTTCCATGGATAACTCTCCAACTAAAGGTAAGCTGATAATCTAGAATGGCTTTTCTCTTTCCAAAAAGAATCTGTAATAGAATTGATTCTTCTACTTGAAGCCATCAATGAAGGTTCTTCTCTTTTATTTGTAGCCTTCCATCCACACCATGCCTTGAATCCTTCAAGTATTTCAGTTGCACCTATTGCTTCATCTTTTGGAGCGCCTGCAAAGGATTGGATTTCTGGTCCTGCATCCTCACCTGCACTCTCATTTCATAAGCATCATCATGCAAGGAAAAATTTCAGAAACTCTGCTCCTGAACCCTCTTATTCAATTCATCATGCTGTTGACAGCCAGCATGGTATAGTTCTCTCCCTTGAATAGCCCATACCGGTTCATTACAGATCTCTTGAATGCTTGTTTATTTTTTTTGAAGTGGTTTATTCTTGAGGACTAAAACTAATGAATATACATTTACTTACTCATAAACTACTAAATGTACAGTTCCTGCAGTCTCCCCTTCTCAGTATTCCACTCCCAGCTGGGTTTCTTCTGCACCCTCACCATCACCTACAGATCTGTCAAGGCACTTTCATAGTATGGGACAGCTTACTCTTTGAATTTGCTTAACATTGCATTTTTTTTGCTAACTTTACAATGGTAATAAGTATCTTACTCTGATCATCTTTGTAGAAATGCCCATTCTTCAGCCTGCAATTTCACCTATTGCTTCTTCCTTGAAGAAGAAGAAGAAGAAGGCTCCACCACCTTCAGTGGTTATTGCACTACCACCTCCACCGCGTAATAAAGGTTCGTGTTAGTTTTGTATTACTTTTAACCTGTGTTTTCATCCAGAATTCCTGTTAGATTTTGTAGATCAGTAATCCTCTTGTCATGAAAAAAAAATTTACATTTGATACCATTTGCAGATTGTACATCAGTGACATGCACCGAACCCCTAACATATACACCTCCTGGATCACCTTGTGGTTGTGTCTGGCCAATTCAAGTTAATCTTCGGCTTGGTGTTGCAATATATACATTTTTTCCTTTGGTTTCAGAACTGGCTCAGGAAATTGCTGCCAGTGTAGGACTAAACCACAGCCAAGTTCGCATTATGGGAGCAAATGCAGCTAGTCGGGAGCTAGAGAAAAGTACTGTCCTCATTAACTTGGTACCATGGGAAGTAAAATTTGACTATGCAACCGCATTATTAATCAATAAGAAATTTTGGAACAGACAGGTCTCCATAAAGGCTTCCCTTTTTGGTCCCTATGAAGTGGTATACGTTCACTATCCAGGTAATATATCAAATGTCCGTATTTTTAGGATGTTTTCTGGGTGATTTTATCATCAGATAGCATGATGTTCAAGCTGATAATTCAGTAGCTGAAGCACCTACTAGAGGATTCGTAAACCATCTGGTTTTTAGGCTAGTTGATAGGAAAATTCTGAAATTAGAAGAAAGGAGTATTTGCCAGGTTACTTGCCTAAAGATTATTTTTTTTATCATTTCCTTATGTTTTTCATCTTTTTTTTTCTTTTACAGTATATACTTTTGTTAGCCTATGAAAAGTTGTCTTTTGGCTCTTATAGAGAAATTAACTTCTCTGATTTTTGAAGACTTTTGGAGACTAATATTTTGTGTCACTTCTGTCTTTCAACCTGTGCAGGTCTTCCACCCTCCCCACCTGCAGCAAGTTCCAGTGTTTCTGCTATAGATGATGGGCTATACTCTGGTCATAACAATCATGGGCAAGCAATAAAACCTTTAGGAGTTGATGTGCCCAAGAAGAAGCGAGATGGGCTTACACGAAGCATGATAGCTATGATTATTCTGTCAACTTTTTCAGCCTTTCTTGTATGTTCGGGTATCATATGGCTTATTCTTTTGAAATATGGAGCTTGCAACAAAGAACCGGAACATATACCACAAGCTATAACATTTTCTCCAGCAAAACTATCAGGTACTTCTATTATGACTAAATTCTTAGAGGGCAGTTCAAAATTGATGAACCACATATTAAGCCCATAGAACATGATTTGGCTTTCAAATGTCTGAAGTAACCACACCTACTCCAATCAACATTTCCTTTTGTTTTTTATGCTGTCAGATTTTGTTATGGAATCAGGCTTTCTTCTTCCTTACTCGAATTCGAAAGTTCGGTTGCCAGTCTTCTGTTAATCACTCATAATTAGTCAAAATTACTGTTTGAGTGTTTGGGTTTTTCCTCAGACCTCATTTTTGACAAATCATGAAATATAAATTCAACAGGGGCTGATAGGGCTGTGATTCAAGGAAGCATGTCCGGTGCTGCTTCAATGTCCATTAGTTCTAGTGGGATGACATATACAGGATTGGCAAAGAACTTCACTTTAAATGATATAGAAAGAGCTACCAATAACTTTGATACTTCATGGGTGATTGGTGAAGGAGGTTTTGGCATTGTCTACAGAGGTATTTTAGATGATGGAGCTGCAGTGGCTGTGAAAGTTCTGAAGAGGGAGGATCAACGTGGTGGACAAGAATTCTTGGCAGAAGTGGAGATGCTTAGCCGCCTGCACCATAGAAACCTGGTCAAACTGATTGGTATTTGCTCTGAGGACAATATACGTTGTCTTGTCTATGAACTTGTTCCAAATGGAAGTCTTGAATCCCATTTACATGGTGAATATCTTAAGCATAACTAAAATCCCCTTTCATGGTTTCCATTGTTTATGATTAGTCTACTATACATACAGCTTAGAGATGGTTTGATCTCTATCCATATTCTCTCAGGAGTTCACAAGGAAACCGATCTTGATTGGGGTGCTCGAATGAAGATTGCTCTTGGTGCAGCTCGAGGCTTAGCTTACTTACATGAAGACTCCAGCCCCCGGGTTATACACCGAGACTTCAAGTCCAGCAACATCTTGCTGGAGCATAATTTTACACCTAAAGTTTCAGATTTTGGATTGGCTAGAACAGCATTGGATGAAGGGAGCAAACACATCTCAACACATGTAATGGGAACATTTGGGTATGAACTTCTTTACCATCATTCCTGAAACAATCCTTTTCAATTTTCATGACCTGTCATCATTTTTCAACGAAGCTTATTTTATACTTTAATTCTCTCCTAAGAATCAGCTGTTTGGTTTGCTTAGATGGTAGTATGCTAGTGCTTTTTTGTTCCTTTTTTGGCACCCAGAAGACTTATCGCTGATAAACTTTTCATTTTTCAGCTACTTGGCTCCCGAGTATGCAATGACTGGTCACCTTCTTGTCAAAAGTGATGTTTATAGTTATGGTGTGGTCCTGCTTGAGCTCTTAACAGGGAGGAAACCTGTGGACTTGTCACAAACCCCTGGTCAAGAAAATCTTGTTGCATGGGCTCGTCCTCTCCTCACAGCCAAGGAGGGTTTAGAAACACTCATTGATCCAGTTATAAAATCTGATATCTCATTTGATAGCATTGCCAAGGTAGCAGCAATCGCGTCCATGTGTGTGCAGCCTGAAGTATCTCATCGTCCTTTCATGGGCGAAGTTGTTCAAGCATTAAAGCTAGTGTGTAATGAATATGATGAGAAAAAGGAGGTAGAATCGAAAGTTTGCCTCCAGGAGGACTTTCCCACCATTGTAGATAGTAAGGTTAGTAGAATTTCAAGTGAGCTTGTTGAAGCATCAGAGACCTATCACCCAGAACCTGGCAATGATTTTAGCCATGAGAGCAATATGGCACTATCAGCATCAGATTTTTTAGGTATCCCACTAGGACTTGAGGAGCAGGAACCTGGGTCCTTTAGGAGGCACTCGTGTTCTGGCCCTCCAGGAACAGGAAGGAGTAGGCATTTCTGGCAGAGAATAAGAAGTTTGTCAAGAGGCAGCCGAAGTGAGTTCGGATTTTCTGTCAGATTTCGGCGAGGGTCTCAATAAATTTTTGCTAAAACCCTTGTCATTAGAGTTATAATGTCTTCCTTCAGAAATTAGAGTTGGTTTTTTTGAACAAGAACTGGGAAATTTACTTATGCAGATTGATGCTTAAATCTGTCACATGCGCCACAAGGAAAGTTTTGAATTCTTTGCTCGTCTTGAAATATGTCAAACTTGTGTTTTTATCCGTGCCAGGAATACCAATGATAATTGTCATATGATGAAGGTTGAAGAATCAAATACGACATCAATTCAGAAGTTCATGGCAGGACTTTATTGAATGCCATGGATCTTGGAAGAAAATGTTATTATTACTCTGTAAGATATGACAGAATTTTTTTATATAATAACAAAAACTGCATCTACTACAATCAATCAGTGCCATCAACCAATTATCTGATTGGTTTAACTAAACATCATAGATCTTATCCAAGTTTCTGAGGTTCAAAAATGTTAGGTAATCTGTCAACTACAAGTGTACTTAACACAAAAAGGTTTTGCTGGCGTTTTGAAAAAACATTTTCATTTTTTTGACTGTGAAACAGCATATTCATCTGCATTCAATTTTTTGCTGACTTGATTGTCTGCTAGAATGTAGAGAGAATCCAATAGCAGCAAATCAAGCAACTGATGCAGGGCGCAGTGCCAGCCACCGAAGAAAATTAAGCAGGTTAAATGCTAATAATCCCATAGCCTTCATCCGGTTCATAAGAGCAGATAGTCTTTTCTATTTTTTTTCATAATGAGAAACCTTCTAAGAGTAAATTCGAGCAGTTTCTTTATTCTGCAAGATCCTTTTTTGTGATGAAGAATCATCCATTTTATCATTCAACTTTATCAATCATGTGTTGAATTGTTTTCTTTAGCTTTTAATGAATTGTCCTTATTAATCAAAAGTTTTGCCGTCTTTTGGTGCCTTACTTATAGAGTGATTTTAGTGTAAAGTGAATGTTGAAAAAGTGATTACTGAAAATTAAATTATTGAAAAAATAACACTGCAATTTTTTATATGCATTATAGAGAGTGCTGTTTAAATTATATGGAAAGTGATATTGTAATATTTAATGTAATGACAAATTCCAAAAATACATTTAAGTATGAAACAAATTTGGTACATTATTATTAACTTAAAATATAATTACTACATTAAAATGTAAATAATATAAAGTTATAATTATTAATATGTTAATCAATTGTAATATAAAATTTGAGGCATTATTAGTAATTTAAAATATAATTATATTAACGAGAAAATAATATAAGGGTTTGATTTTTTTGGGAGAGGAAGGCATTAGGTTGGGGAAGGTATTTTGGGTGAATTTTTTTTACTTTGCCGAGGATAATGGCTGAAATCACTCTACATCAATTGGAGGTGATGTGGGTCAAGTTAAAGATTACTGAGCTTTTCTATTAGTCAAGCTGAAGAACATTGGGTCAAATGATAATTTAAGCCCAAGAGGAAAGAGGACTCAGAAGGCCTATAAAATCATCTATTAAATGATCATTTAAGTTGTGGGTCATAAAGGCAATTACGCGCAATCTAACTCCTATAATTAGGTCACAGGTATCATCTTTAAACCCTAAGCTCTATTTGCCTACAAAATCGCTACCAAAACCCTGTTTGACTTAAACATCGGAGTGCACGCGCAGGGGAAAACCCTTGCGCCCTCTGACTTTTCTTATTTTGCAGAACTTATTTGGAGATATGTGGAGAAAGAAGACAAGATCGACGTGGGTACGTATTTATTGTTGTTTTGTGCAACAACAATTGGCGCCGTCTGTGGGAAACAAACAAAAAAGCCAAATACAAAAATGGTGAAAAGATGACTTGCTGTCGCACACCAGATCTCACGCATAAGAGAAGCTCACAAAAAGACTCTATCGCACACAAATAAAAATAAAAAATAATAAAATATATATACACACGCAACAAAAACAGTCTGTCGCACAGAAGGTTTCAGGTGATATACTACTATCACATGCAAAGTTTCATGCGACAGAGTAAAATCGTGCGCCCACGGCTTGCGACAGGAACTCTATCGCAAGATAGTGAGAGGCCTACGCGACATGTATTGGCGAGAGACTAGCTATCGCATGCGACAAGCCTTTAGCAATAGAGTACATACTACTGGCGACAGCCTTGCTTGTCGCTCGAAGATCTCTGGCCACAAAGTACAAAAGAGTAGGCAAGAGACAGCATTGGGCGAGAGACTGTCTCTCGCATTCGACAGGCTTGGGCGAGAGAGCCTCCCGCGCGTGCGACAGGCCTTGGAAAATCGTATTTTGGAATATGCAATTTTGTTGTGTTTCTTCGTCTTGGTTTGTGGGCAAGCCATCCATGATGCATGCCTATGCAATGCAAGACATGCGGATGATGACTCACCACGGAAAAAGTTGCATTTGAAGAGGCAATGATAGCGATGTAAATGGCTAGCCGTACACTATTTTCCTGTACAAAGTTACAGCCATTATTAATTCTACATATAATTGTTCTTCCCAAGTAGCTATTTGTTTACGACTTTATAATTCACGCTACAGGAATTTAGCATTGAATTCACGTCACAATGAATTAGCATTGATGGCATGGGAATATTCAAAGCACAAATGCACAGGAGGAGCAAGAAAAAGCAAGACATTCAATCAGTTACATCATTAGTTCATAAATATTAAAAATAAATACTATTAAGAAAGTTATGATATAAATGAATTTGGAAGCATGAAATAGAAAATCTTAAAATTATAAAAAAGAAAAAAGCAAATCTTGGGCACTCGCTCAAGCCCAGGTCGACTAAAGATAATGCTCTGAAAACAGTAGGCTTGACGCAGATCCACTCACCATCAGATTTTCGCTTCACTTCTAAACCTCCTACGTCATCTTGAGCAAGAATGGTGAGGGCATTAGCATCCTTGTGTCAGCCAACGCCTAGAGCTACGTCAGGAGCGGGGCAAGGTGGATAGCGGTTAAGCCTCATGAAGCTGGTATGCTCCTTGAAGAAGCCATGAAGCCTATCCGCTGGCAAGCCTAAGCTCAAGGCAATAAGTTTGAAAAATTTATAGCTTAAGTCTAGAACACTCAAGCTTGGAATTTGGTCTTCACCCTTTGGCGAGATATAGCAACTCGCGCATGCAAGGGAGGTAGGATGCCACACGAAGAGCACACGTAGGTGTAAATGTGGCAAGCATGTTGCATCGCAGGCCTTTGATGAGAGATTGTGGCTCGCCTATCGACAGCCAGAACAGGCAAGCACAGTTAAAACGCGGCACAAGTTTTGGCAAAAGAGTAAGCACGATGGCGAGCACCGCACATACACGACAGTCTTGGGCAGTAAAGAGACGAGGGCAAGCATGGCCTGTAAAGTAAAAGATTGAAAAAACAGCTAATGTACTGCAGGCACCGCCGCAACAAAAAGGGTTCGACCACAATAGGTCAATCCACCGTACGCAAGGCAGTAGTGCAAATACACGAGTACTAATCCCAAGCTGCATGCTTGCCCAGTAGGTAAAAGGTAATGGTGAGCACATTCGACAGGTTATATTGCGATAAAGCGGTTTGTCTTATGCAACAGCCATGCGGGCAAGAAAAAGTCACACAACAAGCATTCTAGGCGAGCGAACGGCTCCCATGAGCCCAGCATCCCGCACACAAGACGTGAAGCAATACTGACGAATGTAGTGTCATGTAGCGAGCAAGAATAGGACCATCCTAAGACCCACGCGAGCAAGCCCTTGTCGACCAAGACAAGAACTCACCTAGGAAAGAGAACTCTATGGGCAAGCCATTTTGGGTGACCAAAGCGAAAAAGGATTAGGCAACTCTGTACATCATCAATCACAACGCTCGAGAAAAAGTCCATCTTTGAACAAGAATGATAACACTGTTTCAAAGAAGAACTTGGGGAGCTATATAGTGTAAAGGTACGCTAAATACAGATATTGTGCCGCAAGAAATGGAAAGACAAAAGAAGAGAAAGAAAAAGCTGAGGCTACGACCAGTCACATATTTGGCCGCAGGTAGTGATCTCTGCGGCAGGTAGAGATCTCTGGCGGCAGAATACAAGAAGTGGGCTACAGCCCTACCTATCGCCCAAAAGTTCCCTGATGATTGAGTACACGAAATGTGCAGAGCCCAGCCTATTGCCTGGAAAATCTCTGGCGACAGAGTACAAGGAATGGGCGACAGCAGTGTCTTCAATTCGGCGAGCACAGGCACACACAGGGCAAATTTTGGCGACAAGGTTCCACGTGGCAGACTTTTTCTGCGAAAGGTGGCTCACGCGTGCGACAGCCAAAATGGCGAGAAAGGGGGACTACTATTGAAGATCTCACAAAGATGCCACTCTTTTGAATAGTCAATTGCACGCAAGATGTCATGTGACAGAACAATCTGTCACTCGAAAGGTGCTTGCTACACTGCAAATTTGCGCGGCTACAAGCATGCAACAGGCACTCTGTAGCGAGCTAGCTCAAGGCTACGCGATAGAGCAATTTGCACAACTACAGGCATGCGACACGACTCGAACATGGGCAAACTTATCTTCTTCGTTGTCAAATTGAACTTCAAAGCCAAGAAGTGTGACAGGCTTTGGATGTGACAAGGGCCCTCGCGCGCAACAAGCCTTGGGCGAGAGAGGAGCTCTCGAGTGACAGGCATCGTGCAAGACAAGAGCTCCCGCACGCAACAGGCCTTTGGCGAGAGAGGGCCCCCCCGTGCAACAGGCCTTGAGCGAGACATGGTCCCCTGCACGCGACAGGCTTTGAGCGAGACAAGGGCTCCCGCATGCGATAGACCTTGGGCGACAAGGGAGCCCCCACGCGCGACAGGTCTTAGATGAGATAAGGGCTCTCGCACGCGATAAGCTCCCCACTTTGATAAAATGACAGCGAAGAAAATTAGGTGAACACAGCACCCATACATAAGATTCCCCCATTAGCACAATGCAGGCGAGCAAAGAACACTCGAGTCATGCCTTTCGGCAATGGCTAGCAATGCTGGCAAGCACGGAATCCAAATTATTTGTTCGCCCATTAGAAAAAACTTTGGCAAGCACATTTAAATTTGACGATCCAAGCGCATGCCCAAGTGCAGGATCTGCTTGCGGGATCTGACCGAAATGATCTAGAATCTTCTAGACCTAGTGCACGCACTAATCCGACAGAGTATCCAAAAGCTTCCTTCGGCCCATCTGTCGATCGTCTAACATAGAAGCCATTTGTCGATCGTCTAACACAAAAGCTTCCAAGAACTGCTCTAGCAACCATCTAGAAGTGGCTTAAGAGCCACACACTTGGCATATTGACAACCACACATATGAAAGAGGGTTTATCTATATAAAGGGTGTGTCAGCTTCGTGAGTCTTTTAAGCAAGACAAGGATGTGCCAGCTTAAGGTGTCGAGATCAAGGCTGTGTCTCCCTTGTAAGCCCCTATACATAGCATTCTTGAGTATCAATACAAGTGAGTGCTTGGCACAACGGAAATTGCAAACACACTCAAGCAGGGACATACGAGTGGTAACCAGATTTCAGGTACTCTCATACGATGTTTTCGATTTTCTTGTCCACTCTAACAATTGTGATTGAATTAGGCAGGTGTCCGAGGCAGGCACTAGCCACTGTCGTGTAAGGCAACAAGCCAGGGAGACCTTGGTTCGATCGAAAACAACTTGTGATAAGCTCATAAAGGTAGACTGCTGGTACCAAGGCACGACTTAGTGCACAATCCATGGTTGATAGCAGCACATCCCAGCACTTGTACTTTATAGATTTTTCAAAGATAAAGACTTGGAATGGTACTAGTGGTAAACATTTGCTATTATTGTTTTAACATTTGCTGCAACTATATTGTTACTTACTCCATCTAATTGAAAATACTACATTATGAAATGAAAGGCCAGTTATTTTTATCTGTACTATGATAATCCTCCATGTTTGATAGACATGTTGCAGGAATGGAAGAAGAAAATACGGAAGCTAGCCAAAGAGACGCTAAAAGGGCAAAGTAAGACCCTAAACGGGCATAAATAGGACCCTAAGCATGACGAAGACGCTAAAAGAGCAAAAATAAGACCCTAAGCGAGAAGAAGACGCGAGACGGGCAAAAATAAGACCCTAAGCGAGAAGAAGACGCGAGACGGGCACAAATAAGTCCCTAAGCGAAAAATGCGCGAGACGGGCAAAAATAAGACCCTAAGCGAGAAGATACAAGACAGGCACAAATAAGTCCCTAAGCGAAAAATGCGCAAGACAGGCAAAAATAAGTCCCCACGAAAATCAAAAGTCCCTGAAGCGAAAAATGCGCGAGACGGGCAAAACAAAAAGTCCCTAAGCACCAAAAGGTGTGAGACGGGCAAAAATAAGTCTCTAAACGAGGTACGTTACAAATTTTTCAGATTACATTTAACGTATTATATTCTAAAAAGTCCTTAAGTGGATAGTATGCAAGACAGGACCAATACTCTAGTAATAGTTCTTCTTTGGACACAAAAAGTCCTAAAGAAAAACTTGGGGAGCACACAATATACAGGCTATAAGGTATGCTACAAGGTATGCTACAATTTTATCATATTTTATGTTGACATTTCGGATATAAGCGATGTTATATTCTTATCAATTCTATAAAGTCCATAAGCACAAAACAGTGCGAGACGGGCAAATTCAAAAGTCCCTAAGCGAAAAATGCGCGAGACGGGCAAATAAAAGTCCTAAGCACAAAAGGGTTCGAGACAGGCAAACCAAAAGCCTGAAGCGAAAAATGCGCGATGTAGGCTACGCATGTACTTGAAGCAAAAAAGTGCGCGATGTTAGTCATGCATAAAGTGTAAGGGCTTGAAGCGAAAAATACGTGAAGTAAGGGCTTGAAGCGAAAAATACGCGAAGTAAGCCACATACTTAGAGATGCGTGATGTAGGCTAGACCTGGCAAATCTAGACACAATACGGGTGACACGACACGAAAACGATATGAAAAAATCGTGTACGTGTTTGGGAAATTCGTGTTTCGTGTTTATCCGTGTCGACACGAATTTAGACACGAATTTAGACACGGCAATTTTCGTGTTTAGCCGTGTCTGACACGGCTAAACACGTATAAGACACGGAAACACGTTTAAGAAATTTGTGTTACACGAATACACGATTAACACGTACACGACACGAAAACACGTTTAAAGAAATTCATGTTACACGGATACACGAATACACGGATACACGTATAAGACACGGTAATCATATATGTTTTTAGTGGGAATTGAACATTTGCCAAAAGTAAAATACATAAGTGTTTTACCAAATGAACAATTGTAATAAATTAGTATAATGTGTTATGAAAATTAATTTATTAAAACAAACTAATGCTTTAATAAATATTGCAATAAAATAAACTAATAAATTTAATTATGAAATTAAATTAATTAATTATGGTTAAGATAATAAAATTTTATAAATTTTGAAAATAAAGTATTAAAAACTTAAGTTAAGAACTTAAATACAATACTATAATGTATAAATATATATGATATTTTTTATTATAACGTATAAAATATAAATATTGTATTATACTAATAAAAGATTGTATAATTAATTAATTATTTTATGTCACGGACACTAACTGTATCATATAATATTGATAAGAAATTAAGAGTTTAAACTTTACAGAATTACATTATTCAGTATACTAAGAGATTTTATAGTTTATTAATTTACTTTATATCAATTATTACATTATAGAAAATAAAATAACATAATATTAACATACAAATTATTATAGTAAGAATAATATTAATATACTTATTAATGATTTATTGATTTATTTGATATATTTAATCTTAAATCATAGTCATATGATGACAATGAATTGATGATATTATATATAATAAGAATAGTAGAATTGATGATATTATTCTATATCAATTATCACATTATAGGAAATTAAAATAACAAAATACTAACATACAAATTAATATAATAGGAACAAGATATTAAATCAAACGAACAAACATAATACTAGTACTAACATACAAATCATAGTCATACAAATTAAAATAATAAGAACAAGATATTAAAACAAAGTAACAAACATAATACTAGTACTAACATACAAATTATAGATTTATAGTCATACGATGACGATGAATTGGTGATATTATATACAATAAAAATAGTAGAATTGATGATATTATTATATATCAATTATCACATTATAAGAAATTAAAATAGCATAATACTAACATACAACTTAATATAATAAGAACAAGATATTAAATCAAACTAACAAACATAATACTAGTACTAACATACAAATCTTAGTCATACAAATTAATATAATAAGAACAAGATATTAAAACAAAGTAACAAAGATAATACTAGTATTAACATACAAATTATAGATTTATAGTCATACGATGATGATGAATTGATGATATTATATATAATAGGATTATGAGACTTAGTTTTGGAGTTGAGAACTTAAGATTATAGTTTTAAAATTTATAATAAAACATCTACTTTAAATGATTTTGTATAATAACATTTATATAAATTAAAAAATATATATGATTTGTTCTTTTCAACTTGGATATTAGTAAAGAAGACTCGACATCATTGAAGGGTTCTAATTCTTTTCAAGGTACTGAATCATTTTGAGTTATGTTAACTTCTTAAGTTAACATAACTTGCATGATCAATGACTTAATATTTGAATGTTTTGTTAAATTATTTATGCTTGTTGACTTAATGTTAACTATTCATGTTTATTTGTATGTTTTTGTAATTTTCAATACATAGTATATTATGGATTGTATGGATTGAAGTATATTATGGATTGTATGGATTGAAAATATTATTATTTTGTTATATTTGTAATTAATATTTGAATGTTAATTAATATAGATGTAAAAAAATGGAAAAATATATTTTTATCATTTTTATTATATATTTTTTTAATCGTGTCATTCGTGTCGTGTCTATTCGTGTCGTGTCAATTTCGTGTTATTTTATCTAAATCGTGTCGTGTCGTGTCGTGTCGTGTCGTGTGACACGATTAATTATCACGTGTCAGTCGTGTCGTGTCACGTGTTACACGTATAAAAAAGTGTCGTGTTTCGTGTTTACTATTTAGACACGTTTTATAATTCGTGTCGTGTTCGTGTTTTGATAATTCGTGTCGTGTCTGAACTCGTGTCGTGTTGTGTCATGACACGGAGACACGGATTGCCAGGTCTAATGTAGGCTACGCATGCACTTAAAGCGAAAAGTGCGTGACGTAAGTCATGCATGAAGTGCTTGTGCTTGAAGTAGTAATTGAGCGGCATAAGCCACATATGTAAAAGAACTTGAAGCAAAAAGTGCACGAGGAAAGTATGATTATTACGTAAGACTAATACCAGGTAAATGTGTAGTTGCCTCTGTAGATGAATTTAAAAATGTGTTGATCAGTTTGTAAAAGACTAAGCTCTTTCACAAAAAACTGGGGAGCACTCTAGATTAACTTTTGCCTCAAAAGGAGCATCGATACTAACCGGCACCCAAGCATGTACGCCATGAGGTGCTATAATTATCTGAATCATCTTCGTCTGAGCCTGTGAGAACCCCGATCATCTCGGGTCGACGAAAAGGCTCTTAAGGACTGGTAAGATCAGATAGATATTTATAAATGCCTATCCTCAGAAAAAGTTCCAAATCCTCAGCATCTGGATCAAGCTTCAACCAATCAGGAGCATGCCAAGCACAAATCACATCTGATGAAACCAATTAAGATCATATGCATCCTCTTGTGGCATTTCTTGACGATGAGCCCTCATGGCTTTAACTCATATTTGGTTTTCTTCCTCTGGGCAAATAAAAGGCTTTGGTGGCTCTGCAATCTTGTAATTTCTCCTTACAATTCTTGGTTTCGGTCAGCTAAGACATTAGATTCGAAAAGAAGGGTGGCATATTCCACTTGAGAAGCACTTAGCTCAGAAGAGGAAAACGTATCCCGGTAGTGTCCTGAAAAAGGCACTTGACAAAAGAAATGATGACACGATGTCGTTTCTGTTACAAATAATGATGAAGTCCCCTAATTGGGCCCTCAAATGAAGATGAAAAAACTCTTGTGATAATCCCAGAAAGAGGGTAGCAAAAGAATTTGAAAAGCCCATTTTTTATACTCTTTCACAGGGTAAACACTGCGAAAGAGTGGAGAGCAATTGATGTGGGTCAGGTTAAAGATTACTGGGCTTTTCTATTAGTCAAGCTGAAGAACATTGGGCCAAATGATAATTTAAGCCCAAGAGGAAAGATGACTCAGAAAGCCTATAAAATCATCCATTAAATGACCATTTAAGTTGTGGGTCATAAAGGTAATTATGCGCAATCTAACTCCTATAAATAGGTCACAGGTATCATCTTTAAACCCTAAGCTCTATTTGCCTACAGAATCACTGCCAAAACCCTATCTGACTTAAGCATCGGAGTGCACGCACAAGGGAAAACCCCTGCGCCCTCTGACTTTTCTTATTTTGCAGAACTTATTTGGAGACATGTGGAGAAAGAAGACAAGATCGACGTGGGTACGTATTTATTGTTGTTTTGTGCAACAACAGGAGGTAAAGTCATTGCAAAGGTAAATTTTTCTTCTAGTCACTTTTTACCTATCAAAAGTTGCAAAATCATTACAACCATTCAAATTGCAGTGCAAAGTTGCAATTTTCATGATACCAAACACCGGGCGTTTGGTGCTTTTCATGTAAAGTAATTGGAATGCAAAGTAATTGTTGGGAAATTGATTGGTGAGAAAGTAATTGTAGGGAAAGTAACATTCCAATGTTTGGTAAACTAACACTTTGTTGGTAATGTAGTGACAAATTTCTAAAATTTCCTTAAGTATAAAAACAAATTTGATACATTATTATTAATTTAATATGTAATTATTATATTTTAATGTAAATAAAGTTATAATTATTAATATGTTAATCAATTGTAATATAAAATTTGATACATTATTAATAATTTAAAATGTAAATAATATAAAATTATAATTATTAATATGTTAATTGATTGTAATATAAAATTTGATACATTATTCATGATTTAAAATGTAAATAATATAAAGTTATAATTATTAATATGTTAATCGATTGTAATATAAAATTTGATACTTATTATTAATTTAAAATGTAATTATATTGCCAAGTAAAGAAAATAAGGATTTGATTTTTTAGGGGAGAAATGTGTGGGATTGAGAGGGTATTTTGGGTAAATTATTTTACTTTGCAGCCACAAAGTAACTTTGCAGCCAAAATTGGATGTAAAGTGATTGCAAAAGTAAAGTAACTTTGTAGTCACTTTACCCTAAACAAATGCTGCAATCACTTTGCAGCCATTAAATTGCAGCTAAAAGTGACCATTCCCACGATATCTAATGCAATCCTCATGTTAGCCATGTGTTTCCTTATATTTTGCACCGTCATTTGAGTCATCCCTCTCTTTTCAAGCTTAAGTCATGTAGAATTGAAAGGTAATAAATGCCTTTTGACTCAGAGTTGCACTTAATCATCGTATTTGTTTGGAGATTTTGAAAAACAGAATGAGTAGTGAAGAATCACAGATCAACAATTCAAAGAATTTGGTAAGTTGATTAACAAAAAGGAGGTTAAATGACAATTTTGGAACATGTAAAACTTGATCAAATACATGAAAAGAGGAATTAACCGTGCCAAAATCAAATACACTAAAAACACAACCATTGATAATAGTAAAGAGAATAGAGACTAACAAGGTGTAAAAACTTTTGAATTAATGTAGGTTACCTATCATATGAATTGATGCATTTGAATAAATTAACCAAGAGAAAACAACAAGTACCCGAGTACTTGACTAAAAGATAGGGGAAACAACATGTTTCTATTGAGAATGAAGTAGCCTATTATATTTTTCCTTAAAGATTTGAATAACATGCCTAAGATAAGAAAGAATAATAGTCGAAGCCTTAGGGACATTGGATGACTTAGCACCTTTGGTAGCCCAGTCAAGCTTGTCGTGCTTATCCCAACACCAACCCACAATGTGTCCTTTTTTAGCACAAAAATCACATAACTGTTCATGGCCTTTACCTTTGTCATTGTCACATCTACTGCACGAGAAACCACAACGGAATGCTCAATATTTACATTAGGAGAAGACAAGGTTGAATAAGCAAATTGTAGATGAGAGAACACAGACTAAAGCATAGATAGTTGATTAAGACTAATCTAAATTCATCAAAAAACCACATACAAATATGTTTTCCAATTGCTTCTTTTGAGTCTCTAAATCTGTAGAGAAAGGTTGAAATTGACGAAATCCATTTATGATCCCTTTATATGTAGCAAAAATTTCTAGTAGAAACTTCTCCCCTTGCTTGTTATCAACAAGCTACGGAAACAAAGAGAAGATACGAGAGTTGATACCATCATTGGAAAACATCTCTTTGATGGAATCCTACATCTCCTTTAGCTATTGATGCTAGAACAATATAGAGGCAGTGATCTCAAGTTCTAAGGTGTTCAACATCCATGTCTTGATTGCACAATCAAACTCATGCCATATTGCATATTTGGAATCCTTAAAATTGGGCATGTTATCAAAGAGACGATATTCATGACCTTAGGAACCCAAGAAAGTACGGAAGGCTTGGGACTGAAGTGCATAATTTTTTCCATTAAACTTCACAGTTGTGCCAATAGAGACATGAAAATTAGAAGTAGACATGTTATCTACCATCTTTAACCACAAAAAAAAAAAAAGAAAGATACCCAAAGGCACACAACCTAAAATACAGAGGCATAAGTGATTAATCACACAAGAGGGGATTGATCTACCCTCACAATAAACAAACTAGGTAATCATCGAAACGATAGCCTATAGAGAAAAAGAAAAATATAATAAAAGCGGCTTGGGTTAGGGTTGAACTTGCTTCGATGCCATGTCAATCCTAAATACACAAATGTTGGAAGAAAATTAAGTCTTTATTCTTTGCTGTAATGGCGTCCATGAGGATATATATCTTCTTGGAGTTATCATTTAATAGCAATGAAATGCATTGCTTATTAAAAAAAAAAAGAGAGAAAATTGACTCTTTATTTCACTATAAAAGGTTTGGAATACATTAAAAACATATGAACTATCTTTTATTAAATAAATCCAAGTCATCCTAGAATAATCATCCACAAAGGTAATAAAATACCTATAACCAAATATAGTAGGATAACAACAAAGACCTCACACATTTGAATGTACTAAATTAGAAGGATGCAAACTTTGACTTTCTCTAAAAGGAAAAGATGTTATATGATGTTTTTCTAATTGATATAACTCATAGATTATTGCATTAATCGACTCACTAAAAGATCAAACAAATATAGAAAATATTGTAAACAAACACCAAACCAGTAATACTGAAAAAAATGGCATAAGTAGTAAAAATACATGCTACTTAAGGGCGGAATAGTCATTTCAACCCCAAACCCTTTTCTAAGCATAATCTAAATACTAAAGGAGGGCTGCCGACACACACACATTTAAAAAAAGAAAAGGAAAAAAAAACAAAGAAGAAACCATCGTTGCTCCCTTGCCTTTCTTTCAATTTTCTTTTATTTTCATTTCTCCTCTTTATCATTCTAAAAGCATGAAACCAAGAATATTAGCTAGTATGTCTCTTTTATTATTATTATTATTATTATTATTATTGTTGTTGTTGTTGTTGTTGTTGTTGTTGTTGTTGTTATTGTTATTGTACAGTTTAAATTTTAATAACTTGTTGGGACTTTAAAATGGTTTTGGGATTTTTTTGTTCAATCTAAGGAAAATTATAGGATGATTAAGCATAGGAATTGATACATTTGTTCTAACCTCACATGGGTCATGAAGTTCTTTACAAAAATTATTCTAAATTTTTCAGATAATTATTTCATCATATTAAGTCAAGTTTTGGCTTAAGTATAGAGTAATTTAACATTAGAAAATCAAGCCTTTAATATCGAATTCAATTTTGACTTTTGGTTTAATTTAATTTAATTTCTCTAGTTAATTAGTTAAGTGGTTTTAAGTTCAAAATATTTTCGATTTCACTAAGCTTGTTTCAAATCTGTATTGCAATCTTAAAATCAGTTTAATTAATTGGTTTAAGAGTGGTTAATGAATCATTTAGGTGTTGGGTTAGTTAGTAAATTTTCAATTAAGCTATTTTCATCTAATTAAGGTGATTTAACTTTTGATTGAGAAAACAAGTTTCTTTGTAACTTGAGATACAGTTATTTTAGTTAGACATGTGCAGGCTATCAATGTTAGTGGTTAAGCTAAATTATATTAATTTTGGTATCTCTTAGTATAAATAGCCTCTAAAATTGTTGATTAAATTCTGATGTATTCAGATCACTATGAATAGACGTTGATTAGTTGGAGGAGGGCTAGGTTTCCATAGCAGGAGAAGGTAAGTAGAATTTCACACACTTTGCTTGTTTTGAACCTATATTATGTATGTATATTCTTCAAACACGTGAATGTTTTATTCCTTACTTTTGATATATGAAAATGAGGATCAAGCATGTGATTACTTTGTGTTTTGCAATATGAATGATGGATCATGAATAATTTATGAAATGAGAAATCCTTAATATTTTAAAGAATGATCATGTAAGCTACATATGAATTCTCAAGTGGAATAATCAACACCAAAACTAGTTCTACGGCCCCTACTAATGGGTTATAGTAGTTAGCATACAGCTCTGCTAACAGGTTATAATAATTAGTGATGATCATATGGCCCCGCTAACTGGCTATAGTAGTTAGCATAAGCCCCTCTATCGAGTTATAATAGTTAACTATGATCATACAACCATGCTAATGGGACATAGTAGTTAACCACCAGCATACAACCCCACTAACGGATTATAATAGTCGGCATAGAGCTCGCTAATGGGTTATAATAGTTAGCAATTGTCATGTAGATGATATTGTCAATACAACCTTGTCACGGGTTATGGTAGTGACCGTAGCACAAAATAAACTAATGACTTATGATTATGAATCGAATGATAATAATGAAATGGTTTATGATGATTAATGATTTTAACGTATGATCCATGATTTATGTGAAACGATATGTATTTGATAATGATTTATGACATGATTTTTAACTTGTGAAATTATATGATATGATATGATGATGAGTTTTATGAAATAGTTTCCTAAATGCATTAAGAACATTATTTAGATGAATTGTGTTTATGAATGACAATTGCAAAATGATATATGTATGTGTAGGAAAACAATGCTTGATTCGATAAGATGTGTGAGACTATGCTTACTAAGATATGGTTTGCTCATTCCTTTCTTTTCTTTTTTCTCTATAGATAATTGAGAAATCGGTTGCTTATTCTTATAATCACATTCGAGGATCAAACTGAGCATTTTTTTTATCTTGGAGACATTGTTAGCTAACAAGGTTTTACGAATTGTAATGACAATTTCCTACTTTCTTTAGTTTATATTGAACTTTTAAAAAGTTAATGTATAGTTAATTAGAATTGAGAATTTTACTTTAAGATATTTATACATTTAAAAATTTTACCATGAATGAGAGAAAAGGCTTTGTATTACTTAAGGTTCTACCTTAAGGTAATATGGCCATGTTACATCTAGGATCCATGGCATGACATAAAATAGTATCAGAGCTTAAGTTATGGCCTGTACATTTAAAGAGACGACTAATCCTGAGTTTTCCTTTAAGTCTAAATTATTATTTTTGGATCATACAATAATTTGTAAAAGTTGAAGTTAGGTCATGATTGGATTTTGTAGAGATTTTTAAAGAGCTTGAGCTTAACATTTCTATCTATTAATCGTGTAAAAGAACACAGGTAAACGATTTGAGAATATGGAATGGTTTTGGTGAAAATTTAATAATTAATTCAATTGACATATAGATGAGTATTAGAATTTTGTAGTGAAGAGAAAGTTTAGATTACTATGCTACAGTTATACTTGATTATGGGTCGGGTCGGGTCGGGATGGGCCCAAGGTATATAATAATGATTTATAGGTATATCAAGCCTAGCCCGGCCAATAAGTTTAGACTTGACTTTTAGTCCATGGTCGTTTTTTTTTAATACAAGCCAGGCCCGGCTTGGTCTTACTTGAATATATTTTATTTATTTTCTATATTTTAATTTTTATTTATTTGTTTTTATTCTTTTATTCCCTTTAAAATTTAATTTAATTTGTCAAAATATGTATATCAATTTTTATATTAAATATTTATAATCACATTTATTAATCAATAATGTTTTATATGCGTATATTTATATTATACTTAGTAAATATACTTAAAAAATTTAATTAAAATTAATATTTCAAGCCGAGCCCGAGCTTTGAAAGGTCGAGCTAAGCCCAAGTTCGACTTGATTTTTAAACGGGTTTAAAAATTCTGCTCAAGTCCAGTAATTGCATCGGATATTTTTTGTCTAAGTCCGACCCAATATCGAGCTAGCCTTTGAGCTTGGGCGGGTAACCCAGCCCTTAAGCAGGTCTAGCTACAATATATTGCTATGAGTGAAGATATTCTTATACGACTTATGACGAGACTTATATTAAGAGCTAAAAATATACAACAAAAAGAATAATTGATCATTGAAGTTTCTACGGGTTTGAAAGAAATTTTTAGCCTAATGTGAATTTGGAGTTCTTGATGTGTGTTAAGTAAATCCTTAATCATGTTTTAGTATTAAGTTATTTCATCTTAATCACTTACAAGCTATCTTCTTTGACATTAAATATAGGTGAGAATGAGTAGTAGAAGAGAGACGTTGGTGGATCTTGTTGGAGGGAGGAAGAAGAATGGTAAAGGGAGGAATGGGTTTGAAACTAGCAATGGTCAAACGAAACAATCCAATATTCCTGTGACACAAAGTGATTTAGCTAAAGTATATCAGGTGGTGTCTAATTTATTGCAACAACAACAGCAATCACAAAAAGGTGTGCAACAACATGAGACAACTTATGAACTGTTTTGAGAGTAAACCTATCTCAATTTGAAGGCAAGCCTGATCCTCTAGTTAAGAGGCTTGGATTAAAGAGTTAGATAAACTTTTTAAGGCGATAAGGATTTTTGAAGATCTGAAGTTGAGCCTGGTTGTCACTTAATTGAAGGGAAATGCTGAATTTTGGTGGGATACTGTGAACCCTACATTTGAAGGTTCAAACGAAACTTTGACTTGGAAGAAATTAAAAGAAATGTTTTTTGACCAATATTTTCCGAAGTCAATGAAAGTTGAAAAGGAGAACGAGTTTCTAAAATCGTAATAAAAGCCCGATATGACTGTGTTGGATTATGCTAACAAGTTTAATGAGTTGGGATGCTTCTGCACTTGCATCATCGACTTAGAGAAAAACAAGGGCATAAGGTTTGAATATAGATTGAAGACAAGCATTCGGTCTCGGTTGTCTTCCCACATTATTGACAACTATAAAGAGGTGTTGCAACGAGCATTAATGATCGAGGCTGACCTAAATTGATATGACCAAGAGAGGGATGACATGAAACACTAGAGATTTAAGGAAGACTATGATCATATGACCTTGCTAATGGAACATAGTAGTTAACCACGAACATATGACCCCACTAACGCATTATGGTAGTTAGCATAAACCCGACTAATGGGTTAGAATAGTTAGCAATGGTCATGTGGATGGTATTGTTGATACAATCTTGTCACAAGTTATAGTAGTGACCGTAGCAAATAATAAACTAATGACTTATGATCATGAATTGAATGATAATAACGACATGGTTTATGATGATTAATAACTTTAACGTAATGATCCATGATTTACATGAAACGATATGTATTTAATAACGATTTATAACTTGTGAAATTATATGATTTGATATGATGATGAGTTTTATGAAATAGTTTCCTAAATGTGTTGAGAACATGATTTCGACGAATTGTGCTTATGAATGATAATTGCCAAACGATATATGAATGTGTATGAAAACAATGTTTGATCTGGAAAGGTGTGTGAGACTATGCTTACTGAGCTATGGTTCGTCCATTCCTTTCTTTCCCCTTTTCTCTACAGATAATTGAGAAATAGGTTGCTTATTCTTGTGATGACGTTCGGGGATCAAACCAAGCAATTTTTTTTTTATTTTGAAGACATTGTTAGCTGATAAGATTTTACGAATTGTAATGACAATTTCGTATTTTCTTCAATTTATATTGAATTTTTGAAGAGTTAATGTACAATTGGATTAATATTGAAGATTTTACTTTAAAATATTAATGCATTTAAAAATTTTAACATGAATGAGAAAAATGGTTTCATATTACTTCGGAGTTTTAACTCAAAGTAATATAACCGTGCTACATTTAGGTTTTGAAGCGTGAAAAATCCTATGATTGATTGTCTTGGAATGTAATGCTGAAACCATGTATCAGCCTGCCACTCAACTTCCCCTTAATTGCTTGGACAGCCCAATCAACCGCACCCTCAAACACAAAATCACTGACATAGGAAGCCGCGACAGCCTCCTTTTCAGCTGGCACGAGACATGCATTTAAATGCCGCGTGAACCTACATAACTTGTAATGCAAGTTTGTTAGCTGTATTAACCTTTGCTTGATTAGGTACAACAAAACACTTCTGCCACTAAAGCCTGTCCTTTAATATTCTCTGCTACTATTATTTTTCCTGATTAAAGTTGTTTCCAGAACTAATTAATTGTCCTCAAAAAATAAAAGACAGAAGAAATATATAGAAAGAGAACCTTAAAGTTGGAGGAGATGTATTTGGAAGCCATGGTAAATTTTGATTAGTTTATATGATCTCTGCTTGAATGCTTCAGAAATGTAAGAAAAAGGATAAGAAACGAAGTTTGGAACCATAATTCCTTGATTACATTTTACCAAAAACATCATAACCAACACATAGTTAACCCTGATATCCTAAACGATATTTTTTTCCTTTTTTGGTTTGGTTTTCATCGATCTTGGCACCAACCATTAGGACAGTCAAGACGAGTTCATGATACAACTTAACAGCCAAATCAAATGGAAGCGCTATAATTTCGACATACGCGCTTCCTAAAAAAACCAAGATCACATTCTATTCCTACTGCTACAAGCAAACACAGCCCTTCAAATGCTATCTTCGGTCATTACACACCAGCAGCTTTTCCTACTCTTCTTCTCAAAATCTTGACTGCCATGTATCTGCAAAAGTCAAAATAAACAAGGTTTAACACAAAAGTTATTGTGCTGCCCCACCTCTTGTCTGGTAGTTAATGCTGACATGACTAATCAAATGTGTATTCAAATCTTACCTGCCCATCATCAAGACTGTGCCCTGAGGATTCGTTCCCGGAGATTCACTGAATGTGGATCCGTCAACGATTCGGAGTCTGCTGGTTCCAAGAACTTTGTGGTCAGGATTCACCACCTTGCCCACGTGGCACCCTCCATGGTAATGCCAAATTGTGATCACAGTGTCTTTGCAGAACTGCTCTAGGGATTTTGTGTCATTAGTATGCTTTGGTATAAGGTTAATGTTAGCCTTGACACTCATGTTAAGAAGCTTCTCTACAGTTGGTTTGTCACACTTAGTGTAGTTTGTAAAACGGTCTGATTGTATAACCTTGGCAGCCATGCGGATCCCATCAACGCAGCCCTGCAGATCACGTGGGTGGCCGAAGTAGTTGAAGGTAACCGAAGGATTGTCATCAATGTTAGCGTTGACAAGGCTGAGGTGGCCTGTGGAAATGGGCCTGGCAATCTTCTCTAAAATGAAACCTCCCTTGAATGCCTCACGTGGTAGGTCTCGCTTTCTTTTGATGAAAGCTTGAATAGCTTCGGGTGTTCTTTGCTTCGGAGGAATCGTAGAGAGCTGGCCAATCTGGTTCAATATCACAAGAGACAGAAACCATCAGGACAAAACCCTGCATTCTGATACACCATCCTACAGAAAACAATTACTACTAAATCCTGAAACCTATGACATAACATTGCTGGAAAATTTTACGTTATTCTTACTTCTGCAGACAGTATTCCATGATGGCAGTGAATGCTATCCTGGGACTGTCCAAATCCACTGCTAGCTTCAATGTACACTCCCATCTTGGTAATCCCTACAGTTTGAATAAGGGATTGTTGTACCGGTCGGTTGGCGGGCACGAAAACTGAGTTCATGGGATTATCTGCCATGCCTTGGCCCACAAACTCATTGTGCAGTACCATGGAAATGTTCAACTTCTTCAGTTCAGCTTTCGGTCCTATACCACTAAGCATTAGCATTTGAGGAGTCCCAATTGCACCACATGATAAAATTACTTCACTCTTGCGATTGTTTGTGAGAAATGCATGATGCTGTTTCCCGTTTTCATCCTTGAAAATCACTCCCATTGCCCTTGGCCTCTTCCCTATCAGACATTAATTTTTCATCCCATTATTGTCAGATATAATTGAACTCTTCCGCCTATAAACTCAAACCGATTACTGAAATCCAAGACTTCAGCTCTCTAAGAAACTACGAGTAAATACTTTAGTTTATATGTATACCTGCTTTATCAAACAAGACTTTTTGGACCGTGGCATAAACCAAGACAGTGAGCATTTTGGGGTTTGCAGAAGCAAGCAGTTCAGCTGCAGTGTGACGACGACCAAAGCGGTCGAAAATGGTACCTCCAACTTTAGTTCCATAGATATGATCGTAGGTGAATCCATTGTAAGGCGACACCCCAGCATCCAAAAGACTGTCCTTGAAGGCTTCCTGCCATTGAGCTAGTCTAGGCTGGTGAACAATTTGTCTCTCCACCCATGGATACGACTCATTCACTAGCCTTTCATCCCAACCCACTCTGCGGATGAAACTGCCATAATCCAAGAAAGCGTAGACATCAATGCTTAACCATTGACAGCACTTACAATTTTTTTTGTTACAAAAAAAATATTAAATAATTAAAAATAAAAATATTTAAATTTAAACTTAAAACTTATAATATATTACAATTCATTTTTAGCACTGCACTTATGATTTGTGAATCAGGGGAGGGGATCAAACTTTTGAATAACCATGCGAATGTGGCCCACAAGAATTGTAACAAGAAAGAATTGCTGACAACTGTCGTATTTATTGTGATATAGAACAACTTTTTCACGATTTATGGTCAAAGAAAAGAAAATTTAAGTAGATGAAAAGCCTGTAGGTGGGATAGAAAAATGGATAAGATTCATAGCCGCAAAATTCATAATAAAAAAAATGGAAAAAAGATTAAAGAGAAAAGAAAAGGAAAGGTTACCAAAAAGTATGGCAAATAATGAATCCTTAATAACCGTCGATATTTTCTATTTTGACATGTATAATAGATCGGCCTTTTTTTTAGTTTAAAGAAAGAACACATCATTTAATAAAATTTTGATAATTTTATTAAGCGCGAAGTTTTTTATAAACACATCTCACTTACACACATAATGTAAGACAAAGCACAAACTCACATAGAAAAAGCAAATACTTGAGGTACTCAACAAATCGTGATGTGTGTTTATAAGAAGTTTCACACTTAATAAAATCATCATAATTTTATTAAGTGACGTATTTCTTTTTTAAACTAAAAAAATAAACTCGTTTGTGTGTATAATAGACCTGACCCAATCATCCATCTTGTCAACTATTTAAGGCCGAACCATAGGCCCACTAAAATTAAGTACAGATCCAAACATTTAAAAGTTAGCATCAAAAAAATAAAAAAAATATTTATATTTAAGAAAGAAAAAAGGACTTCATTATAATGGAAGAAGATGGACTTACACACGTTTCTTTTCCCTTGCTATACAGTATAATGCATACATACGTATACGTGCGTATGCGCGCACGTGTGTGTATATATATATATATGCTTTTTTATGACTCAGCAGAAAACCCTTATTAATTGTTTCTGATAACCTAAGTATATTGGCCCTTGAATTGTTAATTGTTGAATTTGTAAATTATCATTTCTTTTGAATTGTTCATTCTTGAATTTGTAAATTATCATTTCTTGGCCTTAAAAATAAAATAAAATAATGGATCATCCACCAAAATTAAAATTAACCGATATAGGGGACCCTAAAAACATAATAAATGCTTAACATTTTCCAGTCTCACATGACCACCACCTTCATGTCCCCGTGAACTACTTTTGCCAAATTTTAATGTTGTTGGACTGAATTCTCTTATTCTCTAGAAATTTCCAGGTTACTTTCGGGACTTTGGAGGTTTTTTTTTAATTCTTTCACCTTTTTTCATAATTCTTTTGTTAAACTTCCTTTTAGGCTTAGACTATTGTTTCTCTTTGCACCTAAGTTTTACACACACAGATATATATATATATATATATATATATATATATATATATATATATATATATCTCAAACATGTCTATGAATTAACAAATGAGTGGATCAGATCAGGTTTGAATTGAGTTATTTTGGATCAGATTATTTTGAGTTAAGAAAAAATCGAATCATTTCGGATTCAAATCATTTCGGTTTTGGGTTAGACTGGGTTTGGATCAAAGAAAAATCAATATATTTCAAGTTCGGATTAAATCAAGTTTGGGTTGTTGACTTCTTTAGTCAATTCAAGTTGGTCAAATTCAGATTTGGCTTGAACAGTCAGGTTTTTCGAGTTAAGTCTTGGTTATCTTAGTGTGATTTGTCTAGTATAAAAATGAACTGAAACCATATTTCTAAGAATTACAAAACTCATAAAAATAAAATTTTCTTCTTACATGACCTATAATAAAATTGAAATTGAAATAAGCAAAATATTTACTAATATGTAATAATAGTTTTCTTTATAATATATTTATCAATATTCACAAATTAATTACATTTTTTCATTTTATTTCTATTATCTATAATAATTATTAACTTTATGCATCAAAGTGATTTAATAATCTTTCTAAATATCATAATAAACTACTATACAACTATTTAATTTTGCTTAATTTTTTTTTGAATAATTGGAGGTATTAATGTAGGTGACATAGTTTATGTACTCTATAATAGATTAGCTATTAAATAATTATACATTAGGTTCAAATGAATATAATATAAAAGTGAATATTTAAGTTTAATCAAATTCAAAAAAATATAACACTCGTATTATTGAAAAAAATTATATTTTTACTATAATAAAATACTTTGATCACTAATTTTAACATTTAAATATTCATTGATAATCTCAAATTTAAGTTTAAATCTTTTTGGGTTTGGATTAATTTGGATTCAAATCAATTTGGGTTCGGGTAATTTGGGTTTGAATCAATTTGGGTTTGAATCAAGTCGGGTTTTGATTAATCTAAATTCAAATGAATTTGGATTTGAAACAATTTAGATTCGAATCAATTCAGGTTCGGATTAGATCAGGTTCGAATCAATTTAGCTTCAAATTAATTCAGATTTGAATCAGGTTGGATTTGGATTGTTGATTTTTTTAATCAAATCGAATCAATCGAGTCTAGTTTCGGATTGGCTTTCGGGTCGGGTTAATTTTTGCTACCTCTATATCTATGTGATGGAAAAAAAAAACCTTACTACAATTCTTATGAGAAAATTAAGAGCTCCGAGTTTGAGATAAATAATGAAGTCTAAGTATACCCTTGATATGAAATATTTTATGACATCTTTGTTTTAAGTTTAAGCTAGCTAGGTTCAATGTTATATATGATACTTAACAAAATGGACCAGTCAATCAAGAAATTGGTACATTATTTAGTCTGTGTAACACAGCAGCAACAATGACAATCAAGAAGATGTATACAGAAACTATTTTGGACTAAAATTTAGCCTTAATTAATAGAATCATTAGTGGTATTTTTTATTAAAAAATGAAGAGATAATGGAGAGTAAAAATTTACGTACTCTGAGTTTGCTCTGGTGTAAAAGCCAGCATTGATGCTAGTGCCACCGCCTAAAACCCTAGCCCTGGAATTAATGACACCATCTGTGGAGATGAAAGATTGGGAAGCGGAGCCTGGGGAAGTGTCTGCCAAGGCAATGTGGAAGTTGCTGAGGAAGGAGACATTGGCATTAGAGAAGGGAACTCCACCTCTCTCTAAGAGCAACACACTGAAGTTTCGAGAGAGTGTGGCCGCTAAGGGACACCCGGCTGTGCCGCCTCCAACAATTACGTAATCAAAGGAAACTTCATCAGTATTTGATGATGAGAATGATGATGATGAAGAAAATGAACTTGCCCGTTTGATGAATGGATAGCGGAATTCGTAGAAATCCTTGGCACCTGCATTTTGCAGATTTCCATTTAGAATGCTCAATTAGCCAAAATTGCTAGAGACATGTTTAGCAATTTACTTCTCCTATACCTAATGAACTACTAGTAGTTAATTGAAACTAAGTGCATGGTAATTAATTTCCCAACTCAAAGTAGCAAAAACAAAATTACCTTATTAGGAGCATAATTTAAAATAAAAGATATCTAATCTAAGTATCATCTAATTAAAGGGAAGTAGGAAGAAATCACAGTTGACATTTCATTTCTTCCCAGTTTTCCAGCAGAAGCAAAAATCAAATGTATACTCAAATGAGATCATTTCAGATTCTGATAAATACTGTTTGACCCAGGGAGAAAAAACTATTTATACCCAAAAAATAAAATGATACATACATACATACATACATACATAGCATGAAGAAAGAAAAGACAAGAAACAATATGAAAAGTAGAAAAAAAAAAGATGGGAAAAGAAACAGAGCAGAGCAAAAACCTTGAAGAGAAGAGAGATTGTTAAGCCAAAGAACCAAACAGAAGAAGAGCTTCATTGCCCCAAGCAAAGCAGCCATAGAAAGGCCACAGGAGAAAAATAAACTCACAGCAAAAACTAAAAAAACTGGTAAACTGCTTTGCTTCCGGCAAAAATGAATTCCTCTATGTGGCTGTCACTGGTTGGCCTTGTTTTGTGTGTTATAAAACTAAACTCTCACTACATATACAGCTCAGGTTCAGAGTCAAGAGCAGATCAATGATGAATATAAAAACACCAAGATACATGCAGTGGCTAAGCAAATTATACAGCGCAGATTATAATGAGATTAAGAAAAAAGTAAGTTATTGCACTTAACAAGGAAAGCAGCTATGATCAGTATTTAAGATCACTGAAACAGGGGCTGGTGTAAGTCATTAATGGTGAAATAAATGCCACAGTTGGAGTTGGAGACCTTGGCAGTTGGATTACAACCCTACTTTAATCATATCCATCCAAACTTCGTAAATATGTAGCCAACTCATGTATAATAATATACCTGCCAGGATTTTTCTTGTTTAGTTTTTTTCTAACATCCTAAAAAATAAAAACAAAAAACAAAACCCTAGGCTGTCCACAGACCAAGAGGCAAATCTTTTGAATGTAAATGCTTTTATGGTTTTGTGGAACAAAGATTAATGTTTAAACCTTTGACATGATGAAATATTGCGCGTTCTAATTCTCTTTGTTGTATTTGCTCAGAATCAAAATCTTACTACCTTATCTGCATTTTATAATTTCACAAATAGAATTAATCAATTATATATAAGCACTTATTTTTTTTATTATAAAAATTTTTAGAACGATGTGATTAATAAATAAGTTTATAAATAATGTACTATCAGTGTATAATTTGTCACTTCATTAATAAGTAAAGTTAAAAAAATATGCAAATCATTAAAAATAAAAATTAATTAAGTTTTTTAATTTATTTTTAAGGGCTAGTGCCCTTTTAAGTTTTGTTCATTAATGAAGTGACATTATATGATTAATTGATAATTTATAAAAATTATATTTTTTATTACAATTTTATAAAAATTATATACCACCAGTGCATCATATATAAATCTTTCGTATTAGTATTGTTTGTGCATGATTGATTGTTGAATGCTTCTATTTACACGCCATCTCTTACTAAACACACCCTATTTACTTAAAAACCCTAATTTCTATTTTTTTTTATAATTTTCACTCCTCACACATCTTATATTTAATAATGTGCTATCCAAAATAGCCTTCATTACCTTAGACATTCTCAACTTTTTTTTTCTTTTTTTCTTGGTTCACCGGCAAGGGGCTACGCACTGCAGCCCCTTTCACCTGCCAAAGGCTGCCGACCATTGAACTAGGAGATGCCCACAATACAAGATGATGGATAATACAAATTCCACTCGCTAAAGCCATCATGTCGTGGAAAAGAGGCTTTTGGTGAAGTTCTCAGGAGTAAAAATCTGTAGTGATGACCATGCTTAACAAGCTCCTTTAGAGGGAGACTAAATACTTCCCAAATATTAGATATTGCGAGAAAGAATATCAAAATAAGATTTTTTGCCTGCACACTCACAACTTCATTTAGCAAAGGGACCTATTCGGCTTCACTCTCATCCGCTTTTGGCAGTTTGACAGGCTTTGGAATGCCTTGGAATTGGATATTTCAACTCAATCCACAATCAGGCTGAAAGTTTACTGATTAGCATAATCTAGATATGGCTTTTACAGCTCGGGATAGATGTGGCCTTGGGATAACAAGGGGTTGCGCGCGGAGGCCCTTTTCACCAGGATAGGGGCTGCCGTGCGCAGCTCCCTCTTCTCTCAAATTGCTCTCTCAAGGATAAAATAATAATTTCATTTAAGGGTTTTTGCGTAATAAAAAAATCATTAAAAATTGGGTGAATGAAGAAATATTTAGAGTGTTAACAGAATCTCTCTTGATTGTTTTATGTTGTTTATTTTGGTAATTTACCAACTTGAGTGTTGCAAAGGAGGGTTATCTCATTAGAAGTCAAACCTTGTACATGAGCTTTCATTAGCCCCAACTAAAATATTGTTTTTTGGTGCATCCCAACTAAAAATTTAAGTCATTGTATTATTAATCATGAGTTAGAAATTAAAAGGCGAAAACGATTGTTAAATTATTTCCGCATCACGTTTGAAAGTGGAGTCATTATTTTGACAAATTGGGACAACATTTATGGTAGATAGGTGGTCTATCAAATTCATAGATTTCTAAAATCTATCACTGATCTTTTCACATTAAAAATAGTATATTATATCTATTTCTATATATATATATATATATATATATATAGAGTATAAGTAATTTTAGTATAATTGTATTTATTTATGAATTATTATTTAATATATTGTCAATAAAATTTTTAGATTTTATAAGTAAAATTAAAATATTGACACATAATTCATTTTATTTATTATTTATTTTTTAATATTCTTAAATGATTATGTATTATCATATTAAATTGGCTTGTGAAATAAAAAAATTTCACTGATAATATATTGAAAAATAATTTTTTATTTATTGAAATAATGTTGTGTATATGTACATACTACGTTAGACAATTTATATAATCCTTTTTCGTTAAACTAGCTAATTAAATACCATTAGCTTAAAAAAGTATATAATTATGAGAGTTCATTTTTATCTCTTATGAAATTAAATAATTCACAAACAAAATTTTTAAAAAAAAACTTATTTTTTATTATATTGAATTTTAATGTATTTCGTTTTAGTAGGATATATATATAAGAATCTTTTACATGACAAAGATATTGCATGAATTTTTTTTTTGTACTCCTCTTATCAAATATTCTACCAATTAACTCATTTAGTCCCAGATGATATATCTTGTCATTTTTTTCAAGAAACTCACAAATTAAATTCATGATTGCAAATTTTGTTTTCAGGAGTAATATAAATAGCTAAGTAAAAATTATGACAATTCAAAAATGGAATTAAGTTCATTTTCCCAACCAACCACAAAGTGACACATTAGCATAAATTTGCCATCCCGAACATTATAACAAAAGGAAATATTGTTACTTATTGGTCCCCTTCTCCTAATTAAGAAAATAGACATTAATTTCAAACACAAGAATGCAAACTGAAATCTAATGCACGTTTAACAGCAAATTCGATTTTCATTGATCAAATATAACATTATCCAACTAATTTTGGGTATTAGTAGACTAGCTAGTTCTAAAATAATTTATGTACCCAATTTCTCAACAACAGAGCTCTTTTTTTTTTCTCAGAACAAAAGGATTATTCATTGGTCAACTTGTAGTGTCATCATTTGTTTGTAAATAAAGAAAAATAAATGTAATGCAATAATTGTAATTTATAATTGAGGCCTCATTTCAGGTCATGACGAGGGTAGTGTAAATTTTTATTGAATCATTATAATTTTGATGAGGGCCATGGCCTAGATGCCATTTAACTAAGATTACAATATGCCAGGCTGTTAAATTTAAATGCTCTAAATTCTTCTTGCTTGGGCTTTCAATTTCTATCCAAAACATTGATACGATTATTTAGAGGTCGTTTGGGATTGTTATGAGTTTTATGTTTGATATTTTATGTTTTCAAAAATTTTGTTTTGTTTTATTTTCAATTTTATTGAAACTGAAAACATGTTTGCTTGTATATTTTTTGTTGCGAAAATTTGACAACAACAGAAGTAAAGCTTAAACGGGTGCTTTCTAATCAATTTGTTAGGTTTTTGATGATTTTTTTAGGCAAATTTTTTACTGTAGCCGCAACGGATACTGTTTACCTATGTAGTAACAGTAAAAAAACACTTCCAAAATTATGAAAACACCAAAATCATGTTTTCATCTATTTCCAAATTTTTGTTGTTGTTTTCTGTTTTATAAAACAAAAACATAACTACCAAACATGATTTTTGTTGTAATTTTCAAAAAAACGAAAACAAAAACATAAAACACAAAACAAAAACAATACCAAACATAACCTTATTTATGAAAAAAGTTTTTTCAACTTTTGATCTCACAAATTCAATTTAAAGAACAATGTAAATGGACAAAAATAAAAACCACAAGATTTTAAAACTTGGACTTAAGTCTAATGATTCATGCTTAAAAGACGACGTTACCTCTTCTTATTCTCAAAGTCTATTTTGCAAAAAAAAAACAAAATTTTATTATTTTAAGAAATTGTTAGTTTACTATGAAAAAGATACATAAAGAAAATTTAATATTAAGACTCAAATAATTTTTACATATATATATATATATACTTTTTTAAAAAATAGCATCTAACAAGTATAAAATTAAAATCATACTAGCTGTAATCACTACAAAAAATAACATTTTTAACGGCAATTTTATTTGGGCGGTTGTCCAAAGCGCCTGCATTTCTCCTTTCAATTTAACTTTCACCGACTCTAAGCCAAGCAACGCTGCTAGCAAATGTTTAAACGGCACTTTAAAATCTAAAGCTTCTTTCTCCAAATTTTCCTTTTTCCCGAAATCATTTTTTCTATGCTCTCACATCGTCACCTCTGCCACTCCGTTGCTCCATTGTTCCCCTTTCAGAAACAGTGTTGCCCTCTCAAAATCTTCAAGATCCTCTTCTCCTTATCTCATATTCTCTTCTGTTGAGGTTGTGTTTCTTTTCAAGTTTGCGTTTCTTTTCAAGTTTTCTCCAGATCCAAAAGGTAAACTATATGTTCGGAGTTTTTTTTTTTGTATTTTTATATATTTTCAATCCTCCATATCTGCGTTTCTTTCCAGATCTGTGTTCTGTGGGTAAAGGAGCTTCTGATTCTATGTATTGTTTCCCCCCTCTTTTGGCTTTGCAAACAACATTTTATCACCTTCTGTCTGATAAGTATTGCATTTAATTTTGATTATTTTTCAAAGAAAGCTTGTCTGGAAGTCATCATCGAGATTTGCGTATCTCACATTGCAGATCTCGCACATCCTCTCTCATTTATCTTATGCTGGATCATTTTCTTTTCTGTGTAAGTTGGCAGTTAAATGGTTTATTATTTAAAGAATGTAGTTTTGATTCAAAATATTTTCAGAAAAGATTGAAGCAAGAAATTTATTAGATATTTTAGTGCTTCAATTTTTGAGTTTGTCTAGACTTGGTCATTTCTTTCGATGCTAACAGACATTTGTTTTCGATTTGAACAACCATAAATTGTGATATAAATCCTTAAATTGTGATATAAACAGGGGAATCATAGCTGTTAGTGTGACATTCTCGTCACTTCATCTTATCACTTTTCTTTTTCCTTCTTTGTTTAGATTTAGTTTATCCAGTGTCGTTCTTCCCTTAATCTTAAGCTAATCATTTAATAGCTCATGAAATTTTATTCAATTTCCATCAACATAAAAATGATATCCCGACCTCAAGTCTATCTTGGAAAAGACTTGTGCACCCTTGAGCTGATCAAAGAGATCGTCTATCCTGGGAAGAGGATACTTGTTCTTGATTGTCACTTTATTCAACCACCGGTAGTCGATGCACAACCTCATACTACCATCCTTCTTCTTGACAAAAAGCACAGGAGGACCCCAAGGGGATACGCTGGGTCGTATGAATCCCTTGTCTAGCAACTCCTGAAGCTGCTTCTTAAGTTCTTCCAATTCTACCAAAGCCATCCGGTAAGGAGCTCTTGATATAGGCTCAGTCCCCGGCACCAATTTGATCGTGAACTCTACTTCCCTATCCGGAGGAAGTCCTGGAAGATCATCCGGGAACACCTCGGGAAAATCTCGGACTGCAGGAATATCATTGAGTCCGGGACGTTTCTGATCTACGTCCTCCACATAAGCAATGAATCCTTCATACAACCATACATGCTTCTCATTATTTTCATATGAATTCAAATCAAGAACTAAACAGGTTTCATATTAATTTCTTGCAAAATTTACAACATAGCTAATAGGTGAAGAGAAGGTTACACTCTTAGCATAACAGTCTAATAAAACATGATTATTAGCTAACCAATCCATACCTAAAATAACATCAAACCCATACATATTCAATAGGATTAGGTCAACCTTAGATTTTCTTTCTCCGACCCGTAGCTTACAATTTCTATATACTAACTCTGTCATTTGTGATTCCTTAAAAGGTGTGCTTATTTGCAATAAGTGTCCTAAATGCTCAGGCTCAACAGGTACTTTCATAGCAATCATAGGAGACATAAATGAATGCGTGGAGCCTGGATCAAACAATGCTATAACACTTATGTCGAACAAGTAGATTGTACCTTTAATCACTTTGGACGAGGCATCGCCAGACTCTTCGTCGATGGCAAACACTCGTCCTTGGGTCACAGCTTTCTTTCCCTTCTCAGCAGCAGTGGCTTTAGGTTGCGGTTTAGGGGTCTTATCTGATTCATCAGGCATCCTCGGATCTCTCTGAGGGCAATCTCTAACCATGTGCCCTTTCTCCCCACATCTAAAGCAAGCGCCACTCGCCAAGCGACATGGCTGTGATCCGTGAAACTTCCCGCACTGCTCACATCTTTGCATCGTACTCTTTGGTGAGCTAGCGATACTTCCAACTTGATTTCGGGATCGCTCATCACTTATCTTGATCCCTGTAGCTTTAGCAGTACCTATATCAGTATCATCATCATCATAACTCCAACTTCAATATAATTCCATATAACCATTAAATTAATTTAAAGATCATCTTTCTATACTTTACTTACCTATAGAAACTCCTTCAGATCGTCTACTCCTCCGAAATGGATACCTATCGCTCGAAGCTTTCTCATCCGACTTCCGCTTCATCGGTTCCTTGCCTTTACCCTTGGCTCGGAAGTCAGCATGGTGTAGATCATAGTCCTGCTCACACAGCTGAGCCTTACGGACAGCTTCTCCATAGGTGGTGATATCCATTGGATACAACTTAGATCTAATCGGGGACTTCAATCCCTCGATGAATCTGTAGATCTTATGCCTTTCATCTCTTCGGACCTCTGGATCGAATCTACTCAAGGTGGTGAACTTAGATTCATACTGATTCACCGTCATCGTACCTTGAGTCAAACTTAGAAACTCGATCTTCAGTCTATTCTGATCCGTGCGTGGGATATACTGTTCATTAAAAGCTTCCACAAACCGATCCCATGTAACTTCATCATATCGGGCCTCTAACACAGTCCGAGTGGCTTGCCACCAATATTCGGCATCATCTATCAACAGATAGGCAGCCAAGCCTACTTTCTCCCTTTCAGAGCAGGGCATGTACTCGAAAGATTTTAGGACAGCTTTCATCCAGTTCTCAGCCGTCAACAAATCTCTTTCCCCCTTGAATTTGGGCGGATCCAACTTCTTGAATTCCTTAATCAATGCCACACTGCAATAAGCTCTAGGATCCCGCCTTCCAGTAACTGTGACTGGTGGGATTACTTCCGTAAGAGGAACAACAGTTGCAGTTGCTTGGGTACTTGTGGCCACATTCGGGAAATTAGACATAAACTGGGTGAACATCGTGGCCATGTTCTCCATATGCTTTTCCATTTTAGCTAGCCTCCTATTCGGGCTATGTGGTGGAGATGGATGAGGAGACAGAACTGGGGGCTCTTCAGTGCGACCCCGTCCTCTTCCTCTACTTGTACCTCTTCTTCGTGAGCTCATACTGTAAATATAATCATCATTGAGCTCTTTAGTATAACTAGAAACAGCTATACTATACATTTGTATTCAGACAAGTACAGTACAATTGGGGAATATACTCTATTTCTAGCTTCTTGACACTGACAAACCTCAATCTAAACTGCTCTGATACCACTCTATGACGTCCCCGTCACTTCATCTTATCACTTATCTTTTTTCTTCTTTGTTTAGATTTAGTTTATCCAGTGTCGTTCTTCCCTTAATCTTAAGCTAATCATTTAATAGCTCATGAAATTTTATTCAATTTCCATCAACATAAAAATGATATATATAAATATCATTCTGTTTCCACAGGATCTCATACATCATCATAACTTACATCCCCAACATCTTATATATATTCTCTACTTATACTGTACTGTAGCTGAATTACAATTTAACTTTACATATGAACATATAAGTATACCTTCTATGCTAACTGGGAAGCGTATCAAGAAGGTACACCTTGATTCTTCAAAAACAAGCTCCTCTAGTCGGAGCGGGATTCACTTCAGGTAATCTGTAGGAAAATGGTCGTAAAAAGGTGAGTTTACACTCAGTAAGAAAAATATGTAAAAGAGCGTGCTATGTCTCTATATGCACCTTTCCTACTTGGCTCTATACTGTCATGTAAAGCATTATAAAGCATGCATTATAAACATCTTTCATGCATTGTTTGCAACCATGCATATTTATTTCAAATGACATGGCAATCATACTTTGTATGCTTCTTTTAAAATATAGCATACATATAAAACATGCCTCATACTTCTTTCTTTAAAACATCATACTTCATAACATACTTTAAAAACATACATCATACTTTTCTTCATACATACGTCTTGTACTTTGAAATAGATGGAGACTATGTACAATGTTTAAGCGATTGAGTCTTCATATGAACCGTTCATTCCCATTCATATGACTCATATGACTCTAATCATTCATTAGTACATTGGTATACCACGTAGAGGTCAGGGATTCTCTCCTGCCTTAATAATACCATAGTGAGCACTAGTCAGGTGTCACTTATGGTCTTGAGAACCGGACTAGGGTTCCTCACTTAACATACATATTACTGAGGACTTGATCAGAGTCTTTCAGCCATCAGAAATGCATAATCATTACGCAGTCCATAGTCTCAAAACATTATAATATACTTCTTCAGAAAACACTTTTGTGTTTAAATCAAATAAGCTTTGAAAGCTCTTTTCGTACATGGCAGTCGACTGGCCTCATAGGGCAGTCGGCTGCTGCTTCATAACTTCATTTTTTTCGAAATTATTTTCTTTTCGAAAAATACATGGGGGCAGTCGACTGGTCCATATAGCAGTCGACTGGTTTTCAAACAGAATGCTTCTTAAGAAATAGCAGTCGACTGGTCATATAGGGCAGTCGACTGTTTTTGAAACAGAATGCAATTTGGCAAATAGCAGTCGACTGTCTCATATAGCAGTCGACTGGTTTGAAACAGAATACTTCTGGGTAAATAGCAGTCGACTGGCTTACATAGCAGTCGACTGGTTTGCATCGGTTTTCGGAAAACGGCGTTTTGGTTGTCTCTAGGCAGTCGGCTGCTACTTAAGGCAGTCGGCTGCCCCTAGCCTAATTGGTACTAGGGAACAAGTCCGAAAATGCACTTTTCCTGCCAAAGACAACTAGTATTTCTCCCCAAAGCAGTTCAAAATCATATTAAAACATGCGGACATAGCCGCCTTACGTTCCTTACATAAATTTCTTACCTCGATTCCTTCGAGAACGCAAGATCACTTGGTGCGTTAACCGTAGCTTTTACTCCTTCAAATCTGAAATCATCATATCATATCAAACCTTAAATTAAACCACATACACATGTTATACTAACTTAAAACAACTCCAAACCAAGAACGAAATTGCAAGAATCATCTATTTCTCTTACCTTCACTACAGATCAAAATCTCAAACTTTGAGATCTCTTCCAATACTTGAAATCAATCCACCAAACTTTGGATATCACTTAGTCTAGTGACAAGGATTATTTTTCGTTCTACGAACTTAGTGAATTAGTGGAAGGATGAGGTGGTTTAGCAAGGAGCTTGGAATGGAAACTTGGAAGATTGGATGGAACGAGAGGGAGAGGTGGAAGAAGAGTGGCTGACGTTGGTGATAGCTGATGGGGATGATGAGTCATGCTTCATGCATTAAATGTCTCTTTATCCCATTAATCATCTCAGCTAAGCTTTATCCCTTTGACTCAAGACCATTTGACCATCAATTAATTCCTCTTCTCCTTTCTTCCACAACTACATGCCCAATTAAATTTCTTATTTAATTTCTTGTCTCATACTCTTAATATTTTTTTGATATCAACCTAATAAATCATTTGACTTATTGACATCCACTTTATTAGTTCTTCCATATTACATACATCATTCATGCATCATTCATACATTAAACTTCATATTTATTTAATCATCTTGATCGAAATACTTTACATACATGGAGGAATACATGAAAATTGAGGATCTCACAGTTAGTGAGCATTGTCGCTAGCTCACCGATCTTAGTCTCCGATTTTGTGATAGGTATGTCTCATTGTACTTTCCTTCCAGCTTAGTTTGTGTGATATGCTATGTCTTCATCGCTGTCTCACGTGTTCAGCTGTTTGTGATATTGTTTAATTTGAAATATTTTGCACATATTGGTATTTTATGTAATTTTAGCCTCTTTCTAGTAGGGTGGGGGATCAAGATAATAATTACCGCTGCTAAACAAGTTGTTAGAGTACACATTGTAATTCCATACCTGAAATCCAAGTTTTAATTCTAGTAGGGTGGGGGATCAGGATTCTCTGGTGTAATTTAGCATGACCAAAACTACATTAGAACTTAACTTTTACAAATCAAACGATCATGTTCTCACTTTTAAGTCAAAGTTCTCCCAAATCCTGCTAAAAACTAGGAATATCAATTTGGTTTAGTTCAAACAGTTACAGTCTAAGGCAATCTGAAGTCTAAAACATTTTAGCTACTTTGTCATTTGCCAGACAAAAGGACAATAAGGCTTTGATTGCCGTAACAATTCTCTATGGCCTACAGGAAATGGGACAAATGGAAAATACGTCGTAGCTAAGATGTTTACATCAGTATCTCGTAGCAGGTTTCAGCCTCTTGTTCTGTTTTGTTATGGGGATAATGTCTTGCCGCCATGTTCTTGGCTACTGACTGTGCATTACAGTTAACAATTTAGAGAGAAAATAAAACTTTGACATTAATGGAGATAAAGTGACAGAGGAAATTTCCTAGAGAGTTCTCAAAATAAAAGTCAAAGACAAAATTTTATGCAGCTAATTAGATTCATCGGTTCCTTTTTTATTCTTTCTTTACATTTTTCAATATTTGACACTTCTGCAAATGAAAATTAGCATAAGCAGTAGTATTATGTTGGCTTTTCACCTCTTATATATTTCGACTACAGCCCATAGTCTCTTGAATTTTTGTAAATATTTAGTTTCTTAAATCATCTTACAAATCATTGTATTTTTGTTAACAAGATGATAATACCAACTATACTCTGTTTTGTTCTTTACAAACTACATCGTTCTTCTTTTCCTCGCAAGAGAAAAAATATTAGTAGATTTAATGCATGTGCATTAAATATTAGTAGTTCTTTACAAACTACTTTCCCAAATCCTGCTAAAACATTTTAGCTACTTTGTCATAGCTGGGAATAAAAAAAAAGGCAAAAGAAGAAGATCTTCGATACATATACACTTGCGGCTTGTATGTCTCATGGATAGAATCAGGTGATTTAGTAACATGGCCTTAAGTTGTCTTTTTATATATTAAAAACTAATTCAACCAAAACAAAATAAATATTGCTGCTTGTTGTATATATTAGCATAATAGTACTTACACGTAGAGTTTAGATGATTAAAACCCTATTATAATCTGGTTTTTCATCATTTTCCCTATTCTCATTTTGTATTTTGTTCTAGAGATAAATTCTTATGTCATAGCATTCATATAATAGTTTCTTTAAATTAATAAAAAATCATAATTCTAACTTTGACAATTATAAAATTTAATTAATTCTTCTATCACAATAATTAATAAAATTGTTTTATTGACCATTTAATAATTTTATAATGCATTTCTTGAACTTTATATACAGATATAAGGTGGGTTTTATATACACATATAGATTATAGATACATAATCGAGTTGCTTTGTTGTTTTCTAGGTTGTGTTCTCCTTCATTGGTTGTTTTCTTTTGCCATCACTGCTACAACCATGGATAAGAGTTGGATTGGAAAGTCTAAGTTTAGTAGTGAATATGTGCAAGGGGTGAGCCAATTTTTAAGATTTGCATTTGAGAATGCATGTCGGGATGGCATGATCTTATGTCCATGCATAAAATGTGTCAATTTGTGTTGGAAACCATTAGAAGATGTACAAGAGCATTTGATTTGCAATGGGTTTTTGTCTGGTTATACTCATTGGGTTTGTCATTGTGAGACTTCATTGTCTGCCTACGAGTCTCATTTACCAGAAAGCTCTCAAGAACTTCGAGATGTTTGTGTTGAAGAGAGTTTAGGAGTTGCATATGAGAATGAGATTGACTTATCTCAATTTTCTGGTGGAGGAAGTGATCCTAGACAATCCCAAGAAGAGCTAAATGTTGAAGCAACTAAGTTTTTTAAGTTGTTAGATGATTTAAACCAAGAACTGTACCCGGGATTCAAAAAAATGTCTAGATTGTTTGTCATCTTAGAGTTGTTTCAAATAAAGGTTTCTAGTGGGATGAGTAATGAGTCATTCAATTTGCTCATTTCACTATTGAAAAGGATTCTTCCTGAGGGTGAAACTTTGCCTCATTCCTATCGTGAAACTAAGAACATGATTAAGGAATTAGGTCTTGGGTATGACAAGATTCATGCTTGTCTAAATGATTGTATGTTGTACCTTGATGAGAGAGCAAATGAAGAGTCGTGTTATGTGTGCGGTGCTTCTAGGTGGGTGCAATGTGATAATAATGATTTGGAGGGTGGTTTTAGTGGTAAAAAGAAGAAACCCATAAAGGTGTTACGTCATTTTCCCTTGAAACCTAGACTTCAAAAATTGTTCATGTCTCCAAAAATAGCTTCTGCTATGTTATGGCATGACAAGGGTCGTAAGAAAGATGGAAAATTGAGGCATCCAGCTGACTCTCTTGCTTGGAAGTCTTTTGATTTGCGATATCTTGATTTTGCCTTAGACCCTCGTAATGTGAGACTAGGCTTGGCTACTGATGGATTTAATCCATTTCGAACAATGAACAATAAGTATAGTGTTTGGCCTGTTATGGTGATACCATACAACTTGCCCCCTTGGTTGTCTATGAAAGAGTCTAGTTTTATTCTTTCTTTAGTGATTTCGGGTAGGAGTGGACCTGGAAATGATATTGATGTTTACTTACAACCTCTAGTAAGAGAGTTAAAAGAATTATGGGAAGTTGGGGTAAACACCTTTGATGCTTTTGTTGAAGAGAATTTTCAATTACGTGCTGCATTAATGTGGACAATAAACGACTTTCCTGCATACGGAAATTTGTCTGGTTGGAATGTTAAAAGTCGTTTTGCATGTCCTCACTGTTCTGAAGACACATGTTATTTATGACTACATCATGGGGGTAAATATTGTTTCATGGGTCATCGTCGGTTTTTAGATATTAATCATGAATTTCGGACTGATTCCTCTTTTGATGGCATTCAAGAATTAAGGGCTGCCCCAATTTCACCTTCAGGAAGTATGGTTTTAAGTCAAGTAGATAACATTTATGTTCCTTTTGGAAAGAAAAATCCAATTCATTTTGATACTTAGAAAAAGAAGAGCATTTTTTTTAGTTTGCCATATTGGGAGCACAATTTGTTACGTCATAATCTAGATGTGATGCATGTGGAGAAAAATGTATGCGATAATATTTTGGGGACTTTATTAAATGTTGATGGGAAGACTAAGGATAATTTGAAGGCTCGTCTAGACTTGCAAGTAATGGGTATAAGGAAAGAGCTACATCCAAGGGAAGATGAGGATGGTAGACTTCATATACCCCCTACTTGCTATTGGATGTCAACGAAGGAGAAAGACGTGTTTCTAGAAGTTTTAAAAAGAATCAAAGTTCCAGATGGTTTCTCTTCAAATATCTCCCAATGTGTCAGTCTCAAAGACCGCAAAATCAGGAATGATTCACCCTTGTGAATTTCTCAAATTTAATTCATACGGGTAATGATATAAGAGATGAACCTTTTGTGCTTGCGTCCCAAGCAAAACAAGTGTTTTATGTACAAGATCCTTCCCATCAAAATTGGAAAATTGTATTGAATGCAATACCAAGAGATTTGTATGATATGGGTGCGGAATCAATTAAGGGAGAAGGTTGAATCAATTGAGGAAGAGATTTGTATCTAATTCAATTTCATATTTACTTTGTTTGTTAATGCAATACCAAGAGATTTGTATTTGGATTTTGGAATCAACAAGAGCTTTATTCTCTTTTTATACTGTTACTGTTTTATTCTCTTTAACAGCTTTGTAGTTTAAATATTTATCTCCTGTGAAAAAAGCTACACTGATTTTTCATGTTTGCTAATTTGCCTTCTCATTGTTCTTAGTTATGGCTAGATAACTGATGTGGAGTGTGCTAACTCCTGATTATGTGATAAGTTTTTTTTTCTTCTAATTTATTCCTCTTTTAGAAGGTTTGCTTCACCATACATCATGGGAAAGAGTAGAAGTATTCGAAATTGTGAAATTGTAACCCAAGATACTGAAGATACTCAACAAGATGCTCCTCAGCAACCCTCACTCTCTGAACAAAGCAAGAAGTCTCGTACTCGTGGTCGTAATAAGATGATTAATGTGTGGAATCTTCCACCTGGGAAAAAAATTAAAGTATGTTTTAACAAAAAAGGTCAGCCAGTTAGGTGTGAAGCTCGCTTATTATCATCTTGTCTTGGGATCTTAGCAAGAAATGGTTACTTACTCCCTTTGGTCTACAAGAATTGGAAGGATGTGCCTAAAATGTTCAAGACAGACTCCTTAAACCATATCAAGGTCCTTTCTTTTATTATTCAAATTATTAATTTGTTTATAGGAAGTTTTCTTGTTTTGATTAGATATTTCAATAATTTTTATTTCTTTGTAGGAAAAATTTGTGTTTCCCGATAGTCAAACTGGTTGGATCTTAAAGTCTTTGTCAAAAAAATGGAGGGATTACAAGGCTGAGCTAAAAGCTAAGTACTTCCACTCTGATAATGAAGAAGAGTTGCTACAAAATAAACCCTCAGATGTTTTAAGAGATTAATGGGCAACTCTTGTAGCGTATTGGTTATCACCTGAAGGAAAGGTAAGGTTTACATAACAAATTTAAATTGATTCAAGTTAAAGTCAGTTTTGGTAATGAAAAAGAGTTGCTGCAAAATTTGCTTGAGTCTATCAAATGCATGCTAATGTGGTATGAATGATGTAGGCTCTTGCTAAACTAAACAGTGACCGACGAGCCAAACAAACCATGCTTCACACTACGGGCTCAAAGAGTTTTGCTTCTCTTGTGGATGAGAAGGTATGTTTTTAATTTTAAGTTACTCAAGTAGTCAAGAAGGTATGTTTTTAATTTTAAGTTACTCAAGAAGGTATGTTTTTAATTTTAAGTTACTCAAGTTACTCAGCCCTGTTTTCAACCAAAAAAATAATAAATATTAATTTATATTTGCTCATTAGTACTATATTAATTCAAGTTCTTCTTCCTTTTATACTTGCTCATTAGTATTATATTAATTTAAGAATGTTTTGTGATAATAGAAGCAAAGTGGTGGGGTGGAGCCAAATAGGATAGAACTATTTGTGATGACTCATCAACGTAAGGACGGAAGTTTTGTGGATGATTCTGCTGCACGAGCTGCTGTAAGTGATTATCATACAGCTAGTAGTATTTTTGAATATCTGAATCTTGCCTATTTAGATCTCAATAACTACTAGTTAAAAAATTAAGTAAATTCTATGTCTTTTTCTTTTTTTCTTTCTCCTTCTTATGGGTGTTGATCTTTTTCAAAGAACTTAACTGGGGTGTTGATCTTTTAACTTGTGATTCATATTAGAATCCTTAATCCTGAGCTAACTGCTTGTGTTGATCTTTTGTCTTGTGATATCTTTTATGTGCTTGAAATTACGTGATTATTAAGAAAGCTTTCTTGTTCACAGCTGTCTTGTTCACAGCTTTCTTCCTTTGCCTGTTTTCTTTTTCATATTCGTTTCAACTGTTGTTAGGCTGATGCCAAAGGAGGTAGAAATTTTATATTCTCCATTATTAAGACAGAAGAGGGTTGCCTTAATGATAATGCCACTAACTAAAACCTTATAGTTCAACACTAATCAAACCTCCTTTTGCAACTGTAGACATGTGTTGGAAAATCTGATGAGTGTTGATCTTTTGTCTGATGGTCAATAATCAATTGCCACTTGATGAGTGTTGATCTTTTGTCTTGTGATATCTTTTATGTCTTGTGATTCATGTTATTTTTTGGTTGATGACATGAATGGACTGTTTGGCTTATACTACTGATTACTTCTCTGGTATTACATTATGTTTAGTTTGCCAAATCAACTCAGACTAGTGGTCATGGATGTGTGATTTTCTATCAATAATATTGCAACACATGTCAATGTGGAAAAAATATTTGATAAACTGGACTTAAATGCCAGCATTTTAATTTTTTTTTACCTTTTTATAAAAATTTATTTGCTTCAGTATTTTTTTTCTCTTCATGTTTTCTGCAGTTTTTGTAGAAACTTCATCACTCTCTATGTACCGTGCTCTCTTGTTCCCTCTTTTCTGCTCATCAGCCACACTCACAGCATATTTTGGCACTATTTTCCCTCTTCATTCCCTTTTATTTTCCTTTTTCTTGCTTTCTTTTGCCTTGTGTGACCTTTTTTTTCTCTAAATAGCTCAATGTGTTTCTTCTCTGGATGGACACTCAGTCCTCTAGCTTTAGGTAATTTTCTCTAAATAGCTCAATGTGTTTCTCTAAATATTGAACATTGACTTGTCTAAAACATCTTTCTACTGCATGTAGCCTTGCGCTCTAACTTCTTTCCCTCCAAGTTCATTGTCAATTTCATTCCTCATGCCTCCAACGTGGTGTTTATTTATTTTTTTTTGGGGGTTAATTTTGGTGCAACAGTAAAGGTTGCTCCTTTGTGGCCTGTTGAGCAATTGACGTATTTGAATGGTTTATGCACAATCTTGTGCCTTAAATATTTACTACTGATTTAACTTTAATTTTGTCATTATATAGTAGTCGTACCCCTGCCAAAACAAAACCGTAGATAGCATGAATTAATTTTTTTTAAAGAGGAAAAAAAACTATAAATCATATTTGCTGGTTGATAAATTTTCGATCTTTCACCTCAGTCAACACTGTTGTGCTTATTAATCTAGTTTGTGTTTATGAATGATTATGGAATACAGTCCTTATTACACTTGCAAGCTCAGCTACAAAGAATAATTGAATCTACTCTGACATGTTAGGAATTTGGTTTTAAATGGAATATTTATTCAAGTCATTCTCTCCTTTTCTCTTTTAACAACTCACACTATCTCTCTCCGCCTCTGGTATGAAGCACTTATTTAAATTTGATGCTGAGCTAGAAACTTGATGCATGTAGATTTTCATGTACTTTCTTCTTAGGATGTGATGATTTTTATCACACTATCTTTTTCTTCCCAGAATAAAATTTATGCTTGTAACTGTGTTTCTGTGTTATTTTGCACTAGTTATAAACTTTTTGCATGGTCTAGGCTTATATGCAGACAGCTTTCTTTTTTGGGATTCTTTTGTCAGGAGAAGTTAAAGGAGGTGCTATCTCAACGTTCTAGCAACTTGGAGCAATCGGGAGAAACAAGTTCTTCCATCGATGAGGTTTTCATTGAAGTGATGGGGAAGGAACGTCCTGGTCGTGTACGGGGATTGGGATTAGGCCCTACACCCACAGAGATATGGGGTCTGTCTTCTCGTCATTTTCAAGCAATGAATGACAGAGATGAAGAAGTTCTCAAGCTACAAGAGAAGCTAGATGCCATGACTAATAAAGTTTCCAACTTGGAGGAAAAGGCAGCTAAAGTGTCTGAGTTTGAAGAAAAAGTCTCTAAGATGGATGAACTTGAGGCGACATTAGCAACACTTAAAAAGGTTAATTTTGAGTTAGTTAAATTTGCAAATGCCATGCAATGGAGATTTCCACATGTGCCAAGCATGGACATCAGCTCAGCTTCCCTTGCAGTTGGCAACAGACAGGTGAAAACCACATTTGTTTATACATTTTTTTTATATCAGCATAAATTTATATATTAACTTCATGATGGGTGAAGTGGATCATTTGTTTATATAAACATTTGTTCATGCTACTGTTGACATAGAGTGGATCATAAGGCTCTTTTTTTATAGCATGGTGATAATAGTTAAGTAGTTTCATTCTCTCTTATTACAGGTTTCAGATGCATCTAGTTCGTTTGGGTCACTACGTGCAAATACTTAAGTGAAGATGAAAGTTTCAAGGATAATCGGTATACAATTCAGTTAGGAATTTTATGCTTGTATTAGATTTCTAGGAAGTTTAGAAAACTTTGTGGCTATTGTGATTGGTTCTTGAGGATATTATTTGAACCATCATGGTTCAAGACTATTAGGTGTTAGCTGTAACATCATGGTTTTTGAGGATATTATTCTTTTGTAGTCAGCTTCTTTCTTGAATGATCATTGGATGGCTTATGATTTTTGCTTGATCAGTTTATGTTTTAATGAATTTTAAAACTTCAGTAATTTGATAATGAAGTTTAAAAATCTCAGTTTTTGAACGGAGAAATTAATTTGATTGCTAGGTTCAAAAATATTAGCTTTAGAATTGAAAAGTTAATTATAAAGCGTCGGCTTAAAAAGTGGAATGAAGAATAGAGGGAGTTTGTATTTTTAAATTTAAAATAAATATAAATATAAAAATTTTAAATTTCAAATAAGATATTTAAGCTTTTAAATTTGAAATAAATTTAAATTTTCAATAGGATTTTTTCCGACACTTTAAAGTGCTGGTAAAAGCTTTTAAATTTCAAATAAATTCAAATTTTCAATATGATTTTTCCCGGCACTTTAAAGTGCCGGTAAAAGCCTTACGCTTATAAAGACATTTAAAAGCGCCAGGAAAAGGACTGCCCCAATTTCCCTCCTCTTTACCGGCATTGGAGTACATGATCGCCGGAAGATCTTCACCGGCATTCACCTGGCCGGCGGTCAGCCGGCGGTTTGTTGAACGCCGGTAAGACCTTTTCCGGCGTTTAATTGGACTTTTACCGGCAAAAGTGATTTGCCTTGTAGTGAATTTTTTTAATTTTTAGATTTCGATTTCCTTTATTAAAAAAAAGAAGAAGAAAATTTATTATCTTTCCTTAACAATTGAAAAGTCAATTTCTTCTGGTGCGCTTTCCCAATTCAAAAATGAAAAGACAAAGTTGGTAGTTGCACCGTTAGGTGGAAAGAAAAAGACAATTATAAATAGTGAATAAAAAGAGGTGGTTCAATTATCCATCCAGCGCCATTAATTGAGGCCAGAACCAAAATCGACCATTGCCCTACATTGAATTAAACATTTCACATCTCAGCTTACTCTCATCTCCTCTCGTCTACAGCTACTTCCATCCAGCTGTAAAACAAAAAAAAAATCCTAGTAGTAATATTAATGCTATCCACTTATAAGTACTTGGAAGAAATGAAAGTAAATGTTTTTTTCAATTATTTAGATAGAATTCGAATCTTGTAGTTACTATTATTGAAAAAGCTTTACCGTTTATTACTTTCGATTAAATAAAATTAATCTTAATTTATAAAACGGACAAATGTACTTGTAATTACACAAAAATTAAGGTATTAGTGCTATTATGTGGAAATTTAGGAACAATCAAACAACATAAAGAAAATGTCAACCAAGTCTTCTATGAGCAATAACTTCTTTCACGTTACTTATGAAAAAAAAAACTTCTTTCATGTTAGTTACCAAAGAACAAGGGTGGTTGTTTTGGTCCTAAATTGTCTACGGATAGGGATTAAGTTTAAGTTGAATCAAGTTTAGATAAAAAAAAATTAAAAGATTGTATACCGATTTAAGTTTGATTTTGATCTAATTTTTTTTTGTTCAAATTTGTTTTTACATACAATGACCGAGCTTAAATATGTTCAAATTTATTCAAACACTATTATTTTTTAACTTAAAATAAAACAAAATATATAAAAAATAACATACATTCAAATTAAATCGTATAAAAAAGGTTCAAACTAATTGAAAAAAATATATTAACATCTTTTTCAATAGCTTTCTTACTTGACATATTTTCCAAAAAATAAAAAAATGAAACCAAGAAAATATAATATCATATTAAAAAATTATTCCATACACATCTAATGGAATTTTAGATTCTCTAAGTAGGTTTAACAATGTAACACATACCCATTAGGGTAAATTAAAAAAAATTTAAAAATAGAAATGGGATATATAGCAATCTCTTCATCCCATTTGTGAAGTTAAAATTTTTCACTTACTGTATATCAAATATGAACTCTATCATATTTTAGAAAAAAAATCAATTTAATTAAGTTATACAAGAAAATTATGAAAAAAAAATGTATTTATTGAACTGAACCAAATCAAGTTTAGACTTTAAATAATGAATCTAAGGTTGCTCCATTTTTTTTATAAAATGTCATTTGTTAGCCTAAACCTATCTACTTAGTTTAATATAATTTGTTAAATTCTATCTAAAAATCAGAGGAACTTTTGGATTTGGATAGATAATTCATAGACAAATTTACTTATAGGATTTCATAATTATTTAAATTTGTTAATTTCAATTTTGAATCTTAGAATGAAAAGAGATGAGATGAATGAAAATGATTTATAATTTATCATATTATCTAAAATCACATGATCTCGTAAAATTATCAATATATATAGATTTGATGCGATGAAATGAAATGTGATTCGATATACTGCTCGTCCAGTTGGGGAAGAAGGTAGCATAGACGAAAAAGCGTGAGTTGTTACGTGCTACCCATTTATGTGGTCGGAAGGACCCAAAGCGCCAAGGCTTTCAGAAACCTGTGAATATTTAAACAGCAGAGCCTTGGCGTACGTACGATGTTGAGTGGACGAGAGTCGTGCAGTAAACACTGGCGGTACATAATAATAATGTCGCAATAAATTAGCTGTGGATCACTCTTTCCCCCTAAAAACCTATGACTTACAGCGGGGGATTGTATAGTATGCATCAGTTCCATATTATATATATATATATATATATATATATGTATGTATGTATATATGTAGTATGTTATTTTAGCATTATCCTTATTTGCAACTGCTTTTGCTTCCTTAGATGCAGCCGCAAAATTAGCAGACCGATTCAGTTTTTGGCCACATGCCCAACTGCAACTTTCATCTACCCATGTTTAGCTTAACTGAAACTGTTATAAAAAATATTATTTGAGTAGAACTTTTTAAAAGTGTTGTTTTACAAAAATTAAATTAGTATTTGACAAATTTAGTATAAAAATACTGTAAAATATTAAAAATTATTTACTAGAATTTTTGTATATTTTTTATAAATGAAAAAAATAAAATAATAAATTTTATTAAATTAAATCACAAGTTTTTAAGTGAAAAAAAAATAAAACTAAAGAAAAATTTTTTGTTAATTAAAATTAAACAAATGAAATAAATATAAAAATGGCACAAAATAAATAAATTATTGTAAAATAATATGAATCCTTTTTTATAATTTTATAAATTATTGAAAAATAAAGTGAAAATGTAAAAATTTCACTAAATATATATATTATTAATAGTAACACTTCTTGAAAAAGCTTCAATTTATAACTTTATCAAAAAGCTCAAATCTGCTTCTCACATAAGCTAAAATTTTTAAAAATTTAAAAGTCAAAACACCTGGCTTTTGCTTATAAAGTAGATAAACTCTTCTATAAACTAAGCCAAACATGCACTTAAAATATTCCTTTTGCAACTTTTGTGTGTGTATATATTAAATTTGAGTATATCTATTGCTACTATAATTGGTATAGATAATAGAATTTCTGTGTAAACTTCTTAGTTAACATAACTCGAAAAAATGAGTTTCCAGTACATCAATTTCAAGAGCTTTCAAGTGCTTTGATTGAACTTTTAGATGATGATCTTATAAGAATGTCCAGGCACATATATGTGTAATGTAAAGTGGATATCCACTCTCTGTGACCAAAACAAAATATATGAAAGTTTTCGTACATTTACTGCTATTTTTAACGGTACATCCTTCAATTCCGCTCCATCTTTCTCCTCAATTTTGGAAAGCATGAATAAAGGAATATTAAATAACTGGGGATAAGGATGCTTGGATTCGAACATAAAATTTATAATATGTCACAATTCATCTTTAATCACTAGGTCAAGAGATTGTTGGCAAGATTCAATTTTATTGATGTTTCTGTTTTTCAATCTTTTTATAAAATATAAAATGAATGAAAAGACAAGTAGAAACATTTGGTAGAAGTTACCCGGGAAAAACATTTAGAATAAAACGAAATGCCAACTGGCCAAGTTAGTTTTCGCCGATGCTTTTTGCAATTCATCATGTCTAAACAATGTTGAAAACCTGTATGCAAATTTGCAGTCAATTTCGATAATGTATAATGGCTAGAAAATCAACCACTCTAGCTCAAACATTGAAATGTGTTATTACCTGTCCTTCATACGGATCAATACACTTCCAGCTTCTTCTCTTGCTTTTGCTTCAACCACACCTCTTGCATAATTCTCTAGACTCGTTAGTCGTTAGCATCCTGTCTTTGGTTTGTTCACCCATGTCAAAACCGGAGAGAGCACTGGACAGTCTAGAGACAGCTGATTCAGTTTCACGCATGAGAAGTTTCCTTATTGATGGCCAGGTCTCATAAGTAGCTCCATCTAAAAGTGCTTCAACAGGTCCTGATAATGCCTCGTTCAGCTTTGCCTGCAAATGCACCATAATTATCAGTAAAAGCTGCAAGTGGTGATTTAACCAGTCATGACATGTGCAGTGGATGTGACCATGACAAATTCTTCAAATGTTATGGAAGTTCTCAACTATATATACCACGTAAATCATACACAAGATAAGAGTAATCTCATCAATGCCAATTTTAATGAAGTAATTCATTGTTTACCCTATATAGTATATCAGAAGAAAAGGAAAGCACCCAAGGGCACAAATTCATGGTCTTCAAAAGAATTAAACTTGAAAATTCAGGGCCTTTCTTATTCAGACCATGATAGTAGATTGGATGCCATGTAGTCAAGTTTTAACATCCCAACTGTTTAATATGACAACTTAGTTAATTGGGCTTCAATTATTTCTTCGTAATTCACATTGTATGCAAAAATGCAAAATTTTCAAAAATTAAGATAACGATGAAGTTTAAACAAACCAACCGTTTTAATATGACATCTTAACCACTTGGACTAAAATTAATTTTAAAGTAATGCACATTATATGCAACAAACTGATTATTCAGCAACCAGTAAGACCGTGAAAACAAAGGTCTAACACCAGGTATCAACTTCAGTTCACCTTGCCTCCTTGCAAAAATTAAGCTGTTTTTTTTTTTTCAGAACAAAAGTATTATTCATTAGTCAACTTGTAGCATCATCATTTGTTTGTTAATAAAGAAAAATAAATGTAATGCAATAATTGTAATTTATAATTGAGGCTTCATTTCAGGTAATGATGAGGGTAGTGTAAATTTTTATTGAATTATAATTTGGATGATGGCCATGGCGTAGATGCCATTTAACTAAGATTACAATATGCCAGGCTGTTAAATTTAAATGCTCTAAATTCTTCTTGCTTGGGCTTTCATTTTCTATCCAAAACATTGATACGATTGTTTAATATTTATGAAAAATGTTTTTTCAACTTTTGATTTCACAAATTCAATTTAAAGAACAATGTAAATGGACAAAAAAAACCACAAGATTTTAAAACTTGGACTTAAATCAAATGATTCATGCAGTTATTTTTAAAATATGATGTTACCTCCTCTTATTCTCAAAGTCTACTTTGCAAAAAAAAAAACCAAGATTTTATTATTTTAAGAAATTGTTAGTTCATTATGAAAAAGATACATAAAGAAAATTTAATATTAAGACTCAAATAATTTATATATATATATATACACTTTTTTAAAAAGTAGCGTCAACAAGTTTAAAATTCAAATCACACTGGCTGGCAATTTTTTTAATTTTCAGATTTCGATTTCCTTTATTAAAAAAAAGAAAATTTATTTTCTTTTTTTAACAATTGATAAGTCAATTTCTTCTGGTGTGCTTTCCCAACTAAAAAAAATGAAAAGACAAATTTGGTAATTGCACCGTTGGGTGATAAGAAAATGACAATTATAAATAGTGAATAAAAAGAGGTGGTCAAGGTTGGATCGATTTTGCTCAATTTAACGTCAGAGTACTTAAAGTGTAAAATCTAAGAGAGAGTGAAAAGTAAAATTTCGCTCAGGCATTTTATCAAACACCTTAGAAGCAACGACAAAGCTAGCCGAAAATAACAAGAGGGTGACCATCTCGATGGCGGCGGAAGGTTATTCTCGTAATGGCGAAATGCAGAATGACAAAACTATTGAGGAAGATGATTTGTTGATCCGATCGACTAAAAGAATTAAGCCTACTAATGGCTTGGAGAACATGCAGGGGGAAGAGTCTCGTCCGTCGTTCAAAGATAAAGTTATTGGAACCCAAGGTGCAACTGATTGGTGGAATAACGAAGAAGCAATCCCGGATCTAGCAGAAGATGATATGATTACTGTTTCAGTTGTTGATTCGTGGCCTTGTCTCTCAATTTCAGAAAAGTTTCGGAATATTATTCACAAGCCCTGGAAAGATTGCTTAATTGTCAAATTACTAGGACGATCCATTGGCTTTAAAATCCTGAATGACAAGTTGAAGAGATTATGGAATCCTAAAGGGGATTATGAACTTATTGATCTTGGTGAGGGTTTCTATCTAGTGAAATTTGCTTCCACAGAGGATCTTCGTTTTGTGGTTGAGGAAGGTCCATGGCTGATCTTTGGACACTATCTTACTATACGCAGATGGCAACCAGAATTTCGTCCTCGGGATGCATCTATTGATTCTACTGCAGTCTGGATTCGAATCCCACAATTGCCAATTGAGTATTATGACGAGAGGATATTACTTGCAATGGGCAATACAATTGGGTCGGCTATTAAAGTAGATTCCAATACCCGATATGCTTCACGTGCTAAATTTGCTCGGGTGTGTGTAGAAGTAGATTTAAACAAACCTTTAATCCCGAGGATTTGTGTGGATGATCACTGGTATAATATAGAATATGAGGGGTTGAATATGATATGCTTTGAATGTGGTCGAATGGGACACAAGGAGCACTGCCCTTTTCGATCCAGTAAGGATCAAAACTCTATGGATGGTAACAATGATGGTTGTATTAAACCAGTCAGTGAAGGTCAAAGGGAGAATAATGTGCATGACGAAACTGTAACTGGTGACTTTGGTCCTTGGATGATGGTTCAGCGTCGAGGAAGAAGAAAGTCCGAAAAAGGTAAGTCTGACAAATTTGATAACCCCTTCAATAGTGGGTCTAGATTCCAAATATTAGCTGATGATATTGGGGAACAAAATGTGGGAAGTAATGCAGAAAAAGGGACAAACTCAATGGGAGAATCAAGCAAGGATACTGCCTTCAAGGAAAAAATGTCATTGACCAACATAAGTCCAACAGAGAGGGGTAGACGGGTTGACTCTCTTGAGCCCAGGTTGCAGCCTAATTCGGGAAGTGGAAATTTATCTATTGTAGCCCAACACAATTCTAGTCAAACTAGTTCATCCAAAAAGCTTTTATCTCGGTCTTCTAATTTAATTCTCCATTCTCAAACAGCTGTTCCTGATAGTGTCCAAATGGTTGATGCTGATCCTGTGCGACAAAGAGATTTACCTGGAAAATCCATTCGTAGTTCTACTGAAGCTGAAGATTGTGCAATCATGACTTCTTCAGATCATCGGCACAGAGAGCCGCCTGACTCCTTTGTGCCTGAAACTCAATTTCTTCCTTCCCCTCTTCAAGCTGCTATTACAAATCCTATCTATGAAACCATGGAACCTCTTCCTAGAGAGGTGAATAATCTAGGGATCCAATCTTCATTTATTAATGAACCTTCTATTATGGAATGCTAGAGGTGTTGGGAGCGGGGAATTTCTCCGAAATGCTAAGGAGCTTGTTCGATGGTACAAACCAGATATTCTTGTTTTAGTTGAAACTAGAGTGGGTCAAAAAGTAGCTGAAAAAGTTATCAAAAAATTGGGGTTTCAGAATTGTTTCATAGTTGATCTAGTGGGTTTTGCTGGTGGTATCTGTGTATGTTGGTCTTCTATCAATTTGCAGTTGAACATTATTCATTCTTCGAATCAGGTTGTTCATGCGTGTGTCACACAATCAGGAGGCTCGAATTGGATTTTTTCGGCTGTGTATGCTAGTCCAACCTTGGAGGTTCGTAAAACTTTGTGGCATTCTTTGAAGGAGTTTTCGAATCTGATAGATTTACCATGGCTTATGTTGGGTGATTTCAATGATATGATGGATAGCTCAGAAAAGTTTGGTGGAAGGGGGTTTTCACTTAAACGGTGCTCCTTATTTAATGATATGATAAACTCTTGTGATTTAATGGATTTGGGTTTCCAGGGACAAAAATATACTTGGAGCAATCATCGACCGGGTAGTGCTCGTATCATGGAAAGGTTAGATCGTGCTCTAGCAAATGCCCGATGGAAATTGCAGTATCCAGAAGCTAGTGTTCTGCACCTACCGCATGCATACTCTGATCATTGCCCGGTGCTTGTACAATGTACGAAATTCGTCTCAATTCCCAACTGTTCAAAGCCATTTCGGTTTTACTCTATGTGGCTAACAAACCCAAAAGTTGATGATGTTATTAAAAATGCATGGGAGTCTTCTAGTGGCTCTCTTTGTGAAAAAACGAAAAAACTGATTGATTCATTACGTATGTGGAACAAGGATTGCTTTGGAAATATCTTTGGTAGGAAGAAAAGAGTTTTAGTTCGTTTGGCAGGTGTTCAGAAGGCCTTATCTTATCAATGTTCTCACCAATACTTTGCCTTAGAAAACCAGTTACGGCGAGAATACAATCAGATTTTGTGGCAGGAAGAACTTTTTTGGCATCAAAAATCCAGACTCAAATGGATCCAAAAAGGTGAGCGAAATTCTAAATTCTTCCATGTTTCGACTCTATGCAGAAGAAGTAGAAATAAAATTTTAATGTTAAAAAATTCAACGGATGAATGGATTGTGGATCAGAATGAACTTAAGGTTTTAGTCTCTAATTTCTTTAAAGAGTTGTACTCTGTAGATGGCGATGGTATGAAGCTTTTGGATCATCAGGGCTTATCGTTGAACTCAGATCAGAGGAGTATCCTTAGCCAGAAAGTTGAACATGAGGAAGTAAAAAAAGCACTTTATCAAATGAAAGCTTGGTCAGCCCCAGGAATTGACGGTTTTCAAGCGGGATTTTTTCAGAAATACTGGGATCTTTTTAGCCACTGTCTGATAGATTTGGTTGTCTCTGCCTTTGAAAGAGGTCAGATCCCCTCTGAGTTAAACTCTACTCTTATTACTTTGATTCCAAAAGTTAACTCTCCTGAACTTATTTCACAATTTCGTCCAATAAGTCTCTGTTGTGTAGCTTACAAGATCATCACTAAGGTCTTAGTCAACAGGTTGCGGCCTTTCTTGAATGATCTAGTCTCACCGTTTCAGTCTAGCTTTATCCCCGGACGGCAAGCACCAGATAACATCTTTATAGCTCAAGAGTTGATCCATACTATAAAGAAGTCAAAGAGGAAAGATGGTCTTATGGCTATCAAAATTGATTTGGAGAAAGCGTATGATAGGATACGCTGGGATTTCTTGGAGGATACTCTCTTATCATTTAACTTTCCACCTATGTGGGTTAGGCTTATAATGAAATGTGTCTCTGGAGCCAAGATGTCAGTCTTATGGAATGGGGAGATGACAGAGACTTTTTCAGCTCAACGTGGTTTAAGACAAGGGGACCCCCTCTCCCCATATCTTTTTGTCTTATGTATGGAGAGATTGGGCAATCTTATTGAAAAAGAAGTGAAAAGGGGTTCCTGGAAACCGATAAAGTTCAGAAAGGATGGGCCTGGGGTCACACATCTTTTCTTTGCTGATGATTTAATGTTATTTGCCAGAGCTTCATCCTCGCATGCTCATGTTATTAAATCTGTTTTAGATCAGTTTTGTATGGCCTCAGGTGCTAAGGTGAGTCTTGTCAAATCTAAAATTTTTGTCTCTCCTAAAGCTCATCCTATGTGTTCCAAGGTGGTGAGTAGAATTCTTGGGATTGGCTTAACAAATAACTTGGGCAACTATCTTGGTGTTCCTCTTATTCATGGACGAGTTAATTTAAGGACTTACCATGAGGTGATTGATAAGGTATCTAGCAGGCTTATGGGATGGCAAGCGAAACTTCTTAGTTTAGCTGGTCGAGCTACCCTAATTAGCTCTGTTACGACAGCAATTCCTACATATCACATGTTGACTACGATTATGCTGAGGGGTATTCAGAAGTCTTTGGATCAAATGAATAGGAAGTTTCTTTGGGGTGGTTCTGAAGAAAAAAGAGGAATTGCTCTTGTTAACTGGGATGAGGTATGTAGACCTAAGAAATTTGGTGGATTGGGTATTCGAAAAATGGAGGAACATAATCTGGCCTTGATTCAAAAATCTGCCTGGAGATTCTTGAATGAACCTAATAGCCTTTGGGTGAAAATGTTGAGCTCTAAGTATAATGTGAAGGGAGATATCATTACAGATGTGACCATGGGTTCATGTCTAACTTCTAATTGTTCCTCTTCATGGAGAAATCTTATTACAGGATTAAGGATGCTGTCAGATGGGTTAAAGAAGAGGATTGGAGATGGGAAGGAAACTCGGTTTTGGATTGATTGCTGGCTTGAAAAGCCATTAATTTCCTATTCGGGAATCTATAATGGGCACCAAGATCTTACAGCAACTGTGAGTGATTTCTTGGACTCAAATGGTGAATGGAAGGTTAGTCTAATTTCCTCTCTGCTTCCTTTAGAGTTGACTCTTCAAGTGATTGGTACCCCGATTTCAATGTTAAATTCAATGAGGGATAAATGGATCTGGAAGTTTGAAGTTGATGGTAATTTTTCTTCACAATCTGCTTATTCTATAATGATCCAAGGTGATATGACTGAAGCTAAACAGGATTGGGGTTGGTTGTGGAAGATTCCAGCACCAAATAGATGGATTTACTTTTTATGGCTGGCCATGAAAGGGAGATTGCTGACTAACCAACTAAGATATCAATGGAATTTGGCTGATTCTGCGAATTGTGTACTTTGTGGCTGTTCTGAAGAGTCAGTTTTGCATGTTTTGCGAGATTGTCCAAAGGCTGTCAGCATTTGGAAGGTCTTTGTTCCTCAACAATGCTGGTCTGATTTTTGTTCCTGGGCACTTGATGAATGGCTTATCAAGAATCTTAAGGATTCTACATCCCTTACATCTAATGTTTGTAGGGATTGGCGATGTCTTTTTGCTTCAGCTATTAGGAAAATTTGGACTAATCGTTGTGCTGCTGTTATTCCTTCTTCAACTAACAATGTCTTGGATGAGGCTCAATTAGTTCAACAAATATCTCGTGGGGCTTTAGAGATTCAACAAGCATTTCAAAAGGAACTTGTTATTAAAAACAGTATGAACATGATCAGATGGTTACCTCCTCCAATGGGATCAGTTAAATTGAATACGGATGGAGCTTCTAAAGGAAACCCAGGTAAAGCAGGGGCAGGAGGTCTTCTTCGTTCTGATTCAGGGGAATGGCTGATGGGGTTCCAGGCTAATTTGGGCTTTTGTTCAAATATTGTTGCAGAATTACAAGCTCTTAAATTGGGATTGCTTCTTACTTGGAGTGAAGGATTTCGATTTGTCTATTGTGAAATTGATGCTAAAGTTGTTCTTGATCTGATTTCATCTGCAGACACACATACTCATCCGTTTGGCTGCATTATTGAAGATATTAGAGTTATGCTTCAAAAGCCATGGGAGATTCATTTAAGTCACACTTATAGAGAAGGTAATTTTTGTGCTGATCAGCTAGCTAAAAAGGCATGTGATATAGATTCTGATTTTGTTAAGCTAATTTCTCCTCCCTCCTTTCTCAGTAGTCTAATAGAGGCTGATGCTTGGGGAGTCTGTTTCCCAAGAAATTTTCAACTGTAATGATTTAAAGTTCCATTTCACCAAAAAAAAAAAAGAGGTGGTTCAATAGCGCCATTAATTGAGGCCTAGAACCAAAATCTGCCATTGCCTTACATTGAATTAAGCATTTCACAGCTCAGTCGTCTATAGATACTTCCATCCAGCTGTAAAACAAAAAAAAAAGTCCTAGTAGTAGTAGCAGCAGCAATATTAGTGCTATTTATCAATAAGTAGTTCGAAGAAGTAAAAGTAAATTTTTTTTTAAATATTTGGACAGAATTCGAATCTTACAATCACATTATTGAGAGGAATTTATCGTTTATCACTTCCGATTGAATATGATTAATCTTAAACTATAAAACAAACAAATATACCTATACATACACAAAAAATAAGGTATTAGTGCTATGCTGTGGAAATTTAGGAACAATCAAACAACATAAAGAAAATGTCAACCAAGTCTTCTATGAGCAATAACTTCTTTCACGTTAGTTATGAAAAAAAAACCTTCTTTCATGTTAGTTACCAACAATCAAGGGTGGCTGGTTTGGTCCTAAACTGTCTACTGGTAGGGTTAGATTAAGTTTGAGTTGAATCAAGTTTAGATAAAAAAATATTAAAAGATTGCATGCCGATTTAAGTTTGATTTGATCTGATATTTTTTGTTCAAATTTATTTCTACGTACAATGACTGAGCTTAAGTATGTTCATATTCATTCAAACACTATTATTTTTTAACTTAAAATAAAATAAAATATATAAAAAATGACATACATTCAAATTAAATCGCATAAAAAAGGTTCAAACTAATTGAAAAAATATATTAACATCTTTTTCGATTGCTTTCTTACTTGACATATGTCATAACGTTTCCTAGGGTTAGGACGCTAGACATTAAATAAATGGAGTCGCCACCAATCTTTTTTAACCTAGCTATGATTGGCCACCTAATGACTCTAAAAACTGGTCTATATTTTAAGTTTTTGGGTTCGGGAGTTCATTTACGTGTAGGGAAGGTTATAACACCCCTACAACGCCCAATATTGGTACCATTTTAATCTTGTGTTATTTTAACTTAGTCTTAATTATGTGGTCTTTTAATATTTCATATTATTGTTTAAATATTGAAAAATCTTTTAAGAATCCTCCATCATTCTGAATGAACTCTAAAAAGACTCTTCTCACCTCAAGAGTATTCAAGGGGTACCATTCGACTCCCGTGAAGAGGCTCCATCGTCGGAAGTATTTTAGAATTTTATTCCTTAATTTATTTTTTATTTAATTATTTTTATTACTTTTATTTATTTATCTTAAATATTATTATTTTTATATATATTATTTATTAATATATTTAGGATTTTGGTATTTATATTGAGAATATCTCCTAAATTTTCCATCATTCTGGATAAACTTAGAAGAACCCTCTCACCTAGGAATTCCTCAAGTGTTACTCATTCGCAATCACCTTAAGGATTCCATCATCGGAATTATTATTTTATTATTTATTAACTTTATTTATTATTTATTATTTTATCTTTATTAGAATATAAATTTTATTATTTATTATGTTTTTATCTTTATTTATTATTTGTTTATTTTGAAAATGCCTTCTAAATCTTCCATCGTTCTTGATAAACTTAGAAGGATCTTCTCACCTAAGAATTCTTCAAGTGTTACTCATTCGCAATCGCCTTGAAGATTCCATCATCGGAATTAATTAATAATTTATTTATTATTTATTATTATCTTAAAAATTTTACTATTATGTTTATTATATATATTTTATAATTATGATTTTTTACGTGTTATTCTTTTTTAATTATTTGGAGAATACAGTTTAACCTTCATTTTTTGAAAATACCTTTTAAATCTTCCATCATTCTGGATAGACTTAAAAGAATTCTCTTACCTAGGAATTCCTCGAGTGTTACTCATTCGTAATCGCCTCGAAGATTCCATCATCGGAAAGGTCTAGCTCATCCTCAACATTTATTATGTCATTATCTATTAATTAAACATCTATCTTAATAACTTTTATTTATTAATCTTTTTAATTATTTTTTATTTTTTACTTTTACTCATTTACAGTTTGTTGTCTTATTTAATTAAATTTTAACTTTATTTATTTTTCCTATTTTTGTTATTTATTATTCTTGATTTTTTTAAGTTTTAAACTCCTATATTTTATTATTTTAATTATCTTTATTATGAGAAAAGCAACCTTTTTTTTGAACAATATGAGAAAAGCAACTTAAAGTATCAAATTCAATGATTAACCATTAATAACAAATACTAGACGTGGCATCATAAAAGTGCAGAAACAATACTTACCTTGTAATTGGATTGGCCAAAGTAAAATAGTTTGAGCTTTGTGGACTAATTACGTGATTTGCTCTTGGAATTGATGGCCGAAAAGCAACCCCTTTAACTCGATCCTAGCACTGCTTCGTCTGCCTTCCTTAGCTTGATTCCTCGTTCTTCCTTGTCGTCACTGGTACTGCTGCCTTGTTTATTTTTTGTTATTTTCTCTCAAAATTATTCCCCCCTTCAGTTATGGGGTTTAACCCCTTTTTATAATCATAAATTTGTTAGAGTCCTAATACAATTCAACCTATTCTATTAATTATCTTTTATTTTTAATATTTTATCTATTTAATTTTTATGTTAATCCTAATCTAACTCTATCAACTTTAATATTAATCTAAATAATTATCCTAAAAAATCTAATTATCCTATCCTAAAATTAATTTTATTTTCTTTTCTTTTCTTATCTCTTCTCTTTTTTTTTTATCATCATTCCTAAATCCTATTTTAATTTTAATTTACTAATTAATTTTAATTCTAAAATCTAAAAAATTCTAACTTAATTGTAGCCTAATTCTAAATTAAAATACAATGTCACCCAATCCAATTAATTATTTTTACAAATTAAGATTCCGGACAAAATAAGGTGTCTACAGCTGCCCCTCTTTGCACATTTTCTGAAAATCAGGAATTGTGCAAAGACAATTAGACAACTATTTTGTCCGAATTTTTATTTTTTTCCTTTTTTTGTTTTTTTCTTTTTTACAAAATATTTACAATTTTTAAGACACATTTAGTTCCTCTCACCAGAGGCTATAAGACTTTGAAACATAACCTTGTGCTCCTCTCACCAGAGGTGTTGAAACTTTGAAACATAACCTTGTGCTCCTCTCACCAGAGGCATTGGAACTTCGAAACATAACTTTGTGCTCTTCTCACCAAAGGCATTGGAACTTCGAAAAATAACCTTGTGCTCCTCTCACCAGAGGCATTGGAACTTCGAAAAATAACCTTGTGTTCCTCTCACCAGAGGCATTGAAACTTCGAAAAATAACTTTGTGCTCCTCTCACCAGAGGCATTGGAACTTTGAAAAATAATTTTGTGCTCCTCTCACCAGAGGCATTGAAACTTTCGAAAATAACCTTGTGCTCCTCTCACCAGAGACATTGAAACTTTGAAAATAAAGAGCTCCTCTCAACAGAGGCATTGAGACTTTTGAAAACAAAGAGCTCCTCTCAACAGAGGCATTGAGACTTTTGAAAATAAAGAGCTCCTCTCAACAGAGGCTTTGAAACTTTTTGAAAAATAAAGAGCTCCTCTCAATAGAGGCTTTGAGACTTTTGAAAATAAAGAGCTCCTCTCAACAGAGGCTTTGAAACTTTTTGAAAAATAAAGAGCTCCTCTCAACAGAGGCTTTGAAACTTTTGAAAATAAAGATTTCATTTCAAAATGCCATTTTACATGGGTTTGACTGGGCTTAACTTTCATTTTGATGCCAACAATATTGGGCTTCATCCTTCTTTAAGGTGCCAGATAAACTGGACTCTGCTCTCATCTAAGGTTTTTTTCAAAAAAGTATTCTTCTCATCATCTTCTCATACCTCATCATTTTTTTTTCAAATTACCATCTCTTATATTTTCTCTTTTCCTCAAAATTTTAATCATTCAGAACTTCTTATCCTAATGTCTTAACAAATAGTTCAATGTCAAAATGCAATAGTGAAATGTGATGTATGTTATGAATGTAATGAATATCATGAACATCATAATGCCCTAAGTGCTATGAATGTTACCTGAATTACTCCATGAATGTATGTAAATGCAATCTCCATTGTGGTAACAAGATTCTCAAGCTCATCTCATTTTTCTCAAATTCCACATATCTGCTGGATTCTTCTTATTCAAATCTTCTTTCATTTAACATCCTATCTTTTAACGAGTCTTGGTCCAATCATGCTCAAAGACTTGTCATCATGCTTTCAAATTTAAATTTTCATCATTCCTTATTTTTGTCTCTTTCTCTCTCTTAGTAATACAAGATTTCTCAAAAGAAAATTTTTTTTTCAAAAATTTACCCAAAAAAGGTTACCAACATTTATTTATTTTCCTTCTAACTCAACCACCAATGTAATGCACTTATGCATATTCTCAATTTGTTACAGGGGTGGAATAAATTTAAAATGATCATGAGAGGTATAGGTATTCATTCTAGAAAAGGAACATGAAATCAAGAAAAATCAATGGGATAGTCTGTTTGGAATAGGGTTTTCAGTATCCATTTAATAAACATTCTGATAATTTCAATCAAGTCAATCTAGAATTCCTTTCCAAAAGCCCACTCTTATTGATATGTTCTTTCATGTAGTGTCTGTCAGTCTTGCCCTTGTATCAAAACTTTTTGATGATGATATTTTCCTAAGCCGCCTTTTCAGGTTTTCAACTTAGGTGCCCCTTATTTGATTCAAACTGCCCTTTTTGGGTTTTCAATTTTGAATCATCCTTTTTCTTTTTATTTTTCTCTATTTTTTTTCTCTTTTTCTTTTTTTTTCATATTTTTTTCTTTTTTTTCTTCATTTTCAAATTCATTGGCTTTGACAAACTTCAACCTTCAGTGCTCAATCCAAATTCATGCCCCTAATAGGCGTTCTTGATTTCGATCCAAGATATCTTTTAAAGGTCATGGGTTTCTTCATTCAACTTGATCTACTTCCTTCAAAGGATCATTATCTCATTATACAAATATGTCTTCATTCAATACATGATTCTTCAATTTAAGCATTTACATTTGATCAAAATGGGCTTTTAAAGGCACGTAATGTAGGCCCAGGTGAGGGTTTATGAAAGAACGGGATAAAGCAGGCCCAAAATGTGTTTCAAGGTTTATAAACCAAGGGATCACTTTTATCAAGTAAAACATTCAGGCATTTGGCCCCTTTTCAATTCACTCATTTCTCCTCTTGCTTCTTTTTTCTTTCTTGGGTTTTCTTTTTTGAATTCAAAACTCTTTTTCTTTTCTTCTTCTTTGCTTCTTCACAAAACTAGGCTATTTCTTTTTCTCTTTTTTTTTGCCCCTCGATTCATCATGAGCACTTTCATTTGTTCCGCCAAAATTTTTTTATTTCATCTTCCTTGCCCCCAGTGTGGAGGGTGATCCTTGGTGGGTTATATTACAAAAAATATAATAAGCTCAAAAGGGGTAATCAAAGGATAATTTTACTCATGCTTGAAGGATAGTGAAAGAAGGCCATTTATCATTTCAAATGTAAATACTCTCATTAAAAATTGTTTATTGAACAATGACAAACTTGTTAGAAGCTTCTATAAGAGATTCACCTTTCTTGTACCTTCTATCAAGTGCGGATGGTAAACAACATTTCCTTCATTTTCTTGCTTTCACAACATTAGTAGACTAGTAATTCATCAACAGTAGTAGTTCTTTCAAAATTGAATCCCAGATTTATTGACATCATTATCATTATGTTCATTATTTGGATACTTGTGAATAAAAGGTAAAGGTGAGTATGTGGGAAATGGAAAATGGAAAATGAACAGAGAGAATGAGAAAATGACAGTGCATCACACTAGTCGCTTTATTAAAAAGGGAATAAATAAAAGTTAGCACATACATAAAACTTTATCTTGTGCTTATGGGCTTAAGCACTTTCAAAAACTATCTTGCATTACTTAAAGAAAAGAAAGCAAAAACAAAACTAGAATTTATAAATCTTCAAAATCGTCAGGCTCGAACCCTTTATGCCCCCACAAAACTCATCCCTCATTGGTATGGTTAGGCAATGGGTTTGCATCCGTAGCCGATTCCCCTTTCGTTTCAAAATTCAACATGCCAGCTTTTATCAGTCCTTGCACTCTATACTTTAGCGCAATGCAATTCTCTAGAGAGTGACCCACGTTCCCGAAGTGATACTCGCATCGAGCATTCTTATCATACCATTTCGGATATGGAGGCTTGAGAGGTTCCGCATAGACGGGTGCGATGAGTTGTCCTTTGATCAATTTTGGATACAACTCAGTGTAGGTCATGGGGATTGGGTCAATGGGAGTCCTTTCTCTTTGCGGCCATGATCCTTTAAGATTGCCCTCATGTTTATTGAACTGCGTAGCTGACTGAGTAACTGGTGCAGGTGTCTGAGGAATAGGTTGAACATTAACCTTGGGGTATGAATGGTAAGGATTCTGAGTAGGATAGTAAGGTTGTGGCATGTGATAAGGGTGTTGTGGGACATAGCCTCCATATTGCTTTCCATATGCAACAGCATGGACTTCTTCTTCCCTCTTTTTGTTAGCTCCTCCTTTCTTCTCAATATTGTTGGGAGCTTCAATCTTTCCACTCTTGATTGCATTCTCAATTATCTCACCAGACAATACCATATCAGCAAAATTCTTAGTGGCATTACCGATCATCCTATCGTAATATAGAGCCTTTAACGAACATAATGGTAAGCTCCTTCTCTGAAAGTGGAGGTTGCACCTCCGCAGCCATGTCACGCCACCTTTGGGCATATTGCTTGAAACTCTCATTAGTTCTCTTTTCCATGCTTTGGAGTGACAGACGATCAGGGGCCATATCAGCAACATGTCGATATTGAGCCATAAATGCTCTTGCCAAGTCATTCCAAGTGGTGATTCGAGTTCCATCCAATTGATTATACCACTTCGCTGCAGACCCAGTAAGGCTTTCTTGAAAGATGTGAATAAGAAGTTTATCATCTTGAGCATAGGCAGCCATCTTTCGACAGTACATAATGAGATGAGACTTAGGGCAAGAAGTCCCATTGTATTTTTCAAACTCCGGGGCCTTAAATTTGGGTGGGATGATTAAATTAGACACCAAACACAACCTCATAGCATTCATGGGACCATATAGGTCTAAGCCTTCAATAGCTCGAAGTCTTTCCTCCAACATATCGATCTTTTGTTGTGACTTCGCCTCATCTTTCTCTTCTACTTGTTTGACTTTTATCTTTTCAATCTCTCTCGGGTCATCCAAGTTAGGTACTTCAATTGGATCAGTAAATCTTATCCCTTGGGAAGGGAGAGTTTGTCCCTGAGCTGGGCCAAACATTTGAGGTATGGTCGTATAAGCAAATGGATATCCTCCTACTTGAGATGTTTGACTTGGATGAGGACCGAATCCAGGAGGGTATATGGGATCTTCCATGCTATGTTGTTGGACCCCTTCTTGGACAGTAGCTTCTTCCATTACTCCTTTGCCCTTGCTCAAGTTCTTCAATAATTCAGTTATTTGAGCCAACTGCCCCTTCATTTCCTCTTGAGCCTTTTCCATCTTCTCAATACGGACACTTTGCTCTTCTTCCATGATCCTAGCTTGATAACGAGTGTGATACGAATGGACTTTTGGTCGGGCTATCTTTGAACCTTTATTACCACAATTAGAGTTTATTATTTTTCGTGTGGTGATGCTTGAAAAAGTTTGAAATTGCTTTGTTTGAAAACAATGATTGAAGATGAACAAAATGAGATGATGCTACATGAGTATGAATGGGATGGTATGGTAAAAAGTTGCCATGTAATAATAATGGATGATTGATGCATGAAAATGTTTTGGTGAAGAACACATGGTACCCTTTTTGTGTCTCATGTAGAAATCAAAATCAAACAAACTTGATCAAAAATGTGTCCTAAGTAATGGGTACTTTCTATAGCATGGGTTGATATGGCTCTATCTTACAGTTGGTCTTCCTAATTTCATTATATGCATGGCTTTAGATAAAAGGGCTAAAGGTTCCCAAATTGTTCCTTACTATCATCCACTCTGGACTAGTAAGGCACCCTAATCCTCACCCATGACAGGTTACAAGCGGAAAAGGTTCAACTTGAGTGGGAGTATTTTGCTAGCCCATGCGGAGGTTATCACCTCACGAGAGCAGTAGGTACTCTACTCCCTCCTAGAAAGGACTGAGCTCGGGTCGAGAGCTTTATGCATGCAAATGCAAAGTGTGGTGTGTGAGAAGGAACTTCATCTTATTAATTTCCACAAAGCACTCAAGAAATCAACAAAAGAGCATCAAACAACATCAAAACTTTCCAAATTTAGACCACCAAACTTAGACTTAGTATAACACAAGATTAAATTATGGCTCGACTCTCTTAATTGTCCCCAGTGGAGTCGCCAAGCTGTCATAACGTTTCCTAGGGTTAGGACGCTAGACATTAAATAAATGGAGTCGCCACCAATCTTTTTTAACCTAGCTGTGATTGGCCACCTAATGACTCTAAAAACTGGTCTATATTTTAAGTTTTTGGGTTCGGGAGTTCATTTACGTGTAGGGAAGGTTATAACACCCCTACAACGCCCAATATTGGTACCATTTTAATCTTGTGTTATTTTAACTTAGTCTTAATTATGTGGTCTTTTAATATTTCATATTATTGTTTAAATATTGAAAAATCTTTTAAGAATCCTCCATCATTCTGAATGAACTCTAAAAGGACTCTTCTCACCTCAAGAGTATTCAAGGGGTACCATTCGACTCCCGTGAAGAGGCTCCATCGTCGGAAGTATTTTAGAATTTTATTCCTTAATTTATTTTTTATTTAATTATTTTTATTACTTTTATTTATTTATCTTAAATATTATTATTTTTATATATATTATTTATTAATATATTTAGGATTTTGGTATTTATATTGAGAATATCTCCTAAATTTTCCATCATTCTGGATAAACTTAGAAGAACCCTCTCACCTAGGAATTCCTCAAGTGTTACTCATTCGCAATCACCTTAAGGATTCCATCATCGGAATTATTATTTTATTATTTATTAACTTTATTTATTATTTATTATTTTATCTTTATTAGAATATAAATTTTATTATTTATTATGTTTTTATCTTTATTTATTATTTGTTTATTTTGAAAATGCCTTCTAAATCTTTCATCGTTCTGGATAAACTTAGAAGGATCTTCTCACCTAAGAATTCTTCAAGTGTTACTCATTCGCAATCGCCTTGAAGATTCCATCATCGGAATTAATTAATAATTTATTTATTATTTATTATTATCTTAAAAATTTTACTATTATGTTTATTATATATATTACAATTATGATTTTTTACGTGTTATTCTTTTTTAATTATTTGGAGAATATAGTTTAACCTTCATTTTTTGAAAATACCTTTTAAATCTTCCATCATTCTGGATAGACTTAAAAGAATTCTCTTACCTAGGAATTCCTCGAGTGTTACTCATTCGTAATCGCCTCGAAGATTCCATCATCGGAAAGGTCTAGCTCATCCTCAACATTTATTATGCCATTATCTATTAATTAAACATCTATCTTAATAACTTTTATTTATTTATCTTTTTAATTATTTTTTTATTTTTTACTTTTACTCATTTATAGTTTGTTGTCTTATTTAATTAAATTTTAACTTTATTTATTTTTCCTATTTTTTTATTTATTATTCTTGATTTTTTTAAGTTTTAAACTCCTATATTTTATTATTTTAATTATCTTTATTATGAGAAAAACAACCTTTTTTTTTGAACAATATGAGAAAAGCAACTTAAAGTATCAAATTCAATGATTAACCATTAATAACAAATACTAGACTTGGCATCATAAAAGTGCAGGAACAATACTTACCTTGTAATTGGATTGGCCAAAGTAAAATAGTTTGAGCTTTGTGGACTAATTACGTGATTTGCTCTTGGAATTGATGGCCGAAAAGCAACCCCTTTAACTCGATCCTAGCACTGCTTCGTATGCCTTCCTTAGCTTGATTCCTCGTTCTTCCTTGTCGTCGCTGGTATTGCTGCCTTGTATATTTTTTGTTATTTTCTCTCAAAATTGTTCCCCCCTTCAGTTATGGGGTTTAACCCCTTTTTATAGTCATAAATTTGTTAGAGTCCTAATACAACTCAACCTATTCTATTAATTATCTTTTATTTTTAATATTTTATCTATTTAATTTTTATGTTAATCCTAATCTAACTCTATCAACTTTAATATTAATCTAAATAATTATCCTAAAAAATCTAATTATCTTATCCTAAAATTAATTTTATTTTATTTTCTTTTCTTTTCTTATCTCTTCTCTTTTTTTTTTTATCATCATTCCTAAATCCTATTTTAATTTTAATTTACTAATTAATGTTAATTCTAAAATCTAAAAAATTCTAACTTAATTGTAGCCTAATTCTAAATTAAAATACAATGTCACCCAATCCAATTAATTATTTTTACAAATTAAAATTCCGGACAAAAAAAGGTGTCTACAACATATTTTCCAAAAAACTAAAACCGACAAAATATAATATCATATTAAGAAATTATTCCATACACAACTAATGGAATTTTAGATTTTCCAAGCAGGTTTAACAATGTAACACACACTCATTAGGGTACATTAAAAAAATACTTAAAAAAAGAAATGGGACATATAGCAATCTCTTCATCCCATTTGTAAAGTTAAAAATTTTAACTTACTGTATATCAAATATGAATTCTATCATATTTTCAAAAAAAAATCAATTTAATTAAGTTATATAAGAATATTATGAAAAAGAATGTATTTGTTGAACTGAACCAGATTAAGTTTAGACTTTAAATAATGAATCTAAGGTTGTTCCATTTTTTTTTATAAAATCTCATTTGTTAGCCTAAACCTATCTACTTAGTTTAATATAATTTGTTAAATTCTATCTAAAAATCATAGGAACTTTTGGATTTGGATAGATAACTCAATTCATAGACAAATTTACTTATAAGATTTTTTAATTATTTATATTTGTTAATTTCAATTTTGAATCTTAGAATGAAAAAAAGATGAATGAAATTGATTTATAATTTATAAATTTATCTAAAATCACATGATCTCGTAACATGATCAATATATATAGATTTGATGGGATGAAATGAAATGAAATGTGAATCGATGTATTGCTCGACCAGTTGGGGAAGAAGGTAGCATAGACCAAAAAGCGTGAGTTATTACGAGCTACCCATTTATGGGGTCGGAAGGACCCAAAGGGCCGAGGCTTTTAGAAACCTGTGAATATTTAAGCAGCTGAGCCTGATCGTACGTACGATGTTGAGTGGACGACGGTCGTGTAGTCACTATTGGCGTTACATAATAATAATGTCCCAATAAATTAGCTGTGGATAACATGAGTTGTGATTCAGTTAGTCACATAAATTGAATTTATAGGAAGAGTTCTCAAGTTCAATTCTCATTAAATACATTTTTTGAAAGGGATAAGAAATTTCAATTGTGATTAAGTTTCGAACAAGATTAGTCTCAAATTGTTAAAAAAGATCACATGTAATTTACAAAAAAAAAAAAACTAAATTAGCTGTGGATCACTGTTTCCCCCTAAAAACCTATGACTTACAGCGGGAGATTGTATGGTATGCGTAAGTTCCATAATATATATGTATGTATATATATAGTATGTTAATTTAGTATTATCCTTATTTGCAACTGCTTTTGCTTCCTTTAGATGCAAAATTCGCAGACCGATTCAGTTGCTGGCCACATGCTCAACTGCAGCTTTCATCTACTCAAAGTATTCCTTTTGCAACTTTTGTGTGTGCATATATATTAAATTTGAGTATATACAGTTGGCTTTTAGTATTAATTTAAATGGTTATCTTCTCATCTTTAAAATGAAAAATTTTATCAATATTAAATTTGAATCTCAAAACTCGCATTTCTCTTTTTTTAGATTGGAAGTCTTAATTGTACAAGAAAAAATAATGTTAAATGTAAAATTTGAGGTTTAGGATTTAGGAATTAGGGATCAAATTTAAACAAATGTAATCACATCAAAATTGTTTGAAAAAAACCATGTTATCGTTTAAAAAAATGTTTATATGCTTGACATTGCCTTTTTTTTTTTTTTCTCCGAAAATCTAGCTTGGGCCCTCAACGTCAACCTCGGAAAGGGGCAATTTTTTAGCAATTTCTAAAGACTACTCCTTCATCCAATTCGCTTTCAAAGAGTCCCAGAAGCTGGACCACATAGGTTTAATAATTAGATGCAACAGAAACAAATCTTTTTTATTGATATCGATTGCTAATATAATTGGTATAGATAATAGAATTTCTGTGTAAACGTCTTAGTTAACATAACTCGAAAAAATGAATTTCCAGTGCATCAATTACAAGAGCTTTCAAGTGGTTTGATTGAAATTTTAGATAAATATGACAATTCGTGTCAAATATTTATTTTCGTATCATGTAAAATCGTGTTCGTGTCGATACGAAAAACTCAAAATGTTATTTTTAACTTTTATCACATTCATATATTAATTTTACTTAATTTTAATCCTGTCATGTTATTTATTCGTATCGTGTTATCATGTCTAAGATTACTAGATCTACTTTTAGATGATGATCTTATAAGAATGTCCAGGCACATATATGTGTACTGTAAAGTGGATATCCACACTCTGTGACCAAAACAAAATATATGAAAGTTTTCGTACATTTAGTGCTATTTTTAAAGGTATATCCTTCAATTCCGCTCCATCTTTCTCCTCCATTTTGGAAAGCATGGATCTTTCCGCTCCATCTTCCACGGATAGGCTTTCAAAAGATGGATTTTAAGATTCAGTTTTATTGATGTTTCTGTTTTTCACTCTTTTTATAAAATATAAAATGAATGAAAGGACAAGCAGAAACGTTGGGTAGAAGTTACCCGGGAAAAACATTTAGAATAAAACGAAATGCCAACTGGCCAAGGTAGCTTTCGCCTATGCTTTTTGCAATTGATGACAGAGAAAAAATAGGAGAGGGGGAAGCATAGCCTAATATCCAGTCATTGCTATACGAAGCTGCTAGATCCCATTTCCATCTCTCAGAACGCAACTCAACTGCCCTCGTAAACATCGTCTTTATTTCTCTGCTGCCTCTGAGCGTTTTTCAGTTCCCTACCATTTGCATTCAAGTAGAACAAAAATAAATTGCATACCTGCCAGAAGCCGGAGGCAGAGGTAGATGCATCATTTAGATCCAGTTGGAATGAAAGATAAAATATATAAAATATAAAATTAATTCCGATAAAATTAAACACAGCTATGAAAATGAAACTGATGTAAATCGATAATGTATTTATTGAATGTGATCATAATAATAATGGTAAAAATAAGTACACTGAAAAAAAAAACCTTGAACAAATAAAAAATGAAAAATAAAGGTACAGTGCTACACATTAAATATTCTCTCTCATCGTACCGCACCGACTTTATTGGTGATCCAAACTGACTCACCAAGCAAAAGACAAAAATAACAATTAAATTAAAATTTAATAAAATTATTTTTATTTAATATATAGACATGAATTTTAACATGACACAAAGACAATTTAATCACAACACCGAATGCAAAATATATACAGCACATAAATTATCAGATTTAGATGAAAAAAACCCAATCTTTTATCATTTATACCCTTAAGGACAATGGTAAAGAACATTAGTTTGGTAAAAATAGGCAGTGCCTCTACCGTTCAAAGCTCAAAGAACTTAACCAATCACAACGGAAAACCAACTGAAGGAGGCCATGAACAGAATTTCAGTTCAATACAATGGAAGACATTAAAAATACTCAACAATAACAAAATTGGGTAAAAAACAAGTATATCCAGAAGCGATCAATAAAGCCCTATAACTTAGCCAACAGCCAACAATTAAGATCAAAACCTAGAGTGAAGAGAGGCAAATAAGAACTATTTAATGGGGCTCTATCACAAGAACGCGGGGCCCCTTGTATGCGGCAATTCCACAAAAATAAATGCCTTGCCAAGATTGTGCAACTCTCACATTCTTGGAAGAGTTATATATTTCATGGACCATAAGAACGTAATAACAAACACCTAACCATGAAAGCCAGCACAACACAGGCATCTTCAGAACACAAAGAACGTATTCTAGTCTAATAAGTTAATCTTCTCTGGTAGGGCTGGAGTATTCAGTCCCGTTTCCTGATGAAGTTACTCCGGATGAAGCACTTGATGACATATCACTGCTACTGCTTCCATTTTGGAAGCTTGTAGATGGTAAAACTGGGTTTCTCTGAGGATTGTTAGTTGCAGGTTCTTGAGGATTGTTAGTTGCAGGTACTTGAGGATTGTTAGCTGCAGGTACTTGACCTTCCTCAGCTAACTTTTTGAGAAGGTTCATTATGGTGGGAACGAACTTGGCAGATAAGGAAAGAAGCCCAGGAAGCTGCAAGTACAAAAAATAGTAATTTAGTCATTCAATCAAAAGGAAAGGAGTGAAACAGATTCTCGCAATGAGAATAGAAAATTTCTGACGATCAAGGCAGTTTTATTGTCCTCAATGGTCTCACGGAGTATAAAAAGTTCTACTAAATAATTGAATTAGTTTGGAAAACTACAAAATGACATGCATGAAAAAAATTGCTCTTTGAAATTCCCATCTGAACAGCAGGTAAAATGTCAAAACACTCCAACAATTTAATCATCAGTTATGATACATCAGTTATACTATAATATTTGTAAGTTGCAAAATAGAAACCAATGGAATATTTAAAAACTAGTAAAACAGAAAAGTTCTGAAAACTATGTTTAAACCGATGGAAATCTTCCCCAGCTATCTGCGTTGAATTTCACGTTCACATACACAAAAGTGTTTCATATGTTTTTGAAGTAAATTGTTTCAATACATTGTACTGTTAAGTGCCATTGGCAGACCAAATATTTTAAGCATGCTCAGAAATATATAGGGGACAGAAAAAATTAGTTGGATACTCACAACGCCATTGCGGAATTCACCTGAAATGTCAAGCTGAACCCATAGAGCCTTCACAATTAGGAAAGCCACAAAGATGACACCCAGATATAAAGGATTTCTGCAATGAAGATATTTGCAAGTAAGCATGAGTAACAGACAAGGATAACATCATTGAATTTGATTCAAAGCTACAAGTGCAACATGCACCTTAGAAGAGTCATAAATTCATTAAATCCCAAGACCATCAAGGCTACAATAGCCCATGGAGGTGGCAACCAATTGTTGTTACGCTTGTTGGCTTCCTGAAAGTAGAAGAAAACTAATCAGGCATCACTAAACTTGGGGAAAAAAGAGATGCATTGGCAATAACATGTCAACCTGGAGCAAAATATTGATTCTAAGCTCCAATGAATTTGACAGAAATGCTACAAAGAGGCAGTACATGTGCAATATTGGGGGAACACAGGAGAATCTGGAGTAACATTTAATTAAAGCAGCAATAAATAATGAAATTAAATAAAGTCATTTAAAGTGAATTGCAATTGCAATAGACTTATTTTTATCGCACTTGTTAGGACACTGACTATTACCAGGGCAGAATTAGTATTAAATTTGATGCTAACTATTTAATTTACATAATGCAATGACAAGTCAAATCAATATTGTATTGGCAAGGGGAGAGAATGAAATATTCAAGATAATTAGAATTTCAAAATTCATGCCTGAGCAGAAATGGCCTGAGTGACACTGTACTCTGTCTCAGCCCTGAACTGCCGCCACAAAGTCTTGCACTGGACAGGTGTGATCAATGTCTTGGCAGGTGGGACCTGAACGAAACAATATCAGCCATAAGAACTAATCATGCATAATACATTGAGGAAAAGACAGAGCAATTAAATAAGGAAGATACAGCATGAGAGAAAGAATATGTATCAAGACCCTAGGGTTGCTTCAGCATTATACATTTAGTAGGTGAATGCCACCCAAATGGTATGTATGGTAACTTCCATAGTCAGACAAACCCAGTCAACTATGATTGTCCATATTTGATCAATGTGAGGTGTATAAACATCAATAAATAGTATGCAATCATCATGCAGTTTGTACAGTTCAACTAAATCTCATAAAGATCCTCAGCAAGAACTAGACTTCACCTGCTCCCAAGTGCTTGAGGCCAGTGGATCAAATGTTGTAATGCTCCTATCAGTCACAGCAGCATTACTGTTGGTTTCCACCAAGGCAGAAGATAGTGTTTTCTCAATATTATCACCTTTATCATCCAACCGGATAGCAGCCATAACAGAAAGCAATTTTAAGGACTGGAAACAGATAATAAACAAGTTTAGGAGAGAATAGAATGTAGCATAATTCATAATATCCAACAAATGATCATAAATAAACATACCGAAGAGCGAGCTGTTTTAGTGATGGCTCGAATATCTTCTTTCCCAGTCCAAACCCGTGGCATTGAATCAGAATCATGACTAAACAATGTTGAAAACCTGTATGCAAATTTGCAGTCAATTTCGATAATGTATAACAGCTAGAAAATCAACTACTCTAGCTCAAACATTGAAATGTGTTATTACCTGTCCTTCATACGGATCAATACCCTTCCAGCTTCTTCTCTTGCTTTTGCTTCAACCACACCTCTTGCATAATTCTCTAGACTCGTTAGCATCTTGTCTTTGGTTTGTTCATCCATTTCAAAACCGAAGAGAGCACTGGACAGTCCAGAGACAGCTGATTCAGTTTCACGCAGGAGAAGTTTCCTTATTGACGGCCAGGTCTCATTAGTAGCTCCATCTAAAAGTGCTTCAACAGGTCCTGATAATGCCTCGTTCAGCTTTGCCTGCAAATGCACCATAATTATCAGTAAAAGCTGCAAGTGGTGATTTAACCAGTCATGACATGTGCTGTGGATGTGACCATGACAAATTCTTCAAATGTTATGGAAGTTCTCAACTATATACACCACGGAAATCATACACAAGATAAGAGTAATCTCATCAATGCCAACTTTAATGAAGTAATTCATTGCTTACCCTAAATAGTATATCAGAAGAAAAGGAAAGCACCTAAGGGCACAAATTCATGGTCTTCAAAAGAATTAAACTTGAAAATTCAGGGCCTTTCTTATTCAGACCATGATAGTAGATTGGATGCCATATAGTAAAGTTTTAACATCCCAACTGTTTAATATGACAACTTAGTTAATTGGGCTTTAATTATTTCTTAGTAATTCACATTGTATGCAAAAATGCAAAATTTTCAAAAATTAAGATAACGATGAAGTTTAAACAAACCAACCGTTTTAATATGACATCTTAACTACTTGGACTAAAATTAATTTTAAAGTATTGCACATTATATGCAACAATTTGATTATTCAGCAACCAGTAAGACCGTGAAACCAAAGGTCTAACACCAGATATCAACTTCAGTTCACCTTGCCTCCTTGCAAACAAGCTCAAACAACTTAAGAATGATACACAAACTCCTGCTTTAAAATTTTGTAATACTACACAATCCCCAAATTTCATAATATTGCTTCATCAATTAGAATTACCGTATAGCAAGTGATTTAGAAATAATAAAATTACCGATAATCATGAGGACAATTCACTTAAATAAAGTAAATGGTCAGAAAGAACAGGCAGATAAGTTGTAATACCTCATATGATGAAGTAAGCTCCGAAAGCTTGGCAGCTCGGACAGAAGCAATATGTGCATCAATGTCACGGCGTAACTTATCCTTGACTTTAGAGGAATCCCAATTTGCTAGTTCAACAACAGCATCTGCAAAATTATGTCAAACTCCATTATGTACTCAGTCTACCTTATCCAATAAAAAAATAAAAAATAAAAAAAAAAACCCCACCTCACTGAAGCAACTATAGTACCAAACCAATTAAATGCAACCAATATAACGAAGATACATCATTTGAAGCTCCAGCTCATAGTAATGGTTTAAAAACTTGCTTTTCCTTCCATGACTTAGTTATTGCCCAACAAACCTTTTCAATGATTTTTTTTCCCCATTTCAATGCTCTTGAACTTGGGTTCTGTAGCTTTTGTTTCTAATGTCAGTTTATAGTTAAGAGAATGATTCATGAAGGTCTACCATACCTGCATATCGTTCATCAAACAGAGCCATGGAAGATTCACTGCAGTTACGAGCAGCGATAGAAAACCCCTCCCCTCCATTCAGAGCCTTCTCAAATGCTTCCTTAAACTTTTCAAGAGTTCCAGATCTTAAATGTCCTAACATGGATTGATGAGCTGGTTGGGCAAGCTAAATCAGAAGAAGAGAAGCAAATGAGTTGAGAAGATTCAATAACAACAAAAATTGGACAATAATAGAGTAGAGTGCAATTACTTGGAGCAGTTTCTCTTTAAGCTGCTTTCGCTTTGCAGATCTGACACCTTCATCAAAATATGTGGCTTCTGCATCATACCTATAATTAGAACAAAACAAACAAAGAACTCAATGTCACTTATATGTAAAGAACAACAATATTAAATTATATCATTTAGAATTGAATCTTATTTGGCCAAGGTATGCCTCAAAATAATTTTCATCCACTCATTCATTCAAGCAATATACCATTATCACCATCATCATGACTCATAAGTAACCAGCTTGCCAATCATTTATCACAACATTCATATTTATCCTTCAGTATCAAAGTTCTGAACGGTCACTTTTACAGAACGAATCACTTATATAATTTTTTTAATGCCCAAATGTCTTTGCCTAAGTCAGCACAGCTTTTCCAAATGCTTATATAGATAATAGCGTATTTGTAACTTAAACACTGAAACAATCATCTTGTGATCTGATTATAGTAGTCTTACTCTGATAGAACAGTGTAGAGAATTGAATTCAGCTTCTTCCCAAAGCCCAGAACTGGACCTGACTGTACAGCCTCTTCTAACAGACACCAGTTCTGTTATATGAAGTAAAAAGCTAGTTTCAGTTTCTAGAAAAATAGCACCTCCCAGAAAAATGTGCATATGTGTATGTCTGAATGCATATATTTATGAATAGAAATACATTTACATGTCCACGTACCTCATTTGCAGTGAAACCAGCATACTTTTCATTGGCAATTTCTTCACAGCGTACTGTAGCCACCATGACCTACAGGCAAATGAAACACGGACAACAGAAAAATCAACTAAATTAACAAATTTCATTCAAGTCAAAATAATGTCCAAAAGGTTACCTTATGGGCTGGAAGGTCAAGGTCCTTATTCTCCTTAATGACTTTCCAGATCTGTTGTGCACTAAAAGAGAACCCTGAAGCAGGTACCACTCCCCTCCGGTCTCCAGCAAGCCCCCCCGGTGCAATAGAGTGGAAGAATCGTTGTCTCAAATTAGCAACCTTCAGTAACAATAATAGAATCAGCCAAACAGCCCGTTTGCGTGCCAATTAGTCAAAAAGTTCAGCACCATCATCCAACAAACAGGTAAAATTATAAAAAGTAGGTAGAGATCATTTTAGCCATCTCCAGAAAAAGTAAACTACATTATACAACCAGGATGAATGAGACAAATAGAAATGCAACAACATGAATGAGAAAAAAGAGTAAGTCATCAAACAATCAAAAAGGAGATCTCACAAATCCACAAGTCGATATTCAACTTCTTTCTTTCCGTTTAAACAAACTTCAAACAGCCAATTGTGTGAAAGTTTCGTTAGCATGCTATGAGTACTGATGTCCTTATGAGGAGACCTAAACAAAGACAGGGTACCTGCTCTTTAAATTGCTCTTCCTTTTCTTCATAACTAGAAAGTGCAACAACCTCAACCTGGCCATTATCAGCAGTAGCATGAAATCATCAGAAGCAATACTCGTGAGAAAATGTATAGAGAGACATTAAACATTTAAACATATGTTGCATGAAATCAGAACCCAACACCATACATTGAAAAATTCACTTAATGGAGTTTCCTTGTGTGCTTGCGGCTTAGGAACTGCATCCCATATCTGCAGTCCAAGAACCACTGGTCAGAAGAAAACATTACTGAAATTGATGAGAAAAGGAAGGTAGCATAGGCACCATATATATATATATATATATATACCTTCTGAATATCTTCTCTCAGAACAGGTTCTAAATTTTCCAGTGGTGTCTGTAAACAAGGAATACTTAAGTAACCATAAACTCAATTGAAATTAGAAAATCCTTAGCTAGATATAATAACAACATAAAGCTTAGATACTTAAAAATCCTAATGCAAAGGTGTAAGAAAAAATTCTCTCTCCAAACATAACAAGCTCCATGATAGAAGAAAGGCACCCACCCTTGTTTTATCACGGATGACAAACATCAAAGTTGTTTTGCGGGGACTAAACAATCGCATCATAACCTGCAACCACATATAACCATGTCAAAAAAGAACCACTCAAAATTCAGGGCACTACTTAGAAAGGGCAGCGAGATCATAAAATACCTGGAATACAGTCTTTAGAAGAGGCTTGTTTGCAGCTTGCTCACGACCAATATCATGACACCACCTAAATGAAAGTTGCTCAAGAATATTACTTGCACATACTACTGATAGCAATTAACTTAAAATGAATCAAGCACCATGTAGGTGCCAAACCTTACATGTTTATGAGTACTATATCTGAAACCGCCAGTGCAAAGAGTGCACTTTGTTTCTCAAATGCTGTGTCATCCTGGAATAAGGCAAAATAAATAAATAATATGAAAGAACAAAAGAATCTCTCTTCCTAAAAATCGAAAATCAGATAAAACTCAACAAACAAAAATACATATAGATGATCCACTTCTTCAACTTTCATAATCTGAATTCCAACTATTGATTTGGTTCAGCTTGATCCATCACTCTAGCTTTCACAGTATTAGAGCAGTAAGACCTCTTTTTAAGACATTCAAAAATCACAAAGGCTTCTTTTAAGTAGAAAACCCAGTGTAAAGTACCAAATTTTATTCTTTGATCATGATCGATTTGATTTCTTCAGTTTCACATATAATCTACTAATCCACGTCCCTGAAAATATACTACTGAATCGGAATTAAAAGCTTGAAGCAAGAAAATTAAGAAAAAAAAAACTGGCTGACCTTTAATTTGATTTTACTCTCCAGTAAAACAAAAATTCATTCAATATTACAACTATTCCAACAACTACCAAATCATTAGCATCACCAAGCCATTGAAAATTCCTAAGAATTATTTAGAGGCTGTACTTGATAAACTTCCATCCAAAGCAGGGTCCTAAAAAAAATACCCACTTGACTAATAAATCAAAATGTGTATCCATAAATATGCCTTTTCCTTATGGGGCAGGGAAGGAGGGATATCCTGAATCCTATGTTTTGCAAAAAACAGGCAAAATAATCTTTTAGCTAACAAGGGAAAAGAAAGGCAAACAACAGAGCAAGCAAAAGTATTTATTGGTATATAAAATGAGGTAGTTTCATTTTTTGAACAATATATGTTAATGAAAAATGAAAGCTAGCGACAGCACCTCCCCGCGTTCTCTTCCATCAGTACCCTCCAAATCCATTACTAGAGTGCAAGGCTCTATACCAGCACATTTTGCCATCCAAATACCTTTAGTGGTTTGAGACCTGACAGGAATCCCATTAGTTGTTTGAGCCAATTGAAACAAATGCAACGTGTTATTACAGAAACATAAGTTACCTTCCCTTAAATGCATCCATTTCCCTGAAATTGGTGTAAAACAAATGATTTAACAGTGTGCTTTTACCTGTCAAGATCATGAAAAACAAAAAGGAACTTTAAATGGCATAAACAGAAATTACATAGCAACCGTAAAATGATAAAAAAAGAAAAACATAGTGCACAAGGCTACCGAAAAATGATAAAACAACAAAAAAAAAAAATAGAATCATTCATGGCGTGTGTTAGAAACATAATAATGATACAACAAAGATTAAAAACTAATTACAGAAGTAATCCAACAATGTCATGCCAAAACGTGTTCATGTCAAAGTGGGCTATGAAAAATATATCTTTGCAGACAACAGAAGTGTACAAACTTCCAGCTAATCATACTCTCACTTGTATGCAACAATTCTAGTTCAATATCACTAAAAAAAAATGCACAGCCAATAAATGATGCAGCTTAGTAGGAATAGACACCTTAGGACAAGTAAAAGCATAAGTATAAAGTAGGATGGCATGAAGAAATCGAAGCATACCACTGCTTTGTGGTCCCATGATGGAAACCACAGCATACGACAGCCCGCATTCACCAAATTTTAGTTCCTTGATAAAACGTTCAATTCCACTATCATTAAATGAACCATCTCCGTCAATAAGTTGAGTTGAACAGCATTCCTCACTCGACGCTGAGAAACAAAATGTTTATAGTCATAGCATGTGTAAGTAAAGTGAAGAAGAGCTTCCACAACACACATCACTAAACTGCCCGATTCATTTTTCCTTGTTCATTTAAAATTAAATTCTCTATATCAATTGATCAATGAATATATTTAAGAATAACTCAAATAAAACAAATAGTATATTCATTCATTTTGATAGAGAAAATTGGTTTATTGAATAGCTAAAGAGCTGATAACCAAAATCCGATTTTTAGTTTTCGTTTCCTTAGTTTTCTGGGCAACCAAACATGCAATAAACATAAAATTCATCTCCAGTCCCGATCCAAACATCAAAATAAATTTCAGATTTACACTACTTAAAGAAGCTCTTAAAAAACCTAAAAAAATAAAATTCAAATCCAAATTTTCACATAAAACAAATCGCATCGTCCCCTTAAAAGAAAATCCTTAACGCGGCGTTACACGCTTTAACGCTCTCCTTCCCGTAACATTACATAGATCAAACAAGAAACCGAAAAATTAATCAATTAATGAAACAAAGAACGGATCATTGAAAAAAAAGCTATAAATACAGAGGAAATAACGCAAAAAAAAAAAAGATTAAGATGAGACGATGAGAGAGAGTACCCATTGTATCTTCCTTCAAATTGATGGCTCAGAAACTGAGGAGATCGATTTCAATGAAAGACAGATAGAGATAGACAGAGAGAGAAAAAAGAGAAATTTGATCGATCTCAAAGGGGCATTTTGAAGCACTCTTTCCTTTTTATTTTAATCTTTTTCCCTTTGAAGTGGGCTCGACTAGGGTTGACAACGGATACCCTATAAATGAGTATTCAGTACTATTTGTTTCGTTTAAGTAGATTAAAGTAGTATATAATTGAGTTCAAATAGAATTCAGACTACGCGTTACAGGTTCGGATAGAGTTCGGATAATTATCTTAAGAAACTCGTTACTCGCACCCGATTATAAATAATAATTAATTAATACAATATTTATATTTTTTATATATAAATTATTTATTATTAATGTTGTATGTAATTAAATTAAGTTATTAAATATTATAATTATGATTTTTAATTTTAATTTATTTTTATGAGTTAAATTAAATTTGTTAATTTAATTTTTTTAATTAAGTTGTACCAAAATTGATTTTAAATTTAAATTTGAAAGTCAAACTTTGACTTAATAAATAGATAGTTAACAGATTCAGGTAGTTAAACTGGTATTTTCTATTTTATAGGGTTAGGGTTCGGGTAACATAAATCAAAATAATCGGGTAGTTAATCGGGTTCGGGTATTATAATATTAATCGGATTCGGATTTGGGTATTTTAAATTTAGCGGGTACCCTACCCGTTTACATTTCTAGGCTCGACTGGTTTGGTCCTGTAATTAAACGAAGGCTCCGTTTGGTTCGCGTAAAATGACTTTCAGAAAATGATTTTCTGTAAAATGATTTCTGAAAATTTGATTTTCTGAAAAAAAAAAATAAACTAAAATCTTCTGTTGTTTGGTTGATATGCTAAAAAATATTTTCTATTGCTTGTTGTTTTAACTCTATATAGATTATGTTGAGTTTCAGTGAAGCTTTTTTCTTAACAGTGATATAGGTTTGGAAATTGTCTTCTCATTTTGAAAATGGTAAGACAATTTCCCAAAACTTTAAAGATTTTCTATTGACCGAAAACGTTTTACAAGTACCAAATACTGAAAAATGTGAAAAATATTTTATGAAAAATGAAATTCGCGTACCAAACGGAGCCGAAATGAATGACCGCAAAGTCGATTAACAGTACAATATTTTTCCCATTTTTGGGTTAATTAATTCACAGGTAAATTTAATTTGCATCCTTATTTTTTTTTATCCCAATAATTTTCCTCCGATTCTTTACACTGACCATTTATGTTTTTTTATGGCAATCATGTTGTTCTTGTTAATTGGGAGTAGTTTTTTTTTATAATTTTTTATTTTATACCATTTTTAAATTTATCTAGTTACTCGAAATATAAAAAAATATTAAAGATAGTTATTTTGACAGTCACATTTCAATATTTTTAATCTTATTGGGTATAATTTTAATCTTATTGGATCACATTATTTCGTAGTTTTACGTGAAGATCTATTATCTCTATTACAGGTTACTTGAATTTTTTTTTAACATTCACATTCTTCAATTTTTTAATTTCTCATATAAGTAAAAAATCTTTACTTAAAATTATGAAGTGACGTGACCCAATAAAATTTAAATCGTTGAAATATGACTATCAAAGTTGCCACTCCAGCATTCTCCTAAAATATATACTTGTTAATCCTTTAATCTTATTTGTGTAATTTAAAAATCACATTAACAATCAAAAAAATCTTTATTTAAAATTGCTTTTATTTTTATTTTTTTGGGTTTTTTAAAGGAGTTTGTTTTGTACTTTTGGAGTTTGGTGAAAGACCATTAGCGTGAATAAATTTAAAGTGTAATTAATTTGGTTTGCTATGAATGTCTATTAAAATAAGAAATAAAGAAAAAAATTGCACAAGAAATTCTACTCTATTATTGAAATTTTGTATTTTCCCGTTAAAATTTGATTAAACCTTTGTCAATTTTCATTGTCTATCCTTAAATTAAAATTCGGTATTTATCTTTCTTCTACATTTAACTTCTGGCATTATTTTTTTATCTTAGAAAATGTATTAACAATTTAAAAAAATAATTCCATACACCATTAATGAAACATGTGATAATTTTTTAATCACATTTATAAAAGTAAAATGTTTACACGGTAAATGTATAAAAACAAATTTTTAACAATTAATAATTAAAAAAAAAGGAAAACTACTATTGCAAGTTTTCCACTGATTTAAATATCTCAATATAAAAAACACAATCATATGTAATTGAAATTAAATAATAAATATTTTTCTAAATATTGTAAGTCAAAACAAAATTTGATAAAAAAAATTTTCAAATGATTCATTCAAATTTAAACGTTGAAATATACTAAATTCAAACTCTTTGATGATAGGTTAATCCCACTGTCCTACACATAAATCACTTGTAAAAAAGTTTTAGTTACCGGATTTGAGAGTAAATTTAACTCACATGCATGCATCCCCAAAATATTTGCATACACCTCCAAACAGGGTGCAGACATGGAAGCATCTGATTGGTTGTTCCAAGACAACAGGAAGCTGTTTGTACAGTTAGAGATCAACGGTTTATTTTGTTTGTCTGAAAATTTTTTGGTAGGGAATTGGGGCCGGTGGGGGTGATTCCACCACGATCACCGACTTTAGTGGGACCCAGTGACCGCCCACTGTCTTTTTTCCAAAAAGTGGACGGTGTGATCGGCGGCTTTTTACAGCGAGTGCGTCACACGCTCTACTAACCTAAGTGGATATCGGCCCACACTTGCATATCCAGTATTTAAGCCGACATTCCCTTATATTTATATATAATTTATAAATCAACCTGAAAATAAAAAAAAGAAGAGTTGTTTGGTTGGGGCGGCAAGCCCAAGTAGGGATGGCAATGAGTACTCTATAAACGGGTATTCGGTGCTATCCGACCTTTTTAAATAGGATTAGGGTAGTGTATAATCGGGTTTGAGTAGGATTCGGGTAGTGAAATTACTATCCGTCACGGGTTAGGATAGGATTCGGGTAGTTACCTTAGGGTATCCGTTACCCGAACCGATTATAAATAATAATTAATTAATACAATACTTATATTTTTTATATATCAATTATTTATTATTAATGTTTTATTTAATTAAATTAAATCATTATAAATTATAATTATGATTTTTAACTTTAATTTATTTTTATGAGTTAAATTAAATTTATTAATATAATGTTTTAATTAAGTTATTCTAAAATTAATTTTAATTTTAAATTTAAAAATCAAACTTTGACTTAATAAACGGGTAGTTAAACGGATTCGGGTAGTTAAACGGATATTTATATTTTATAGGATTAGGGTTCGGGTAGCATAAATAAAAATAATCGGATAGTTAATCGGATTAAGGTATTATTAAAGTTAATCGGGTTCGGATTCAGGTATCCCAAATCTAGCGGGTACCCGACCCGTTTACATCCCTAGGCCCAAGCCCCCACTTTTTTTCTTCTCTATTAAGTTTGCTATGAATATATTACTTTATTTATTTATTGGCGGTATTTAATTTAATGAAAAACGTTCTCTTTTATGATTTGTGAGCAAGGGTTAAAATTTTCAGTTAAATTTTTAATGTTGTTTCTTTTAATCATATTTAAAAAATATATAACATATTAGAAGATGTTTCATATTTGCTGTTATTTAAAATAAAATTATAATAACCGGTTAGTAGAGGCAATATTATCGTTTTTATGAAAGTAGTTTTTATTTTTATAATTTAATATTCAATTTAGTTGGTGTTGACACTTAATTTTGTCCCATTTTTGTTAATTATTTTTATATATATTTGTATTTGTTTTTATTTTTATTATTTGTTTTATTATTATTAGCATTATTTTTTTTCTTTCTTCTTTTATTATTATTATTATTATTACTTATATTTTTTTTTTATTTTATTTTTATTGTTATTTCTATTACTTTGTTATTATTATTATTATTATTATTATTTGTTTATATTTTATTGTTATTATTTGTGTTATATTATTATAATTATTATTATTATTATTATTATTGTTTTTATTTTGTTTTTGTCCAATCCATCAATCACCATCACCGGCCAGCTAGCCACCCTCACCCCTGCCAGCCACCGCCACTGTCACCTATCCCCTGCCTCCATCCCATCTCCACCAGCTACCCCTGCCTAGCCTTTCCCGAACCCTCAATTCTACAAAAACCCCCTCTGCCTTAGTGAAGAGGAGGACCCGAATGCCTTCCACTTTGACCCAGAAACGGGAGAACCCAATCGAACCCTCCCTCAATTCTCGGGGAAGCTTGAAGCTCTCCCCATTGTCACCCGAAAACCCCAAACCAGTAGCCCCATCCTCAACTCACCATTTTCTCACCATCGCCACTACCCTCAACAACCCCAAAAGCCACCATCAACCTCCAAAATCCTCCACCCATTTTGAATCTCACAAAAAACCGAACCCCCATACAAGATCCTCTTTCACCTAACACCCAAAAGACCATCACCGCATCCTCACCGAACCACCATCACAGTAAACATCATCTAAACTACCCGAGACCCTTGCCAACCGAACCCATCTCAGCCACTACAAGACATACACAACCCCAAAAGCCACCGTCCAAAACCGAAACAAAACCAAAACCAAAACCACCGGGACCAAATCCCTAAACCCGAGAACCCCCAAAACCCAAAACCTAGATCTGAAAGCCCCACCTACAAAACACAAAACCAACAACAAAACAAACCAAAACAAAATCCAGATCCAAAAAAAAAAAACAAAAAATAAAAATAAAGGGGAAAGGCTTTCGGCCTAGCCGAGATTTGGGGATTTAGGGTTGCTTTTGAGTGAAACGGAGGCTAGATTCAGGCTTAGGAGATTGAGAGCTTTCGAAAAGCTATAAACTTTTCCCTTTTTGGCCACCGGCGACGGCGGCCGGCGGCGACCCCAGCGGCGGCCGAAAATCGTGCCGGCTAGGAGCCTCTGAAGGCTCTGGCGTTTTTTTTGAAGAAAAAGGAAAAAATGAAAGAATAGAAAAAAAAACAAGGCTCTTATAGTGTAAAGAAAAAAAAAAGCCGCGACCCGCGCGTGACCCGGGATCCGACCCGGGTCCGCGCACCTGACCCGCTTGAGGAGAAGACCCCTGCCGCTCCATCGCCGACCCGACCCGGACCAGCGAGGATCCGACCCGCGCCCGGCCAGCTGAGGAGGGAAGACCCGCGTGCACACCCAACCCGGCCCCGGATCCGACTGCCCGACCCGCTTTGGCTGGCAGATTTGGGCTTTCCTGCCTTTGGGCTGGATTTTGGGCTTTTTGAAGGCTTATTTGGGTTTCAAGCCCAATTTTGTGTGGGTAAAGATCTTTACTTATTATTTACTCTTTATTTATTTACTTATTTGTTTGCTTTATAATTTATTTTAGATATTCTTAACATATTTTCATAAAAGTCAAAAAAATAAAAATAATAAAAAATAATAAAATTAAAAATAAAAATAAATGTTTTTTTAAACAAAGAAAATTAATAATAAAAATTAAATTTAATTAAATATTTTTCCGATGATGGGATGTCATGAAACTCACAAGTAGTGATTTCTTGACTGATCCCTAGGTGAGAAGAGTCATACTAAATGTTACTAGAGTATTGGGATATTTAGTATGATTTTTCAATAATTTAAATTTTTATTAAAAACAAAAATAAATAAGTTTTTAAAAAATAGAAAAAGGGAAATTAATAATAAACCCTGATGATGGGATGTCATGAAACTCACAAGTAGTGATTTCTTGACTGATCCCTAGGTGAGAAGAGTCGTGCTAAATGTTACCAGAGTATTGGGATATCTAGTATGATTTTTCAATAATTTATTTTTTATTAAAAATAAAAATAAATAAGTTTTAAAAAGAAAAAAAGGAAATTAATAATAAAAATTAAATTTAATTAAATATTCTTCCGATGATGGGATGTCATGAAACTCACAAGTAGTGATTTCTTGACTGATCCCTAGGTGAGAAGAGTCATACTAAATGTTACCAGAGTATTGGGATATTTAGTATGATTTTTCAATAATTTAAATTTTTATTAAAAACAAAAATAAATAAGTTTTTAAAAAAAATAGAAAAAGGGAAATTAATAATAAACCCCGATGATGGGATGTCATGAAACTCACAAGTAGTGATTTCTTGACTGATCCCTAGGTGAGAAGAGTCGTGCTAAATGTTACCAGAGTATTGGGATATCTAGTATGATTTTTCAATAATTTATTTTTTATTAAAAATAAAAATAAATAAGTTTTAAAAAGAAAAAAAGGAAATTAATAATAAAAATTAAATTTAATTAAATATTCGTCCGATGATGGGATGTCATGAAACTCACAAGTAGTGATTTTTTGACTGATCCCTAGGTGAGAAGAGTCATACTAAATGTTACCAGAGTATTGGGATACTTAGTATGATTTTTCAATAATTTATTTTTTATTAAAAATAAAAATAAATAAGTTGTTAAAACAGAAAATTGAAAAGGGAAATTAATAATAAAAATTAAATTTAATTAAGTATTTTTCCGATGATGGGATGTCATGAAACTCACAAGTAGTGATTTCTTAACTGATCCCTAGGTGAGAGAAGTTCACTAAGTGTTACCAGAGTATTGGGATACTTAATGCAATTTTTCAATAATAAGAATTTTTATTTAAAATAAATAAAGAAATATTTATGTAAAAAAATCCAAAAAATTCATTTGTATAATTTATTATCTGTTTGCATCATTTGCATTCCTAATAATTTTTGAAACGAGGGTGAATCTTCTGATGATGAGATTCTATAGAACTCACAAGTAGTGATTCTTAAGAAATCTCTAGGTGAGGAAATTATCCGAAATGCTACCAGAGTATTGGGATACTTCGGAATAATTTTCAATACAAAAGATTTTCACTTATTTCAAATAAAAAATAATATTTAAATGTTTCAAAATTAAATGAATAAATTTGATTGCAATAAAATAGGAATTATTTTTAAATATTAATTCAAGACCATTTTATTAAAACAAAAAGCATAACACATGATTATTATGGTACCGTTTTTAACGGGCGTCGTGGGGGTGCTAATCCTTCCCCACGCGTAACCGTACCCCCGAACCCAATTTTTGTTTCGCAGACCAAAAATTTGTCTTTTTAATAAAACTTAATTGATTTTGAGATTTTGTTGAAAAGATAAACGTTTTCAGGTGGCCAATCACACCTTACAAAAAAAAGATTGGTGGCGACTCCTCCTTTTGTTTTTAAACGCTTTTTTCGAAAATCGTCGAGCGCGAAGCCGTTACGACAGCTTGGCGACTCCGCTGGGGATGCTTTTTGAGGGTCAAGCCATTCATTAATCATGTGTTATCCAAAGTTTTAGTTTAATAGTCTTGATTGATATTTAAACTTAATTCACTTTGATTTTGAAAATAATTTTGTTTGCATTTGCATTCTATGTTATTTATTTTATGTTTTATATTTGTATATATTGTTATTAATAAATTGTTTGGACATATAGCATTAGAGTCGTAGTGTGATGAATGATTGGCGTGTTCCCTCATACACACACTTGCACTTGCATTTGCATCACATGAGCTATATACCCGAGTTTCGTCCTTCTTAGGAGGGAGTAGAGTACCTTTACTCTTGTGAGGTAATCACCTCCGCAATGGCAATCGAAATACTCCCACTCAAATTAAATCTTACTAGTCCAGTGTGGATGACAGTAAGGTATAATTTGGGAACCTTTAGATTTGAAAACCCAGCTCAGCATATAGAAAAACCTAAGAGGCCGGCCTTAGGTAGAGCCATGTCCAATTTTTGTAGAAATTATCCCAAAATTAGGACATGAGGGAACATTATTTGACCCCACTCATTGCATCAATAATAAAGGTACTATAGGTTTTGGTTTGAATTGTATATAATTTAAGTCATTTTAAAAAAAAAAAGAGAGAATTTCTGTAAAATAAAAGTAAAAAAATATTTTTGGAAAAGATCTTGTAAAAAAAAAAACCTCTTGTTTTTGAAAAAAATAAAGATGTGTGATAAAAACAATAGAATAAATGTGCCTTTCTTTAAGAAATGCAAATAATTCTTCATTTTTTTAAAAGAGAGATTTTTTTTTTTTGGAAATATAGGTTCATAAAAATAGGAACTAATAAAAATACATTCTCCGAAACAAGAGGAAGAAAAAGAGATTTATATATATTTAGTAATATAAAAGATGTTTTTATATTTACAAAAGCAAAAGAAAAAAGTTAGTTTCTTTCACCTTTTTCCTTTAAAAGAAAAATATGAAATGATAAAAGACACATAAAGTTTTCTTTTTATGATAAAAAAATGAAAAACATGAAATAATTTGTTAGAAAAATGGTTGTGAAAAATAAGTTTTTTGCCTCTTTCATTAGAGATAATAAGAAGAAATTCAATTAGGTTTTTTTAATTAAATGTTCTTTATTCTTTATTATTCTTGGAAAAAACCTCTTGGGATAAAGGAAAAAAAAAGGGTAAAAAGAAAAGGATTGAAAAAGAGAATGTGTTCTTTTTGTTTTTTTTAAAAAAAAGAGAGATAAAAAAAAAAGAGAGAAGGGAGAATGGCATAAAAATGAAAGAATGGCAAAAAAATTGTAAAGTAAAAAAATCTTGATTTTAGGAGAAAATTCATTAGGTTAGAAGGAAGGAAAAAGAAAAGAAAAAAAAAGAGTAGAAAAGATGTATTTTATAGAATATAAATTATAAAAAAAAAAAGAAAAAAGAAAAAAAAAAGAAAAAAAAAGAGAAAAAAAAGGGTTAAGAGAGTTGCCTAGTGACAATAATGAGTGCAAATTGCAATCAAAAGAGAGGTGTCATTTTTTTTTAATCATTTGGGCAATGTGCATATGAGAATAAATTTAGTAAATATGTTTTGCATTTTATTTCATCTCACATCATTCATCATTGCATCCATGCATCCATTGACATGTATGCATTATGTTCGATTAGGCCTATGTTCAAAAGAGTCCAATAACCTTAACATTTTGTTAAATTCCCTTGGAAGGTTGATCCTTGTCTTTATAAAGTGGTTCAACATGGAAGATGATCAAGTAAACCGAATGGACAAAATGGAACAAGACCAAAATGAGATAAAGGAACAGCTCTCTCGAATGATGCAAGAAATTAAGGGTATCCTAGAAGTGAAGGAGACTATGAAAGGGAGTCTTGTGCAAGGAAACAATCAAGTTCAAGCGCATGATAACCCAAAAGGGAACTTCCAGGGGCAAAGCTCTGGTAATGTGAATTTTCAGACAATTCTTGGTCGGAAGGCAAATTTTTCCAATCCTATTGGTGTCCTTGAGTTAAAAGCTTCAAATGAAAATCCATCAAAAGTGGCTTGGGGTCCAGTTACAGAAAGAAGGTATAACCTCTTGGAAGAAAGAATTCAAGCAATTGAAGGAAGGAATGAACTTTGTGATCCAAAGGAGTATTGCTTGGTGCCTGATGTGGTTATCCCACCAAAATTCAAAGTTCCAGAATTTGAAAAGTATGATGGAACCAAATGCCCTAAAACACATTTAGCCACATATTGTCACAAGATGATTGGGCATGCTCATGATGAAAAGCTGCTTATTCACGTATTTCAAGATAGTTTGATTGGGGCAGCAGCTAATTGGTATTTTAAGTTGAAAAGAGGCCAAATTTATACATGGAGGGATCTGTCTCGAGCATTTTTAGAGCAATATAAACATTTGATGGAGATAGCTCCTGATCGTTTAACCCTTCAGAGCATGAGAAAGAACTTGAATGAAAGTTTCAAAGAATATGCTCTTAGATGGAAAGAAATGGCATCACAAGTTCGACCACCACTTACGAATAGAGAAATGAACTCTCTGTTTGTAGATACTCTCCCTTCTCCATATTATGAAAAGTTGATTGGCAACGTTTTTTCAGATTTTGCAGATTTGTTGTTTTCTGTGGGTAGAATTGAAGATGGGATAAGAAAAGGGAAGATTGCAGATACTAGTACAAGGAATTATGGTGAGAAGGGATGGGACACCTTTAGTGAGCAAGTTCAAGAAGTAACAGTTGAACGATCCGACAAGAGGAAATTCAATGTGATGCAAGGGCCCTTCAACAGTCATTCTCACCCTTTGCCACAATCCTTTTATCCTTACACTCCGGTATCCTATTCCCACAAGTTGTCACTGCCACATTATCCTAACACCTCAGTCCCCTGTGCACAAGCCCCTCTGCCTCAAAAGCGCATTTTACCAAATGACCAGGATATTGATCTTGACCATCCTGAGACCAAGATGAGAAAAAGGGCTAAATTGTACCATTCAATCCCAATGTCCTATACAGACTTGTTCCCACTCCTTGTCCAAAGTTACAAGATTTCCACTGTTCATGCCAAACCTAGAAAGCCTCCTTACCCAAAATGGTATGACCCCAACATCAAATGTGACTACCATGATGGGATTGAAGGACATTCCATTGAAAATTGTACTGCGTTTAAGGATAAGGTGCAAGCTTTGATTGACGCAGATCCAACGAAATTCAGGGAACTTGTCTGTCGCTATCATCATCAAGGGAAAAAGACCTAAGGATCAATGGTTCAAGGGATAACATGTCTTGCAATGGGAAACTTTTGTTCATGCTTTGTACATATTTTTCATTTCAACATCACTTCTAAGGATGTGAATTGGATTTGACTAAGTATTTCATGAATTTGTAAATATTCGCATTTGAAATTTTTGAATTTTTGTTAAAATTGTGCTTTTAAGGTAAAAAAAAAAGAGAAAAAAAAACAAAAAAAAATGAAAAGGGTAATTGGGCATTTCTTTTGAAAATAAGAGCCTTTATAATTGCCAACAAAAAAAAAGAAGAGGACATAACAAAGTCTCTAGAGAATTGGTGATCGTTATTCCAGCAAATACATTCTGTTCGAACAATTTCTTTCTTTCAAAATCACAAGTTGGAACTTCATGGACCTTCATTTTTCACTTAGTCATGGTGAGATTTTGAGGAAAGATGACCTTTATCTTGGCTAATAAAATGATTTGTTTGTTAAAACCTTTTTGTCAGGATTCCTTGATGATCAAATAAGTGACACTCTTTTAGATTTGGACTTTGGTAGTTTAATAATTGTCAAGATTATGCTAAGATCATCCAAACTTCTTTGAAAAACCATGGGTCCTAAATTCCTTGGCTAGCTTTTTCGACCTGTTGCTTGAAGCACGCAAACAAAAGATATGGTAAATAAAGTGCCTTAAGCCTTTAAAACATCCCAAATACCAGAGTATTTCTTCCCTTTTCTCTCGGTGCAGATACCACGAGCAACATATGGTCAAAATGAAATCTTCAAACATGATGTTCATTGGTCTATGAGGCATTATCTATGGATTTGCATCATTGTCATGGAAAGATTGATGCATGGGGTGCAAGACATTCTTAAAAAAAAAAGAGAAAAAGAAAAAAGAAAAAATAAAAAATAAAAAGAAAATTGATTGTGACATCATGCACTTAAGATATTCGGATGATTCCGAACAAGAAAGAAAAATTCATTCAAAAAAAAAAGAAAAAGAAAAAAAAGAAGAAAAAGTCCAGGAAGCCCAATCCAAAAAAATGATGAAAAAAAGAAAACATAAAAATAAAGTTTTTTTACCCTTTTGATTCAAGGAATAACTCTTCAATTTAAGTGGCCATGTTTGAAATGACAAATGGCCATCTTTCGTCATCCATTCAAAAATTTGAAAATTTATCCATTTGCTACCCCTTTTGAGCTTGATGAATATTTTTTTAATTAACCCTAATCAAGGATCACCCTCTACATTGAGGGGCAAGTGCAAAAAATAGAGAATAGAAAAAGAAGAAAGATCTTTTCAAAGAATATGAATGATCCAGCCTCAGTTTCTAATTGAAAAAAAGAAGATCATTATGATGAGGGGCAAGTCCGAATTAAATTGACTTTCAATAATTTTGGACTTAAAAGGCAAAAAAAAAAGAGAAAAAAGAAAAATGGAGAAATAAAATGACAGAAAAAGTGAGGCTTGATAGTGAAAGAAAAGTCTTAAAGTGAATCCTTCAATCATATTAAATGATCCTTGGTTTGATCACCTTCAAACACATTTTTGGGCCTTTTTATCCATTCTTTCAAAACCCCGAACCTTGGCCTACATTACATACCTTAGAAAGTCCATTTCGATCAAGCTTAGATACTTAAATTGAAGAGATTGTTCCTTGAAGAGTCATAAGATCTATGAGGCACTTATCTCATTTTTTTGCCAATATTATCCTTTGAGAACCCTTATATTCATTTCAAATGAATTTTGAATTCTTAAGTGCATGATGAAACCATCACAAAAAAAAAAAAGAAGAAAAAGAGCAAAATGAAAGATTGAGGCTCTAGGGTGAAAACCCGAAAGGGGCAGTCTAGAGCAAAAGTGAGAACTCTTCTAGATCATTCATGGTGTTGTTAATGCCACAACAGAAACGGCATTAAGAAAGTCATTTTGAACCAACCAATGAGCATCCCAAACTATGAAGATATTCAAGAATGCCCTTTTGAGAGCCATTAAAAGGATTGGTACCAAGATTGAAGCTTTTGTCTCCTCCCAAAATAACATGCCAAAAATTTGAGCCTATCATAGCTAGTCTTGACAAATATCAGAATACCTCATTTGAAAATTAAAAGAGTGTCAGTTTTGATTGCACTTTAAAATGAATCTTTTCACAAAAAAAAAATCATTTCAAGGAATCTAGTGTTTTTAAAATAATTTAAACTTTCTTTTGTGAGCCTAGATGAAGGGACACCCATCCCTTTTCTCATCAAATGGCAGCTATCCTTCTCAAACCAAAACCTTGGTGTGTGAACTCACTCAATTAAGTTGATGAGAATCACTTACCATTTTCCTCCATATGCATCCAAATAGTGATCACCAATTTTTAAGAGAGTTGAATGTTAAATATATTGTATAATTGTGGATCTTAGGTTCAACTTCCTTTGACTAGAGTATGGGGTAATCTGTAAAATTGAAAAGTTTTGACTGGATAAACATTTTTGGATAATGAAATCATTTATACCCCTTAAATGAAAAATGGAAAGGTTGTTTTACAGGAAATAATAAACTCCTTGTGATTTCTTTGGGGCAATTTTGTTCGATTTTTTAGTATTTCTAGTGAAAAATGAGGGAGAAATTTGATAATTATGGTGGGGCAATGAGCTTCTTTGGCCTTTTTGGGGCAATTCTCATTAAGGAAAATTTTGATAGTATTTCAAAATAATAGTAAAAAGGAATGTGATGATTGGGGTAACTCCTGAAGAAGAATAGAACTTCATGAAATAAAGAATTTTGTTGACAAAGGGATCAAATAGAAAATTCTTGGATAGAAAATTCTTGGATCATTGTGTTTGCATCTTTATAGTGCAAATTGGCATTTTCATAAGACGTTTGAATTTGCATTTGGACAAATGTTGTTTGCATTGGCATCACAATAGCTGATCATTCACTGAAATAAAATTGCATTTGCATCATCAATCATTGCATTTGTCAATGTTAAAAAAAAAAGAGAGAAAGGGAAGATAGGAGTTTTGTATGAGAAAAGAAAATGAAAATTGAAAAAAGGAAAAGAAAAATTTGTGAGAAAGAGAGGAGTTTCTTTTTGAAAATGACAAGAATATCAAAATGTAGCTTGAAAAAAAAAAGAAAAAAGAAAAAAGAAAAAAAGAGAGATACTTCTTTTATTTTAAGAGAACAAAGGAAAGAACTAGCAAGGAGAATAAGAGTCAAACAAAAAAGAGAGAAAATGAGATGAGTTTAATGGGGTTTTGAGAATATGAGAGATAAAATGGAAAGTTTCAAAATTTTGAGAATGTGAAGAAAAAACTTGAGATGAGATGGTAAAGGATTGATAAAGGAAACTGCAGAATCATGAATCTTCAAAAAATAATAATTGCAATCTTGATATTGGATAAATTTCTAAGCCCAGTAAAGTTGGCACCCAGGATGTTTAAGTCCAACGTAGCTGACACCTAGATGAAGTTTAAGCCCGATGTAGTTGGCACCGTTGTGTGGTATTAAGCCCAGCGAGATCGGCACATAATTAGAGGAGATTGTTAAGCCCAGTAAAGTTGGCACCCAAAATGAAAATTTAAGCCCAACGTAGCTGGCACCTAGATGATGTCTAAGCCCGATGTAGTTGGCACCGTTGTGTGGTATTAAGTCCAGCAAAATCGGCACATAATTAGAGAAGATTGTTAAGCCCAGTAAAGTTGGCATCCAAAATGAAAATTTAAGCCCAACGTAGCTGGCACCTAGATGATGTCTAAGCCCGATGTAGTTGGCACCGTTGTGTGGTATTAAGCCCAATGAAATCGGCACATAATTAGAGGAGATTGTTAAGCCCAACGTAGCTGGCACCAAGATAAATTTAAGCCCGATGTAGTTGGCACCGTCGTGTGGTATTAAGCCCAATGAAATCGGCATATAATTAGAGATGAAAGATTTAAGCCCAGTAAACTTGGCACCCAAGATGTTTAAGCCCAATAAAGTTGGCACCCAAGATGAATTTAAGCCCAACGTTGTTGGCACCTAGATGATGTCTAAGCCCGATGTAGTTGGCACCGTTGTGTGGTATTAAGCCCAATGAGATCGGCACATAATTAGTTGAGATTTTAAGCCCAGTAAAGTTGGCACCCAAGATGAATTTAAGCCCAACGTAGCTGGCACCTAGATGATGTCTAAGCCCGATGTAGTTGGCACCGTTGTGTGGTATTAAACCCAATGAAATCGGCGCATAATTAGAGAAGATTGTTAAGCCCAATAAAGTTGGCACCCAAGATAAGCCCAACGTTGTTGGCACCTAGATGATGTCTAAGCCCGATGTAGTTGGCACTGTTGTATGGTATTAAGCCTAGTGAAATCGGCACATTATGAGATGAGATTTTAAGCCCAGTTCAACCGGCACTAAAATTTTGAACCTAATCAAGTGGATGCATGATTTTCAAGGTAGGAAATCCCAAGACCTCCGAGCAAAATTTCCAAGTCCTCTAGACAAAATTTCAGAAGATTTTAAAGTTTCATTGCCTCTGCTGCAAGAGGAGCTCATTTCAAAAATTTTAAAGTTTCATCGCCTCTGCTGCAAGAGGAGCACATTTCAAAAAAAGAATTTAAAGTTACATCGCCTCTGCTGCAAGAGGAGCACATTTTCAGAAAAGAATTTAAAGTTTCATCGCCTCTGCTGCAAGAGGAGCACATTTCAGAAAAAGAATTTAAAGTTCTATCGCCTCTGCTGCAAGATGAGCACATTTCAAAAAAAGAATTTAAAGTTCCATCGCCTCTGCTGCAAGAGGAGCACATTTCAAAAAAAGAATTTAAAGTTACATCGCCTCTGCTGCAAGAGGAGCACATTTTCAGAAAAGAATTTAAAGTTTCATCGCCTCTGCTGCAAGAGGAGCACATTTCAAAAAAAGAATTTAAAGTTTCATTGCCTCTGCTGCAAGAGGAGCACATTTCAGAAAAAGAATTTAAAGTTCCATTGCCTCTGCTGCAAGAGGAGCACATTTCAGAAAAAGAATTTAAAGTTTCATCATCTCTGCTACAAGAGGAGCACATTTAAGAAAAAAAAAACACAAAAAAAATGGATGATTTAAATTTAAAATTTCATTGCCTCTGTTGCAAGAGGAGCACGTTTTCAAAAAGGAATTTTAAGTTACATTGCCTCTGCTGCAAGAGGAGCTTTCTCGAAAAAAAAAACACAAAAAAAATGGATGATTTAAATTTAAAGTTTCATCGCCTCTACTGCAAGAGGAGCACATAAAAAAAATTTAATTAAAAAAATGGATGATTTAAATTTAAAGTTTCGTTGCTTCTGCTGTAAGAGGGACACATTTAAAAAAATAATAAATGAATGAATGAATGATTTAAATTTAAAGTTTCATCGCCTCTGCTGCAAGAGAAGCACATTAAAAAAAATGGATGATTTAAATTTAAAGCTTAATCGCCTCTGTTGTAAGAGGAACACCCTTTTTAAAAAAAAAGAGAGAAAAAGAAAAAAAAGAGAAGAAAGAAAAGAAGAGGAAGAAAGAAAAAAGATCAGGTCATAAGTCGGACAAAATTAGTGTATATTGTCTTTGCTCTATTCCTGATTCTCAGCAATGAGCAAAGAGGGGCAGCTGTTGACACTTAATTTTGTCCCATTTTTGTTAATTATTTTTATATATATTTGTATTTGTTTTTATTTTTATTATTTGTTTTATTATTATTAGCATTATTTTTTTTTCTTTCTTCTTTTATTATTATTATTATTATTACTTATATTTTTTTTTATTTTATTTTATTTTTATTGTTATTTCTATTACTTTGTTATTATTATTATTATTATTATTATTATTATTATTATTTGTTTATATTTTATTGTTATTATTTGTGTTATATTATTATTATTATTATTATTATTATTATTATTATTATTATTGTTTTTATTTTGTTTTTGTCCAATCCATCAATCACCATCACCGGCTAGCTAGCCACCCTCACCCCTGCCAACCACCGCCACTGTCACCTATCCCCTGCCTCCATCCCATCTCCACCAGCTACCCCTGCCTAGCCTTTCCCGAACCCTCAATTCTACAAAAACCCCCTCTGCCTTAGTGAAGAGGAGGACCCGAATGCCTTCCACTTTGACCCAGAAACGGGAGAACCCAGTCGAACCCTCCCTCAATTCTCGGGGAAGCTTGAAGCTCTCCCCATTGTCACCCGAAAACCCCAAACCAGTAGCCCCATCCTTAACTCACCATTTTCTCACCATCGCCACTACCCTCAACAACCCCAAAAGCCACCATCAACCTCCAAAATCCTCCACCCATTTTGAATCTCACAAAAAACCGAACCCCCATACAAGATCCTCTTTCACCTAACACCCAAAAGACCATCACCGCATCCTCACCGAACCACCATCACAGTAAACATCATCTAAACTACCCGAGACCCTTGCCAACCGAACCCATCTCAGCCACTACAAGACACACACAACCCCAAAAGCCACCGTCCAAAACCGAAACAAAACCAAAACCAAAACCAAAACCAAAACCACCGGGACCAAATCCCTAAACCCGAGAACCCCCAAAACCCAAAACCTAGATCTGAAAGCCCCACCTACAAAACACAAAACCAACAACAAAACAAACCAAAACAAAATCCAGATCCAAAAAAAAAAAAACAAAAAATAAAAATAAAGGGGAAAGGCTTTCGGCCTAGCCGAGATTTGGGGATTTAGGGTTGCTTTTGAGTGAAACGGAGGCTGGATTCAGGCTTAGGAGATTGAGAGCTTTCGAAAAGCTATAAACTTTTCCCTTTTTGGCCACCGGCGACGGCGGCCGGCGGCGACCCCAGCGGCGGCCGAAAATCGTGCCGGCTAGGAGCCTCTGAAGGCTCTGGCGTTTTTTTTGAAGAAAAAGGAAAAATGAAAGAATAGAAAAAAAACAAGGCTCTTATAGTGTAAAGAAAAAAAAAAGTCGCGACCCGCATGCGACCCGGGATTCGACCCGGGTCCGCGCACCTGACCCGCTTGAGGAGAAGACCCCTGCCGCTCCATCGCCGACCCGACCCGGACCAGCGAGGATCCGACCCGCGCCCGGCCAGCTGAGGAGGGAAGACCCGCGTGCACACCCAACCCGGCCTCGGATCCGACTGCCCGACCCGCTTTAGCTGGCAGATTTGGGCTTTCCTGCCTTTGGGCTGGATTTTGGGCTTTTTGAAGGCTTATTTGGGTTTCAAGCCCAATTTTGTGTGGGTAAAGATCTTTACTTATTATTTACTCTTTATTTATTTACTTATTTGTTTGCTTTATAATTTATTTTAGATATTCTTAACATATTTTCATAAAAGTCAAAAAATAAAAAAAAATAAAAAATAATAAAATTAAAAATAAAAATAAATGTTTTTTTAAACAAAGAAAATTAATAATAAAAATTAAATTTAATTAAATATTTTTTCGATGATGGGATGTCATGAAACTCACAAGTAGTGATTTCTTGACTGATCCCTAGGTGAGAAGAGTCATACTAAATGTTACCAGAGTATTGGGATATTTAGTATGATTTTTCAATAATTTAAATTTTTATTAAAAACAAAAATAAATAAGTTTTTAAAAAAAATAGAAAAAGGGAAATTAATAATAAACCCCGATGATGGGATGTCATGAAACTCACAAGTAGTGATTTCTTGACTGATCCCTAGGTGAGAAGAGTCGTGCTAAATGTTACCAGAGTATTGGGATATCTAGTATGATTTTTCAATAATTTATTTTTTATTAAAAATAAAAATAAATAAGTTTTAAAAAGAAAAAAAGGAAATTAATAATAAAAATTAAATTTAATTAAATATTCGTCCGATGATGGGATGTCATGAAACTCACAAGTAGTGATTTTTTGACTGATCCCTAGGTGAGAAGAGTCATACTAAATGTTACCAGAGTATTGGGATACTTAGTATGATTTTTCAATAATTTATTTTTTATTAAAAATAAAAATAAATAAGTTGTTAAAACAGAAAATTGAAAAGGGAAATTAATAATAAAAATTAAATTTAATTAAGTATTTTTCCGATGATGGGATATCATGAAACTCACAAGTAGTGATTTCTTGACTGATCCCTAGGTGAGAGAAGTTCACTAAGTGTTACCAGAGTATTGGGATACTTAATGCAATTTTTCAATAATAAGAATTTTTATTTAAAATAAATAAAGAAATATTTATGTAAAAAAATCCAAAAAATTCATTTGCATAATTTATTATCTGTTTGCATCATTTGCATTCCTAATAATTTTTGAAACGAGGGTGAATCTTCTGATGATGAGATTCTATAGAACTCACAAGTAGTGATTCTTAAGAAATCTCTAGGTGAGGAAATTATCCGAAATGCTACCAGAGTATTGGGGTACTTCGGAATAATTTCCAATACAAAAGATTTTCACTTATTTCAAATAAAAAATAATATTTAAATGTTTCAAAATTAAATGAATAAATTTGATTGCAATAAAATAGGAATTATTTTTAAATATTAATTCAAGACCATTTTATTAAAACAAAAAGGATAACACATGATTATTATGGTACCGTTTTTAACGGGCGTCGTGGGGGTGCTAATCCTTCCCCACGCGTAACCGTACCCCCGAACCCAATTTTTGTTTCGCAGACCAAAAATTTGTCTTTTTAATAAAACTTAATTGATTTTGAGATTTTGTTAAAAAGATAAACGTTTTCAGGTGGCCAATCACACCTTACAAAAAAAAGATTGGTGGCGACTCCTCCTTTTGTTTTTAAACGCTTTTTTCGAAAATCGTCGAGCGCGAAGCCGTTACGACAGTTGGTTTATATAATTTTTATAAAAATATGTCAAATTTCAAATCATTTTTCATTGAACGTGATTTGAATAAGTTTAAGACTCAAATCCAAATACTTGTAGTTCATTTTATACTTTTTGACTCATTTTCAATTTTCAATATCAACAATATATATAAATCCTAACTATATATACACCTTTTAAAAGGTTATATAAATAAAAGCGGGAGAATCTGCTAAATGTTATAGTAGTATCTTTTACATTTAAAAAATATTTGAATGAAAAAGGAAAAATATTACTATATGTTAACTACTTTGCAATTAGGAATTTTTCTTTATTTTTTTAATTTTGAAATGGGAAAAAAAATCAAATCAGGCAATTAGGTTAATGGATTTGGATTGTCCTTTCATCCGAGCTTATCTTGTAAATATTTTGTTTTTTATGAGATTTATATATATATATATATATATATATATATATATATATAACGAGAATCATGTTATTTTTAATATTGATATATATATGAGATACTAGTTTATGACATGTGCAATGTACGGATTCTTTATTAAAATTGATTACTTCATTCAAATATAAAAAAAAATTAAGTGAATATTTATTTTTTTTATTTTATAAAATTAAGTGAATATTAAAATTGATTACTTTTCGTTTGGAGTGATTAAAAAACCATTCATTTTTTGTTTTCTCTTAAAGATGCATGGAAGCAAATAGTGAATTCACTAACAGAATTACAACCTTCACACTCTTGTTGTGAAACTCTTTACTAAGACACATGAAAACTATGTGACAGTAAAAATATTTTCTGTTCATTTTTAAATTTTAATATTTTCGAGAGTTAAAATTTAGTTTTTCAAATTAAAATTTGGTTTGATCTAGCTTTTTGAAAGACATAAGTTGCTTCAAGAACTATACTAATCAGTATTTTAATATTCATTATTTTGTACATAATTAGTAGAATTTTGAATACAGAGTGTTAAAATTTTTTTTAATATACCCATCAATACAAAAAAAATAGAAAACATTTATCCTTAAAAATATCTATGAACCAACCGTCGCATATTTATTTAAGATAATATATTGTGAATATCATAAGTAGACACAAGTAAACAAACTTAAAGAAACATCTGTAAGTTTAAGGTTCTAGTAGTTTTACATGCAATTGTGCACTGAAACTATTAGATAATAGTATATAAAACATGTAAAATTGATGAGATCTCAGTAAAAGTTATGCTTCTAAAAATACTTATGAACCAACCATCACATATTCAAAATTTTTTAATATAGAGACCTAAAAATAACATGAAATATTAAGCTATGAAAGAACAAATAACCTGAGATCATAATGAAAAGTCGTATGTATCTGCTTTGATTGCGTTTCTTTGACAGGTTAAAACACTGCTTCGATTGCTGATTGATATGATTAATTTTTCAAAATTAGTGAAGTAACATGAAAAAAAAAAACTTGAATTGAAAAGTATAAAAGACCTGCAAAATAAGAATGAGAATTGGAGTTATGCAAACATCTTATTGCTTCTACTGCAAATTTCAAGCAAATTTAAAAATACATCAATGCCACTATAATTCAATAGCACGGATAGTTTTTACCACCAATTAAAGCAATAATTACATACACATTTAAATAAAGAATGATTGATATGAATTCAATGTTATATATTACAACTATTTCGAACCAATTAATAATTCTGCCAATTAATACGTAAAATTTACTCCCATCAAATTTTGTTCCCTTTAAATCCAGGTCGACAATGAATATACAAATTAACATTGGCTGCCATTAAACCAAATTTTGAAATTTTGCCAATTAATAATTCTGTCATTTATTCTGCCAATTAATACGTAAAATTAACATTTAAAATTTTATTCCCTTTAAAGCCAAGTCGAAAATCTTGTCATTCTTTCCCCACAAAAGATATACGACTTGGATTTACATATTTATTAACATTTAAAATTTTATTCCCTTTGATATATTACAATTAAAGTTGGTTGACATAAAGATTTATTTTGAAATTCTACCAATTAATATTAATTATTTACAATTCATACACTAATTACTTATTCTCAAATATATTACAATTAATTAGAGATAATACTAACTGATGACTAAGTTGACCCAATTTATGAATTAATGACTAATTAAATGTAAGAGAGGAACTAATATATATTTGGTAATTAAAACAAAGCTACGTGTCAAAATTATAACTTATCTACATAGGCATCCACATAAGCAATATTTGACATGTAAGTAATATTATAAATCCAAAGTTAGGCTTAACTTACAGTTTAATATAATTGTAACACTTAATATATCTTACTCATAAAATATAATTCGACCGAATTAGACAATTTAATATAAATCTCTTAATTATTTTTTTCCCAAATTTTATAGCCTAGTTTACGTAAATAACCATTGTCTTCAAACATTTCTAAGTCTTGTATACTATTTATAATAACTATTTAAACCAGGGTATCTTTAAATATTACAATTAAAGTTGGTTGACATAAAGATTTATTTTGAAATTCTGTCAATTAATACTAATTATTTACAATACATATACTAATTACTTATTCTCAAATATATTACAATTAATTAGAGTTAATACTCTACTCAAAAAATTAGAGTTAATACTAATTGATAACAAAGTTGACCTAATTTATGAATTAATGACTAATTAAATGTAAGAGAGGAACTAATATATTTGGTAATTAAAACAAAGCTTACGTGTCAAAATTATAACTTATCTACATAGGCATCCACATCAACAATATTTGACATGTAAGCATGTACCTTGTAATATAATATATATATATATGATATATATGATATATATGATGAGAGATAAGAGATCAATTTAATTTTAACATGCATTTACTTTGTGATTGATATTAAAATGCTTAAACAGCTCAAAGAAAATCTTTAAGACAACTTTTTTTTTTACATTGGTACGAATCAGTTGGTCATAAGTTATAAATAATTTCCTCCAACATGGTAGGGCAAAGGAGTGAGGTGACCGGGGGATATTCTTGAATTTTGCCTTCAAAGATGCTTTTACTGTTACCAAGTAAAAACATTTTATTAGAATTTGCAGTAGTATTTAAGTTTCAGAAATATCATATTCATATTTTAGACCTTTATTTTGGAAAATTAAAAGAATATAATTAATTTTTCGAAATACAGACTTAAGTCCTCCACACCAACTCTATAAATTAAATATGACATTACAGCTTAGCTTTATAAATTAATAAAAAGCAAAACATGAAAACCTCTTTAAAAAGAATGGAAGAAGAAAATTTAAAGGAATGTTAAATATACATAATTATTTTATGTTATTGCCATTCGTGAAGGTAAATAGAACAGCTAGGAGAGTTATGTTATTGCATCGTTGTACTCCATTTTTCAGTTGTTTCCTGCCAGAGAAATAGAGAATGAGAGCTACAAGCCCTTTTATTTAAATTCTAATAAATTTTGAAATTCTAAAGATGTAAATATTGAAAATGATTTATATATGATGTATTGATAATGTATAAGTTTTATATATTATCAATTTATCAGATGTTGATACTTTATTAACAAATAAACTAAAAAAATGTAAAATCTTTAAAAATAAATACAAATAAGATATCTATATTTCCATGCAAGTAATTAAGAGAGATAAAAAATGAAATTATGAAAATATTAGTATAATTTTGATGAGGGCATCAATCAAACAAACTAATACATTTGGCATATCATTTTTCAAACAAACTAATACATTTGGCATATCATTTTTTTTATATACGTACATGATATAACTAGCAGATAATGGTTTAATATATTCATATTTTTGCACCGGAGCCATATATATATTACCCACATGTAATAAGGATAGTTTTAATTTTGAAAAAAAAAACTTACAAATAAATTTGGCAAAAATAATTTACTAATATAATTATCTTAGATTAAAATATAATTAATATCAAATCAGCACAAAAATTTTTACAAATAAATCACTTAAATAAGCAAAATAAAGAGATAAATTTATCTTTTAAAAAAATTAAATTATCACATGTCACCAACAACCCAAAAATAACTAATATAAATACTTGAAAATAATTTTTGTTTTTCATAAAAAAATAAAATATTCTAGTTAAAATAATATATGTTAACTTTGAAATACTTAAAATTTTGAGATGACCAAAGAAAACTTAAGAGAATTAATAATGCAATATGATTGGAGACTACTAATACTCAAATATGCATGTGATTGAATGATGAATTATGCTTTTACATGTTTTATAATAGTCTTTGTGTTGTCTTGGAAGAATGAATGTGTGTTTAATTTAGCCAAAATTGTGTGTTTCATATCCAAGGTATTGATACTCATGTTTGAACTTTAGCCATGTATCAAGTCTATGTTGATACCCTTATCGTTGCCATCAAACAGAAGCAAAATGTTTTGTTTTGTTATCAACACCCTAGGGTTATAGTATAGATATCATATTTTGAATGTAGCATTTCTTCTTAAGATATTGATACCCTTCAAGTCTAACAGATAGTAACGACTAGTTTTTGAGAGAGCCAAAAGGAAAAATCATATTAAATGCTCACCAACTGCCAGAATTTGTTCAGAGGTATATGTCGTAACGATTTAGTCCAGAGACTCGACCGCTCGACGATTTTGAAAACATTAAAAATAAGGAGTCGCCACCAATCTTTTTTTGTCTAGGTGTGATTGGTCACCTAAAAAATCTTATCTTTTCAACAAAACCTTAAAAACAATTAAGTCTATTAAAAAGACAAGTTTGGGGTCTGTGAAAACAAAGTCGGGTTCGGGAGTACGGTTACGCGTGGAGAAGGATTAGCACCTCCACGATGCCCGTTTAAAAATGGTACCATCTTAATCATGTGCTATCCTTTGATTTTAATGAAATGGTCTTAATTTAATATTTAAAAATAATTTCTATTTTTATTGCAACCAATTTTATTCTTCAAAGTCATTTTTTATTTGTAGAAATCATTTTTTCTTATTTTAAAAAGTTAAATTTTATTTTTCAAAAATGAATGTGAACCTTTTTGTATTGAATAATTAAATCAAATACTCAAATACTTTTGGTAATATTTGAAGTAATTTCCTCACCTAGAGATTTCTTAAGAATCACTACCTGTGACTTCTATAGAATCTCATCCTTGAAAATGCTCACATTATTTGTATAATTGATTAAAAATTATTATATATATTTTAAAAAATCTCATTTTAGAAAATAAGCATGAACCCCTTTTATTGAAAAATTAAATCAAATACTCCAATACTTTTGGTAATATTTGAAATAATTTTTCTCACCTAGAGATTTCTTAAGAATCACTACTTGTGACTTCTATAAAATCTCATCCTCGAAAGATTCACATTTTTTTTATTTTAGTAATTAACCATGGAAGCATATGATGTTAATAAAAGATGTATGATGCATATGGATTTATAAAAAGGACTTTATATTTTGATTTTCTTAATGAAACTCTCGATATTGAAGAATTTAGCTAAATATTCCTATACTCTGATAACATTTAGTTAATTCTTCTCACCTAGAAAAATTCAAAGAATCACTACTTGTGACTTCTACGATATCTCATTATCGGAAGAATTTCATTTATTTTGAAATTAATATTTATACATATGATGCAAACATATACTATATGACGCACATGGATTTTTTTTATTTAACACATTTATTGTTTTTTATTATTAGTTTTTTTCTTACTTGTTTTTATTTTAAGAATAAAAGCTAGTGTATTGAAAAATCATACTAAATATTCCAATACTTTTTGTAACATTAAGTAGACTCTTCTCACCTAAGGATCAATTAAGAATCACTACTTATGACTTCCGTAACATCCCATCATCGAAAATTCATTTAATTAAATTTAAATTTCATTATTTATTTGATTTTCTTTTTTTAAAAAAAAAACTTAATGTATTTTTTTAACAAAAATTTAAATTATTGAAAAATCACATTAAGTATTCCAATACTCTGATAATATTTAATGAACTTCTCTCACCTAGGGATCAGTTAGGAATCACTACTTGTGACTTTCGTAACATCTCATCATCGGACTTTAGCTTTTACCTTTTGTGAATAATTAGATTATTTCATCTTTATTAATTTTTATTTTTATTTAGATTTATTAACTTAATTCCTTTTATTATTATTTTTATTAAAATTCTATTATCATTTATTTAGTTAATTTAATCACTATTCTTTAACTTATGAAACTTTACTATTATTAATTTTTATTGGTTTAATTATTTTGTATTTGTAAATCTCTAAAATCCCTTTTTTTTATTAATTTTTCCCAACTATTTCCATTACCTATCTTGTTTTTATTAATTTTCATTAAGATTTTTCTAAATATTCTTTCTTTATCATTACAAAATATATCATTATATATATATATATATATATATATATATATTTAAAATAAGCATGAATTTAAATATTGAGAAATTATATCGAATATCTCAATACTTTGATAACATTCGACAAATTCCTCTCACCTAAAGTTTTTCGAAGAATCGCTACTTGCGACTTCTACGAAAACTTATCATCGGGATTTCATGCTTATTTTATTTTATTTTATTTATTTGTTTTTATATTTTTTATTTTATTTTATTTGTTATTATTTATTATTATTTTTTTAAGTTTCCTAAAATACACTCTCTTTTTTTATTATTGTCCAAATAAGAATTTTATTTTATTTCAAAAACTATATGGTTGGATTGAATGGAAGCCACTTATCTTTCCAAACTCTAACCAATGATCTGTTACCAATTCTCCATCTGGTCCCCTTTTCTAGTACCTTTTTCCCTTCCCATATGTTGCGCCTGGTTAATGAAGGGTTGTAACACTACTTTGAATTGAGGAGCGAGATCTTTGGGAAATATTGCGCTTTGAGGACTTTGTAAGCCAGTGAGTTTGTATTTGTTAGTAACCTCCATCCCTGTCTTGCCAGCATTGCATGATTGAAAGTCCACATTTCACGAAACCCATGCCACCTAGTTCCTTTTTGTAGCACATTTTCTGCCAATTGATCCAGTGTATGCCTCGATTATCTTTGAATTTTTGCCACTAAAATTTGCCGATCAGCCTATCTATCTCGATGCATAGAGTTTTTGTTAGTAGAAAGCAAGCCATGGTGTATGTTGGAATGGCTTGTATGATTGCTTTTAGAAATATTTCTTTACCTCTTTGGGACAGCAATCTACAGCTCCAACCTCTTTGGGACAGCAATCTACAGCTCCAACCTTGCATCCTTGTGTTGATTTTGTCTTTTAGCTCTCAGAAGGCTCGCCTCTTACTCTTACCCACCATTGTAGGTAAGACAATATATCTTTCAGGATTTGATGAAACCTGGATACCAAACAACTCCTGTATCTCATTCCTCGTGCATCTCTCCTGCATTGTTGCTGAAGAAAAGGCCTGATTTGTCGAAATTATTTTTTTGCCCATACCCATCTTCATATTTCTTCAGCAAGTTCTTCACTCTTTCGCTCTCTATCTTGTTTACCTTAGCAAAAAGTAAACTGTCATCAGCGAAAAACAAATAAGTGATCTATGGTCCATTCCGACTTGCCCGTGCTCCATGCAACAATCCATTGTGTTGATGAGTCGAAAACAGAGCTGACAATCCTTCAGTATAGATCAAAAACAAATAAGGTGAAAGTAGATCTTCCTGTCGAAGTCCCCTCTCTAGTGAGAAGCTGTCAGTGATACTCCCGTTAATAACAATCGAGTAAGAGATAGTGGTTACACATGTCATTATGATTGACACCTGTCTATGGTGAAAGCCAATTTTTATCATCATGTCTTCAAGAAATCTCAATTCTATTCTATCGTAAGCTTTGCTTATGTTCAGTTTTAATGCAAACTAGATATGTCTCCCTTGTTTGTTCTTCAGTGCATGTATTAGCTCATATGCCACTAATATATTATCTGTGATAAGCCTATCTGGTACAAATGCACTTTGTGACTCACTAATACAATAAAGTAGGACCCTTTTGAACCTATTAACTAAGACCTTAGCTACTATTTTGTATATGACATTACAAAGATTGATAGGGCGAAATTGGGATATCTTTTTTGGATTTTTAATTTATGCGATTAAGACCATGTGTGTGTGGTTAACCTCTCCAATGTTCCTAAGGCCATTAAGACATTCTAAGCAAAATTTGACCACATCGGAACCAACAATATTCCAATATTTTTCAAAGAAAATAACAAACATACCATCTAGTCCTAAGGCTTTGGCGGGGTGCATTTGTTTGATGGCCAAAAGAATTTCCTCAGATTTGAAGTCTGCAAGTAGGAGTGCATTCATCTCAAAGACCATCTCAATACGAAGATATCCTTGAACTAGTGGAACTGTGCATAACAGATGAACTGAATGCTTCGATACGTCTCTCTCACCAAATCTCTGGGCTCTTGATCTGTATTTGTCCCCAAATTTATATGTTTCCGTTGACCTTAACTTGGCATTCAAGGTTTTTATGTATTCTTATGTTGACATTCACTTTTATGGAGTCTTTGTTTTCACATATCACATTGTTTTATGACTTAATTTTTTTTTTATATATATATATATATAAATAAACGTGTGTGTATATATATATATATACATATATATACACACACCAAATTATCATCCAAGTCTCCATTATTTTATTATCATTTTATTGCAATGAATTGAAATCTTAAAGTTTTATCTTTCATCTCATTGAATTCTTAATTGAACAAAATTTAATTAATGTCACAATCACATGGTTTACATGATTAATTTTCGTCTAAAACGAAAATAAATGTTCGAAAACTCAAATTATTGCAACAGTCGACAGAAACTTAACTGATAATATAGTTTTAATTTAGGGATTTTTTATTTAAACATTGGATTAATTAATGGCTCACAAATGAAAATGGCAAGGGTCGCTTACCCATTCTTAGAAGTTTATGATTTCTAAAGTAACAATTAGGAATAGCAGATTGGTTTGGTTTCTGTTTTGCAAAAGGCCAGGCTTAAAGTTGGACCAAAAATGAAACACTCAAGTTTTGAATGAGTAAATCAAAGATGCAGATACTTTGCAACTGGGTGAAAGAGGAGAATGCTTGCTCCTGAACCATCTAATATTGCCCCAAAAAGGCAACTTCAGAGCTTCTTCTTCCAGCTGCAAAAAAATTTATCAGAATTCTGAAGAATCAGTTTCAACAGAAGCCTGAGCATGTCATCATCAACGCAAATTTCTCGTAAGTTTGTGGAGATCAACGATGGATTAATGGTCATAAAGTTGAGAAACTCTAGCTGTTCACGGCCTAAACATTCACATTAAAACTCATGATTTTTCTTGTATCACAAATTTGAATGTGATAGCAACACGAAAACACTAGAAGTTTTTAATCATTGAATTCGAAGCTCAGTCTAATTGATTCATTCAACCTTTTTAAGAGATAGTCTTTAATAGAATTAGGATTCAAATCCCAACACTTAATTGCAATCTTTTTTTCTCTATCTTCAAAATTTGATTTCTTATGTTAAAAAAAAAAAGTCACCTGTACAACCATGAAATAAAATTGTATAATATTCATAGCATAGTATAGCAGATGTGCAGAACCAAATAACTGATCAATGTAAAATCATCCCTTCTCCACTAGGAATTTCAAACTACTCTGTCAAGCCAAAAAGAGAAAACTTAGACTGGAATAACATATGAGGGTTTTTTTATTCTTACAGGAGAGTGAAGGCAAGAATCAATTTACTATTTAACATTGTAAATTTTTTTTTAATATTGTTTTAATCTCTATCACTTTTATATTTTGTTTATATTGTTTTTGTATGGCATTATTATATCATAATTTAATATTTTCAGATGTAAGATCACATGCTTTTCGTCAAGACATTAACTGGTTCTTATAAATAAAAAAAAAATGTTCACCTTTTAAGTTGCTAAGCATTGCTCTTAATTAAGTTACTTGTGGAAGTGGATCTTTGAAGAGGGCAAGAAATATAAATTGGATACTTAAATAATTCTGATTTGTGGAGACAGACGTGATCTTAGGTAAAGTACTTAATAGATAATGTTTCATAACGTAATAGAGCACCCCTAAGCTGTGAAGGGGGCAAGAAATATAAATTGGATACTTAAATAATTCTGATTTGTGGAGGACAGGCGTGATCTTAGGTAAGTTACTTAATATAATATTTCATAACGTAATAGAGCACCACTGAGTTGTCAAATTACTTGCACGCATTTACTATCTAAGGTTTTGCTTGATAAGAATGATGGAAAAGAGTGAAGATAGAAAATTCACTAATGTAATTATTAAGTTACAAAATAGAAAAGTAGTTATAAAAAAGTAATTATAAAATATAACTATTAGATTAATAAATTTTCCATCTTCATCTCTTTCCATCCTTCTTATCAAATAAAGCCTAAAAGCTTAATTATGAAAGGTAATTATTGCGTGTCTTTTAATTCTATAAGAACTTTTATTATTTCACTATTACGTTTTTAATTTCGTGATCAATTTTCAAACTTAGGAAGCCCCGCAACAATCCTTTCTTTATTTTTTAGAAGGAAAGATTCGTAAATAAAGCAAAGTTACTTTATGTGGGAGTTACAAACAACGTTTTTGACCGGTATATTACCTAATTTATCAAACAAAAAGCAATTAACACAAGAAGGCGGGAATCCATAAAAACAAAAGAACACAATGAAGTTTTCATCTTGACAAGTACATCGGCACAGAAGTTGGCTTCACGAAATATGTGAATGATTTTGGCATTCCCCAACCTTCGAAGTAGTGCCCTGCAATCAAAAGTAACGAAGCTATGAGAACTTGAAGGAAGAACATTATTCATCACCAACCTTTTCACAGTTTGAGAGTCACATTCCACAATGAGATTGTTGAAACAATCCTTTCTTCTTCACTCATAATTCGAAAAAAAAAATAATTTTTTTAAAGAAAAAATAATTCATATTCCTTTTATAAATTCAAAAGGGAATTAAAACTATCTCTTTTAGTATAATATAAATGATTACCGTGACATATAATACGAAAGTTATATGAATTAAATTTTTAACAGATAATAATATAAGAATTTGATGAAAATTAAAAAATTATTGGATGAGTTGATATTAATTGTTACAGACCACGCAATCATAATTTATTATTATTATTTCTTGCATTATTATTCAATACATGATTTAACACAAAACAAATACGGCATAAACATATAATAATTAGTTCTATATTTTGATGTGTTTAAATATTCCGATTCAAATCTTCATTTCAAAATTAAAAAGAAAAAGATTTTTCCTATCCTGAAGTCAAACGAAGGAAATTTTTGTATTTAATTATTGATGATGTCCTCATAATTTAAGCAAGATGGGAACCCAGTCACCAACGGAAGACTTGTTTACAATATTATTTCAAAGAAAGGAAACGGGGGACATGAACATGGTTGGCACCATGGAGAAAAAGCTAACCTAACTAAGCTTTAAATAATTGTAGTTAAAGCATATCCTTTCACGTAAAAAGCTGATCAGTGATCCCTTTCTCTCCGCTGATGCTGCATGCTTCTTCTAAATTCTAATTAGTCGCTCTGGTGTCCTACACACACTCTCCTCAATTCCAGCCCTTCATTATTATGAGGTGAGGCCCTGTTTTCAAAACATTTAGCACTACTGCAAGAGGATCATTAAATATAGTGAATGTGTAGTATCATTGATGAATAGTTCCAAATATTTGAGACTTTGGCCAAATTAATTATTTGGAGTACTTATTATTATAAGTGTACGATTAATGTTTGGTTTAACGTTTATTTTTTTTAAGTTTGATTAATTTTTTATTTGTGCTTATGAATAAAAAGACACATATCCGAATAATCGAGATTTAATTTAATGATATTGTTATCCCTATTTAATAAAAATTAAGTTTAAACTTTGAATTCTTTTATATCTATCCTATGAAAAAATGTACCCAATGTTATAAAATGGCAAAGAGCAGAAAATGACAATATATATCATGGGGGCAAATATCAGTATCTAGGAGCTATTTTCTTATATTATACCAACTAATTTCTATTTATATTAATATAGTAATACTTTTTTTTTGTTAAAAGAAGAATATTAAATAACTGGGGATGGAGGTGCTTGGATTCGAACTCAAGATTTACAATATGCCACAACTCATCCTTAACCACTAAACTAAAAGGTTGTTGGCTATTAATATAGTAATACTTGTAGAAGACTAGAAGGGACCAATGCATATAATGATGCGGCCCTTTAGAATATATGAGGGAATATTTACATATAGAATAGAGATCCACTTACATATGTGTAAAACAAATTTATTTTACATAATTTTATATCTTCATATAGGATTTATATTTTTGCAAACTAACCGTTAGATTTTGTGAGATCCTCAATTTCCATGTATTCCTCCATGTATGTAAAGAATTCTAAGTTAATATGATTAAATGAATATGAAGTTGATGTGTAATTAAGGTATAATAGATGTATGCATGATGTGTAGAAGAAATAAGAAAGTTGATAGTCAATAAGTCAAATGAAGCATGTTGATATCAGAAAATTAATTAAGGTATAAGACAAGAAATAAAACCAGAATTTTGATTGGTGATTAAATGGATGAGTCATGTCGAAGAGGAATTAAATGATGGTCAATGGGTCAAAGAGTCAAGGGAAGAATGCATGGCTGAGATTGAGGATGAGATGAGCATGCATTTAATGGAATGGCATGACTCATCACCATCACTATCATCACCAACGTCAGCCTCTATCTTCCAGCTCTCCCTCTCGTGCCATATCCAATCTTCCAAGTTTTCCATTCCAAGCTACCTTGACAAAGCCCCTCATCCCTCCATCGATTTCCTTAGGTTGTTGAACGAAAAATAATCCTTACCCCTAAACGAAGAGATATCCAAAGTTTGATGAAGTGAATCCAAGTATTGGATGAGATCTCAACAATTGAAATTTTGGTCTCTAGTGAAGGTAAGAGAAGAAGATGATTTTTACAATTTGGTTCATGATAAGGAGTTGTACTGAGCTAGTAAGACATGTGTATGTTGTTTAATTTGAGGTTTGAAATGGTATGATGATTTCAGGTTGAAGAAGTGAAAAGCTAGGGTTAACGCACCAAGTGATTTCGCGTTTCCGAAGGAATTAAGGTAATGAATTTATGTAACGGACGTAAGGCGGCTATATCCGCATGATTTATGATGTTTTACATGTTTTGGAGTGAAGCATTAGTTGATTTTGTGCAGGAAAAGATGCATTTTCGAACTTGTCTCCTAGTACCAATTAGGCTAGGGGCAGTCGACTGCCATAGAGGGAAGTCGACTGCCTAGAGACAACCAAAACGTCGTTTTTCGAAAACCGAGGCAAACCAGTCGACTGCTATGTAAGCCAGTCGACTGCTATTTTTCCAGAAGCATTCTGTTTCAAACCAGTCGACTGCTATATGGACCAGTCGACTGCTATTTACCAAATTGCATTCTGTTTGAAAACCAGTCGACTGCTATATGGACCAGTCGACTGCTATTTCTTAAGAAGCATTCTGTTTGAAAACCAGTCGACTGCTATATGGATCAGTCGACTGCCCCCATGTATTTTTTGAAAAGAAAATAATTTCGAGAAATAAAGTTATGAAGCAGCAGTCGACTGCCCTATAAGACCAGTCGACTGCCATGTATGAAAAGATGTTTTAAAGCTTATTTAATTTAAACACAAAGGTGTTTTCTGAAAAGAATATTATAAATGTTTTGAGGCTATGGACTGCGAAATGATTATGCATTTCTGATGGCTGAGAGACTCTGATCAAGTCCTCAGTAATATGTATGTTAAGCAAGGAACCCTAGTCCGGTCCTCAAGACCATTAGTGACACCTGACTAGTGTTCACTATGGTATTATTAAGGCAGGAGAGAATCCTTGACCTCTACATGGTATACCAATGTACTAATGCATGATTAGAGTCATATGAGTCATATGAATGGGAATGAACGGTTCATATGACGACTCAATCGCTTAAACATTGTACATAGTCTCTATCTATTTCAAAGTACAAGATGTATGTATGAAGAAGTATATGATGTATGTTTTAAAGTATGTATGAAGTATGATATTCTAAAGAAAGAAGTATGATGCATGTTTTATTTGTACGCTATATTTTAACGGAAGCATATAAAGTATGTTTGCCATGTCATTTTAAATGAATATGCATGGTTACAAACAATGCATGAAAGAAGTTTACGATGCATGCTTTATAATGCTTTACATGACATTATAGAGCCAAGTAGGAAAAATGCATATAGAGGCATAGTACGCTCTTTTACATACTTTTCTTACTGAGCGTAAACTCACCCTTTTACGATTATTTTTCCTACAGACTACCTGAAGTGAACCACGCTCCGTATAGAGGAGCTTGTGCTTGAAGAATCGAAGTGTACCTTCTCGATACGCTTCCCAGTTAGTATAGAAGGTATACTGATATATTCCTATGTAAGGTTAAATTGTAATTCAGCTATAGTACAGTACAAGTAGAATTTATGTATATAAGATGTCGGGGATGTAAGTTAAGATGATGTATGAGATACTGTGGAAATGGAATGATATGTATATATATCATTTTATGTTTATAGAAATCGAATAAAATTTCATAAGCTATTAAATGATTAGCTTAAGATTAAGGGAAGAACGACATTGGGTAAACTAAATCTAAATAAAGAAAGAAAAAGATAAGTGATAAGATGAAGTGACGGGGACGTCACAGAGTGGTATCAGAGCAATTTAGATTGAGGTTTGACAGTGTCGAGAAATTAGAAATGGAGTATATCCCCCAATTGTATTGTACTTGTCTGAATATAAATGTATAGTATAGCTGTTTTTAGTTATACTAAAGAGCTCAATGATGATTATATTTACAGTATGAGCTCACAAAGAAGAGGTACAAGAAGAGGAAGAGGACGGGGTCGCATTGAAGAGCCCCCAGTTCCGTCTCCTCAACCATCTCCACCACATAGCCCGAATACGAGGCTAGCTAAAATGGAAAAGCATATGGAGAACATGGCCACGATGTTTACGCAGTTCATGTCTAACTTCCCAAATGTGGCCACAAGTACCCAAGCAGCTACACCTGTAGTTCCTCCTACGGAAGTAACCCCACCAGTCCCAGTTACTGGAAGGAGGGATTCTAGAGCTTATTGCAGTGTGGCATTGATTAAGGAATTCAAGAAGTTGGATCCGCCCAAGTTCAAAGGGGAAAGAGATTTACTAACAGCAGAGAATTGGATGAAACCAGTTCTCAAATCTTTCGAGTATATGCCCTGCTCCGAAAGGGAGAAAGTAGGCTTGGCTGCCTATCTGCTAATAGATGATGCTGAATATTGGTGGCAAGCCACTCGGACCGTGTTAGAGGCCCGATATGATGAGGTCACGTGGGATAGATTTGTGGAGGCTTTTAACGAACAGTACATCCCACGCACGGATCGGAATAGATTGAAGATTGAGTTTTTAAGTTTAACTCAAGGTACGATGACGGTGAATCAGTACGAATCTAAGTTCACCACCTTGAGTAGATTCGATCCAGAGGTCAGAAGAGATAAAGGTCATAAGATCTACAGATTCATCGAGGGATTAAAGTCCCCGATTAGATCTAAGTTGTATCCGATGGATATCACCTCCTATGGAGAAGCTGTCCGTAAGGCTCAGCTGTGTGAGCAGGACTATGATCTACACCATGGTGATTTCTGAGCCAAAAGTAAAGGCAAGGAACCAATGAAGCGGAAGTCGGATGAAAAAGCTTCGAGCGATAAGTATCCATTTAGGAGGAGTAGACGATCTGAAGGAGTTTCTATAGGTAAGCAAAGTATAGAAAGATGATCTTTAAATTAATTTAATAGTTATATAGAATTATATTGAAGTTGGAGTTATAATGATGATGGTAATGATATAGGTACTCCTAAAGCTACCGGGATCAAGATAAGTGATGAATGATCCCGAAATCAAGTTGGAAGTACCGCTAGCTCACCAAAGAGTATGATGCAAAGATGTGAGCAGTGTGGGAAGTTTCATGGATCACAGCCATGTCGCTTGGCGAGTGGCGCTTGCTTTAGATGTGGGGAGAAAGGACACATGATTAGATATTGCCCTCAGAGAGATCCGAGAATGCCTGATGAATTAGATAAGACCTCTAAACCACAACCTAAGGCCACTGCTGCTGAGAAGGGAAAGAAAGCTGTGACCCAGGGACGAGTGTTTGCCATCGATGAAGAGTCTGCCGATGCCTCGTCCAAAGTAATTAAAGGTACAATTTACCTGTTTGATGTAAATGTCATAGCATTGTTTGATCCAGGCTCTACGCATTCTTTTGTATCTCCTAAGTTTGCTATGAAAATACCTGTTGAGCCTGAGACTTTAGAATACTCATTAAAGATAAGCACACCACTTAGAGAATCACATGTGACAGAATTGGTGTATAGAAACTGTGAGCTACGGGTAGGAGAAAGAGAATCTAAGGCTGACCTAATCCTACTAAATATGTATGGGTTTGATGTTATTTTAGGTATGGATTGGTTAGCTAATAATCATGTTTTATTAGATTGTTATGCTAAGAGTGTAACATTCTCTTCACCCGTTAGCTATGTTGTAAATTTTACAAGAAATTAATATGAAACCTGTTTAGTTACTAATTCAAATTCATATGAAAATAATGAGAAGCATGTATGGGTGTATGAAGGATTCATTGCTTATGTGGAGGACGTAGATCAGAAACGTCCCGGACTCAAGGATATTCCTGTAGTCCAAGATTTTCCTGAAGTGTTCCCGGATGATCTTCCAGGACTTCCTCCGGATAGGGAAGTGGAGTTCACTATCGATTTGGTGCCGAGGACTGAGCCTATATCAAGAGCTCCTTATCGGATGGCTTTGGTAGAATTGGAAGAACTTAAGAAGCAGCTTCAGGAGTTGCTAGACAAGGGATTCATACGACCCAGCGTATCCCCTTGGGGTGCTCCTGTGCTTTTTGTCAAGAAGAAGGACGGTAGTATGAGGTTATGCATTGACTGCCGGTGGTTGAATAAAGTGACAATCAAGAACAAGTATCCTCTTCCCAGGATAGACGATCTCTTTGATCAGCTAAAGGGTGCACAAGTCTTCTCCAAGATAGACTTGAGATCGGGATATCATCAATTGAAGATCCGAGATGAAGATATCCCTAAGACTGCCTTCAGGACACGGTATGGCCATTATGAATTCTTGGTGATGCCGTTTGGATTAACCAATGCACCTGCAGCTTTCATGAATCTGATGAATGATGTGTTTAAGCAGTACTTGGACCAGTTTGTCATTGTTTTTATTGATGACATCTTGGTGTACTCGAGGTCATGGGAAGAGCATGGGTAGCATTTGAGGATTGTTTTAGAGACCCTCAGAAATAGAGGATTATACGCCAAGCTAAGTAAATGTGAGTTCTGGTTGAATCAAATCTCCTTCTTAGGTCATGTGATCAGTAAAGATGGAGTTTCAGTTGATCTGTCGAAGATTGAAGCGGTGGTTCAATGGGAAAGACCGAAGACAGTGACGGAGATTAGGAGTTTCTTGGGTTTAGCTGGTTACTATAGGAGGTTTGTAGAGGGTTTCTCGAAGTTAGCTGCTCCACTGACGCGCTTAACGCGCAAGGAAGTGAAGTATGAGTGGAATGAGGCCTGTGAGTGTAACTTCCAAGAGTTGAAGCACAGGCTGACGACTGCACCGATTCTCACCATCCCTAGTGGTTCAGGTGGATTTGCGGTGTATAGTGATGCCTCAGGGCAAGGTTTGGGATGTGTGTTAATGCAGCATGGTAAGGTAGTGGCTTATGGTTCCAGACAATTGAAGGACCATGAGAAGAACTACCCAACTCACGATTTAGAGCTAGCTGCAGTAGTGTTTGCCCTGAAGATATGGAGGCATTACTTATATGGTGAGAAATTTCAGGTTTTTACGGATCACAAAAGTCTGAAATATTTGTTTTCTCAGAAGGAATTAAACATGAGGTAAAGAAGATGGCTCGAGCTACTGAAGGATTATGATTGTGAGATCTTGTACCACCCGGGGAAAGCCAATGTAGTGGCGGATGCTCTGAGCCGGAAGCATGTAAGTATGATAGCCTATATGATGATCAAAGAGTATGAATTAATTGAACAATTTGCAAGTCTCAATCTTAATGTTATGCCTCATGAGCATATTGGAATGATGGCTAGTTTGAGAATTGAGCCGGATTTAATGGATCGGATCCGAAGTGCTCAAAAGGAAGATAATAGATGCATTGAGGCTATAAATCAGATACAGTCAAGTATGACCTCAGAGTTCAGTCTTGGTAGTGATGAGATTTTGAGGTTCAGGAATCGTATATGTGTTCCTAATGATGACGAATTGAAGAAGATGATCTTAATTGAAGCACATGCCACTAAGTACATGTTACACCCAGGAAGTACGAAGATGTATCACAATCTTCGCAAGGTGTACTGGTGGAAGGGCATGAAGAGAGACATAGCAGATTTTGTAGCAAAATGTCTCACATGTCAACAAGTTAAGGTAGAGCATCAAAAGCCAGCAGGATTACTGCACCCTCTGCCTATACCTATGTGGAAGTGGGAGCACATTACGATGGATTTTATTATGGGGTTGCCCAGAACCAAGAAGAACCATGATGGTATTTGGGTGATTGTCGATAGATTGACAAAATCAGCTCACTTCCTACCTATGAAGTCAACCGATACACTCAATGCTTTGGCAGATATGTATGTAAAAGATGTGGTAAGACTACACGGTGTTCCAGTGAGCATCACTTCTGATAGAGATTCCAGGTTTACTTCCCATTTCTGGGAGCATTTTCAGGAAGCCATGGGATCTAAGTTAAATTTTAGCACAGCTTTTCATCCGCAAACTGATGGACAGTCCGAGCGCACGATTCAGACGCTCGAGGATATGTTGAGAGCTTGTGCTATGGACTTTAGAGGCTCCTGGGATGACCATCTGCCATTGGCTGAGTTTGCATACAATAATAGTTATCACGCAAGCATCGGGATGGCACCATATGAAGCTTTGTATGGAAGAAGGTGTCGATCTCCGATTGGGTGGGAAGAAGTGGGTGAACGTAAGTTATTGGCTCCAGATCTAGTCGAGCAAGCCTTAGAAGATGTTAAGTTAATTTGTCAGAGGCTTAAGACAGCTCAGAGTAGACAAAAGAGCTATGCAGATGCTCGACGGAGGCCACTTGAGTTCATGGTTGGAGATTTTGTGTTCTTGAAAGTTTCTCCATCCAAAGGAATCATGAGATTTGGCCGACGAGGTAAACTGAGTCCTCGTTACATCGGTCCATTTGAGGTCTTAGATCGAATAGGCGATGTTGCCTATAGATTGGCATTGCCTCTGGAGCTATCGGGAGTGCATAATGTGTTTCATGTATCGATGCTTCGGAAATATAATCTGGATCCGTCTCATGTCATTGAGTATGAACCCTTGGAGATAAGGGGAGATATGAGCTATGTAGAGAAGCCGATTCGAATTTTGGACAGAAAAGAGAAAGTTTTAAGGTCTAAGACGATCTCGTTAGTGAAAGTTCTCTGGCAATACCATACGATGGAAGAAGCTACATGGGAGCTAGAGAGCTTAATGAAGGAAAGATATCCAGAATTATTTACATGACAAGCTAAGGCAAATTTGGAGGACCAAATTTTCTAAGGTGGGGAGGATGTGAGATCCTCAATTTCCATGTATTCCTCCATGTATGTAAAGAATTCTAAGTTAATATGATTAAATGAATATGAAGTTGATGTGTAATTAAGGTATAATAGATGTATGCATGATGTGTAGAAGAAATAAGAAAGTTGATAGTCAATAAGTCAAATGAAGCATGTTGATATCAAAAAATTAATTAAGGTATAAGACAAGAAATAAAACCAGAATTTTGATTGGTGATTAAATGGATGAGTCATGTGGAAGAGGAATTAAATGATGGTCAATGGGTCAAAGAGTCAAGGGAAGAATGCATGGCTAAGATTGAGGATGAGATGAGCATGCATTTAATGGAATGGCATGACTCATCACCCTCACTATCATCACCAACGTCAGCCTCTATCTTCCAGCTCTCCCTCTCGTGCCATATCCAATCTTCCAAGTTTTCCATTCCAAGCTACCTTGACAAAGCCCCTCATCCCTCCATCGATTTCCTTAGGTTGTTGAACGAAAAATAATCCTTACCCCTAAACGAAGAGATATCCAAAGTTTGATGAAGTGAATCCAAGTATTGGAGGAGATCTCAACAATTGAAATTTTGGTCTCTAGTGAAGGTAAGAGAAGAAGATGATTTTTACAATTTGGTTCATGATAAGGAGTTGTACTGAGCTAGTAAGACATGTGTATGTTGTTTAATTTGAGGTTTGAAATGGTATGATGATTTCAGGTTGAAGAAGTGAAAAGCTAGGGTTAACGCACCAAGTGATTTCGCGTTTCCGAAGGAATTAAGGTAATGAATTTATGTAACGGACGTAAGGCGGCTATGTCCGCATGATTTATGATGTTTTACATGTTTTGGAGTGAAGCATTAGTTGATTTTGTGTAGGAAAAGATGCATTTTCGGACTTGTCTCCTAGTACCAATTAGGCTAGGGGCAGCCGACTGCCATAGAGGGAAGTCGACTGCCTAGAGACAACCAAAACGTCGTTTTTCGAAAACCGAGGCAAACCAGTCGACTGCTATGTAAGCCAGTCGACTGCTATTTTTCCAGAAGCATTCTGTTTCAAACCAGTCGACTGCTATATGGACCAGTCGACTGCTATTTACCAAATTGCATTCTGTTTGAAAACCAGTCGACTGCTATATGGACCAGTCGACTGCTATTTCTTAAGAAGCATTCTGTTTGAAAACCAGTCGACTGCTATATGGATCAGTCGACTGCCCCCATGTATTTTTTGAAAAGAAAATAATTTCGAGAAATAAAGTTATGAAGCAGCAGTCGACTGCCCTATAAGACCAGTCGACTGCCATGTATGAAAAGATGTTTTAAAGCTTATTTAATTTAAACACAAAGGTGTTTTCTGAAAAGAATATTATAAATGTTTTGAGGCTATGGACTGCGAAATGATTATGCATTTCTGATGGCTGAGAGACTCTGATCAAGTCCTCAGTAATATGTATGTTAAGCAAGGAACCCTAGTCCGGTCCTCAAGACCATTAGTGACACCTGACTAGTGTTCACTATGGTATTATTAAGGCAGGAGAGAATCCCTGACCTCTACATGGTATACCAATGTACTAATGCATGATTAGAGTCATATGAGTCATATGAATGGGAATGAACGGTTCATATGACGACTCAATCGCTTAAACATTGTACATAGTCTCTATCTATTTCAAAGTACAAGATGTATGTATGAAGAAGTATATGATGTATGTTTTAAAGTATGTATGAAGTATGATATTCTAAAGAAAGAAGTATGATGCATGTTTTATTTGTACGCTATATTTTAACGGAAACATATAAAGTATGTTTGCCATGTCATTTTAAATGAATATGCATGGTTACAAACAATGCATGAAAGAAGTTTATGATGCATGCTTTATAATGCTTTACATGACATTATAGAGCCAAGTAGGAAAAATGCATATAGAGGCATAGTACGCTCTTTTACATACTTTTCTTACTGAGTGTAAACTCACCCTTTTACGATTATTTTTCCTACAGACTACCTGAAGTGAACCACGCTCCGTATAGAGGAGCTTGTGCTTGAAGAATCGAAGTGTACCTTCTCGATACGCTTCCAAGTTAGTATAGAAGGTATACTGATATATTCCTATATAAGGTTAAATTGTAATTCAGCTATAGTACAGTACAAGTAGAATTTATGTATATAAGATGTCGGGGATGTAAGTTAAGATGATGTATGAGATCCTGTGGAAATGGAATGATATGTATATATATCATTTTATGTTTATAGAAATCGAATAAAATTTCATAAGCTATTAAATGATTAGCTTAAGATTAAGGGAAGAACGACACTGGGTAAACTAAATCTAAATAAAGAAAGAAAAAGATAAGTGATAAGATGAAGTGACGGGGACGTCACAGATTTAACAACCTACTCATATTTATTATGTATGTAAATTTTTTATTCAATATGCTATTTCTATCATTTTAATCGAGAATAGTATTTTTTTTCAATATATATCAACGGTTGAAATTTTATTTTATGAAATAAATAATTAGACATGTTCGATTAATTTGAAATTTGGTATGCATGATTTATGTAAATAGGACATAAAATTTAACGGTCGGATTAAAAAATTATAAATCATATAGAAAGATATAAAAATGTGTAAAACTAAATTTATTTTACATATGTATAACTGGATGCCTCCTCATATATATATATATATATATATATTTATATGGATTCAATTGATTAAAGTAGATATAGAAATTTGGTGATTAACTGTTTCGATTAGTAATGTTGCGTGTTTTTTATAGGGTAGAATGGATGTGAAACGAGTACAAGAAGGTGTACAACAGATGTGAGATTTGTTAATCTCGTTTAGTGTTTGTAAATTTAACTAAAGTTACTTAAAATTTTTTGCTCATTGATTAAGCTTTGATTTGATTGTTTTTGTGGTGGTTAAAAGAACTTTTTTATTTATTAACGTGAATGAAAATTGTACGGAAGCATCACATTCAAATACAAACGATTCTTACAAATTAGAAAAAGAATCAGTTTAGTTTACCATAATTATTTTATCCTAAATATTATTCTAATTAAAAAATCATAATATATATATATATATATCCTATATTACAATTGACTACATAATTAAAAAATATTATATTAGTATAGAATATTACATTAACATCTCCTCAAACTCAGCAAGGTACTGTCGATACCACTTTGGGTTTGTTAACTAAGTATTGAAAACGATTTGAAAAATGTGTTTTGATAAATATATCAGCAATTTGATCCGAAAAAAGATATTGAAGCCAAAAGAATAGTTATTTGTGTCACGTGACGTACAAAATGACAATCGATTTCAATATATTTGATACTCTCAAGAAACATGTCATTGTCAACATTTTAAACAGCACTATGATTATTACAATGAAGTCTAGTAAAGGAGGACAGTGAGACACCCATATCTATTAGTAGATGTCGAAGCCAAAGTAATTCTGAAGTGGTGTCAATAAGAACATGATATATTGATTCAGTGTTAGATCAAGCAACTATAGTTTGTCTTGTTGGAACTAATTCGTACATAAAGCCCATTAGCATAACAAATAGGGAGAAATCTAACCTTGGGTGGGTTGATCCAAAACCCACCATTTCATGCCATTGCTGCCACTGCCGGAGGGAAGGAAAGTCGCCGGTGCTCCGCCGGAGGTCCGCCTGTATCGGTGAAGCTGCCATGGTGGCCCTCTGCAGCCAAAGAAAGTGAACGGTGGTGATGAGAGGAGTAGAAACGGGAGAGAAAATGGAAGAAGAGTTACTGCTATTCACTCTCACACACACACAAATGGTTAATGGGCCACCATTTATATATTAGTGCTAGCAGTAGGGACCTCCCATATTTTGGATCATGTATTATATCCGTCCCATTAAGGATAAATACATGTATAATATATGTAATATTATATATACAATTATGGTCACACTATACATAAATTATACTACTAAATAAATTATATGATAATAATTATACTTAATTAATCCACACAATTAGAGATATTACAACATTCTCCCACTTGGACAATTAAGTTAATTAACAAAATATCATATAATATCAATATGCATTTGTAAGCCCTCTAAATACATTGTACCGAAAGGGTACAAATGTGTAGACTCATACATACTTTAACAACAACAAGCCTTTTACAAGCTTCAAAATGCATCATACCGACAGGGTACAAATGCGTAAACTTATAAAGACTGCAACAAAAAAAATTAGTAGTATTACTGTGAAATGGAAATGATATGAAAAGCAAAATCAATATCCATTTCCATTAGGTCCATGCATCTAAACTGAATGATGTCTTGCTTCAACAAAAGCATATGAGACTAATATCGAATGTCTCATCCAACAGAATGCCATATTCATCAAAATGCGCGCAAACAAAATATGCATATATGACAAGTGGGGAATCCATTAATACAGTTATAACTAATTTCATTACATAGAGCTCCCATTAACTTAATACGGCAAATGGCTCCATATGCCTCATACAAGTGTTATGTCGTCAAAGCACTTAAGCAGCCAAACTTTCAGTTAGCCAGAATGAGCTCTTTCACTATGTGCTCTACAGTCCAATAAAGCAATGGATTCCATTATTTTCTCTCTAACCAACCGAATGATGATATCTGAATATTTTGAGTGTGAGGAACTCCTAGCATTTTGAGAGAGAAAGTACTTGTTGTAGCATTACCACAGTACACCTCTAGGACTTCGAAATGGCAACCACACAAAACCAGCCCTGAGATGAAATTCTACAGCCTAAATGACCCATCATGTAGCTTTACAACATGCTACATATTTAGCCTCCACAATCAAGGATGCTGTAAGTGTTTGCTTTACACTTTCCAAAATACAGCTCTTTTATATCCACAAATATATAACCAAAATAATTTTCAATATCTAGAGAGCTTGCAAAATTAACATCAGAATATCTGACCAAACTCAAAATGTCAGATTTATCAATATCCAAATACTCTCTTTATAGCTTCCAGTTCTCTATTACAGGATCGCTCAAGTATCTCCGAAATACACATATAACATACACAATATCCAAATGTGTATAAGCTTGAGCATACAGTAATTACCCACAATAAGGCATACACAACACTCGATATGAGCTCTTTCATTATTATCTTGAGGACTTTGAGATTTTCACAATATGTCACTTTTCACTAAATGACGTCTTATTAGGAAAACAATATATAGTAAACCTACTCAACACTCAATATAGGTTTTATGAGACCAATAATGTATGCCTATTGATATGTCACGACGAATCTCAATCCTTAAAAAGAAATAGAGCCTCACTTAGATTCTTCATCTTGAAGTGACATGACGACATGGAATGTCTCATACAATAGGTCAGTGCTATAGGCTGCTATTTGATATCATCAATTTAGAGCACAATAAGCACATAACTCCCACTGACCTCGCAATGGATCCAATTATCAAAAAATAATGTTCTCCTCAAAGTGACAATCTCATTAAACTTTATATGTTACAATCTGGATGCCTTTTAATGTTCATAAATGAACTCATTGAGTTCGCAAATTGTATGTTCCACCTTAGGAACTACAAACTTTTAGGTTGCTTTATTTAGACATTATACCATCCAAGATGTAACTCCTAACCAAAATGAGCTACTAATTATCATCATGATTCTAAAAGAATCTTAGGTAGAAACAAGAAAGAAGGTTTTCACAAAACAAATTCCTTCTTATTATTTAAAGCCTTGGCTAAATTTGGCTTTAAATCATCTACCCAATCTTTTGAGTCTCCTTTTGGTCTACAATGATGTGACAACTGAAATAAATCCCATGCATCCTTATGCAACATAGATACTCACTTATCCTGCGTAACTAATATCCAACTCTAAGATCTTGAATCAGTATAGTCTCCTGACAAATATCATAAACAGAATATACATGAATCTCACATTCATGTTCCTCTGTAAAGCCAGGTGCAGGTTTAGGTATACAGTATTGAGATCAACCATTGGTTCCTTTGATTTGTGGCTTTTCATCATCAAAAGATAACGCATATATGGGAATGGCACAACAAAATGTATCTTAATAATGACTTTGTGGAGTTCACAACTCCCACTCTTTAAGTCATCTACTAAATAGATTGCATTGTCAGACTCAATGATTCTAGTGTCACATAACGAGAAATGAAATCTAGAATCTTTCTAGTCGATATAATAGCCAACAAACTTGCCGCTGATAGTTTTCTTGTCAAGTTTTCTTGACTATGGGTTATGGCTCTTTTGCCTTACCTTATAACCCTAAACACAGAAAGCGGCATAAAATCGGCTTAATGTCTGACTGTAACTTGGGATGCATTTAGGAACTGGTATTGCTTGGAGATCAACTTTGAATGTGAATTACAGTTTTTTTTTAATTTCACTCCACCCGAATTTTAAAGATTTGGAGTGATTAACATAAATCGTACTAGATCAAAATGTACGATTGACTGCAACTGTAATCTCATTCTGTTTCAATATTCCAAGCACCGTACACTAGGCGTCAATATATAATCCTATAGTGCACTTAACCGAAAACCGGTATATGATTTCGCCTAGTTTCATTATACCGAACATGATATTCATCACTACTGTCTGATCATTGCCTTAAGTAGCGCAGCGGAATTAATCAGAATGCCCAAGGCCTCTGTAAGATCAGATCTGTTACTCCATATGACCTACATCGAAATGGTTGTTAGTAAAATGATGAAACACTTATATCCACTAAATACAATATGTGAAAATGATTTACAAATGTCGGTATACATAAGTTCCTAATTATTTCAATATCTACTAATCATGTCCTTAATATTAGCAGCAAGATATCCCTTAATACAATCTCTTCATGTGCCTCGAAATGTCCCTAACTCTTACGCCACTACTTGATAGATTTCTTATCTATTTTACTATAATCAGAATCGATAGTCACATCATTCACAACTGAAGGAATTTACTCAACATTGAGGTACAAGTCTATCGTATATAATCCATTACGCAAAATGCCAGAATCAGTACATATGTTGTTACTAATTAGAAATACCTTTCTATTATCGAAATGAAAAGTATAGACTGACAGTAGTTCCAAAATTGTCTTCAAAATGTAACAACAATCTGGCTATATTTTCAATATGGATTCTAACTCTATAACCCCAATTCATAACAATTTTCCCTTATTCTATCTCCGGTTGCTTATGGCTTTATCAATAATAGCACTAGTATTCAAACACCAACAGTTAGAGTGCATATCTTCTAGATTAGATTCAAAATAAAAGCTAACAAAATGCCTTTTGCACATCTCAATCTAGAGAACTCTTGCAATCTACCTCTTGTGCCCAGGATTATTACAGAAGTGACACACATTGATATTCAGAGGTGTTGGTAAAACTAGAATGGGAAATAGACTTGACAAATTTCTTCTTCTAAAATGACCTTTTATTGAGACCTCTTAATAATATTTCCTTTTGGCAGTAATATTTGGTAAATATTTGGCATATGTCATCATTATGGCTAAATGAGATCTGTTAACCCGAAAGATCTCCCATTCTTGAATGACAATATCAATTTTGATATTAAAATGCCATACTTCCTTCTGCATTAAATGAGATTTGTGAAACTGGAAGATCTCCAATTCTTCATCCCAGAAGGAAATAGTACCGAATCTGCCATATATGGAATCAAAATCCTATAGCAACCTTTATCCATCTTATACGAACTATTTTCTAATGGCATCCATAAATAGTTGTTGGTTATCACTAATTCGGAACACTTTCTCTGATGTGCTCATTAATGGCATGCCCTATATAATCAGAGGATTTTCACTTAAGTGTTCTTGAAATTCCAAATATTTTGTCCTCAACTAGCTCATACTATTGGGTATAGTAGATAGATCAACTCTCGAGACTACTTCCTAGTTCAATATGTCCCTAACCGTAAAGAATAATTCATACTATCTATCTAATTTGATCCTGCTAGAAATTCAATATGTGATAGTTGCACAATATGGAGGCTAGTGGAATGACTCGATAAATTCCACAATACACTACTGAGGATAAGACAAAACTAGTTGAATACAACCTGAATCATCGCCCACCGACAGGGTAGGAAGACCGTGTCATATCCCAACCAGAATCCTCTCAATCCCAAGCATATCTAAAAGCAACTAACAATCCGACAGGGAGAGACTAGCCACTTCTAAAGACCTTAGTAAATTATGCAACTGCAACTATCACTATGCATTGCCTTATTATTATATCCTTAAAATTATCAGAATAAATCGTCAAAAAATCTTCATGACTATTCCTGCGATAGGCAAGTACTAGTCAATTCAATTAATGATTTATAATTTTAAGAATATTCACAAAATTTATTGATCAGAATTAACTACACCAAAAATATGTAATTCCTGAAGCATATGTAGTAATTTTAAATCTAATATTAATTAATTAAATTAATTTCACATAAAGGTGAATATTCAAATAATAAGGCAATTTTCATTTCTAGAGAGTTTATTTGTTTAAATAAATTATTAACAAATGAGTAAACCATAATCCAAAATGGCCCAACAAAATACCCAAATAATTTATTTAAACTTATTTAATTAGGCCAATTATCAATAATTTATGGGCATGTGTATATTTTCAAAATTAAGTGAGTTATGAATTAAATGAGTAATCAAATTTCTAGAAATCACTCCAAAATTAATTCCTCCAAAAAATTCACTTATATCACATTAATTTTAGGCTTAATAACTAATTATGGCTATTAAATATCCAAAAATTGTCCAAGAAATCAATTTACCATATGGCTCATAATTAATTAATCAAAAATTGGCCCTTAAAATCATAATCCAAAATGACCCTTTTAATTAATTATGCAAAATAGCCATAAATTAATCTAAATTTAATAGCCAAATAAAATTAATTAATTAATATGGCCCCTAAATTAATTAAGTAAAAATGGCCCTAAAGTTAATTAGTTTTAATTGCCCAAAATTGATTTTCTACTAAATGGCCAATTATTAAAATCAAATAAATAATGCCCATAAAATAATAAAATTATTTTGACCTAATATTTAAATTATATTTATGCTATAGGCATAAAACAATTGAATAATAATTGCCCACATTAAAAGAAAAGTTAATTGGCCTAAAATAAATAAACAGTTAATGGCCCAACAAGAGTTGCCCAAAAAATATTGTCCAAGACTTAAATGAAAATAGCCCAAAAAAATTGAGCCCAACGTCCCAAAAAAAAAAAGAGGAAAAGGCCCAGCAATAATAGCCCAAGAAAAAACGGGCTAAAAAAAATTTTATAATTTTTTTTAATTTGCAGATGCGGGCGCGTGTACCACACGTGCCCACCTCATCATTCACTGGCGCCCGCGGGGCAGCTTTGCATGTATCGGGCGCGTGATCTTCCTCGCCCAACCGGGCAGAAACGCAGAAAACGGGTATTTTTGACCCGACCCGACGTTTTCTCTCTCAATACAGCCCCATTTTACTACATTTTAACGGCATTTTCATCGAAAATTCATCCTCAATCAATATACGGCATTATTTTGGCTTGAAAATGCAAAAATCTCATGGGTATAGCAAAAATCTGAAAATATCCAAAAAAATAAAAATCCATAAATCTCATTTTTCTTCAAAAAAAATGGCTAATGGCTTTATTGTGGATGAGCTATGATGCCAATTGTTGGAACTAATTCGTCCACAAAGCCCATTAGCACAACAAATAGAGAGAAATCTAACCTTGGGTGGGTTGATCCAAAACCCACCATTTCACGCCATTGCCGCCACTGCCGGAGGGAAGGAACGTCGCCGGTGCTCCGTCGGAGGTCCGCCTATACCGGTGAAGCTGCCATGGTGGCCCTCTGCAGCCAAAGAAAGTGAACGGTGGTGATGAGAGGAGTAGAAACGGGAGAGAAAATGGAAGAAGAGCTACTGCTATTAACTCTCACACACACACAAATGGTTAATGGGCCACCATTTATATATTAGTGCTAGCAGTAGGGACCTCCCATATTTTGGATTATGTATTATATCCATCCCATTAAGGATAAATACATGTATAATATATGTAATATTATATATACAATTATGGTCACACTATACATAAATTATACTACTAAATAAATTATATGATAATAATTATACTTAATTAGTCCACACAATTAGAGATATTACAACATGTCTTTCACTCTGCCATGAAATAAGTGAATCTTCGAAAAAAAGTAGTTGTAAAACATTGATCGATAGGATCTTCGATCCAGTCAGCATCGTAACACCAAATAAAGGCAATGAAGTATGTGCAGAAAAATGAAGTTTATGAAATAGTGTACCTTTGACATAGCGTAGAATCTGAAGAACTGTTGAAAAATGAATTAAACGAGGAGCAATCATAAATTGACTAACTAAATGGACAACATAAGCAATATCAAGTCTAGTTACTGTGAGATAAACTACACTACCAACAAGTTGGCAATATAACATAGGTTCAGTGAAGGTACTTCCCATTAGAACAAGCTTAGCATTTGGTTCCAAAGGTGTATAAACAATTTTATTATCAGTAAGACTAACCCGAGAAAGTAAATCACATGTCTAATTGACCTCAGAAAGATAATAGCAATTAGCTGCAAAAGACACTTCATGTGAGAATCGCAATTTTCTTAAATCGGTCATATACTCAACATGTAATTATGAGTATAGATAATGCAATTATCGAAATGAAGTCTTCGAGAATAGAAATCAAGAATGACGTGAAATGTGCATGTATGCAGTATATACAATATGCTTAAATTGATGCAGAAGGAGTACTCAAAGTTCTACGTATAGGTTACGTACATGCATGCGCCAACCAGTGCATGCAACGTGTATGCATTCGTACGAACGCAAGTACATATTATAACTAATTATATAAATGAACGGCCAAGTAAAATAAAAATAATATATATGAATTACATGTGTAAATATTTATGTATATATTTGGAAATATACGTATATAAATATAAATATATTTGAGAGAACAAAGAATTTAAATAAGTATATTATGGATTAATAAATGTACACACAAGTATATGGATTGTGGATATATATATATATATATATTTATATATATATATATATAAAGGTATACATTTATATAAAAATGAAAATAAGATATATGTATATTTTAAGAATTTAAAATATATATATATATATCTATATATCAGATCTTGGGATAAATGTGCATATATATATATATATATGTGGATTACATATATCTTATAAAAGAAAAATATACATTATATCCTAAGAGTTAAAATATACATCTAGAGGAATAAATATTTTTACAAAATATAAAGATATTTTAAGATTAAAAATATAAAAAAAAAGAGAGAAGAGTGATAAATAAATAAAATAAATATAATATAAATTTTTGGGTTAGTGGGAGTTTCCCACTAACCCTATCAACGTGACAAGGCAGCAGACTCTGCCTCCCCATCGCATCACCTCTTTTCACCTCTCCCTTCTCAGTCCGTTTCTCTTTCCATTTCTCAGTCTCTCTTCACTTCCATCCCTTCTCTCATTTCTGTGTCTTTCTCGAATCACTCTTGGCCTCACTCACGACACAATGCTCCCTCTCTTATCTTTACTAAATACAAAGAAAAGAAAGAAAACTGCAGCAGAAGAATCGAGAGGGATGAGTGAGGAAGAAACTGAAGTGGAACGGTGAAGAGAGGGACGACACAAGAGAAGAAGGAAGAACTGGTCTGCGGACAGAACCGAGAGGATAAAAGAGGCAGCCGCTGCCAAGGGCCAAAACAAAAGGAAGAATGAATACGGCTTAAAAGCTGAGGGCTAGATCGGTTGAAACAAGCAACTTTGCTTTGTTGTAACAGGCAAAGGAGAGAGAGAGACGCTAACAGTGGCTGTATGAGGGCTGAGATACGGTGAAGACAAGTCAGAAGAAGGTCTAAACTAGGGGCCCTGTGAGTGGCATTGATACTGTTGGAATGGCATGATGAAAGAGGGAACATTCGGTGTTATGGTTGCTGTTTAGAGAAGGAAGAAGAGGGCCAAGGCTGACGCTGGTTGAAGCAGGGGAAAACCACAGAAAAGCAGCTGTGCTTGTAGCCCTCGACAAGGCCATTACTCTGAATAACATTTTCAAGTTGGAAGTGCATGATCTTGTGGCTGTTAGGGTTGACTTCAAGAGATGGTGAGAATTGAACCGAAAAGGGGCTTTCAAGGTTGAACTGAGGCGAAAACATGCGGCTATTTGGCGCTGGTTTAGTGTCCAATGGATGGCTAGAAGTTGCTGCAAAAAGATGCAAACTATAGTGATTCCAGAGTGGTTTTGGTATTGCATAATAGTGGCTAAAATAGGGGTTGTTAGAGCTAAAGTGTATAAGCTTTTGAAGGCTGTTGAAAGCTGGACAGAGGAGCTAAAAGGGTGACTAATTCAAGGCTGTGTAATGGTGTCGAGCAAAGCTGGAACTAAAGCTGAACAAGGGCTGATGTTCGGTTAGAGTTTTGGCTATAAAACGTGACTGAAAAGAAGGAAATAGGGAGCTTTCGGCTGGTTCTTTTTAAGCATGATTACTGGTTGGATTTTTTCAAGATCGTTGGGCATTCTCGAAGGCTGTAAATAGTGGCAGTTTGAAAGGCTCTTGGCAAGGTTATTTTGGGGCTATCCGTGGTGACCGAAGTAGATAAGAGATAGAAGAAAAGAGGAGCAATAAAGAAAAGAAGAAAAGGAAAGGAAAATCAATAAAAGAAGAAACAAGGTAAAAAAAAAAATGATGGTACTTGCCTATGCCTTGGTATAAACATTGAAATAAAATTTTATAGTTGGCCTTGAATTTTTATAAGTATATAGAATTTTAATTAGATGATACTAAGTCGAATTTTAATGTTGAATGTGTAGCACGATGAAAGGACAACGAACACAGCCTAGCTATCCTTGGTATGCGCTTATGCTAAGCTTCGATTCGGTAAGACATTTATATAATTCAGCGTTAGAATTATATTGTATAGATATAGTTGAATTGGATGGTAATTTAAGGTTTGAGGTTTAAATGACACATAAGGAATGATATGACCATGGTAATATGGTAAATTGAGGAAATGACTCAATGATGTGATATTGTGAATAAATGATCCACAGAATGGATCTTGAATGAATCCATTAACATTGAATGATCTTAGTGTTATTGTGGAAGTCACTAAAGTAATATGTGAACATACGTGAAATACTAAGAAGACCGACATTAACGGAGAGGTCCTAGCTGTAACATTGAAAGTAAAGGTAATTGATTTAGTTTACAAATACTGTGAAATAATATTATATGTTATTGGATAATAGATAATTTTGGATGATTTATTAGATGTACTTCTGTTGAGATAGAAAGGATTGAATCGAGGACTTTAAAATGAAATGTGAAATGATGACGAGTTGGGTATAGGTGCTAAATCGAGATGTTTTGAAGGTGATGATCTAAGGAAGATTTGGCATTTTAGTTAGCACTATACCGAGTGATATTGCATTAATCCATTTCATAAGCATGCCTCGTTTTAATACTGTTTTAATTCCATTGTTTAATTGTATTGCTCTTAAACATGCCTCGTTTTATACACGAGATTTGAGAAGCATTCATTGATACAATACTCACATAAATGGTTTGAATGCTTAAATTGTTTTGAAAGATTGAACATATAGTGTAATGTATGTATTCATATATATGTAAATGATTTTAAAGAAAAGGTGTTACATACTTTACGCTATTTTTACAAGAAAAGTGAAAGATTTAAATGTTTTATGAGACTGTAGGCACCCTAAAAGAATTAAATTCAATAAAGCATAGTGGAAACCGCCTAATTGGAGATTACTCATTAGGCAGAGATGCTTGTCCGACAATAGTCGTAGACAAGTCTCAGTCACGCCTGATCAGTGGGGCTGAGAGAGATGAGGTCTATGGCCATAGATAGCGCCCTAGTTGGTTTCCAGGGGACGATGACATGATTTTCACTGCTAGCTACAGTGATATAAGTCTTTATTGATAGAGTGATAGGGATCTAGCCTAGTCTCAACCGATATGATATGCAGTTTAGAGTGTACTTTTAGATTGATATGAACTCTAAACTGATATGATTTTACAGTATGTGAAATGTGTTTCGATATTGTATTTGATCACACATGATATGAAAAGAGAAATGTGCACGTTTTGATTTGAAACGATATGAAAAGTACATGTTTTGATTTCATGAAATATGAAAAGAGAAATGTGCATGTTTTGATTTGAAACGATATGAAAAGTACATGTTTTGATTTCACGAAATGTGAAAAGAGAAATGTACATACTTTAACTTGTCTTAAAAGTGAACATTGAGTCGGGCTATAAGCTTTGGACTTAAGCAGTGAAATGATTATTGAATAGTGAAAGATTTATCGAATAGTGAAATGTTTATTTGAACAGTGAAATGATTATCGTACCATGCATAGTGTTTTGTATATGATATTGTTTTATTGTGCATGAATGTACTTTACTTACCAGAGGCATAGTATCAGTCTTTTATATGACATGTTTTGAGATTACACTGGTTCTAAACATGATTGATACTATTTGAGATATGATTTTTAATGATGTTCTGGTTTTGAAATCATGAGTGAAAAATGTTCATGCATGGTGAACCTTGAGCTTAAGCATAGCCCAAGCCTGGAAACATATTCTGGAAACTTTGTCCTGCTCCAATGATTATGAGGTGATATTTCACATTGTTTGATCATGTAGAATGTAGTATGAAGGGATTTAATAACTTTCATGCTTTCACTCATGCAGTGTACTTTATATTCACTACATGATAGACTAAATTGGTTATGTGTAGACTACATGGAGTGTGATATCGATATAGAAAATGATATTATGGATTGATATTTGATCAAATGTATTCATTGTGGATTTATATCGAATAAATAATGTATATTAAGGAGTGATATTTGGTTGTATGAGATGTTATCGATTGGAATGACAAATGAAGACCACGAACTTTGAGGTTCATGCATTGCATATAGAACAGTATAATTCTAATTCTGCACTTATATAAATGACTTACTGAGCCGTGGATTTGCTCACCCTCCTCAATTTCATATCTTTTCAGACTATTTGGGTTGAACTTCGCCATGAGGGCTTTTGAGTGGGACTCGGAGACGGTATCTAGGCTCGATACTGTCCCTGTCCTCCGAAACTACTTGGTTGCATTTTGAGGTATACATTCTTTGGCATACGTTTTTATTTCAGGCAAATTTCTGTACAGTACTTTAGGATGGGATGTAAACTAGGATAATGAATAGTTGATGTAATATTTGGATTTTATACGATATGCATGTGGTGATTAGTAATGGATAGTAGAGTTGTTGAAATGTAGGACATTTGGTGAACATGTGGATTGTGGAAAACTGTTGTCATATTATATTGCGATGATTTGCAGGTAGATAACTGGGGAAAACTCAAAATATAAGGGGGGATATATTCAATCTGTTTCTAAGAAATAGTAAGATATGGACTATAATTGATATTTCCTTATCTTAGAGAGTAGTTTAAATCATAATTGAATTAAAGATTGAATGGAAATAGTTTAGTGACTACATTGACACCGAATACAAACTATAAAACGAAAAAAAAAATTTAGCCCATAAATTTGTTAGAAGAAAAAGTATGAGTATCAAGTGAACGTCACGGTATTCGGGTCGTGACACTTCAAGTCTTAAAAAATAGTTAAGAGGTCTAAGATCCTTCATTTCAAATTACCAGTGAAGAAATTTTTGCAATTCAACAATGTAAGATAGATGATAATCATATCATCCACATATAAAAAGAAGAAGAACAATGCTTTGATTAGTATGTCAAACAAAATAACGCTGAGCCATAAGGACTTGGAAGTAAAACCAAGCTGAGTAATAATGAAACCAAATTTAGCAAACCAAGATCTAGGCTCTTACTTCAATCATACAACGCTTGTTGCAGTTTACAAACCCTACGGGGAAGATAGAAGTAATTTGAGTGGAGGTAAAATAGCTAAGGGTAAAATAACATATCATTTAATAAGTATAAAATGATTAATAGGTCGTTTAGAATTTTTTTATGTTTTCTAAAATTTTGTTTTTATTTTATTTTTTTTATATACAAAATTTTGAAAATAAAAAATATGTTTGGTTAATGTTGTTGTTGACACCTAATTTTGCCCCTCTTTTTATTTATTTATTTATTATTATATATATTTATATTTATTTTTTTATTTATTTGGTTTGTTGTTATTTATATTATTTATATTTTTTATTATTATCTGTTATTATTATTATATTATTACTATTTTTATTTTTATTTTTATTTTTATTTTTTACTTTTATATTATTATTATTATTATTATTGTTATTATTATTATTATTATTATTATTATTTGTTTTATTACCGATCACATTAAATGGGAATAGACGTCCCTATGGCCGGCTGGGTGTTTAGGCCAAGATCTCCAGCCCGTCGGCAGTTCTAGCCCCTCTCCACTATCTCGGGTATCACCAAAATTCATCTTCTCGAGCAACCCATCCCGTCCTGACAACCATTTCTTGTAACCAAAAGACAAAAACACAAACCTAAGGATCAAAAAAAGTTGCTAGATTAAAGGTTGATCCTAATTGGATTTAAAAAGAACGAAAAAGGGGGGGATTGGCTCGGTTCCGGTCCCAAAATTCCTTCCCTGAATCAACTAGAGGAACCAAGCTTCAAGCCCCCACTGCCATTTCCACAGTCCAACCCGAGACCCCTAAAATCCCAGATCTAAAGCCCTAACCCCAAAAATCAGTCCTCGATTACCTGCAAAAACTGAAAGAAAACAAAACACAACAACCTCAATAACCAAGCCATCAACCATTAGCTTCACCATCCGAGCCCCCATTGCCGAAGCACAACCCCATAAACCAAAGCCTAACTCAGTTTTCTAAACCTCAAACTAAGCCACTGTCCAAACCACCATCACTTCACTACCATAGACACCACCGCACCAGCAACCGCTTCCACCCAACACAAACTTCCTGCAAAAAAACCTTCACACACAGCAGCCACCCAAAATCTACATCCAAGACCTAAACCCGAAAGCCCCCTAAAACCCACATCTTAGATCTGAAACACACGCGCACACACACACAAACACACGCGCGCGCACACACACACACACACACACCAACAACCATCATCATCACAAAAGCATCCGAAATCATCAACCAAAACAAACAAAAAAAAACAAAGAGGGGAAGGGTTTCGGTTTGTTAGATCCGAAGGCTTAGGGGAATTTTCAGGAAAAAGAAAGGCCAGATTTGGTTTGACGAGAGCAAGAGCTTTCGAAAAGTCGAAAGCTTTTCGCATTTGGCCGCCGATAGACGGTGGCGGACGGCGGCGTCGACGACGGCTCTGGCGGGATTTTCGGAAGAAAGGCAGAGAAAGGGGAGAGATTTTTTGTTGTGAAATTTGAAAAAGTGAGACAAAAAAAAATGAAAAAGGGGTATTTATAGGAAAAACAAAACTACGTCGTTTTGAAGCCCCCTGAGTCCGCGTGCTGCCCCGACTCGGACCCAAAGTCCGCGCACCCGCTTCCAGACTCGTGGGTGGCCTGCGTTTAGCCCAGCAGATCCGGCCCATTTGCGGCCTGCTTTGTACCAGCAGACTGGGCCTTGACCATTGGGCCTTGTTTTTGACTTTTGGGCTATTCAAAGGGTTTTTTTTTGGTTCCAAGCCCAAATCCATTTAGGTATATATTTTTATTTGTTTATTTATTTATTTATTTATTTATTTAGTATTTATTTGTTTTGTTAGAAAATTAAAAATTAAAAAAATTAAGTTAAAAAAATTATTCTTATTATTATGTTTTTATTATTGTTGTTGCTGTTGTTGTTATTATTATTATTATTATTATTATTATTATTATTATTATTATTATTATTATTATTATTATTATTATTGTTTTTATTATTAGTGCATGTTGTAAAATAAGAAATTGAAAAAATTTTCTTTTACTTGTATTTGCATTAATTAGAAAATGTATAAAAAATATATTAAAAAAAACAAAAACAAAGAAAAATTTAATTAAATGAAATTCTTCCGATGATGAGATGTTATGAAACTCACAAGTAGTGATTTCTTGACTGATCTCTAGGTGAGAAGAGTCTACTAAATGTTACCAGAGTATTGGGATATTTAGTATGATTTTTTAATAATTTATTTTTTTATCAAAATAAAAATAAACACGTTTTTTAAAAGAAAATAAAAAAGGAAAATAATAATAAGATTTAAATTCAGTTAGATAAAATTCCGATGATGGGATGTTATGAAACTCACAAGTAGTGATTTCTTAATTGATCCCTAGGTGAGAAGAGTCGTACTAAATGTTACCAAAGTATTGGGATATTTAGTATGATTTTTCAATAATTTAAATTTTATTAAGAATGAAAATAAATATTTTTTTAAATAAAAAAGAAGAAAAAATAAAAATAAAATTTAAATAAATAAATTTCCGATGATGGGATGTTATGAAACTCACAAGTAGTGATTTCTTAACTGATCCCTAGGTGAGAGAAGTTCACTAAGTGTTACCAGAGTATTGGGATACTTAGTGCAATTTTTCAATAATAACAATTTTTATTTAAAATAAATAAAGAAATATTTATATAAAAAATTAAAAATTCATTTGTATCATTCATTATCTTTTTGCATCATATGCATTCATAATAATTTTCGAAGCGAGTGTGAATCTTCCGATGATGAGATTCTATAGAACTCACAAGTAGTGATTCTTAAGAAATCTCTAGGTGAGGAAAATTATTTCAAATGTTACCAGAGTATTGTGATATTTGATTTAATTTTTCAATACAAAAAAGTTCACATTCACTTTTGAAAAATAAAATTTAACTTCTTAAAATAAAACAAAATGATTTTTACAAATAAAAAATAACTTTGAATAAAAAGAATAAAATTGATTGCAATGAAATAAGAATTATTTTTAAATATTAATTCAAGACCATTTTATTAAAACCAAGGGATAACACATGATTAAGATGGTACCGTTTTTTAACGGGCGTCGTGGGGGTGCTAATCCTTCCCCATGCGTAACCGTACTCCCGGACCCAATTTTGTTTTCGCAAACCCAAATTGTCTTTTTAATAAAATTTAATTTATTTTGAGATTTTGTTAAAAAGATAAATATTTTTAGGTGATTAATCACACCTAGTCAAAAAAGATTGGTGGCGACTCCCTTTTGTTTTTAAATGTTTTCAAAATCGTCGAGCGCGAAATCGTTACGACAGTTGTTATGTATTGAAAATAAATATTTAAACTCTTTCAGATATAATAATGTAATTCACAACATTAAAAATTAAATAAAAACAATAATGTATGTAATAAATAAATTTCTATTAAATAATATTATCTAAATAATATTAGATAATAATATTTGTGTTAGTATTTAATAGTACAATATTAAATGATATAATTATTAATAAATTATAAATATATCAAATAATATTATGTAATTTACTTGTAATAGGATTAAATTATTAAATAATATATATCCAACTAATTAATTTATAATTAATTATTTAATTATAAAAATTTTATTACATGTTAATTATTCATTTATTTAATAATATTAAATTATTTAATAGCAGCAATGATATATTTAAATTTAATTTAAAAAAATAACATAATATGAAATAATATTGTTTATTAAAATAATAATTAATTATATTAAATAGTAGTGCATAATAATATTAATTAGTATTATATTAAAATTATATTAAACTATATTATTTAAAATATATAATATATTCAATAGTATCATACAATTTTAAATTAAATAATATTATACTATTATCATGTAATGTATTATATATATTTAATTTTTTATATTTTTCATATTTTCAATATGAGATAAATATATTATTTTTAAATTATTTATTTTCAATTAAATATTACTCAATAGCAAATCCCATAGTATTTGCATGACTTAAATCGAATTCAACTTAAATAATAATAAAAAATTAAATAGCTCCTATGAGATGATACTTACAAAATTTACTTAACACACTTATCTCGAGACTTAATTTTCCTCCTCAAGCTTTCAAATTCGTACTCAAACCTGGACACCACTCCTAATCACTACAAATCAATTCATTATCGTCATAATAACATATCCACACTATGCTTAATCAAATACAAAAACATATATATCTTAGAACCATAATTAATCGATTTCACTCCTACGTCAAGAATAAATTCTTTGCTATCATACAATTGATATATATATATATATATATATATATATATATATTTGGTTTGTGAAACTTTACATGTTAATTTTTATATTAAATATATGAGTTTATATATAATGTACTGACAGTGTATAAATGCTATACACTGTTAGTTAACCAAATAATGTCACTTCATTAATGAGCAAAATTTAAAATTACATAAATCCTTAAGGTGCTGTTTGGTTTCAGTAATTTTTTTTTACCTGGGGGAATTTTTTTTTTTGTCAAATGATTCCCGCGTTTGGTTGGGGGAATCGGATTCCGGGGGGTAATTTTTTTTTACCAACAGTGCCCAAACAGTGCCAAATAGTGCCAAAATTGGGAAAAAAAAATACCTCCTCTCCCTGAGGTATTTTTTTTTCCGGGGGGAATTTAACTTTTTTGCCAATTTTACCCTCAAATAATTATATTTTGTTTCCATTTTACCCTTAAACCTATCTAATATTACAACCATGTTTTCTTTTATTTTGATGAAGAGAAAAATAAATTTAAAATCAAATGGACCAATAATAAGATGGACCCTATGATTTTTGATTAATCAAAATCAATTTAATATAGTAATAGTTTTATATCAAAATAATTTACATAACAAAAACCTTATAAAAGAGGGGCAAAATAAATAAATAAGCATATTAAATAAATAAATAAATAAGTAATTAATTTAAATATAATTTATTTAAAGTGTTATTCACGTTACATCAACTAATAATATGAAGGGTATTATAGTAAAATAAATAATTTTACCCTCTTACTTTCCTTTAACCAAACACAGAAATCTTATATTCCCACCAATACAACCAAACACAGGAATCTAATATTCCCAGTAATCCGTCAAGTAAAATAATATTCCGATAATTTAATATTCCCGGTAATCTTAAATTCTCTGAACCAAACGGCCCCTAAATGTAACTATTAATGAAGTTTTTAAAATTTATTTTTAAGGATCTATGCATTTTTAAGTTTTGCTCATTAATGAAGTGGCATTATGTGGTTCATTAATAGTGTATAGAAGTTATACACTATCAGTGCATCATATATAAACTTTAATTATATTTAATCATGTTTATTGATCAACAATGTTTTAAATAAATATAATTACATTATACTTAGTAAATATATATATATATATATATAAATTTTTAATATTAATTATTTTCGATTTAGGCCTAGGTCTTAAATGGTAAACCCTAAGCTCAGCTCGAAATTCATTAGGCTTAATTTTTTTGTCAAAACCAAGGTTGTAAATATTGTACCGGAGAACGTTTCGTTTTTTCTTTTTACAATGAGATATATCGGTATCGGTTGTTTCGGTATATTATTTCGGATTTTTCAGTTTAATTTTAAAATATTTATAAACTTTTCATACATGTAATAATGTTATTAATAATAAGTAAAATAAAATATAAAATATTTAATATTAATAATGATAAGTATAAAATTAATAAAATTACTCATACAACAAATAATAATTATTTTTAAAATTGTTAAATTTGTTAATGCATTTACTTAATTCATTATTTATGTATTTATTAGTTTTAATTCAGTATCAAAACATATAATAAAACAAAAAAATCAATTTTCTTGTAATGTTTGCATACCAATCGAAACAGTCAATTTCAGTAAAATTGACAGAAACCATCCGAAATTCACGAAACCAGCCGATATTACCCGGTACCAAAACTGGTACGAAAAATCAACTCAAGTGTACCGAATTTTATGAAAACTGGCGCATATCGGCCGGTATGACCGAAACCAAAACGGTATTAACAACCATGGTCAAAACCCTTTTATTGCGCTCAATAAAATTGTCCAAACTCGTTAAAAAAATAAAACTTTAAGAGGTCTAGACATTGTTCACTTATTAACAATGACAGAAATGAAAATATGTTTTCGAATACAAAGAAAATAAAAAATTCTTATTTCCAATAATTTTAAAAAATTTCATTTTCATTTTCATTTTTTCCAAAAAAAGTTAACAAATATGCTCTCTATTGCTATTTGAAAATAAAAAAAAGAAACTGAAAATAAGAACAAAAGATTAAAATCGAAGACAATTCCAAACATCCCCTAAAACTTTTACTTTCTTTTTGAAATTTAGGAACGTTTAAGTAGAGATGAGAATAATGTCCACTAACTTATTTTCCAAAAACCATTAATCCATTATTGTTGATACCAAAAGGGTCATAAGTAATCTAACAGTCCCAACACCTCAAAGTGTTAGTTAATCGGTCCCGTTAATCACATTACATGATGCATTAATAGTATATAACTTTTATATACTATCAAATAACCATAAAATACCATATCATTGATGCACAAAGTTTCAAAATGCATAGGTCTTTAAAAATAAATTAAAGACTTTATTAATATATTTTTAAGGCATGCATATTTTTAAATTTTGCTCATAAATGAGGTAACACTCTATGGTTATTTGACCGCATACAGATGCTATACACTGACAATGTATCATATATAAACTCTATTCTCATTTTTGTGCATCAAAACTATTCTAGAAAGAGAAAAAACTTATCTGATTTTCATAATGAAAGTATTTAATTTAAAAAAAATTAAGATTTTAATTATTATTAAAACTCTCACGTCTTAAAATAAAAATAATTATTTTAAAAATTATTATCCAATGCATGGTTCATTTATTTTTTTATCAGAAAGTTGATATTTATTTATTAAGTAGTAACAATAACACGATGATTACAAGGTAAACGATCTTGAACAAAATATATGTTATTATTTTAATTTTTTTGTAAAATCTAAAATTTTATAATATACAGGTTATAAACCATCTTTTAATTAACATATTCATCCATTTTTTTATAATATCGAATTTTCGAGCTGAGCTTGAGCTCATACGTAAGTCATTATTATATGACATGGGCCTTACTCGAACCTAGTGTTGCCTGACCCATGATTAGGTATAATACATTGACAGTACATCATAGATATAAACTCTATTTTTATTTTTGTGCATCAAACTATTTCTGGAAGAAAAAAAACTTTTTTGATTTTTATAATGAAAGTATTTAATTAAAAAAATAAATTCTATATACCACTGATAGAGTTTTTTTTACTCCATAAGCAGTGTGAGGATCATGATATGTCTTACAAAAATATTAAAAAATAACAAAATAAAAAATAAATAAAATATGGCATGTGTCATAATCCTAATTTTATTTGTGGAGTAAAAAAATTTTACCGACGGTGTATAAAATAATTATCCTTTAAAAAATATATTAAGATTTGAATCATTATTAAAACTCTCATGCCTTAAAATAAAAGCAGTTATTTTAAAAATTATTATCCAATACATATTTCATTTATTTTTATTTTCTAATATTTCTTTAAAAATATAAGTTATTATTTTAATATTTCTTGTAAAATCTAAAATTTTATAATATATAGATTATAATCCATATTTTAATGAACATTTTCATCCCTTTTTCTTTTTTTTTGGTCGAAACCCCTCGGTATCCACCTTCGATGCCTATTTCGAAGTCGGGAGAAGCAGAGCATGGTTAGGCTTGTCCCCCTCCCAACACTGATACTCCATACACAAGTCAGAATTCGAATCCTGACCTTACTTAAGAAACGAGAGCCGCTCGACACTCACGCCAACCAATTGTTACACATTTTCATCCATTTTTAAAATAGCATTCTTTCTGCCCCTTTTAATTATTATTACAAAAGGTATTCTCTCTCCCAATCTCAAACAGTTTTTCCCCTCATTTTTTTTTCTCCTTTCTCACAGTCTTCCGTTAGACCCGGTCTATCCATCCCTCTTATTTATCCATCCATTATATCTCCTTTTTGCAGCAAATCTCACTTTTCCCATTTATTGTAATCTATTCGTTAGGGTTTTGATTCAATCATTTTTAATTAAGAACAAAAAATGACGACTACTTCTGCGAAGAACATGTTACCTCCTGGCTTGGTTAACAATCTCCAGGAAGTTCTTAGCAGAAAAGGAGGAAACAACAACAACAATGAACAACAGAAGGACGAATCTATTGGTGGCGATTCTACTGAGCCATCTACTTCTACTTGTAATGAAAACGCTGCTGATGAAAACGACAGCTCCAAGCCTGTTGTTTTGATTACCAATGGGGAAGGGATTGACTCCCTTGGCCTTGTTTATCTCGTTCAAGCTTTGGTCCGTTTAGGCCTCTACAATGTCCATGTTTGCGCCCCTCAATCGTGGGTCTTTCTTTTCTTTCCCTTGAAATTTCTCAAATTTCTGATTTCTGGTTTGTTTTGTCGTAATTTTTGCATTTGCTTATCTGTTCCTCTCCAATTTTCGATTTTGTTCGTGTTCTTCTCATTGTTTATTTGCCAGCATATGTGGGTCTTTTCTTTTTCTTGTTTTTTCCTCATTTTTTTTGTTCTTTTTTATTGGCTTTGATGCCAGAATATGAACATATGCAATTTTTTTTTCATTCACAAATCATAATAATCTTCTGTTATGTGTGCGTCCTCGTTATCTTATTTGGAAATGTTGGTTAGATCAAATTTTGGTTGTTATGCTTTTTGTATTAATTTGGAAATGTAGTTCTTTTGGCTATTAAATTTGGAAATTTGCTGTGATTTATTAGTTTCTGAATGGATTGCTTCAGGGACAAATCTGTTTCGGGTCATTCCGTGACTGTCCGAGAAACAATTACAGTTAGTCCAGCAGAAATAGATGGTGCCACAGCTTATGAAGTATCAGGTGTGATTGGATTTTATATATGTGTTATTCAATTTTCCTGGTCAAGTTATAAGTATCTGAGTTTTCTTGAATTGGGATATGAAACTGTATTCTTGTAAGGAGCTAAGTACAGTGTGTCAGAACCATCATTTATATGATAAAATTTGGCTTTAAGAATGAATTCCTCTGACTGTTATTTGTTACCCTTTTTTCAGATTCGTCAATATATGATTGGAAGCTTGTGTAAAATTGATGTGGATTTGAGACCTTGAGTTAACTTTGATAATAATTGGCTTCAATGATGGTTCTCTGCTTTCAGGGACTCCTGTGGATTGTGTCTCCTTAGCGTTGTCTGGGGCACTGTTCTCATGGTCAAAGCCTCTTCTGGTGAGGCTTTCATCCTGTTATCAATGAATTAAGATATAATTTTGTTTTTGAACGTTTATTGACAACTACATTTGATGTAATTTCCAGGTAATTAGTGGAATTAACCACGGATCTAGCTGTGGTCATCACATGTAAGTCTTTGAACACACCTGCACGATAATACTAATTGAATTTTGCTTTGATTTTAACAGGTGGGACTACTACCCTCTTAATTGATTACTAGAAAAGATACTATAAGTTTCCTTTGAATATTTATTCCCTTATGATAAACCTTCGCATGGTTTCATGCATGTGTTGTTTTATCCTGTTGGTTTACCATCAATCACTTGTTTTATTTGGATATAATGTGTAATATACCAGGTTTCACTCTGGTGTTGTGGCTGGGGCTAGAGAAGCATTAATTTCTGGTGTACCATCTTTGTCAATATCACTTAACTGGTGACTTACAATCTTGTTTATGGGGATTTAGTTTCTACTTTTTACTTCTCACTTTTCATAATTGAATGTTCTTCTGAATGTTGGATACCATTGCAGGAAGAGGGAAGAAAGCCAAGAAAGTGATTTTAAGGATGCAGTTGCTGTTTGTTTACCTGTAATAAATGCAGCCATCAGAGATATTGAAAATGGTGTTTTCCCTAAAAGTTGCTTTCTAAATATTGAAATTCCTACTTCTCCTTCAGCAAACAAGGTTTGGATTCCTTACTTTAGAGACAAAAAAATATGATTGTCATAACAATGATGTGATTTATACAATTGTTTATCATGTTTAAAATGATATATTTTGGTCTTTAAATTATGGTAATAATCTGATGATGAATATTTGGGTATCATTGCTTCCTTTACATATCCTCACCAGATCTTGCATACAACTTTTTTAAGGCAAATTGCGTTCTATTAGAGAAAACATTTTAGTTGATGGTTTCGTTAATTTTCTTAGGGTGGGTGTTGAGCGTTATTGTTTTCAACTCTCTATTATCCTTTATCCTAATGTTAGGAGAGGCAGAATTTTAGGGTTGCTATCATCATAAAAAACAATCTTTTGTTAGAGCTAATTAGGAAATTTTTGCTTATGCCTTAGAGGAATGGATCAATTCAACTATTCATATTCATTTGTTTGTTTATAGGTTATAGCATGAAGTTGTGTGGGAACTCTTATATGGTACTACTCATATCAGGTTCAAATTATTGGACAATCTTGGAACTGTTTATATAATTTTCCCTTTTGGAAGTTCTCTATATATTCCTTTAATTTTCTTAGATATAGAGATTTGAGTGAGAATATGGTTTACTTCCCAAATCAGTAAATTATAATGGATGGGTGAGTTCCATTGCTTTTGAATCATGTCAAAAAGCTGATGTTCCATAAGCAGAATTATTGGATGTTATTATACAAGGATAATGCCACATCTTCTTTAAGAGAATTGAAATTCCTAGAAAGCATTGTTATAGTATATAATCTGGTAGGAAGTGTCTGGTCATGCACTTTATTGATGATTAGAAGTTTCACTGATGCGATATCCCTTTTGTAAGATGGCTTCAAGTAGAAAACATCCAGCATTCCCAACTTGTGAATGTAAGCTTCATTGAACAGGGGAAATCTTTCAATCATCCCTGGAAGGAAGCTTCGTTATGGTAGTTGGATGTTCTATAGAAAACTACATTTGGACATTCCAAGTTCCAAGCATCATATTTACTCAGATTTAGTCATGCTAAGCAGTCTGGATATTTAAGTCCGAATTGTCTAACTCGACACAAAAGAATGGCCTTTGAGGTTAAACGCTGGGTCATTGTATCTGGTTAGACACAACTTGGACTAAAATTTTCTGACAGTTTAACATTACTCTTTTTTTTGGGTAACCTCTCTAATATGCCTTTTTGTTTCTTTTTAATGTCTTACACAAAGGTTATGCTGGTTGGAGCTTGAGCCCCTAGTTGATTTCATAAACTGTTCTGGATGGTTGATTTCATACACAATTGATATGCTTTATTGCCTTAAGTTATGAACTTATGATCTTTCTATAGCTAATTCTTACCTGCTTATTTTTGTTCTAATGGGATAACTCTATCTGACAACTCCTGCAATTAATACTTTCCCTTTTTGTTTTTTTACAATTGTATTTTTTGATTAGGAGCTGATCTATTTAATAACCTACTTTGATGCAGTATTTGTTTGACTGTTTTATCAAATTCTTTCATCAAATCTTTTAAGCTCAATATTCCTTCTTTTCTTCAAGTACAATCTATCTGCGGTCTCTCTCCCCTCCTTGGTTTTATGTGTAGTTATTGTTTTATCTTTGCTGTTTGCATTGCATAAAAAGAGAGGCAATGCTGCAAATACTCCTAGAATGCATAAAGTTTTGGACCTCTTGAATTAGACAACAATATTTACCGCTATATTTCTTTATTGAAGTACGTGATTTTATCTAGTCTCACCCCTCATCTATTCTTGATTATTCGTATGTGACAGGGTTTTAAATTGACCAAGCAAAGCATGTGGAGATCTGCACCAAGGTGGCAAGCTGTTTCAGCTAATCGCCATCCTTCTGCTGCACATTTTATGTCTAATCAACAAAGCCTTGGGCTCCAACTTGCACAGCTTAGCAGAGATGCATCTGCTGCTGTACGCTTTTTTTTTCCTTATTGAAAGGAATTGCATCATTCACTCCCCCTTCCTCAACCCACTTTTTCATGTCCGCATTTCTTTATATTAAGTACCTAAATTGGAGGGTCATTATTTGTCACTATTCACTCTTGATAATGTATGCGTATTTTTCTTAGGGTGCTGCTCGACGCTTGACCACACAAAGGAAGAATGTGGAGATAGAGTCTGTTGGGGCTGCTAAATCTGATAATAAAGTGAAAAAGTACTTTCGACTAGAGGTATGTAAAATTTCAACTGAGAAATCTAAAAGTTCTTAGTTGCCATAAAACCAAATTTTTATTTCTCTTGTAGTTGTGAAGCCGAGAATGATAAATCCTTTTCTTTGTCCTATTCTTTTTTAAATATTTTTCTGATTTCAGTAATATATTTGCCTACTTAGAAATCTAGTAAATGTAACGGTAAGTTGTCTCGTATAGGTTGCATATGCATCTCAAAAGTTTCCTAACTCCTTTTCCATATCCAGAATGCTTTATTTTGGTTATGAATAACTACAGTTGATACAAGTATAATATTTTGCAGTTTGTAGATAAAGACCAGGAAGATATAGACGAGGATTTGGACTTCAGGGCACTTGACAATGGATTTGTAAGTTAAAAGCCCTACTATTGATTTTTCCATAAATTGGTGTCCTTCAATCATTCAAGAATTAAATAATTGATTTTCATTTTCATGAGGGTCATGAACTCGACCTGTTTGGTTAACTTACTTTGTCTTTAACAATGGTTGATTTGGATATTTCATTTTTTTGCTTGAAATGATAGATTGCAGTAACTCCTCTATCGCTTTCTCCACAAATTGAATCGCACATTCAAATGGCGGCATCAGATTGGATGTCTGGCGCACTTCATGGGGAGCAATAGAACCTTGGGACCAATACGAAATCTAAATCAGTTATTTGTATACAACTGCAGTAGCCACTACGTTTAGTCATAAATTGATTTGTGCTTAATTGTTACTTTTCCTCTTCTTTGCTTTGTATTTTCCCTTTTTTTTTTTATTTAAAGGGTTACTAAAATATGATTAAGTTGGGGGTGTATTCGTCTGTTCTTGCTGGTGATTCAAGGAAATAGCCTGGTCTAATTTATATGACCTTCTGCTTCCCGCAAATTGCTTTTTTTTTTTTTAATTAAATTTTATTTTGGATTTGTATGTAATCTTGTCTTTGTTTTCTTAGATTGTGTTCATTATTAATCAAATATATATTTTTCTATTTGAAGTTTACCTTTGGGGTTGACTAATTATTGAGCAATATTTATGATATGCCTAAAATTCAACCAGGCTTTTTTTTGGTAAAAGTTTTGGTTATTTGTCTTTAGGTTTTTTTTTTTTTTATAAATTACAAGTATCTTTATTTGTTTTAATGGTCTGATATTAATTTTGTTCAGGGTTTCGTGATAGTTGAGGTTTCTCATCTTTTTTCAAAAGTGTGTTTAGTGAAAGTCGAACTCGAGAACTATTTTTATAAACTCAATTACTTAGCATGCGTTGTCAACTTAGTCATAATTTATGGGTTGTTTTTAATTTTTTATTTGTTATTTATTTTTTTCTTTTCCATTCAGTTTTTTGCACAAATAAAAAAAAAACCTTAAAGGCATATGCTAAACAGTGCTTAAATTTATTGAATTGTTAGGATAATTATAAATGTACTGAATTAACCTTTAGAAATCATTGGCTACTAAGGAAAATTTTTCTTATGTTGATCTCACGAATTTCATCATGCTCGAGTTTCTATACAATCATGCTTGTGGTATAATTATTTTAACTATAGTTACAAAATTTTCTCGTAGGTCTACTAGTTAAGGTTCCCAAAGGTCTTATAATCTTTTTCCTTTTTTTTTAGTAGTTGGGGAACATTTATGTTTTATTAATTCAAATATTTGGGTGTTTTCTTTTTAATTATAATCGATTGGGATTTAATTTCAAGGTTTTGGCATGACTGTCAAAAAGATTTTACTCCTAATTTCATCTTCAAACTATATTTTCTATTTACTTATTCCATTTCAAAATAAGTCGATCTGTTTATATTTCTCTTTTTTAACATCTATTTGAAGTATTTAAGATACACAAACTTTTTTTTTAATTTTATATACGATCATAAATATTTTTAAATTTTATTTGAAATTGAAAAAATTTTTGGGGTGTATACCACGAGGTGTGTCTATACCATATGTATAAGATTAATCTCTATTCACATTATATGGCTGGCGCTAATCTAAAAATATTTAACCTGATAAAGATTTGAACACGGGTTCTTTTGTTATGGATTTAAAATTTTCTATCGAAATCAACATTTGTTAAACAAAGTGAAAAGAGCTCGGTGCCTATTAAATAAGATTTCGAGTTTGAGTCTTGTGAGTGAGAAAACAACATTGGGAGAGATTTTCGTTTCGAGTGCAATCGTAACTCAGACTTCAAATTTATCAAGACTCAACATGATATTCGAATACTAGAAGTTTCGACCAAAAAAATTACTATTGAAATATTTCTACAACAATAGAACTATGAACTATGATTGATAAAGAAAGCAAGCTGCTTTTTTTTATTATAAAAGAAATATTAAATAATTAAGAGATGAAAATATTTAAATTTGAATCTAAAACTTACAATAAGTCACAAATCATTCTTATCTAAATTTCAAAATTTTGTTTATTTATTCTAAAATAGTGAATGTGGATTAATTAAAGCCGTAATCGACATACTTGGGCCTTAACAGGTTGACCCATTAACAAACTTGCCTTCCTCTTTTCTCATTTCCCTACTCCTCTTCCCAGTCTCTGCGCTCTAGGGTTTAGCAAAAACTCTCTCAACTGAGAAATAAGAAAAAGAGAAAAATGGCGACTAAATCCCTAGTTAGAACCGGAGCGTTGCTGCTGAACCGGCTGAAAGCGAATCCGGTTCTCAGTCCGAATCCGATTTCTAACCACCGAATTGCTAATCAAGGCTTTCAAATCACTCCTCAGCTGTTCCCGTCTCTCTCGAAGCCAGTACCTGCTCTCCATTTGCCTCAAAACGACGCCGATTCCCTCTCTAAAGTCTCCTCTCTGGGGTTTCTCTATCCCACTGGCCTCCCTTCTCTCCGCTTCTTCCTGCCCGACGGTATTCTCTCTCTGTTTGATTGCGAAAAATAGTAATTATAAAGCTTTCAATCTTAGGTTTTAGTATTTCTTGACAAATTTAATTTTTTTAAGTTAATGTTTTTAGTTAATATTATATTTGTTTCAATGGTCAACTGGTTATTATTCCATTTAATTCCAATGTTTGTTAGATTCTAGTTATGTCGTGGAAACTCCTTTCAATTTTTGGCATATTCTACAACCCATTATTAATTGTCTTCTAATGGAACATCTTCTTAGGAAGATCCATTAGTTAAAGTTTGAAGCGGTTATGTTGATAATTTGTAAGCTGATCTCATTTTGCTTCCTTTTGTGGTTTCTGCTTACATTACTGTATGCATTTCTTCTGTTCTTCAGGAGATTCATCAAGTGAGCCAATTCTCTTATTCCCCAAAAGAACATATCAGCCTAGTACCATCAGGCGCAAGAGGAATCATGGATATTTTGCTCGGTATACCTCTTCTTCTCTTAACGTGAATCATTAACTTTTGGTATGCCAAATGTCACATTATCAGTATAGTAGTTGGTGATCTCGTTTGGAATATTGTTTGATTTGAAGAATCCGAATGGCTGGTTCAGTAGCTTCGTTTAAGAGTTAAGACAATATTTATTGTTGATTAAGCTAATTATTACCTTCAATAAGCCTTCTTTAGAATGGTACCCTCTGCTATGCTACATGATGAAAATTCTTTTTTTGTTTTACCTCAAAATTTTTCCTTTTTTTTTTAAGATCACTCTAGAGTTTAGATTTGTATAATTACTATTTGATTTATAAACAGCAAGGCAACGAAGGGCGGCCGGAGAGTCATTGCTCGAAGAATAGCAAAGGGTCGTGCAAGAATTACTGCTTAGCATCTAGTTTTTTGGTGATGTTTTGATCAGAATAAGCCTAGAAGCTGCCTGAAATAGGGTAACAAGTAAGCAACTTCGGAGACCTTTGCTTAGTTCTGTTGGCTCTGCCTGTCCTGATGACACCCTTGGAGGAATATTGTTCTTTCCTCAGATAGATGTATGCTGACTTTTAGATTTTCTTTTCGATATATAAATACTTGCAAGAATTAATTGTTACTCATAAATTTATGAAAATCCTTGTAATTCATTATTTAGAATGTATTTATATTTCATTTGATCTGTCTGGCTGTTTGGAACAATTCAAAATTTGAGTCTGATTCAGATATCAAAGATTGTGTTAGGGAGTCCAAGTAACCTTTGTTGATTCCACAACGTCGTGTACCATCTCTGTTCTTGCTAATTGCAAACTGCATGTCTAACTGGTTAGCCCTTGGATGAAGCTTTATGATGAGCTTTGAATAATAGTCTACCATTTAAGTTTGGTTCAGATGTCAAAGATTTTGTTAGAGCTTTGTTGATTCCACAAGGATGTGTACCATCTCTGTTCTTGCTAATTACAAACTGCATGTTTAACTGGTTGCCCTTGGATGAAGCTTTGTGATGAGCTTTGAATAATATTCTACCATTTAAGTTTGGTTCAGATGTCAAAGATTTTGTTAGGTGGTACAAGTAACCTTTGTTGATTCCACAAGGTTGTGTATCTTCTCTGTTCTGGCAATTCAAACTGCATTTGTAACTACTGGTTGGCTCTTAGATGAAGCATTATGATGAGCTTTGAATAATAGCCATTACTTTAAATTTGTAATAATGTATTAATTTGGTATATTATTAATTGTTTTCTCTCAATAAAGAACGCTTCTATTTCGTTATGTAGTTTTTATTTCTTAGGCATTCATTCTCATGATCTAGTGCAAGGTTTAGAGTCGGGATGCTTTGTATCCAAAAGCCGACAATGTTCAGATTTCATAGCCAAACGACGAACTGCACAGGATTTCTTGCCAAATCTTGGTAGTCATGTGGAGCAAAGTTTTCTTGCAGTACGGTGAGAAGTGGTACCAGATGCCGAGTTCAATTACTGCCATATCAGCTAGAACTAAGGCTGCTGTTAATGGGCCTAGCATCAATCCCAACTGCATATGAACGGAAGGACTGTTAGTGATTGCTCTTGGAGGAGGTGAAGCTCTCAAGTAGGTAGTACTGGATGGGAGCCGGAGGCCCCTCTAGGCATACAATGGAGTCATCTGGTTTCATGATGAGATGAGATTCAAGGCAAGCAAAGCGAAAGCAGTCTGGCCCATTGCTTCTGCAATCTTGACTTCAATTTTCACTGCTGAGTAAGAGCCATTAACATTAGGCTGCAGTCGAAGCCTTAAGGGCCATACTTCTGGGCCGCAATCAGGTGTTTCCGATTTCCTGCTACCTGTGTCAAGCATTGATGACATGCTGTCTCAGTCGCCAACTTGGCCCACTCCCAATGCATCTAGAAAAGTAAATTCTAGAAATTATTATTATTATAAATATGTAACCATTTGTGAAATAAAAATATTTCATTAATAGTGTATAAAATAATTATTCATTGTTTATACGGTTCTACCAACTTTATAACAGATCTGAGTCCGGGAAACAACACAACAAACTTCATAATTATCATGGGATATTGACCCATTGGCTGCACCCGCATTACTATACCCAACCGCTAATTATGACGTTGAAATGAAAACGATCCAATTTGGCTAGCAATCTGGGATAGAAAAAGCCAAGGTTAATGAAATTCAGTCATTTATTTTATAACATATATATATATATATATATATATATATATATATATATATATATATATCGCTTTTTATTTAGTCCTTCACGAATCATGCTCTCCCCTCTGTTCCAAAACTACATTTCCGAAAATTAAACTCCCTTTGGAAACTTCGAACGTAAACCACCTTAAAACTATACAAGTACCAGTTACTATGTATAATATATATATATATATATATATATATATATATATGTATATATATAAGTTAGTCTGCACATTAATCTTCAGTATCGTCAACAATTCCTAAACTTTATTTTTTTTACAATATACAAATTTATGAATAAGAAATGCCACATTGTTTTAATGTCACCACCTACAAATAAGAGAAATTATACCATATGGTATATGTATAGGAAATGATATACAAGCACAAAGTAGTTCACTGAAGAATAGGTGAAATTAGGAAACTATATTTATTTATGGAACATCAACTGCAGACAGCAATATCCTTACTGAATATATATAAATATGAGCTAGTAACACTTAATATATATATATATATATATATATATATATATATCTTATGCACAAATATGATATAATATATATATGTTTGATCAAGAAATAACTGCTTTTGTATTGAATGAGCTAGCTAGCCCGTAGACAAATACCTAGATATATTCAATCCCAATTACAATAGAAGATGAGTCCGCCATGCCTAAGGGTCCCAGCTGCTTGAAGGAAGACTAGGGTTTGTCATATATTGTGCGCTGGATAATGCTGATAAGGATGATGATGATGAAGATGACGGCATTGATGCCATGATGGTATCAATGTACTCCATTTGACTTGTTGCCACGCTCATGTCATGTGCATAGGTTGAACCAGAAGATATTGGAAAACATGATGAGAGCCTGGAGGAGACTACTGGATCCATATTTTCCAGCGAAACAGATGCTTGAGGCATGTTGCAGATGTTTCCTTCAAGGATTTCGCAAAGTTTGGGGACTGCTGAAGGGACCATTAGGTGATGGTCGAAAGGATTTACCGCAGCGGTTGGATTCATAAGCTTGTCACTAACAAAATTTTGAACTACTTCATTGCTGAAAATTTGGACGTGATCTTCTTGGTTTTGATGATCAAGATCATGTTGAGGTACAAAGGGCGGCAATGGACATGAGGGGTCGAAGGAAGATGTATTTGAAGGGGGTGGGAGCATTGGAGCTAATGGGAAATGATGATGAACCAAATCAATGTTGTAAATGTTGGGATTGGGCTTGAATTCTGCATGAGCAAAACTTTGTAGCACTGGTGCTGAAGAGGAAAGATAGAGTTGGTCTTGTTGAGCACTAAGGATCAAATTAGGGTTTGCATTTAGAGGGATGAAACCTTCCTCTGAAGGTGTAGAACTGTGAACATCAGCGAAAGAGGCTAAAGTTGGAACATCATGAGAGATAAGCTTCTTCTTGATACTTGAATTCCAGAAGTTCTTCACCTCATTATCTGTTCTCCCCGGTAGATGTTTTGCTATCTGTGCCCATCTGTTAAAGATGTCAAAAATAACAAATGTGTCAATATTTGATGTAATGATAATTAAAAAGAAAGACATTGATGATTACTATGATGATGGGTAATCAAGTTTCCATCATGCATACTAGCAAGAGTAATAATAAAAAAGAGTCAAAATTAGAATTTTATTATACATATAATTTATAGTTGAAATACCTGTTGCCTAGAATACTATGGAGTTCAATTATGAGAGCTGCTTCTTGTGGAGAGAAACTCCCACGTTTTAAGTCAGGCCTGAGGTAATTTATCCATCTCAATCTGCAGCTCTTTCCACATCTTTGCAGGCCTGCATCATGAGACAACCCAAAAAGGAACAACAACAAGAAAAAGAAAATAAACATTAATCAATTGTAGTTGGTATTTGTTGCAGTTAGTCTGCAAAGAGAAAGGGTTAGAAAAACTAGTGCAATTGAGATTTTAAAAGAAAAAAAGGATGATTCATGGTTATGAGTCAAGAAACGATTCAGAGAGAGGAAAAATTAACCTGCAAGTTTAGGGACTGAGCTCCAGCAACCATGGCCATAGGTTGTAATGTAGTTAATGAGTTTCTCATCTTCCTCGGGTGACCATAGCCCTCTCTTCACCTTCTGCTTGTTGCAACAAGAATGGTGCCCCATCTTTTACGGACACACTCTCTCTCAGAGTATTGCAGCCAATGGCAGCCCAGAATCAGTCCTGAGAATTGCGTATTTTAAAAGTGAAAAAGAGTAGAAGATCATAAAAGGAGAGAGAGAGAGAGAGAGTAGTTTTAATTCCTATATGATGAAGATCAGCCTAAGCCCTAGAAGTTGGTTTGCAATAGAAAATGTGAAAAACTTTGAACTGAGACTGAGGGTGATTTGAGAAAGTGATCAGAGTACACTGGGTCTGTGAATTTAATGCAGGAAGCAGTACCATGGTGGCCCAGTCAGGGTTTGTGGGCAAAAGGCTAAACTCTGCAGTGTCAACCTGTAAGGGCTGTATGGCTTATAATGGGATCCCTCCTCTGTTCATTTCTCAGAGATGGGGCTCACTTGTACACTTGGCACGCATGCAGGCCGGTGGGACCCACTTCTTGACAGGTTTCACTTTGGACATGTCGACTTCATGTATGATCAAACTCGTTGAAATTTTAGCTGAAAATTTTCTGACTTCTCTGACCATCCAATCCCATAATTTCAATGCAACGGTTTCGAAAAATTAGACTCACTGGAGTTTTCCTCAGGATATTTTGATGGCAATTTACAAACAACAATAACAATACTAATAATGAGGTCATCTGATCTGACGGTTGTGATTGTATGTGAAAGTTTTGATGTGATCGTGTGTGGGTCATGATTGGATCGCTGATCAAACAGTGAACAGACCCCATATTTGCAGGCTGGAAACCTTGCATTCTTTCTTTTACAAATTGATAGCAAGGTTTTTAGAACTGTCCCACCATAGATGCTTTGTTATTCTCTGCTAAAAGTAGAGTTTTAACTGTTGAAAACGGAGTACTATCATCCATCATCTGCATTATTCAAGTCATTATTATTATCATTTTTACTTCTATTTGTTCTAGATGCAAGATTGCTGTTGAAATTCTCTGCTGAAGCTTTGCATGTAATCAAGTGCATAATATTAAAGGCCCTTTTTCAAAGTCTTGCAATGTGAGAATTAAAGAGTCATTTCAATTCCTCAAATACTCAACCTCATTTTTGTTAAAATAGAACCCTAAAATTCAAGTTATAAATTAAGCACCATATTAAAATGTTATGTTTTAATAATCTCGTACAAAAAAAAGAACAGTTATATGGTGGACTGATAGACGGATGAATTTTTAATTTTAGTTATCAAAAAAATTGATGTTTTTTTAATGATTGCGGTTATATAATCAAATCTAGAGTTATGCCTAATTTTTTTGTTACCACCAAGTCTTTTATGGGAATTTTATAGCAAAGCGAACTAAACACAAGTGATTAAAAGTAAATATAGTGTTACTAAATGTAAAATATGTTAAAAACATCATAAATATATAAAAATAAATATAAAAACATCTCGTAACAAGTGATTTGCAATTTTTGGCATCATGCTTTATATATGCATCATAACTAGACAACTAGTACTAATATAATTAACATTATCTCAGCGTTACACTTTTGAAAAGCCAAATCATTGATTGGCATCTAAGCAATGGAATACAGTGAAAAGTAAGATGAAGTAATTATTCCTCTTCATGGACAACATTACAGTAGAAATTGCAGAATTTCTTTCATTTAATGAAAGCAATATTGTATTGCTGAATAAACATCTAGGCTGCAGCAGGGTTCAGAAGTACTGCTGAACTGAAAAATTCAGTGCAAATCTGTTTTTTTTTTTTACTTCGACTTTTCTTAGTTTGGACTCGATTGGATGGCCATATCTTCGGACAAGAGTGGCCACCTTAGCATGAAAAATGTGAACATATATTAAAGCAGATATGTTGAAAACAGTTTACTTTTCATTAGTGGGTCAAAAGAGTTATGTGTAATTCTGATTAAGGAGATAATCATATATTTCAAGCATAGAGATCAACAGAGAAATGACTTACAATGATCATCAATGGAAGAGTCAAAAGAATATTTAATCAAGGCTTAATTGCTATGATTGAATTAATGGGGCCACCTTGTACAAATGCATGCTCTTTCCAAATTAAGGCGGCAGGTTATTTTTTATTTTCTCGTGGTAACATGAAAGAAGGGGGGACAAGACTGCCATGCAATGAAAGGCAGCTGGCATTTATCTTTTTTTACTCTAAACTTATTTTCTCCTTTTCTTTTTCTTCCTATTGTGGGTTGGATGATATTGGAAACACTAATTAGTGAGTATCAAAAGCTGATAGGGTTGGTACAAGTTATTAAGATTTGAATGCTGAATGTTTTGTATTCAGATTCGTATTCTCATGATCTCTTATTTGTAAACAATTTTTAAATTTTGAAAATTCGCAAGGGTCTAATAGATTCCTAAATCTCAGCAATGAATTTGCATTATGTCTTAGTTTTGGAGATGAGATATTCGGTCTCTCGTTAAGGAGCAATTTTTAAATTCTAAAATATTCACAAGTAAAAATTCAATAAATTTGTAAATTCCAATAATGAGTTAGCAGTATGCCTTGACTTTAGAGAAATAACTTCCCATACTCTTAAACTTTTTTTTTTGTGAAAAAAAAAACAAAGGCTAAAATGACATTATTGGCAGCCAGAAAGAAATAGATGACAGAAAACCTTTTGCAAGTAAATTTCAAGTTCTTACAACATTCTATAAAAACCTAAATGTTACTTGAATTGGGGCTGTTAGGATTAAGTATAATTAATTTAATTAGACATTTAATTTTAGGTATGTTTTATTCTACGTCGACCCTTTCTCTTATCTGTCAAGCTAAACTCGTAGAGGTCGATTATATCGAAATTAAATTCGAAACATAAAAAAAATGGTTATTCTTCGTTTGCTATAGTCAAAAAGTAATTAATTGATAAGGATGAAAAATTAGAATGCTTCTTGTTCTGATAATTATGGTTGCTAATTGATGTTAGCAAATGTGATGTTGAAGAAGACAATGATTAAGGACAAGAACTGGTCATTTTAATTGACAATTGATCACATGGAGTGTTTGATTTTGTACCTTCAAAGACATATGACTGCAAAAATCTTGGACAATTTTGTTGTTCATCTTCTATCTAAAGCATTTAAATTTACAATATTCTACATCAATTAAGGCGAAAATAGAGTCTTCTTTCTATTAAATATAATATATTTATATAATCATCACGCTTACATTTTCTAATAAACAATGGTGAGGCAATTGAAAAGTTGAACTTTCTTTTGTCTTTCCACCATGGTACAATTTATCACGAAAAGAAAACCCCCCGTTAGAGCCACATGAAAAAAATGAATCCTGGTTGCTATGGTATATATGATTTACCGTACTCTTTTCTCAATCGCCAAGGACATAGGTATGACTACATACATATCGTTTGTTTTGTCTTTGTCGAATACTCATTTTCATATTGTTTTTGAAATTCAAAATTAATTAAAGAAGACAAAATAAAAATCTTCTCTGAGAAATGAATCATAGAAGTCAGAAAAGAAAGATTTTGGAAAGCTTATCTCTTTGTGCAGGAATCAGATCAAACAAAAAAAAATCATTCAAATTGATAAAAACAAGTAAAACAAAAAAAATATTAAGAAAAAAAAAACAGATAATAAACCGTAAACATTGAAAAAGAGAATCACTTCATATATATAGAAGGGGTTGATCATTTTTTTTGAAAATTAAATTTTATTGAAATAAAAGAAAATTACATCCAAGTGATCAGATCGGAATTGTGATGAACCCCTGATTTAGCAAGAAAATCAGCAAGTGAGTTTGCTTCTGTTAGCTTTAAATTGCCATACATATTTTGAAATGACAAAAACTTAAGTGAGCTTTAATGTTTTAATTCATATTGTAAATTTGCCTTATCACACATGATTTTCTCAATACATTTTAAGTGATCATACCCAAACATTAAGACCATGATTTAATGATACATCCTTATTGGTCTTAAATCTTTATAAATGTTTTGAATATTTTAGAAAATCACTTAATGAATTTTTGGACAATGTTTTTATCAAAGAAAGTCATGAAAAACTCCCACAAAAGTGCCAATATGTTTTGGGTTGAATTAGGATCAAAGACCACATCATTTCTAACCCAAAAGTGCAGGAAAAACCCATTCTGGAGGAATGGGATCGATCCCCTAAGGAAAGGGATCGATCCCTTTTTGGCAGTGTGCTCCGGAAGGCCAAAATGAAGCATGGGATCGATCCCCTAAGGAAAGGGATCGATCCCTTTATGTCAGAAAGTCCCCAACGGCTATTTTCTGTGAGATACAACGACTAGTTTCGGTTTTGGCTCCAACCAACGTCCACAAACCATCCAAGGGGCTATAAATAGAGGCTTAGAAGCTAAAGGAAGGAAGAGGAACAACCAAGCAACATCTTTCATCATCTTATTCATCTTCCTCAAGCCTCAACATCAATTCAAGAGATAAAGAGTCTTCATCTTCTATCATTCATCTATTTCTTGTATTGCTTAGCACAAACTTTGTATAGGCTTTTACTTGTGCTTAATCTCTGTAATCACTTGCCTATCTAGAGGCCTTCTTTGATTACTTCTCTTGTAAACCAATTCATTCCTTGTAAAAGGGGAGGTTTCTCTTTAGCCTTGAAAAAGAGGGAGGTTTCTCTTTAGCCTTAGAAAAAGAGGGAGGTTTCTCTTTAGCCTTGAAAAAGAGGGAGGTTTCTCTTTAGCCTTAGAAAAAGAGGGAGGTTACTCTTGAGCCTAGAAAAAGAGAGAGGTTTCTCTTGATCCTTGAAAAGAGGGAGTGTAACAAATTCAAGTATAGTGAATTTGGGGAAAATCCTTGGGAGCGTCTCAAGGTAGAGGACGTAGGCAAGGTAGCCGAACCTCTATAAATCGATTGTGTAAATCTCTCTCTCCTTACTCTTTATTTACTTGCACTTATATTGTGTTTATTTCATTGAACTTGAATTGCATGCTTGTCTAGCCTAGAGAACTTAGAAAATATCAATATAGGCTAGAGAATTTAGAAGAACCGAAAAACGAACCTAAGGTTAGTGAAAAACCGATTCACCCCCCCTCTCGGTATAGCCTATAAGAGCCAACAATTGGTATCAGAGCTTGGGCTCGAGATTGAATTAGACTAACCTCTATCGAGCTAAACGATCTTAAATGGCTCACTTGAATATAGGCACACCCCTAGGAGAAGAGGGACACTCGTTAGTTAGACCTCCACTATTCAATGGTGAGAATTACTCTTATTGGAAAACTAGGATGATGTTATTTGTGCAATCTAATGACTATGAAGTGTGGAGAGTAATAGTTAATGGTCCTAGAATCCCAATAAAGAAAGTAGATGGAAAAGATGTCCCTAAGAGTGAGGATGAGTGGGACACCAATGATATGAGATTGGCACAATTGAATGCCAAGGCTATGCACACCCTCTTTTGTGCATTAGGTCCAAATGAATATAATAGAGTGTCCCTATGTGAAAATGCTAAACAAATATGGGACAAACTAGCCATCACACATGAAGGGACCAATCAAGTTAGAGAGACCAAAGTAGGAATGCTCACACATGATTATGAGCTTTTTAGAATGAAAGAAAATGAGTCAATGAGTGATATGTATACTAGGTTTAATGATATAATTAATGGACTTAAAGCTCTAGGCAAGGCTTATTCCAATGTTGAAATGGTAAAGAAAATTTTGAATAGCTTGCCTAAGTCTTGGGAGGCAAAGGTAACCGCAATAGAAGAGTCTAAAGATCCAAATACCTTGTCTCTAGATGAACTTATGGGCTCCCTACTTACATATGAGATGAAATTGAAAAGAAATGAAGTGCCTTCAAAGAAAGTAGGGGTAGCGCTTAAGTCTTCCACTCATGAGGTCATTGAAGATGATAGTGATGAGACTGGAAATGAGGAAGAAAAAGAAATGGCAATGTTTGCCAAAAGATTTAATAGATTTATGAGAATGAAAGAGAGAGAGAGTAATAGGAGACATCAAAGGGGAGAGTCAAGTAGAAGAGAAAAGGACCCTTTAGTATGTTATGAGTGCAATGAACCGGGTCATACTAAGTTAGACTGCCCCATACTTAGGAAGGAAAAGGATAGGAAATCTAAGAAGAAAGCATTTGTGGCTGCATGGAGTGATAGTGATAGCTCCGATGAGGAAAATGTAGATGAAGAGGTAGCCTACTCATGCTTTATGGCCATTAGTGATGATGAAGGTAGTTGTAGTTCTAGTGAAGATAATGATTATACCTTTAGTGAACTCCAAAATGCCTTTGATGATTTAGCAAATGAATTTCAATGCATGAACTCCAAATATAAGAAAATCATTGCTAAATTAAAAATAGAAAATGAAGCCTTGACTAATACTAAGCTAGAATTTGAAAAGAAATTAGAAGAGGCTAACTTAGAAATAAATGAGTTGAATGAAAAGAATACAAATTTGCATAACTCATTCTCTAAGTTCTATATGGGTAAACAAAAATTAGATCACATGCTTGAGACCCAAAGAGCTTTCTTTGATAAAGATGGGTTAGGCTATAATGCAATACAAAAAGAAACTCATCTTAAGAATTTCTTAGTGAGCAAAAATACTATGCATGATTTATCTCTTACATGCTCACTTTGCAATAGAATAGGACACTCTTCACAAGCATGCACATATAGAAAAACCTCATTTAGAGGAAGAGTAGTTAGAAAAATGTGGGTGCCAAAGCATGCTATGAATAATGATGAATTGTACTTGAAATGGATCCCAAAAGGATCAAAAATTATTTGCACTAACTCTAATGGACCCAAGAAAATTTAGGTACCAAAACGTGCATAAATTTGTTTATTGTAGGAGTGTTGGAGCATGGGAATGGAACAATGGTTTGAATGCTCAACACATCCTCATGGAGTTGCTTATGCCAATGAGAAAGAGGAAGAGCTTGGAAATCCATCCTTAGCAAGGTGACAACAATTTTTCAAAGAGTGGCTAATGGTGGATCCAACACATCAAGGCAAAGCAATCTCAAGCAAAGGAGTTTTGTAAGCTTATATTCTATCTTTTCAAAACTCATATATTTGTTTGATTTAATGAGGCACTTGGTTGATGATTCTTGATGCATTGTGATTGAGCAAAAAGAATGATTGTTGAGTGTTTGATGGATAAATCTTGATGATTGAATGAAAGGCATGATTTATGATTTTGAAATGTATATTGGATTTCTGCAGTTTGAGCAAGTTTGATATGTTTAGATAATATATTTAGTTGCTCAAAAATTGTCAAATATGTCATATATGCAAAATGCTATGTCATGAGCATTAATGAAGAATTTGTATGTTGGAAATCATGGCATGTTGTTCACAAGATGTATGCTTTGATGTTATATGTGCTTAAAACCTATGTGAACAAGTTTGTTTTGACATATTTGTGGTATCTAATGCATTGGTTTGGCCAAAATATGCATAACTCTCAAAATGACCTCCTTTGAAGCCAAAAATGCTTTTATTGGTGAAAATCCTCCCAAAATTGCAAAATCTATTGTGAAATGGTTTTTCATTCATGTTTTTCATTCATACAAGTCCAAAATCATGTTTTACAAATGTTTAAACCTTTACTTGGACTTAAATTACTCAAAAACAAAGATTTGGCACCTCAAAGGTTGGATTTTCTGTCATAAAACTGCAGAAACAGGATGAGGGATCAATCCCCCACCAAGCAGGATCGATCCCCATTGAACAGAATGCAAAGTCTGTGATTCTGAAACAAAGGGATCGATCCCCCTCATAAAGGGATCGATCCCCCAAGGCCAGAAAGGGCTTTCCTGCATGTTTTCGACAGAAATTGAGAAGAATTTTTCACTTTCTTGATATCTTCTTTCTTCTCAACTTAAAATCAAGTATTTTAACTTCTATTTGATGATCTTTAAACTATGAAAATTCATTTTTCATTGATATCATGCCTCAACTCAATTAATTTGTATCATTCCCAACAAATGGTATCACTTTCAACAATCAATATCATTTTTCTTGAGCTCACAAGTGCACAATCATTTTTCTTGTTGAAAACATTCATGAATTCTAAAATAATCTTGAAATATATTTTCAATGAATGCTTAAACATAATTTTGAGAATCATTTCATTGATTTGTGAGTAATTTGAGAATTTGATGAGCTTGTGCATAATGACTATTGATCATATCTTTTGTTCATCTTAGTCAAGCATGCTTATAGGATTATGTTTATTAGCTTGACTCAACTACTCCACCCTAGGTTTCATGATCATTATACATCTAGTGGATTGATTTCAAATGTAAATTCAACAATTGGTAATGGTCATTGGCCTATAATTTGTGATGGTAAATGGATCCTAAATGTTCAAATGCATGAAACTTTATCATCCTTGTACTTAAAGAACTAGGGTCTTAATGATAACACCAACATTCAAAGATAAATGCAAACTTGAACAAACTTGATATCCATGCATTTATTATTTGAATCTTTCCTTGCTCATAATTGGTTAAGGACTTGAATTGAAAAATGAGCATAGGATTTTTGTGATTGAAAACATGGAAGAAAATGTGTTTGCTTGAATACTTTGATTTTATGAATCTTCCATATGGTATAAATTTTTGAATATAAATATGGATTAATACTTTATGATAGTGTGCTAATGATTAATTGATCCATATGCATATTTGATGATATGTGCTGTGTTCTTGCATATTTGGAATGATTATTTTCTTGACATGAACACACTACACATAGATATTGGATTCATGCAAAATGCCTAAGTCAACCATTAGTAACAATTGGTATTTAGATTGAAATAACAATTAGTATCATTGAGAACCATAATTTCAATAATTGGTAAGCCAAATCTAAATTGCCAATTGGTATGAGCCTTAAATTGACAACTCTTCTCATGCTCCTTAGATTGAAATGACAAATAGAGAAGAATTCTCTTAGGATATTTTTGCATGAAACTCTTGTGTGCTAGAATTTGTAGTTAATTGCTATATATCTTAATTCTAAGCACAATATTTCTTGAAAATGATTTATGAGCACATGCATATGATATGTTATATAATTTTAGCTCATAATCATGATGTATTACCATGCACCTTAGTCGGACCTTAGAGAACAATTGATATACTTAGGTGCTTGCTTAACTTCTTACCAATTGGAACCTTCTTGCAAAATTACTTATCAACAATTGGTATCCAAATTATTTATAAACAATTGGTATTGGATCATAAGTCATATTCATTGCATGAATAATTCATACTCTTTGAGAATATTGACTTATTTATTTGTGCTATAAGTCCCATGTACTAACATGTTTCTTGTTGGATGGAGCATTTTTATTTATTCTCACATAGCCATGATTTTAGGGGGAGCATATTTTTTATTATTTTTCCTTCTTTTTGCTATGACAAAAAGGGGGAGAGATAGAAAAAGGGAGAGATAGAAAAAGGGAGAGATAGAGAGAGATATTAAGGGGGAGAAATAGTTTAAAAATTCATTTTCAAAACCCATGCTTATATTAAGGGGGAGCTTTATAAAATCCTGCTTTATTTGAGGGGGAGTATTTTATCAAAGAATTTTCAAAGCAAATTTACATTAAGTTTTGTCATATCAAAAAGGAGGAGATTGTTAGCTTTAAATTGCCATACATATTTTGAAATGACAAAAACTTAAGTGAGCTTTAATGTTTTAATTCATATTGTAAATTTGCCTTATCACACATGATTTTCTCAATACATTTTAAGTGATCATACCCAAACATTAAGACCATGATTTAATGATACATCCTTATTGGTCTTAAATCTTTATAAATGTTTTGAATATTTTAGAAAATCACTTAATGAATTTTTGGACAATGTTTTTATCAAAGAAAGTCATGAAAAACTCCCACAAAAGTGCCAATATGTTTTGGGTTGAATTAGGATCAAAGACCACATCATTTCTAACCCAAAAGTGCAGGAAAAACCCATTCTGGAGGAATGGGATCGATCCCCTAAGGAAAGGGATCGATCCCTTTTTGGCAGTGTGCTCCGGAAGGCCAAAATGAAGCATGGGATCGATCCCCTAAGGAAAGGGATCGATCCCTTTATGTCAGAAAGTCCCCAACGGCTATTTTCTGTGAGATACAACGACTAGTTTCGGTTTTGGCTCCAACCAACGTCCACAAACCATCCAAGGGGCTATAAATAGAGGCTTAGAAGCTAAAGGAAGGAAGAGGAACAACCAAGCAACATCTTTCATCATCTTATTCATCTTCCTCAAGCCTCAACATCAATTCAAGAGATAAAGAGTCTTCATCTTCTATCATTCATCTATTTCTTGTATTGCTTAGCACAAACTTTGTATAGGCTTTTACTTGTGCTTAATCTCTGTAATCACTTGCCTATCTAGAGGCCTTCTTTGATTACTTCTCTTGTAAACCAATTCATTCCTTGTAAAAGGGGAGGTTTCTCTTTAGCCTTGAAAAAGAGGGAGGTTTCTCTTTAGCCTTAGAAAAAGAGGGAGGTTTCTCTTTAGCCTTGAAAAAGAGGGAGGTTTCTCTTTAGCCTTAGAAAAAGAGGGAGGTTACTCTTGAGCCTAGAAAAAGAGAGAGGTTTCTCTTGATCCTTGAAAAGAGGGAGTGTAACAAATTCAAGTATAGTGAATTTGGGGAAAATCCTTGGGAGCGTCTCAAGGTAGAGGACGTAGGCAAGGTAGCCGAACCTCTATAAATCGATTGTGTAAATCTCTCTCTCCTTACTCTTTATTTACTTGCACTTATATTGTGTTTATTTCATTGAACTTGAATTGCATGCTTGTCTAGCCTAGAGAACTTAGAAAATATCAATATAGGCTAGAGAATTTAGAAGAACCGAAAAACGAACCTAAGGTTAGTGAAAAACCGATTCACCCCCCCTCTCGGTATAGCCTATAAGAGCCAACAGCTTCCTTAAAAACTATGGTTGATCATTTCTACCATAGTTGTTTTATGGTGTTTCATCTATTGTAAGAGATGATTTAGAAATAAAAATTGTTTTTTCATGAGTTTTTGAATTTTTATTGAAAATGAGGTTACATTGAAAATGATTTGTAGAGTAAGCAATGCCTAGGCTAAGTTATCATGAAAATGATTTGTTCAAAATAAGATTGAGCTGAAATGGTTTTTTATAAGGCAAAATAAGACAGAGAAAAAATGGTAATTTTTAAAATGAGAGAATGATTCAAAAAGTGAGCAAGTGAATCCTAAATCTATCTATAAATGAAAAAAGAAAAATATTATTGTCGTAACGGTTTCGCGCTCGACGAATTTTGAAAACATTTAAAAACAAAAGGGAGTCGCCACTAATCTTTTTTAACTAGGTGTGATTGACCATCTAAAATATTTATCTTTTTAACAAAATCTCAAAATTAATTAAGTTTTATTAAAAAGACAATTTTTGGTCTGCGAAAACAAAATCGGGTATGGGAGTACGGTTACGCGTGGGGAAGGATTAGTAGGGGTGAGCAAAATATTTTGTAACTGAAAAAACCGACTGAACCGTTCGGTTTTCGGTTTGTTCAGTTTGGTTTAGTTGGGTTTCGGTTTATTCGGTTTTACAATTCGGTTATATTGGTTATTTTGGTCGGTTTTCGGTTTATATAAATCTGAAACCGAACCAACCGAAAAACCGATTAAGCCACTTAACTGACCCAGCCCAGGCGAGGCGACCTAGCCCTCACTCCTGTCTCTCTTAGTCACAGTCAGACTCAGTCATCACTCTCACTTCACTTTCTGTTTCTGAGTTTCATTCACTCCCTCCCTCTCGATAGAAAAAAACCCTAGCCCTCGCCCCCCAATCTCAAACGGAGCCACTTCTCTTCATCAGCCTTCACCACCGTCGATCAATAAAAAAAAACCCTTAGCCCCAATCTCAAACGGAAGGTCAAAAGCCCCTTCCCTTCCTTCATCGTCGATTGATAAAAAAAACCCTTAGCCCCCAATCTCAAACGGAAAGCTCATCTCTTTGTGTTTCAACAACAGTCAACAGATCCAACTATAATCACTTCACAGGTATAATTTACAAACTCTTTGTAATATAGAACCTTAGCTTTGAAGATGATTCTGTAATATCTTGCTTTCAATGTGGTGGTGAGGGTCTGATCTACTACTATAAATTTAGTTGATAGTATATTTGGTCCAACCGATAATTTGCTCTAGTAGTTTTTTTCCTGTTATCTACATTCCTTTCCAGTGTTCCCTTGCTATCTTTGCCGAGCGTTTCTACTGTATAAACTAAGTTCTTTAATGTGCTCAATTCTGGCTTTCTTTCTTCCTTAGATAACTATATTCTAAAATAATTCCACATGATTTAGGATATTCTTTCATGTTGAATGTACGGGATGCAGTTTAATAAGAATAGAAAATAGATGGTAATATTGATTTCATTAATAAGAAAAGAAAAATAGATGGCAATATGGATTTTTTTAGCAGTAAAGAAAAGAGATTTTAGATTTTGAGGTCTTAAGTTTAAAAAATATATTTGAATTGAGATTCAGTCATTAAATATAGTTATTTAGCAATTTAATAAGTTGAGTTAAATGATCTAGTTTTAAGTTTTATAAATAATAATTAATTATAATTATACTTTCTTATGTTTCTTTAGCTACGCTTACTCTTAAATCACTTATTAATTTAATGAGGTAATTTCCAATTTGTGTTGATCATTAAATCTGAAGTTAAACATAATGAACCCAAAAAAAAAATCTGAAGTTAAAACATAATAATCAGAGCACATCGCCTTCCTCCAAATTCCTTTTAATATTTTTTTTAAAATTACTTTCTCCGTACCCTGCAAAGCTGAAAATTCAATGTAAAAAGAGCAATCAAGTCTTTGGACAAAAAAAAAAGAACAATCCAATCAACTATTAAATTTCATTTTTCATTTATTATAATACACAATTTCATTTTTCATTTATTATAATACACTGTCATAATATGAAGCAGTGCTAACAGGGCCACGTTAGAAAAGGTCGATTCTTGAGTGGCCTGGATTAATGAAGATCACCCAGAAAATGCATGGCTTTTCTTTTGTACATTATTAGATCAAAGTTAATTCCAGGCAGGCCTAGAATTTTCCTAAAATTCCCTAAATGTGGCAATATCTGCTATCTGCTATCTCCTGTTCTTTCTTCTGAATTCATTGTACACCTTATTGTTCATAAATGTGGCATGACTGTTGTTTGTTTTGTTTAGATAGTGTGATTAAGTAATCATTATTCATAAAAAGACCATTAGTCCATGCACAACAAATACAACCAATAGTACATTGAAAATATGATAATGAACTTATATTTATAAAAAAAATAAAATTTATATTTGTTTCTTTCAAAATCACTTTAATATCAAAATCACTTTTGTTTGGTAAAAAAATATAACATTGCTATGAAGAATTTATAACTTACTGATCTGGAATAGATTGGATGCTTCAAATTTGTTTAATTCTAGTTTTTTTGGATATTATTAATATTATTAATATTGTAAACAGAATTGACTTAAATGATTAAAGTTTGAATTCAGAGTCTCAAGTTGTTATTAGATCTGCATAATGAATTGAAATCTGTTCCTTATATACTAATTTGGTTTTTGTTTTTCTGTTTTTTTTGTAGGATGTCTAATGAAATGGATGCCGATTTTGTGCTTGAGAATTTGGGTTCTATCCCGATACTACTCAACCAAATTAGCAACCCTCTCAACCCTCTTCACAGGATGAAACAACAAGAAGTGCAGCGTCAACTTCTAAATCTATGGTGAAGAAGAAGAGAGCAAATAGGCCACGGTCTGAGGTATGAGAACACTTCACTAAATTTGTGAATGAGAAAGGTGAAAATAAGGCTAGATGTAATTATTGTGGTATAGATTATTATGCTGATAGTAAAAGAAATGACACCACTGTATTAAAGGGTCATATGAGTTCTTGCGATAAGTTTCCTCGTGCTGTTAATACTGATAATGATACTCAAACAGAAATAGTGTTGTCAACGGGAGGAATAGGCACATGGAAATTTAACCAAGATGTCATTAGGAAAGATGTAGCTGAGATGATCATTTTAGATGAATTGCCTTTTAAGTTTGTGGAAGGGAAAGGATTTAAACATTGCATGTCACTTGCATGTCCTAGATTTCGCATGCCATCACGATGGACTGTTGCTAGGGATTGCTTTCAAATTTATGTTGATAAAAAGGTTGAGCTAAAGTAATTCTTGAAATCATCTTGTACTAGAATATCTCTTACCACTGACACATGGACCTCATTACAAAGAATTAATTATATGTGTCTCACAGCTCACTTTATAGACAATGATTGAAAATTGAACAAAAAGATTTTAAATTTTTGTCCCATTTCTAGTCACAAAGGTGAAGCTATTGGTAAAGCAATTGATAAATGTTTGCATGATTGGGGGTTGATAAGGTTTTCACAGTTACAGTTGATAATGTTAGTTCTAATGATGTTGCAATTTCATACTTGAAGAGAAAATTTAACAATTCAGGAATTAGCATTCTAGGTGGAAAATATCTTCATTTGAGATGCATGGCACATATTGTTAATCTTATTGTCAGTGATGGATTGAAGGAAATGAATGAATCAATTGCTCGTGTTAAAGGGGCAGTAAGATATGTAAGACAATCACCTGCTAGGTTAAGTAAATTCAAAGAGTGTGTTGCCAATGAACACATTCAAAGTAAGAGTTTATTGTGTCTAGATGTCAGCACTAGATGGAATTCCACCTACTTGATGTTAGATGCAGCATAAAAGTTTGAAAGGGCCATGCATATGATGATAGTGATTCTAATTATAGAAGTGAGCTTTTGTTAGGAGATGGTGTTCCTGAGCAACATGATTGGATAAATGTTAGGAGGTTTTGCCTTTTCTTGCAACAGTTTTATAATCTAACTGTTAAAGTTTCAGGTTCTTTGTATGTCACCTCTAATACCTTTCTTGATAATATTTGTGATGTTTATTCTACTTTGAATGATTGGCAAAAAAGTTCTGATATTGAGTTGAATGAAATGACAAAGAGAATGAAGGATAAATATGATAAATATTGGGGAAATATAGAGAAAATGAATATGTTGATCTATGTTGCTTCTATTCTTGATCCTTCAAAAAAGCTTGCTTTTGTGGAGTATTGTTTTATGAAAATGTATGCTACTGAAGAAGCTTTATTGATGATTAAGAAAGTAGAACAAGCATTAGATGAATTGTTCAATGAGTATAAAATGATGTTACGACCTCAATCTGATGTTGTTGGTGAAAATAGTCATGTGAGCCAAATTACACAAGCCACTGATGGGATTGGTATGCAAAAAAAGAAGCTAAGTGTTAAGTCTGAGTATAAGAGGTTTAGGATTGAGCATTGCAAAGAAAAGCATAAGTCAGAATTGGCTAAATATTTGAGTGAGGATCCTGAAGATGATGATGGCGACAACTTTGATGTTTTGTCTTGGTGGAAACTCAGTAGTCATAGGTTTCCTATCCTTGCTAACATTGCTCGTGATGTTTTTGTCATTCCTATATCCACAGTTGCTTCTGAATCTGCTTTTAGTACCGGTGGTCGTGTGCTTGATGCATATAGAAGTCCTTTAACTCCTAAGATTGTGCAAGCCCTTATTTGTGCTCAAGATTGGCTACGAGGATCTTCTCTTTATGATCACTCTATTGAGGATGACTTAGTAGAGCTTGACCAAATCGATATAGGTAATAATACTTCATTTTCTGTAGTATTATTTTTTATTGCTTTTAGTTCTTTATATGAAGCTTACTTTTATTATTTTTGTTTATATATTTTAGATTTGTCAAAAATTGCATTGGATCCCGTATTAGATTAATGCAAGCAAAGGTGCATGGATGATGGATGGATCATTTGAGGTAATTCTATTATTATAAACATTTACATTTTGGAGTATATGATATTAATTTATTCTTTTGTAAATTGTGACTAATAATGTTGCTCTCTTTAATGTGTTAGGGCCTTAGGGAAATTACTAATGAAGAATATGCACCAAAGTTATGGGATTGGAGTAAGAGAGGTCTACCATGAAGAATATGGTATATTTGGCTTTGTTTTCTTGTAAAACTTTGTCTTTTTTTATTTGGTTTGGATTATTTGGATTTATTGTTGGTTATTTTCTTTAAGATGGTTGTGCTAATTTGGACCATTATTAACAATTATTGTAGACTTTTATGTTTTTATTTCATTGTGTAATTTGGACCATTATGGATAATGATGTGATTGTGAAACTGTGTATTTGGTTGTGTTTTTGGACTATTTGTATTGTGTAATGTGTTAGTTATTTATATTTGTTCCTTTATGTTTTTATTTCATTGTGTAATTTGGATTTTGGACCATTATGGATAATGTTGTGATTGTGAAACTTTTTATATTTGGTTGTGTATTTGGACTATTTGTATGGTGTAATGTGTGATCCTGAATTTCAAAAATTGTGAGAACATTTACTTTTGTTTTCATTTTTTGTACCAGCATAAGAAAGCTTTTAAAACATCTACCAAGTTTATATGTATTTGATATAAAGCAAAGCCTAAAGGTAAAAGGAGCACAAACTTCTCAGTGGCAGGCAAGAGGGCATGGGGCTAGCTCTGCTTTGCAACTCATTTAGTTATAGGTTTTCAAGAAGCAAAGCTAATTTCTAGGAGAAAATAAATGCAGAGCCAGTTTTAACTTTTATGCCTACCAGGCAATTTAAAAGGCGAGCATCTTTATGAATTAAACGGAAAGAAACTAAACCAAGCAATAAATACGTATTGGATGCACAATTTTTGAAATTCAGAAAATGAAAACAAAAGTAAATGTTCTCACAACAATTGTGTAAACTATAATGTGTTGGTTGTTTATATTTGTTTATTTTATTTAATTTTATGTTTTTAACTTAGTAAATTTATGAATAATATTAGTTATTTATCTTTGTTTTGTGAAGTTTTATTCATTTATTTGGGTAACATGTTGTGAATCTTGTAGGAGATATTTACAAAAACAAGTTTATATTGTATACTTTTATATATTTATTTACCAAAGCTTTAAATTCGGTTTTAACCTTGCAAAACCGAACCGACCTAATCAATTCGGTTTGGTTCGGTTCGGTTTCGGTTTTGTGCCTAAAGGGATCGATTTTTTCGGTTTTCGGTTTTGTGAACTGAAACCGACTGAACCGACCGATTGCTCACTCCTAAGTATTAGCACTCCCACGACGCCCGTTAAAAAACGATACCATAATAATCATGTGTCATCCTTTGATTTTAATGAAATGATCTTAATTTAATATTTAAAATTAATTTCTATTTTTATTGCAATTTTTTAAACATATTTATCATTTATTAAAATCATTTTTTATTTTTGAAAAAAAGGTTAGATTTTATTTATTGAAAGTGAGTATGAACCCTTTTGTATTGAATAATTAAATCAAATACTCCAATACTTTTGGCAGCATTTGAAATAATTTTCCTCACCTAGAGATTTCTTAAGAATCACTACTTGTGACTTCAATAGAATCTCATCCTTGGTAGAGCTTACATTATTTGTATAATTGATCGAAGATTATCATATATATTAAAATAAGTTTTATTTTGAAAATAAACATGAACCCCTTTTTATTGAAAAATTAAATCAAATATTCCAATACTTTTGGCAACGTTTGAAATAATTCTCATCACCTAGAGATTTCTAAAGAATCACTACTTGTGACTTCTATAGAATCTCATCCTCGGTAGGTTCACGTTTATTTGGAAATTAAGTGAATGCATATGATGCAAATAAATAATATATGATGCAAATAAATTTTTAATTTAAAATTTCATTATTTATTTGTTGATTTATTTATATTTCTTTGTTTTTTTTTTAAAAAAAACTTATTCATATTTTTTTAAATAAAAATTTAAATTATTGAAAAATCATACTAAATATTCCAATACTTTTGGCAACATTTAGTACAACTCTTCTCACCTAGGGATCAGTTAGGGATCAGTTAGGAATCACTACCCATGACTTCTATAACATCCCATCATCGGACATTCATTTAATTGAATTTAAATTTCATCATTTATTTATTTAATTTTCTTTGTTTAAAAAAAACTTATTTGTTTTCATTTTTAATTTAAACTATTGAAAAATCATACTAAATATTCCAATACTTTTGGCAACATTTAGTACGACTCTTCTCACTTATGGATCAGTTAGGAATCACTACTTATGACTTCTGTAACATCCCATCATCGGACAATTATTTAATTATTAAATTTAAAATTTCATTATTTATTTAGATTAAAATAAAAAAACATTTATTTTATTATTATTTTTATTTTTTTATGAAAATATATTGAGAATATCTAAAATAAATTATTTAATAAAACAAACAAATAAATAAATAAATAATAAATAATAAGTAAAAATTTTTACCCAAACAAAATTAGGCTTGAAACACAAATAAGCCTTCAAGAAGCCCAAAAATCGAGCCCAACTGCAAGGCCCAATCCTGCCAGTGGAAGCGGGTCGCGAAACAGGTCGGGTCGGCCGGCGTGCGGGTTAGGTGAAGAAGGCTGGAGTCGAGTCGGGCGCGCGGATCCCCGGGTCGGGTCGGGTCAACGCACGAGTCAGCTCCCAAAACGGTGCGTTTTGCACCCTTATAAAAGACTACTTTTTTTTTCTTTACTCATTTTCATTGGTTTTTCAGAAAAAAACTCCTAAAAATCTCAAAAAATTATCTCAGCCCCTCAGCCCTTCCAAACGACAACCACCGCGTCGGTCGCCGTGCACCGCCGCACTCCGGTCATCAGAAGCCTTCCCGTAAGCCCTAAAACACTCCACTCCTCCCCCTCTACTCCGATCTGAGCTTCGTATCTCTTACAAACAACCCTGACCTCACAGATCTAGCCCTCCGAAAACCATTTCACCTTTCTTTTTTTCTTTTTTTTTTTGTTTGTGTTTGATCTTTCTGGTTGATGGTTCGGTTGTGGTTGTGGTATTATATTGTTGTTGTTTTTCTTTCTTTTTTGCAGGTATTAGATCTAGGGTTTCCAGATTTGAGATCCTAAGGGTCTCGGTTCTAGGGTTTTCGGATTAGGGGTTTCTGGGATGGTGGTTTGGTGAGGGCTGTGGGTAGGGAGGAGGGCTTGGATGATGGTTTGTGATCAGGGGTGGTTCGGTGATGGTGGTGGTGGTTTCGGGTGATGGCTTGGATGGCTGTGAGTGGAGAATTTTTGGGGCTTCAATGATGATGGCAATGATAGTTTTTGGTGTCTCGATGGTGGTGTTGGCCGAGAAGGTTGATGGTGTCGAAGTTGGGTGGTGGAGACGAGGGTGGCTCAGGTGGATGTGAGTGGAGGAGTCTGTGTTGTCGAGCCAGAAAAGAAGAGCAAAAAATGGCCCTCTTCGCAGTGACCGGATGGGTTTTTAGAGGGGAGTAAGGCTGGACTGGGGTTGGTGGAGATGGGACGGATGATAGAGTTGGTGATCGGCTTCTGGGAAGGCCGTGGCGAGGTCAGTGACAACCTGACGGGACGGGGCTGGCAAGGGTTGGTAGCGGTAGATTGGACAACAAAAAACAAAATAATAATAATAATAATAATAATAATAATAATAATAATAATAAAAAATAATAATAATAACAAACCAAATAATAAAAATAAAAATAAATACAAATATATAATAATAATAATAATAATAATAATAATAATAATAATAATAATAACAAAAATGGGACAAAATTAGATGTCAACATCTCTCCTTTTCTTTTTAAACTATATTTTCATCACCTTATTATTTTCAACAAGAATTTCCTTTTATTTCTTCCACTCTCTTTTTTTTTCTTCTTTCTTTTTTCTTTTTTTTCTTTTTTTCTTTTTCTTCTTTTTTTCTTTTCTTTCTTTCTTTTCCTTCTTTTTCTTCTTTTTTTGAACAAATTTTCCTCTCTTTTTTAATCAATTTTTTTCAATCCAAAATCTCCTATATTCACCTCTTTTCAATGTTTGGTTGATGCAATGATCACTAATGCAAATGCAATATCAACAATACGAATGTAAATTTCTTTATCAATGAATAACCAACTATTATGATGCAAATACAGACGACTTCTATCATGATGCAAATGCAAATGAATTCTATCAAGATGCAAATGCAAATGTTTCCTGCGAATGTGCACTGTAAAGATGCAAATGCAATTATCCAAAATTTTCTTTCAATTTTCTCTTCTTGTTGACGAAAACTTTTTCATTTCTGATTTCTCATCTATTTTACCCTAAACTATTTATCTCATCACTTGAAGCCATTTTTTACTTGGGCAACAAAGGTTGCCCCAAGACAATTGTCACATTTTCATTTACTATTACATTTTAAAACATCATAAGAATTCATTTTGCAATCAAAATTTTTTCTAACAAGAATTGCCCCAAAACGACACAAGAAATTCTTTGCCCCACAATAATTATCAAATTTCCCTATTTAATCAGCAATAAAAATAAAAAATTAGAACAAAATTGCCCCACATAACAATGATTAAAGGCAGTTAAACACAAATATAACCAAGAATTATGACATTTGAGTCTCTTGAAGATTGGTGATCACTATTTAGGTGGGTGTGGGGGGAAGGTAATTTGTTCTCATCAAATGGATCAGGTGGTTTCACACATCAATGTTTTGGTTTAGAAAGAAAGGCTTACAACTTGGTAGAAAAGGAGATGAATGTTCCTTCATCTAGGCTCACAAATAAATCACAAGTTTTTCAAAAAAATGAATTTCTTGCAAACCACGGTTTTGCAAAAAAGGTTTATCTTGAAATGCAGACAAAATTTGACACTTTTTAAATTCCAAATTATGTATTTTGATAGTTGTCAAAACTAGCTGTAATGGGCCAAAGCTTTTGATGGGTTATTTGGGAATGGAGAGTAGGTTCAAAGTTCTATATGAATCCCTTTGATGGATCGTCAAAATGGCCATTGTTGATTCCCTTAAGAGTCTTGGATGCTCATGGGTCTCAAAATTATTTAGCAATGTCACTTCTTGTTTGACCTTGCCAGCACCATGACCTCACAAATATTTTTGTTTTGGCTCTAGACTGCCCCTTTTGAGGTTTTCACCATAAAGCTTAATTCTTTTTTTTCTTTTGTGATTGTTCCATCATGCACTTAAGAATTCAAAATTTATCCAAAATTGGTTGTGAGGATTCTTGAAGGATAATCCTGGCTTAGAGATGAGCCAAGTGCCCCATTGGTTATGATAATTTATCAAGTAAAAATCTCTTCAGTTTAAGTATCCATGTTTGATCGGAATGGACTTTTCAAGATACGTAATGTAGGCCAAGTTTCGGGGTTCTGAAAGAATGGATAATAAGGCCCAAAAATGTGTTTAAGGGTGATCAACCAAGGATCATTTAGTATAATGTGAAGACTTATTCAAGTCATTTATTCCTTTATTTCTTATCCCGCCACTCTTTCATTCCATCTTCTCTCTTTTTTTTTGCAATTTCTTTTTTCTCCTTCATTTTTTCACCTCTTTTTTTTTTTTACTTTATGGAGTGAAATCAAAATCTATAAAGCTAATTCACCTCACATTTACCCCTTAACATGATAAACCATTTTGACTTAGAATTGGGACCAGTCATTTGTACTCTTGGAGAAGGTTTTTGTATATATGCCCCCCAATGTGGAGGGTGATCCTTGGTTAAGGTTTATTTAGAAAGAATTTATAATGCTCAAAGAAGGTAGCAAATGGATAAATTTCAGATTAGTGAAAAGGATGATGAAAGATGGTCATTTGTCATTTCAAACATGGTCACTTAAATTGACAAAAATTTTCTTGAGTAAAAAAAAAGTCAAATATTTGTCTTTCTGTTGTTGTTTTTTTTTTGGTTTTTCAAGATGGAATTTCTTGGATATTTTCAAATTTTGGTTCTTCTTCTTCTTCTTCTTCTTCTCTCTCTCTCTCTCTCTCTTTCTCTCTCTCTCTTTTTTGTGTTATTTGGAATCATTCGAATATCTTGAGTGCATGATATCACAATCGATTTTTCTTTTTCATTTTTTTTGTTTCATTTTTTCCTTTTTTTTGTTTGCTTTTTGCTTTTTTTTTCTACAACTCATGCGGCAACAAAACATTGCTACAAAATGTCCACAAGCCAGTGAAAACTGTTAGAACTGACATATTTAACTTTGGGTTGCTCATGGTGTTTTTACCAAGAGAGGAAAAAGGTATTGCATTATTTGGGCAAGTCAAGGGTATGGTACTTTGTCGTCCTCATTTTTGGTTTCAGTCACATGAATGAATCAAAGACTCAGAAATGGCCTAAGGAATCTCATGTTCTGTGGTTTTCCAAACAGATTCGGGTAATTCTGACAAGTATGATGCTCCTGTGGCCATTGATAGAAAGGAGTGGTTTCTAGCATAGTTTTGACACATATCAAATTACCAAAATTCAAATTTTAAAAGAGTATCATGCTTGATTTTTCAAGGAATCCAAAAATGAATTTTATCAAATTGATCATTTCATTGTTCATTGCCTAGGTAAAGGTCATTATACTTTGATGGCATATTGTGACCTGGTAAACATGGATCATGAAGTTTGCACTTATCTTCCTCAAATGCATGAAGGCTTTATAAGAGATTTAGGGCATGAAAACAATTGGAGAAGATAGTTGATAGGATGAATTTTTCTGATAATGATAACTAATTTTTTCAAAACTCTCTTCAATCTTTCTTTATTTTGTCATTTTGTTCAACTTCTTTGATCATTTGGTTTAGTCATGTGAAGCTTTATTTGAATTAATAAAAAATGCGACTTCTTTATAAAAAGAATCAATCAATGCCATTTATATATATCAAATACAATTTTTCCCCTAATAAAAATGTACATGACAAATAAAACCAAAGAGTGTATAAGAGAAATCAATCATCCTAATCATATCGTAAAAGAAGAAAAGAATGTATATGTGTTCCTTATAGACTTCTATTATATTTACAAAAAAATCTATTTCCAACAATTAATGGCATAACGAAGTAAAAATACATAAAAATTTTTGTTGAAAATTCCCTCCTGTTTGACAACTTTACATATCAACTTGAAAAATCAAATCTGAAACATGTAGAAATGACAAGTTAAAAAATCAAAGAATCATTTTATGCCCCACAAAATGTTCCGAAAAGTTTCCTTTTTCATAAAAATCAGAAAAAATTTCTTCTACCCTGAAATGCGATGAGAAACGCATGAGATATTGCATGAAATGTAACGTGTGCCCCTTGCAAATATGATGAAGATCTGACCTCTTTTTTTTTTAACTTGACTTGCATGATGATAAAATAAACACAACATGTTAATGAATGTGTGGACATCATGTATGCAATGATGACAAATGAACTAGATGACATGAAGTAAAATGATGTGAAATGCAAAAATGTTTAAGAAACTGGGTTTCTGTATAGACAACGCCTAAACAATAACAATTTTTTTTTGCCAAGAGAGAAAAAAAGACAAATATAACTCCTAACTAAACCTAAAAATTTTCTTATTTTTCTTCTTAAAACATTTTTTCCTTTTTTACCATACATTTTTTACTTAATTTTCCTTTTACCTGACCATTTGCACATAACCATTTTCACATTTCCTACGAGACTTTTATTGTACCCAAAAATTTATTTCTTTTGCATTCTTTTTCAATATCAAATTATTCTTGAAATTATACACCAAACAAATTCAAGGAAAACTTTTGTTGACTTTTTGTTTTCCTTTATTCAAAAAATTTCTTGCAATAAGAAGATTAAAAACAATTTTTGTTTTTATTTTCAAACCATTTTTCAATTATTTTTCACAAGCATTTTACCATTTTCATTAAACTTCCTAGACAGCCAAAAATATTTTACATGTCAAACTATTCTTTGAAAATTCTATAAAAAAAATTTACTCATCTTTTTTCTTCAATATTTTGACTTTAAAAAGAAAGGAAGAATTATTTCTCATTTATTCTCTTATTTTTTTCTGACTCTCTTTTTTTTTTGAAGAAAGATTATTTCATTTCCCACTCAATTTCTTTTACTTTTCTTTCCTATGCCTTTATCTTAAGAAATTTTTCCAAGAATAATAAAGAATAAAGAAATTTTAAAAAAAAAACCTTAATTGAATTTCTTCTTATTATTTTTAATGAAAGAGACAAAAATCTTATTTTTCTCAACTATTTTTTTAACAAATTATTTCATTTTTTCTATTATAAAAAGAAAAGTTTGTGCATTTTTCATCATTTCATATTTTCCTTTTAAAGAAAAGAAATTAAACCCTTTTTTTTTACTTTTGTAAATATAAAAATATCTTGTAACCAAGTATACATAAACCTATTTTCTTCCTCTTGTTTTGGAGAATGTATTTTTATTAGTTCCTATTTCTATAGACCTATATTTACAAAAAATAAAATTCCCTCCTTAAAAATATGAAGAATTATTTGCATTTTTAAAAGAAAGTTACATATTTATTCTATTGTTTTTATCACACATCTTTATTTTTTCAAAAATAAGTGGTTTTTTTTACAAGATCTTTTATAAAGAAAATATATTTTTTCCATTTTTATTTTACAAAAATTTCCTTTTTTAGAAAAAATCAAAGACTTGAATTATATACAATTCAAATCAAAATCGATTGTACCTTTATTATTGACATGAGAAAATGGGTCGAATAGTGTTCCCTCGTGTCCTAAATTTGGGATAATTTCTACAAAAATTAGACATGGCTCTACCTAAGGCTAGCCTCTTAGGTTTTTCTATATGCTGAGCTTGGTTTTCAAAATCTAAAGGTTCTCAAATTATACCTCATTATCGTCCACACTGGACTAGTAAGATTTGATTTGAGTGAGAGTATTTCGATTGCCATTGCGAAAGTGATTACGTCACGAGAGCAAAGGTACTCTACTCCCTCCTAAGAAGGACGGAACCCAGGTATAGAGCTCATGTTATGCAAATGCAAGTGCAAGTGTGTGTATGAAGGAACACGTCAGACTCAAATTAAATTATTTTCTCTATCTCAAATGCCTCAACAATTTATTAACAACAAGTATATACAAATATAAAACATAAAATAAATAACATAAAATGCAAATGCAAACAAAATTATTTTCAAAATCCAAGTGAATTAAGTTTAAATATCATTCAAGGCTATTAAATTAAAACTTTGGATAACACAAGATTAATGAATGGCTTGACCCTTAAAAAGCGTCCCCAGTGGAGTCGCCAAGCTGTCGTAACGATTTCGCGCTCGACGATTTTGAAAATATTTAAAAACAAAGGGAGTCGCCACCAATCTTTTTTTTACTAAGTGTGATTGGCCATCTAAAAACATTTATCTTTTTAACAAAATCTCCAAAATTAATTAAGTTTTATTAAAAAGATAATTTTTGGCCTGCGAAAACAAAAATTGGGTTTGGGAGTACGGTTACGCGTGGGGAAGGATTAGCACCCTCACGACGCTCGTTAAAAAACGGTATCATAATAAACATGTGTTATCCTTTAGTTTCAATAAAATGGTCTTAATTTAATATTTAAAAACAATTCCTATTTTATTGCAATCAATTTTATTCTTCAAAGTCATTTTTTTATTTGTAAAAAAAATCATTTTGTTTTATTTTAAAAGGTTAAATTTTATTTTCTTTGAAATTGAATGTGAATTTCTTTGTATTGAAAAATTAAATCAAATAACTCCAATACTTTTGACAGTATTTGAAATAATTTTCCTCACCTAGAGATTTCTTAAGAATCACTACTTGTGACTTCTACAAAATCTCATCCTCGGAAGATTCAAATTTTAGTTTTTTGTAGTTACCATGGATGCATATAATGCAAACAAATAATATATGATGCAAATGAATTTTTAATTTTAAATTTCATTATTTATTTGTTAATTTACTTTTTTTAAAAAAAAACTTATTTATTTTCATTTTTAACAAAAAAATTTAAATTATTGAAGAATCATACTAAATGTTCCAATACTTTTGACAACATTTAATACGACTCTTCTCACCAAGAGATCAGTTAGGAATCATTACTTATGACTTCCGTAACATCCCATCATCGGACAAATATTTAATTAAATTTAAATTTTATTATTTATTTCTCTTTTCCATTTTCTTTTAAAAAATTATTTATTTTTATGTTTAATCAAAAAATTAAATTATTGAAAAATCATACTAAATATTCCAATACTTTTGGCAACATTTAGTACGACTCTTCTTACCTAAGGATCAATTAGGAATCATTACTTGTGACTTTCGTAACATCCCATCATCGGAAACTTATTCATTTTAGATTTAAATTTAATTTTTTATTTATTTAGATGAAAAAACATTTATTTTTATTTTTTTTTGATTGCCATGAAAATATATTAAAAGCACAGATAATAATATTTTTTTTAATTTTTAATTAACAAAACAAATAAATACTAAATAAATAAATAATAAACAAATGAGAAAAGAAAGAAAAAAATTTATCAAAATAGATTTGGGCTTGGACCCAAAGAAAGCCTTCAAAAGAGCCCAAAAACTGAGCCAAAAAGCAAAGCCCAAATCTGCCGGCGGAAGCGGGTCACGGAGTTGGATCCTGGAGTCAGGTCGGGTGTGCACGCGGGTCTTTCCCTCCTCAGCTGGCCGGGCGCACGGATCTCGGGTCGGATCCGGGTCCACTCGCGGGTCGCTTCCTCTTTTTTTTTTCGGCTATAAAATCACCCCTTTTTTTTTCTTAATTCATTTTCACCCTTTTTTACCAAAAAAAACTTCAGAGCTTTGAAGCCCTCCGCCCAGGCGATTTTCGGCCACCGCTGGACCGCCGTGTGCTGCCGTTGGCCGTCGTCACCGATGGCCGAAAGGGGAAAAGCTTATAGCTTTCCGAAACCTCTCTTCCTCTCCTTTCCGTTTCTGGCCATCTCTTCCTCCAAAAATAACCCTAACCTTGCAGATCTGGCTTCACCGAAAGCCTCCTTCCTTTTTTTGTTTATTTTTTGCTTTTTTGTATTTGTTTTTTAAATCTGGTGTTGGTTTGGTTGTGGCTTGTTGTTTCTGGTTTTGTGTTTTGTAGGTATCCGGGAGTCGGTTTTAGATCTAGGTTTTGGGGTTTCGAGTGGCGAGGTCGTTAGGGTTTGGGTACTGGTGGTTTGGGTTTCTATTGGAGATGTGTGTGGCTTTGGTGGTGGCTGACTTGGCTTCGATGGTGGCTGGTGGGGGCAATGGTGGTGATGATGGCGATGTGTGGTGAATGGGATCTGAGATGGCTTTTGGGGGAAGGGATCTCGATGGTGAGGGTTGAAAATGGTGAGCCGAGGATTGAGGGAGGGTTTTTTTTTGCCCCCTTGCTGTGTGTGGATGATTTGGCTTTTAGAGGGAAGGAGTAGGCAGAGGCTGACCGGCGGGGATGGGACGGCCTGGGGAGAAAGACTTAGGCGACTGGCAGACTGGTTGATGGACAGAAAAATAAAAATAAAAATAAAAATAATAATATAAAAGTAATAATAATAATATAAATAATAATAATAATAAAAACAAATAATAAAAATAAAAACAAATACAAATAATAATAATAATAATAACAATAATAATAATAATAATAATAATAATAATAATAATAATAATAATAATAATAATAATAATAACAAAAATGAGACAAAATTAGATGTCAACAATTATGGCTACCATTTTTTTTTTTTGCTCAGCCAAGATAATTTCATTGATAATAAGAATTTCAACTAATAAATCCCTGCACAGCTACTACCATTTAAATCTATAATATTTCATAATAATAATTTAATTTGAAAATATATAAAATTACTATGTTCAATACAAAGATCGTGGCCTATTTAGAATTAAACTACACTTAAGATAAAACCCATAGTTTTTTTTATTATTGTGCATGAATCTCAAAAGACAAAACACCATATACAAAAGATTATGATTCAAACCATAAACCATAGTTAAATTTATTCAAACAGTAAATGCATATCATAAATAACTAAAATCATTTTTTACGTACACGAATCCTAGAAGAAAAAACATGAAGTTACAAAAAACTACGCTTGAATACAGTAACCGTAGTTTATTACCGTAGTCTATTAATAAGTAAAATCGTAGTTAAATTTATTTGAACAACAAATTATCTTTTCATAAATGATTTAGTAGTAGCTTTGCTTGAAAGTCAAATGTTTTGTCAACATATTTGAATATTGAAAAACAAGACATTGAGCCTTGATCCACAAAATACTACGTTTCAAACAAAAAATTGTAATCTATTTATATACTTTTAATCTATTTAAATCTTGGAAGACAAAGCATTGAGCATTGAGCTAAAAAAAGACTACATTTGAAACTAAAAACTATACTTTATTTATATACTTTAATATATTTGAATCATAAAAGATGAAACATTAAGCTTAGGCACATAAAATCTGAAAAAATTATAAAATTTTAAAATCATAGTTAAAGATATTAGACTAAGCCCGTTTTCAGTAACTATATATATTATAGATTACGATTTAATATTAACCGTAATTTTTAGTATAAAGAAATGCCCATTTAAATAAAAGTAGATTTTGATTAAAGTCATAAATGTAATTTATATATACTTAATCTCATTTCAGAAGCACGATAACTTAAAAAAAAAAGAAAATAAATATAAACTAACAGTACGTTTATATTTATATCGTAGTTAGATCTATAATGTCTATTAGTTGAAAATGAGATAAGACTAAACATCGTAATTAAAGATGTTAGACTATGTACACTTTCAATATCAGTAATTATTGTTTTTACATAATCGTAATTTGCGTTTTTTTTAGTAGTGTTAGAATTTTTTCTAACAATTGAATATCAAAATAAAGAATAGGCAAAAGAGTCTAAAAAGCATCCCAGTAATAATGAGTTCCACAATTGAGCCCTTATATTTTTTTCGTAATCAATTGAGCTATTATATTTTCAATTTTACTTTATTGAGCCCTTTTGTGAATGGAAATTGTTAAGTCTGTTATTTTTTTGGCCACATGTACTGTACGGATTTAGCGATTTTCATCTACAAAAGAGCTTAATTGAGTGAAAATTGAAATATAAAAGCTTAATTGATTGTGAAAAAATTAAGAGTTCAATTACAGAAACCATTATTTTTTGAGGGTTTTTTTTGACGCTTTAGCCTAAAGAATATATATAGTATGAGACGGAGAAAGCATATATTATAATTTATTTAGATAAAGTCTCGATACGTTAAGTGCTATATATACTATCTTTAATTCATTCTTATGATTAATTCCTCCAGAGGAAAGTCCCAACCACATCTCACAACTTTCTTGGACAAGGTTTTTTTTTTTTCTCTTAGTACTATTTCTCCATGTCTCTCCTTGCAATGCAAGTAATATACACAGATACATAAATACATATATAGTAATGATAGATGCATTTAATACGACTATCCTTTCCATTCTTTCTTAGGGGAAAATTAAGATGATTAATTATATAAACCTAGCTAGGTTAGTTGGCAAATTCATAACTATTTTCCAATCAAACACAAAACCCTCCATCTTAAAGTTTTAGGGGAAATTTCTTTTGTTTATATTTTTAGGGAAGCTAATTTCTTTACTGGCCACTTAGTTAAATCTGGAGTTTGTAGAAAATCAGACTTGATTGCCTGGATGTAAACTTTCCTTCTTAATTATTTTCTCTTACCTTTCAAATATAAAAAGTTCATCACATTTCCTCAAGTAGTATAAAATCTAGACTAATTTTAGTAAAACTAACAATATTTGAAAGAGAATCTGAAATCTTTGACAAGCACTCTATTCTTTGCATAAATGTAAGAATATGGATTTGTTTTAGTGCTTTTTGGCATCGTTGTTATTATAATCAGATAGCTCTTAATTTTAGCTAAATGTTTAACTTAATAAAAACAGATTAAGGGTTCAAAAATTATGTTGTTTCCCTCCTTTTAATACTTGGCGTCCGAAATTAGCTCATTGGGAACTTGGGTTAAATTTCTCTCCTTTTGACCAACATCTATTTTCCTTGAATATACCGGTTCAGCCACTAGATTATGATAGAGGCACAATTATACTAAATCTGTTGGTATCTATGAATAATTAACTTAATCGAACTTGATTATGAATTTGGCTACAAATTAAAATGGAGAATACTGCAGCGACGATTTTAATAAGAAGACTTGATTATTTACATATCATCAATTTATAACGATTTTTTTAAGTATCTAGTCGTGTTAATATATAAGCTGAGGTGTCAACATTGGAAAGTTGGTTAATTGTATAGAGAATTATAGTGAAAACTATGGGGTAGCTAACACTAATAAATTGAGATCTATCGTCTAATTAACATGTTTCACAAGGAGGAATAGACAAAGAAATTCATGGCGAAGTAGGGATTGATGCAAAAGAGGTGAGACTCGAGTTATGTTTTAGCTAGCACTATGGCCTGACTAACATTGCATTTATTTTGATAAATGATGAACAACAAATTCCAAAAATAGCTAGACTTTTGCTTTTCACTATTGACTTATTGTCTAAGATAGGTTGAACCTTTCCCAAGATGAACAAATATATATATATATATATATATATATACATTTAATATTATTATTCAATATACTGTCAGTAAAATTTTTAAATTTCACAAGCAAAATTAGGACACGTACTTTTTAAGAAATATTAACAAATTAAAAATAAATAAATAAATGTATGTGTCACCACCTTAACTCAGTTTATGCAATTTAAAAACTTCATTGGCAGTGAATTGAATAATAATCCATATATTTAATACGTAAGTATGTAACATTTTTCCCAATCTCATATATGCAATAGACATATGAATAATGGTCATTAGTCATTATAGTGGAAACTTGATAAGTAGTAATGAGCCAGATAAAATTAATCGATAAAATCCTTAGTTTTTAACAATTATATCAAGAATTTGAGAAATAATATGGCTTAAACATTAGATATAATAAAATAATCATATGCATTGTTATGGTATACTTTAATTTCTCATATAAATAAGATTAAAAATTTTTCTTGAGAAAAAACATTTGTTTCTTTTCTATAATACAATCACAGATATTCTGAATTTTTTTAAGCTTAAGCTTTTTTTCGCGATAATTTTAAGGGTTCAAAAAGAAAAGAAATTCATTGTAAAACAAAAAGTGAAACCCATTGCATATCTCAGCAAGTAGTAGAAATTAGTAGATAATTATGCTCAAATTACGGCTATCTCCCTTGCAAATGCAATTACAAATATAAAAAAAATAACTTTAAAAGAAATATAAAAAAACATGATCAAGGTTAAAAAGATCCTTAAAGCAAATGCTTTGCCGTGGTGAAACAGGGTTGAAAATTTTACATTTTTAGGTTACATTTTAGTACACTTGTTTCTGAAAGAAAAAGTAATTAATTAAATAGAGATTGGAATGCTTGTGATGGAAGAAATAGGACCAAACAAAGATTCCTAATTTATTGTTGCACATGCAACAATTAATAGCCCCAGCCTCATTTGCTTTATTTGTTGGGCAATCAGAGGACACAGGCTGTGGAAGAATTTTGTTTTTTCCCCAACTCACTGAGCCATCAAAACAAGTACACATGAAAGAATGACTAGGTAATTCCTTGTCGTTTCTTGAAAGAGAGTATTGGTTTTGGTATGGGTCATTTTCATTCAATATAATAATATAAAATAAATTAAAAAAAATAATTTAGAAAAAAGATTTATTGTTTTCCATATCATAGGGAATTTTACAGAGGCATGCACTATCCTTTTCCATACTAAAAATGCCCCAAAACATCAAGAAAAGGAGTGTGGATTTTTACAGTAAGTCATAAACTTCTCACCTGAATTAACTCTTCCTCTTTGTTCTATTATTTTTCCTTTACATTTTCTTCTTTCACCCATAAAGCCAACACACCTTCAAATGGCCTAAGATTACTATATTTAAGAAACATAAATAGATAGAAGTGAGTATTATAAACAAGAGAAAAAAGCATTCTCCTTTATAGCTTCCTTTTACTTCATTTCTATGAACATTGGCAATAGGAACTAATTAACTTTGTTACCTTGTTCATAAAGAACAACTTGAGTCCTATAAAAAACAGAAAAGATAAGAGGTGGGACACCAGAATGCCAATGGAGTTTGCAAATGTCAAAAGATTCACTTTAAACCTAGCTAAAGGTTAAAATTCATTACATGAAAAATCATGAATTTAAATTAGGTAATCATGAATTTGGCCCACCCCAAGTCACATATAATAAGAAACAAACAAATTAGTATTATTTTTTATTTGGTTAAACTGAACTTTTGCTACAAGAGGATATAATTAAACTTCCAAGCTTCCTGTCATCCATGCATGATTAAATTACTCCTTAAATTCTACCTAACTTGAAAAAATTTGGATCCAATTAAGCTTATGTGAAAAGAAAATCAAAAAATAAATGTTGAGAAACCCTAGCTATCAATAAAAATAAACAAGTACTTAATTTCTTATTTCACCTTGATGAACTTGCATTAAAGCCTTTAAATTGATAGCAATATTGAAAGTAGCTAGATTAAAAAGAATGGGCTTCATTCCAAATTTGGTCACTCTTCATAAAAATCAACCCTATCTTCATCTATACGTGTGTTTATGTGTTGTGTGTGTGTGTGTGTGAGTGGACATTGTTATATCATTTAGCATTCCACTTTATACAAAGTAGATGCGGTGAAGAAGATCAAAAAACAACTTTTAAACCAAAAAAGGTAGTGAAACAAACTATACAATGTACCCCATTATACAAGAAAATAGGCTGTCTATTAAGACACTACTAGCCCCCACATAGCCTTCCTTCTCTTCATGGCAACCCCCATGAAAGAAAGTCCACTTGTTTACTCAAAATTGAAGGAAGCTTATTTCCATACTTCTTTTTTCCCTTTCCCCTTCACTCGAGAATCTTTATCAAGTTTTTGTTTTGGCCAAATCTTTATCATGTTGACACCCAAGAAGTTTTACATCTTTTGGTAGCATATCCTTATTTCTTGCCTTTGTTAGGGCACATCCCCCACATGGGGAAGCTACTGATGGTGTTCCTTTGCCAGGACATAGTCCATGCATTTTCAAAAAAAGTCAAACTTTAACGAATTTCAGCGTACCGTCTAAAATTTCTCAAAGTATTTCATCAGTCATTTTTTTAGATGACCAATTAACTATTGTACTGTGTGATCTTTTTTGAAATCATATAAGCACATTCACTCCATCTTTGAGTTGTTTGTGATTCTATATTCGAATTAAACACTGAGTTGTATGTGATTTTATGTTCGAATTAGACATCTCCACTTTTTAATTACCAATCGATTTTAATTAAGTTAGATGTTTAGGACCATGTCAAAGCCCGGTACGTATACTTCTTGTTATTCTACGTGGTTAAGTGCTGCTAATCAGAACTCATGTGAGATATATTCTATTATTTAACCAAGATGAAGAGTCGAGATTATATAAAAACAAAAATAAATGAAGAGAATATATACATTCACTTGCCGACGGGTTGATTTTCTATAACTTTTACATTGCTTAGAAAACGAAGGATTGAACGATTCATAGTATCGAGGGAAAAGAAAGGATGATTCATGATAGTGATGTGTGTGGTCCTTGAAAACCAGCGTGAATAACGGACCATGGTTTTCACATTTATATTCAGCATTTGACTATTAATTCTTTTTTGAAATAATGATGCTACGACTGTAAGACGTGGATAATTATAGAGGTTGCTTGCAAGATGACATGCGCCTGTCATCACCCTTAATTATTGCTAATCACTTCATTAGAGAAGTCATAAGCTAAATCATCATTCTCAAAAAAAAAAAAAAGCTGAATCATCATTCTCATGATGGCACCTCTGCAATTCTCCGCTGATCTTGGAGTGTCTTAATTTCCCAGCCTTTTTTGTTCCATAATTATAGCTAGTAGAAACCCTTTGTATACAAAATTTCTATGAAAAACTGACTTGATGCTGACATATTTCTTCTATGAGTTAATTTGTATCATAAATTGGCCATGACATTACATATTTGTCCGATGCAGTAATATTTTTTGATATAACGGAAGCTTTTAGTTCAAGAAAATTTGAGATTCGAGTGTCAAATTGTAGAATTTTTTTTATTCAATGATATTTGTTAATGAAGGCCTAATTTGGCCTCCACCACACCCTAAGTGCGGTGGAATCTTTGACAAAAAGACAAAAAAATTCACAAAAAAAGAAGTAAAATATTTTTTTGAATCTTTTGATTTTAATTTTTTTTATTATTTTATTAAAAAATTTATACCCATCGTGATCATTTCACTTTTTTTAATTTTACCGAAATCAATCACACCGTCCATTTAAACTAGCCCAAAGATTATACATCAATGGTTTTTTGGAATCCTACCACCATCCACACCCAATATTCTTTCAATGGTATTTAATATCATCTTCAAAAGATATCATGGGTTAATTATTATGGGTTTATAATAGTTTAGAGGATTCATTTTGAATGTACTATATTCCTTTAAGTTAATTCCTATCTCATTTAGTTAAACTTGGTTTATTTCTAATCACTTTGCAGTTCTCCACTTTTTATTTTTTTCATTGCTTTTCAGTTCGTTTTTCTTCATTGCTTACGAAGAGAATCAATTTGTTTCATTGACGTCTCCTTGTTTTTATCAAATCAATTGTGACAAACAGAGCCGTATGAGAAAAGAAAAAAGAAACAATTAGTCACCTTTTGAAGTTGTCTGAACTTTCCAACATTTCCTTGAGTGATAGGATATTCGAGCGTGACAGAAGAGTTGGGTTTCCGCATGCTCTGACAGAAATCCGGCATCGAAGGCTTTTGGCCAAAGCCAAAACATTAAACTTTAAAATGAGATGCTAATAGAACTTAAGTGGGGGCAAAATCAGACTTTTCTTAAATTTGTTTCAGTGACATTAATAATACAACACAATGGTCTTTTGTCGGATTTCTTTGCAATATATTTTTCATAGTTACATAAAAGAATATCCTTGTCGTCTCCCTTGAGTTGCTCGAGGATTGTATATTCGACATTCAATACAACTTTGGCAGCCACTTCAAAAAACATAATATGTAAGTTTAATTTCAAGCTCTATTTCCTGTTTTGAGACAGAGTACGCTATTGCACCTTCTTGCCTCATTTGTTGTTGGGCTTTTAGTTCTTCTAATGTTCCGAGACTCTCATACCATCCTTTCTGAAAATTGTAAAGAACAGCTGCCTGGAATGAGATGAAATGACTGCAAAGAATAATTATGGCCAATTACCAAAAAATTAATTCTTCCTAAAAGGCCTCAATTGACCAAACTCATGCTTTTGCAAAGAACAATCTAATATCAAGCGTCCTACTTTCTCCCTTTTATTTGCTTGTATCAACATCTAAGCAGAAATAATAGGCTGTTAAGTTTATACCAAACCAAGTCTCATCAGTTGATTTAGTCCCAATCCAGGACCACATGGATCAGAAAAATCAGAAAAAGAGAAGAGAAGTGCTATATTTTAAGCCCTTCGACCCCTTCAAGGTTATTATTATTATTATTATTATTATTATTATTAGTAGTAGTAGTAGAAGAAGAAAAAGAAGAAGAAGAAGAATGCAAGTCTTACCACAATGGCGTAATTCTTTTTTAATCACTTAATCAACATGTCACAATTCTTCTTTTAGTCACATGACTCAAAGGTTGTTGGCTCATGAGTTTATCCTTCTGAGAGCATACTTAATCTCTTACCATTTATCTCTCCATGGGCTTGTGAATCCTTCTCAAGTGACTCGGTTATATAATTATACGTTTAATACCTGAATCATATATTTGTAATCAAATATTCAATTTAATACCAATTCTAATATTCATTGTAATTCATATACGGAGTATGTTTATGATTTATAATTTGAAAAGGTTTTTTTTATATAACTACCTTAAAAACATGCTAAGAAAATACCCACAACAAAATTGTTAATAAATACATAAGTATAAAAATATGAACAATTATGTAAATAAATAATTAAATAAGTAACCATGAAACATATAATTACTGTATTTAGTAAATAATTAAATAAAATTCATATAAAAACTAATTATGTAAAACAAAAATAATCAAATAAATATTATTTTTGTTAATTCTCAATATTTGTTTTTGTAAATTTTTAATAATAATTACTTGATGTAAGAAACAAAATTTTTTATTCTTATTTATTTAATTAAATTTATAATTTCAAATATATTTTTAAAAAGTTCATTTTTTTATGCACTTACATTGAATTTTTTAATTTCACAAAAAGATTAAAAGTTTACTATTGACTTATTTTATATTTTTTTATATTTTTAATTTCTTAAAAATATGTGTCATTTCACTAATCACATGAATAAAATTTAAAAACTTCAGATATATAAGAGAGTTTTTCATTTTAAAATCAAGAAAAAGTAAAAAAGAACTTGGCATGTTAATTTAATCTTTCAATGCATATCCCCTAAACCTCAAAGTTCGAGCATTGTGGAGGAAAAATTAAAATTTATAGTAACTAGAATAATTCATGCACTGAAAGATATTACTATGCGAAAAGAGTGAGAACTGAGAAGAAACCCAATAGAACAACAGGCCTCAAAATGCAGTCTTGATTCGAATCGCGGCCCATTCTCGCTTCACAGCTGTGAACTCTTTGCGTTGAGCTCGAACAACGGCAGCCATAGCAGCAGTTGGCACATCATCACCGTGGAAGAAGAGTCGGAGACCTCTGAAGCAGCTACGTGGTGCATATTGAGACCCTTGGATGAGGAGGATTCAAACCCTTCCATTGAGCTCCTCCATATCCTCCACTTCTTCTTGGCCTTATCTCCCACTTTCTCCTGCGAAACCGACCACAACAACAACATCAATAATAAAAATAATAATAATAATCTGAAACCTAGCAGCCGGAAAAAGAAAGCCAGAAAAATAGTGTTCCTAGTTCTGGGTTTTAGCAAAATTACTTGGTTACTGAGATCTCGAAGTGGTTTCAAAGTTATAAATGATTTAAACCATTTTCCTTAGACACCCATTTTCAGGAATTGGAAGAAAGCTTCAATATGGTGGAAACAGAGCAGAAACAGAGCAAGTGAACTTAACAGGTCGAGAGAGAAGTGACTTTTGTTGCCTTTGTTCTTTAAGTATTTTATTCGGGAAGATCAAGTCTTCAATTTTCGAAGTTCGAAAACAAGTAGTATAATAGATTGTCTTAATGGATACATTGACATTTTGCGTTTGGATTTTGTCTGAAAGCTCCTCGTAAAATCCCATAACTTGGTCTTTATTTCTTAGCAGACCATGATACTGACTGACCAATTTCTATCCAAATTAGGATCTTATCTACAGAGAAATTTAGAAATATTTGATACTCACATGCAAATATTCTTACAAGTTGCAATAATGGCATGTTTGAGAAGCCATGCAAATGAAGGATTCCTTTGCTTCTTTTAATGGTTGTTGCCTAGGCCAGCTTTTCTGGTTTCTTTCTAGTAATTCTATCAAAACAACAATGAAATTCAAAAATAGTGTGTTAAACACGAAACATGTGATGCCATTAATTAGTTATTTGCAATTAAGCAGTAATCAAGCTCTCCCATGTTGCAGAAAAGTTGAAGCAGCAGAGTTTTGAGAGGGATTTGATAATAATCTGGGCAGCTATCTAGAATAATCGAAATGCTGACGTTGAGAAAGATGAAAAGAGGCAGAACAACAGGCAAGCTCAGGGAAGGAGTAGTCAAGTTCTTCGGTCAGTTAATGAACAAAAAAAGAAGTTCTTCTGTCAATTAAACAAAGTACTTTTAAACATGATACGGTAATACCACGCAAATAAAAGATACGAAAGTAAAATAGGTTTAAAGTTAATAAAAATGGTATATGAATATGACAAAACTTAAAAAATAAATTTTATATTTGATGTGTCGACACGAATTTTAACATAAAATTTTTATATTTTTCATGACTATACACAAATTAGCAGATCTACTATCAACTGATTTTTTCATCTTTAGTTTGCTCTAACCAAAGAAGAAACTAGATTAATAAGCAGGAATAACACTGGTGTTAGATGTGTGACGTCCAGCCTACATTAGTTATTAGAATCCTACTTTGAGTCAGGTAGAGATTTGTTTTTTTCTATATAAAGTATTGCATAAACAATTTGTAAAAGTAGTGAGAGAAGTTTTTTTTTTTGTGAGGCAACACAAGAGAAAAAAAGTAAGCTTTAGGCTTTGTGATATTTTTCTTGTTCTGTATAGAGAGCAAGGGGAGAGATAAGTTTGTATAACAATTGGATATTTTTTAGGTAGATTATCTTGATGAATCTAAAGAGGTAAACTTTATTGTTTTTAGGTCAAATGTTGGAATCTTGAGCTTTGGGCAAAAAGCCTAGGGTATTGAAACTTTGTGATTTGCTTATATCTCATAGTGGATTTTTATTCGGTTTGCCACGTGATTTTTCTCTCTACACTGGAGAGTTTTTCACGTTAAATTTAGGTGTTATTTTATTTACGTTTTATTGCCTACGTATTATTTGTGGCTTAGTAGCTTGATTTATTATTACTATTGGCTTGGAATATTGTTGTTAATTGTTGTTGGTATCGTTATTGTGACATTGCTTCCGTGTATTTATCGTTTGAGGCCCAACAATTGGTATTAGAGCTCAGGTTAGTGCCACGGGATCATGAAAGGAGATATTAGATCCACGATAAAATTGACAACTTCAGATTATTCAATTTGGAAGTCAATGATGGAAGATCATCTATATTGCAAAGATTTATATGAGCTAGTATTAGGTGATTCTGATAAGCCAACAAATATGAAAGATGATGAATGGAAAAAGTTAGGTAAGAAGACTTTGGGAACCATTAGAAGATGGGTAGACATTAGTGTTTTTCATCATGTTGCGAAGGAGACAAATGCTTCCCGTGTTTGGGAAAAATTAGTGTCGTAACGGCTTCACGCTCGACGAATTTTGAAAACGTTTAAAAACAAAAGGAGTTGCCACCAATCTTTTTTTGATTAGGTGTGATTGGCCACCTAAAAATGTTTATCTTTTTAACAAAATCTCAAAATTAATTAAGTTTTATTAAAAAAATAATTTTTGGTCTGCGAAAACAAAATCGGGTCCAGGAGTACGGTTACGCGTGGGGAAGGATTAGCACCCCCACGACGCCCGTTAAAAACGGTACCATAATAATCATGTGCTATTTTTTTTGTTTTAATAAAATGGTATTAACTTAATATTTAAAATAATTCTTATTTTATTGCAATCGTTTTATTCAAAATCATTTTTTATTTGTAAATTTATTTGCTTTTATTTTAAAAGATTAAACTTTATTTTTCGAAAGTAAATGTGAACTTTTTTGTATTGAATAATTAAATCGAATACTCCAATACTTTTGGTAGCATTTAAAATAATTTTCCTCATCTAGCGATTTCTTAAGAATCACTAATTTTGACTTCTACAGAATCTCATCCTCAGAAGGGCTCACACCCATTTCGAAAATTATCATATATATTAAAATAAGTTTTACTTTGAAAATAAATATGAATATCTTTTATTGAAAAATTAAATCAAATATTTTAATACTTTTGGCAACATTTGAGATAATTTTTCTCACCTAGAGATTTCTAAAGAATTACTACTTGTGACTTCTATAGAATCTCATCATCGGTAGATTCACGTTTATTTGGAAATTAACTGAATGCATATGATGCAAACAAATAAAATATGATGCAAATGAATTTTTAATTTTAAATTTTACTTTTCATTATTTTATTTATTTATTTATTTATATTTCTTTGTTTTTAAAAAAAAAACTTATTCATTTTCTTTTTTAATAAAAATTTAAATTATTGAAAAATCATACTAAATATTCTAATACTTTTGGCAACATTTAGTACAACTCTTCTCACTTAGGGATCAGTTAGGAATCACTACTTGTGACTTCCGTAACATCCCATCCTCGGACATTTTATTTAATTGAATTTAAATTTCATTTACTCAAATTTAAATTTCATTATTTTTAAATACATTTTCTAATCAATAACAATAATTAATGAAAATACAAATAAAAGAAAATTTTTCAAAAACTTTCGTTTTACAACATGCACTAATAATAATAATAATAATAACAAAAATGGGACAAAATTAGGTGTTAACAGCTGCCCCTCTTTGCTCATTGTTGAGGATCAGGAATAGAGCAAAGATAATAGACAACAATTTTGTCCAACTTAAGACCTAATCCTCTTTCCCCATTTTTTTCTTCTTTTCTTTTTTTTTAATGTGCTCCTCTTGCAGCAGAGGCGATGAAACTTTAAAATCTTTCTGGAAATGTGCTCCTTTTGCAGCAAAGGCGATGAAACTTTAAATCTTTCTGGAAATGTGCTCCTCTTGCAGCAGAGGCGATGAAACTTTAAAATCTTTCTGGAAATGTGTTCCTCTTGCAGCAGAGGCGATGAAACTTTAAATCTTTTTTTTTCTGAAAAAGCTCCTCTTGTAGCAGAGGCAATGAAACTTTAAAATTCTTCTTGAAATGTGCTCCTCTTGCAACAGAGGCGATGAAACTTTAAATGTTCTTTTCTGAAATATGCTCCTCTTGAAGCAGAGGCAATGAAACTTAAAATTTTTTTTTGAAATGTGCTCCTCTTGCAGCAGAGGCAATGAAACTTTAAATTTCTTTCCTGGAATGTGCTCCTCTTGCAGCAGAGGCGATAAAACTTTAAAATTCTCTCTTTTTTTTTGAAATGTGCTTCTCTTGCAGCAGAGGCAATGAAATTTTAATTTTTCCTGAAAATGTGCTCCTCTTGCAGCAGAGGCGATGAAACTTTAATTTTTCCTGAAAATGTGCTCCTCTTGTAGCAGAGGCGATGAAACTTCAAAATTTTTTCTGAAAATTTTGCTCGGAGGACTTAGAAATTATGCCCAGTTGTCTTGAAATTTGTGCCCGGAGGATTTAAAATTGTGCCCGGAGGTCTTAAATTTGTGCCCGGAAGACTTAGATTTATGCCCGGATGACTTATATTTTGTGTCCGGAGGTCTTAAATTTGTGCCCGGAAGACTGATAATTTGTGCTCGGAGGACTTGAAATTGTACCCGGAGGACTTGGACTTTTTGCCCGGAGGTCTTTTAAATTTTGCCAGGAGGACTTATATTTTATGCCCTGAGGTCTTTGAAATTTTGCCATGAGGACTTATATTTTGTGCCCGGAGGTCTTAAATTTGTGCTTGGAGGACTTATAATTTTACCCGAAAGACTTATAATTTGTGCCTGGAGGTCTTAGAATTGTGCCCGGAGGACATTGAAATTGAATTTGAAATTTTGCCCAGAGGACTTAGAATTGGTGCCCAAAGGACTTAAAATCATGAATTTGGTTCCCAGAGGCCTTAAAATTTTGCCCGAAGGTCTTAGCATTGAAATTGAATTTGAAATTTTGCCTGGAGGACTTAGAATTGGTGCCCGGAGGACTTAGAATTGGTGCCCGAAGGACTTGAAATCATCATGAATTTGGTGCCCGGAGGCCTTAAAATTTTGCCCGGAGATCTTAGAATTTGCTTTTTCTTTCAAAAATTATTCTTCGATCTTAATTGGATTCATAAATGTCATAATCAAACTGAATGAGTATACTTGATTTTCTTATTTTGAGAAAAGTTGCATTGGTGCCAGCTACATTGGGCTTAAATTTTCATCTTGGGTGCCAACTTTACTGGGCTTTAAAAATCTCATCTGATAATGTGCCGATTTCGCTGGGCTTAATACCACACAACGGTGCCAACTACATCGGGCTTAAATTTTCATCTCATGCTCACAAAAACTCTTTTTTTTCTTTTTTTAAGGATAATGTTCCTTTGTATTTGATATTTTCTTTTCCTCAAAACTCAAACTCAAGAATCATTGACTTGTTCATTCATCTCAAAAGCTCTCAATTTTAGGTATTTTTCAAATGTTCCAAATATGAAAGCTCTCTTAATTATTTTTCATCTTCTCAAACATTCTACTTACCTTTTCTCATTTTTTCTTCTTCTTCATTTGACTTTCCCACTTTCCAAAAACTCTTTTTTTTTCTTTCTTTTTTTCTTTTTTCTTTTTTTTATTTTTATATTACCTTTTCTTTTATGTGTTTAAAATAAATCTCTCCCTTTCTTTTCAAACTACATTTTCATCACCTTATTATTTTCAACAAGAAATTTCCTTTTATTTCTTCCACTCTCTTTTTTCTCTCTTTTTTTCTTTCTTTCTTTTTTCTTTTTTTTTCTTCTTTTTTTTTAAATTAATTTTTTCAATCCAAAAACTCCTATATTCACATTTTTCAATGTTTGGTAGATGCAATGATCACTGATGCAAGTGCAATATCAACAATGCCAATGTAAATTTCTTTATCAATGATGTTAATGATCTTTTTTCCTCTTTCTTTTTTTCTTTTTTTTTCAATTTTTTTCTTTTTTCTTTTTCTTCTCTTTTTTAAATTAATTTTTTTAATCCAAAAACTCATATATTCACATTTTCAATGTTTGGCAGATGCAATGATTACTGATGCAAATGCAAATGCAATATCAACAATGCCAATGCAAATTTCTTTATCAATGATGTTAATTAATAACCAACTATTATGATTTAGATATAGACAACTTTTGTCATGATACAAATGTAAATGAATTCTATCAAGATGCAAATGCAAATGTTTCATGCAAATGTGCATTATAAATATGCAAATGCAATTATCCAAAATTTTCTTTCGACTTTCTCTTCTTGTTGACCAAAACCTTTTCATTTCCACTTTCTCATCTATATTACTTTAAAGTGTTTTTCTAATCACTTGAAGCCCTTTTTGTACCTGTGCAACAAAGGTTGCCCCAAAACAATTGTCACATTTTCATTTATTATTACATTTTAAAATATCATAAGAATTTATTTTACAATCAAAATTTTTCCTAACAAAAATTGCTCCAAAATGGCACAAGAAATTCTTTGCCCCATAATAATTATCAAATCCCTATTTAATCAACAATAAAAATAAATAAAAAAAATTAGAACAAAATTGCCCCAAAATTGCATAAGAAAAATCTTGCCCCATAATAATTGTCAAATTCTCTCTCATTCTTGCTTAAACATTATCAAAATTTTGATTAGCAATCGAAAAATTTTCAAACAAAATTGCCTCAAGCATCCTTTCCATTTTCAGATTCAAAAGATAAACAGTTTTTATTTTTGAAAATGTTTATCTATCCCAAACTTTTTAATTTCACAAGATTGCCCCACACAACAATGATCAAAGAAAGTTAAACACCAATGCAACAAAGAATTATCATTTGAGTTTCTTAAAGATTGGTGATCACTATTTAGGTAGGTGTGGGGGGAAGGTAATTTGTTCTCATCAAATGGATCAGGTGGTTTCACACATCAATGTTTTGGTTTGGCAAGGAAGGCTTACAACCTGATAGAAAATGAGATGAATGTTCCCTCATCTAGGCTCACAAATAAAACACAAGTTTTTCAAAAATAATGAATTCCTTGAAAATCATGGTTTTGCGAAATGGTTTATCTTGAAATGCAGACAAAATTTAACACTCTTTTAATTTTCAAATTATGTATTTTGATAGTTGTCAAGACTAGCCATAATGGGCTCAAATTTTTGGCATGTTATTTTGGGAGGGGACAAAGTTCTATATTAGTCCCTTCAATGGATCATCAAAATGGCCATTCTTGATTCTCTTAGGAGTTTTGGATGCTTATGGGTTGCTTCAAAATGATTTCCTCAATTCTACTTCTTTTGTAACCTTGCCAACATTATGAATGACCTCAAAAATATTTTCGTTCTAGCTCTAGACTGCCCCTTTTTGGGGTTTTCACTCTAAAGCCTCATTCTCTTCTCTTTTTTTCTTTTTTTTTTGTAATTGTTCCATCATGCACTTAAGAATTCAAAATTCATCCAAAATGAGTATGTGGGTTTCCAAAAGGCAATATTGGCGAAGAAAAAAGGTAAATGTGTCATTGGTTATAATGGTTTTTCAAGTAATAATTTCCTCAATTTAAAGTTTTCATGTTTGATCAAAATGGACTTTTCATGGTATGTAATGTAGGCCAGGTTTCGGGGTTCTGAAAGAATGGATAAAAGGCCCAAAATGTGTTTAAGGGTGGTAACCAAGGATCATTTAATATCATTTGAAGGCTTAACTCGACATTGGTCCTCATCTTTTTTATTTCATCACACCTTCATTTTATTTTCTCTTTTTTTTTTCTTTTTCTTTCTTGTAATTTCTTTTTTTCTTCATTTTTTTTCACTTTTTTTTTACTTTATGGAGTGAAATCAAAATTTTGTAAAGCTAATTCACCTCACATTTGCCCCTTAACATAATAAACCATTTTGACTTAGAATTGGGGCTGGTCATTCGTACTCTTGGAGAAGGTTTTTGTATATGTGCCTCCCAATGTGAAGGGTGATCCTTGGTTAAGGTTTATTTAGAAAGAATTTATAAGGCTCAAAGAGGGTAGCAAATGGATAAATTGCAAATTGGTGAAAAGGATGATGAAAGATGACCATTTGTCATTTCAAACATGGTCACTTAAATTGGCAAAAATTTTCTTGAGTCAAAAGGGTCAAACATTTTGTTTTTTTTTTTTGCTTTTCTGGATTGAATTTCTTGGATATTTTGGTATCTTCTTCTTTTTCTTCTCTCTCTCTTTCTCTCTTTTTTTTGTATTGTTTGAAATCATTCAAATATCCTGAGTGCATGATATCACAATCGATTTTTTTCTTTTTTTTTGTTTAATTTTTTCTCTTCTTTTTTTTTGCCCCCCTTTTGTTTTTACAACTCGTGCAGTAACAAAATATTGGTACAAAATGCCCCCAAGCTAGTGAAATCTGTTGGAATTGGCATATTGAGCTTCAAGTTGCCCATGGTCTTTCCAATGAGAAAGGAAAAAGGTACTGCATTATTTTGGCAATTTAAGGGTATGGCACTTCGTCCTCAATTTTGGCTTGTGTCACAAGAATGAATCAGAGATTAAGAAACGGGCCAAGGAATTTCATGGTTTATGGTTTTTCAAACAGATTCGGATAATTCTAACAAATATGATGCTCCTGTGGTCATTAATGGAAAGATGTGGTTTTTAGCATAGTTTTGACACATATCGAATTACTAAAATTCAAATTTAGAAGAGTGTCATGCTTGATTATTCAAGGAATCCAAAAATAAATTTTATCAAATTGATCGTTTCATTGTTCATTGCCTAGGTAAAGGTCATTACACTTTGATGGCATATTGTGACCTGGCAAACATGGATCATGAAGTTTGCACTTATCCTCCTCAAATGCATGAAGGCTTTATAAGAGATTTAGGGCATGGAAACAATTGGAGAAGGTAGTTGATGGGATGAATTTTTCTAATAATGATCACCAATTTTTCAAAACTCTCTTCAATCTTTCTTTATTTTGTCATTTTGTTCAACTTCTTTGATCATTTGGTTTAGTTATGTGAGGCTTTATTTGAATCATTATATATATATATATATATATATATATATTAAAAAATGTGATTTCTTCACAAAAAAAATCAATCAATGCAAATACAAAGACAGATCAAAATAAAAAATGTACATGAAAAATTTTCTACTATATTTTCAAAAAATCTATTTACAACAATTAATGGCATAGCAAAGTAAAATACACAAAATTTTTTGTTGAAAATTCCCTCCTGTTTGACAACTTTACATATCAATTCGGAAAATCAAATCTGAAACATGTAGAAATGATAAGTTAAAAAATCAAAGAATCATTTTATGCCCCACAAAATGTTCCAAAAAGTTTCCTTTTTCATTAAAAACAGAAAGAATTTCTTCCTCTTTGAAATGCGGTGTAAAATGCATGAGATATGATAGAATGAGATGAATTACGAAACATATTTGCATGAAATTAATATAAGCTAAATGCAAATAAAACGAAGATTGTGTGTTTTTTTTTAAAAAAATCACCTAAATTACATGACTCTAAAATGCAAATGACATGACTATCAACATATATAAACACAATGATGATGAAATGAATTAAAATGATATATGTCGCTAACATGCTTGAGAAAAACGAATATTTGTATTCACAATACCTAGATACTAATCCTATTATTCCTTAATCCAACATGCAAGGAAGATGGAATCCCTAACTAAACCTAAACATTTTTCTCAATTTTTCTAAAAATCATTTTTCTTTTATCACCAAACAAATTTTTTTTATTTTTCCAAAAATTTTCATTTGTCCTACTACATTTTTTTTTCAAAAATTATTTTTTTATTTTTTTATTTCATCTTTATTCTAGATCAAATTGTTCTTTAAATTCTTTCCCAATAAATTCAAGGATAATTTTGTTGACATCCTTTTTTATTATTCAACCAAGTGTTTTGCAATGAGATAATCAAGAAAGGAAAGAAAAACATTTTTTTAAAACCCCTCTCTTTTTTTCTTTTTCTTTTAGCATTTTTAGACTCTCATTTAAAATTTCTACACAACCCCCCCAAAAAAGGATATATTTTTTTATTTTTGCATGTCAACTTATTCTTTGAAAGATTCTATACAAGAAAGTCAATTATTCATCTTCTTTTTTTCAATATTTATTTCGACTTCAAAAATAAAGAAAAAAGAAAAATAATTTTTTTATTCATTTCCTCATTTTTTTCTAACTCTTTTTCCAAGAAAGATCAATTAATTTCCTACTCAAACCCCTTTACTTTTCCTTTTTTATGCCTTTATCTTAAGAAATTTTTCTAAGAATAATAAAGAATAAAGAAATTTTTAATAAAAAAAACTTAATTGAATTTCTTCTTATTATTTTTAATGAAAGAGACAAAAATCTTATTTTTCTCAACTATTTTTTTAACAAATTATTTCATTTTTTCTATTATAAAAAGAAAAGTTTGTTCATTTTTTATCATTTTATATTTTCCTTTTAAAGAAAAGAAAGTGAAAGAAATTAAACCCCCCCTTTTTTTTTTTACTTTTGTAAATATAAAAACATCTTGTAACCAAATGTACATAAACCTATTTCTTCCTCTTGTTTTGGAGAATGTATTTTTATTAGTTCCTATTTCTATAGACCTATATTTACAAAAAAAAAATTTCCTCTGTCGTAATGGCTTCGCGCTCGACGATTTTGAAAAAAAGTTTAAAAAAACAAATGGGAGTCGCCACCAATCTTTTTTGACTAGGTGTGATTGGCCACCTGAAAACGTTTATCTTTTAACAAAATCTCAAAATTAATTAAGCTTTATTAAAAAGATAATCTTTTGGTCTGCGAAACAAAAATTGGGTTCGGGAGTACGGTTACGCGTGGGGAAGGATTAGCACCCCCACGAAGCCCGTTAAAAAAAACGGTACCATCCTAACTACATGGTATCTTTTGATTTTGATAAGATAGTCTTGGCTTTTGGTTATAAAACAGTTAGCGTATTTGCTTAAGAAATTACTGTTATAAAGGGATTTATTATGAAAGTCAACATGAACATCATTTATTGAAAAATTAAATCAAATATCCCAATACTCTGGTAACATTTGAAATAATTCGTCTCACTTAGAGATTTCTTAAGAATCACTACTTGTGAGTTCTATGGAATCTCATCTTCGGTGGTGCTCACGCTATTTTATAATTGATCGTATACGCATGTAGTATTGATGAGAATGTATGATGTATATGAAACTTAAAAGAAATTTTATTTATTAATGAAACTCTTGATATTGAGAAATTTGGCTAAATATCCCAATACTCTGGTAACATTTAGCTATTTCCTCTCACCTAGGGATCAGTCAAGAAATCACTACTTGTGAGTTTCAAGACATCCCATCGTTGGAAGAATTCCATTTATTTTAAAATTAATGTTTATGCGTATGATGTAAACATATAGTAGATGATGCACATGAAATTATAAAAAAAAAACTTTATATTTTAATTTTTATTTATGAAACTCTTATTATTGACGAATTTAACTAAATATCCCAATACTCTGGTAACATTTAGCTATTTCCTCTCACCTAGGGATCAGTCAAGAAATCACTACTTGTGAGTTTCAAGACATCCCATCATCGGAAGATTTGTTTACTTAAATTTCTTAATTCTTTTAATTATTCCTTTTTACTAAAATTCTTATTATTACTTATTTAATTATTTTAACTATCATTCTTTACTTTTGGAAAATTTACTATGATTAATTTTTATATTTTTTTTTGTAATTCTAAAAATCCCCTTTTGTCTATTTCCTTCGATTGTTTTTATTGCCTCTTTTGTTTTTATTAGTTTTCACTTAATTAATATTTCTCTAAACACTTTTTATTTGTCAAAACTCTTTATTATATATATTTATTTATTCATTTTATTTTTGATCTTTTTTTTTAAAAAATAAATAAGCATGAAATTGGATATTGAGGAATAATACCGAATATCCCAATACTCTGGTAACATTCGATATAATTCCCCTCACCTAAAGTTTTTCGAAGAATCGCTACTTGCGAGTTCAACGAAGACTTATCATCGGGATTCCATACTTATCTTATTTTAATTTTATTGATCTATTATTTTTATGTATTTTTTATTAATAAAAGATAAACAGTAAATAAAATAAATTAAAAAAAATAAGCACGAGATCGAATATTGAAAAATAATACCGAATATCCCAATACTCTGGTAACATTCGATATAATTCCCCTAACCTAAAGTTTTTCGAAGAATCGCTACTTGGGAGTTCAATGAAGACTTATCATCGGGATTCCATACTTATTTTATTTATTTTATTCTTATTCTTCATTTATTATTATTATTATTTTTCTTAACCCACATTTCATTTATCTAATAAAAATTTATTTTTATTTTATTTTAAAAATATGTTTTTATATATAATTTATGTGTATATATACATTTTTATATCTTTATTTATATATTCTATGTATAATATATATTCATATGTTTTAAAGCTATATATTTTATATATTTATATGTATGTATTTTACATATTTATTTACATATATTTTAAAACTATATATTTATACATTTTTTTATATTTATTAACATATGTATTTACATACTATGTATTTTACACATTTTATATATATTTATCTTTTCTTTTAGAACTGTGTTCATTTTATTTTATTCTATTTTTTTTATATTGTATTATACTATTTATTTATTTATTTTTGCTTTGGTATATTTTCTATTTTATTATTGTCTTTTTTTATAATTAATAAATAAATGGATAAATAAAATAAAGAAAAAAGAAAAAGAAAAGAAAAAAAAATATACCAAAACGGAGCGGGTCGCGGTCGGATCCGAAATCGGGTCGGGCTCGAGCGCGGGTCGCGTGAGGGACGGAGCGGAGTCGGGTCGCTGGTCGGGTCGCGCGGATCTCGGATCCGGGTCGGCGATAGGCGCGGGTCAAGGAACCAAAACGGAGCGTTTTGCTCCTCTATAAAAGCCTATATTTTTTTTCTTCCTTCATTTCAACCGGTCTTCTCAAAAAAAAAATCCTAAAACCCCAAAAAAATCCTCTCGCCTCTCTCCTCCTCTGGGCGATTACCGGCCGCTGTGCGCCGCCGTACGCCGGTCGCCGGTGAGCTTTCCGATGGCCCTAAAACACTTCCCTCGTCTCCTTCTCTTCAAATCCGACCCCCGTTCAACCAAAAACACTCCCTAACTCCTTAGATCTGCCTAGACCGAAAGCTTTTTTTTTTTGTGTTTTGTTTTTAAATCTAGTTAGATCTGGTGGATGTTTGGCTGTTCTTTGTTGTGGTTTGTCTCTTTTCTTTTTGCAGGTGGGGATCTAGATCTTAGATCTAGGGTTTTGGGGGTCTCGGTCCCAAGATCTGGGCTTTCGGGATTTAGGGTTTCAGTGGTGGTGGGTTTGTGGTGGTAACGATGATGATGATGACGGTGATGATGGTGGTAATGGCGGCTTAGGGTATGATTTTTTGTAGATTTGTGTTTCTGTGGAAAAATTTTTAGAAAACCCCTCGATTTTTTGTTCTTTCCCCCGTCCTCTTTTGCATGAATTCTCAGGTCTTTTTTAAACAAATTCAGAAGCACTGTATACATCTAGGTTTTGAATTTTGCCTCTCAGTTACCAGTAGGGAGTGTCAGGGACGGTAGGTTGCGGTGGATTTAGGTAGATTTTCTGTGGAATTCGGTGGTTGGTAATGGCGGTTTTAGCCTAAACCAGTTGCCGGTTAAGCGGTTTCGGTGATAAGGGTCTTCACTTCATTAAATGCGGTTGAAAAAAGAAAGAAAGAAAGAACCGGAAGAAACAGAAAGAAGAATAAGAAAAGAAAAGAAAAAATAAAAATAAAAAAAATAGAAAATAGAAAAAAGAAAAAGAAAAATAATAATAATGATAATTAAAAAATAAAAACAAATAAATAAATAAATAAAAACAACCCACTTTCCTTTTGAGCTTTTTAAGTCCATGAATTTAATTTGGACTTTCTAGACAAAATTTGGTGTCTACAGCTGCCCCTCTTTGCTCATTGCTGAGAATCAGGAATAGAGCAAAGATAAAAGACAACAATTTTGTCCGGCTTATGACTTACTTTTTTCCTTTTCTTCTCTTTTTTTTTGTTTTTTGTTTTTTTTTTGTAAACGTGCTCCTCCCACAATAGAGGCATTGAAACTTTAAAATTTTCTTGGAATGTGCTCCTCTTGCAACAGAGGCCGTGAAACTTTAATTTTTCTTTTTGAAATGTGCTCCTCTTGCAGCAGAGGCCGGGAAACTTTAAATTCTTTCTTTTTTTTTTTGGTTTTGGAATGTGCTCCCCTTGCAGCAGAGGCAATGAAACTTTAAATTCCTTTCTGGAATGTGCTCCTCTTGCAGCAGAGGCAATGAAATTTTAAATTCCTTTCTGGAATGTGCTCCTCTTGCAGCAGAGGCGATGAAACTTTAAATTCTTTTTTTTTTTTCTGGAATATGCTCCTCTTGCAGCAGAGGCAATGAAACTTTAAATTCTTCTTGAAATGTGCTTCTCTTGCAGCAGAGGCGATGAAACTTTAAATTTTTCCTGGAAAAGTGCTCCTCTTGCAGCAGAGGCAATGAAACTTTAAATTCTTTTTTCTGGAATATGCTCCTCTTGCAGCAGAGACAATGAAACTTTAAATTCTTCTGAAATGGGCTCCTCTTGCAGCAGAGGCGATGAAACTTTAAATTCTTCTGAAATGGGCTCCTCTTGCAGCAGAGGCGATGAAACTTTAAATTCTTCTGAAATGGGCTCCTCTTGCAGCAGAGGCGATGAAACTTTAAATTCCTTTCTGAAATGTGCTCCTCTTGCAGCAGAGGCGATGAAACTTTAAATTCCTTTCTGAAATGTGCTCCTCCTGCAGCAGAGGCAATGAAACTTTAATTTCTTTTCTGAAAAGCTCCTTTTGCAGCAGAGGCAATGAAACTTTAAATTCCTTTCTGGAATGTGCTCCTCTTGCAGCAGAGGCAATGAAACTTTAAATTCTTTTCTTCTTTTTTTTTTTCTCTTTCTTTCTCTTTTTTGTTTGTCCTTTTGTCTGTTTTTTTGTTTTGTTTTGCTTTGTTTTTTTTTCATAATGTGAATGAAATGCAAATGCAGGTACTGACAAAGTCATGCAATTCCTATTGTGGTAATCAAATTCTCAGAATTGTCCTTTTTGTGTCTTTTGATCTTTTCACCTGTGTTTCACAAAATAGTTGTCACCAATTTCGAATCGGAGCTGATTCACAACATGTACTTGTCACAATTTTCAGTTTCCTCTGTTTCATTCCCTTATTTTTCTCTTTTCCTATTCTTCCTCTTTTTCTTTCTTTTTCTTCTTCTTTAGTAATGTTAGCATGTAGATTATCATTTTAATCATCATCTTCATTTCATTTTATTAACAAACACCATGCATTCTTGCACTTTATCAGTTAGTTATGTAATGACCAAAAGAACAACAAAATTTGGAAGAAAAGCATTTGTTATTAGACAAACAAGAGACAATGAAAACAAAAGTATAGCTGGGTAGCAAATGCCACAAGGGTCAGGTGGTGAATTTCAAGGAATGGTGACCAAAACAAACAATGAATGTCTAGATAACCCTTCACGAACCAAACTGGTGCTTTCTTCGGAAAAAACTAATCCATTGATGCCCCCTGTCACATTGAGTTCATCCGGCTGACGCAATGCTCCGTATGATTTCGATCCCCGGGTGTTGATTTTTTCCGCATCTAAGCCGCCTTTTCAGGTTTTCAACTTAGATATCCCCTTTAATCCAAACTGCCCTTTTTTGGGTTTTCAGTTTGAATTCTCCTTTTATTTCCTTTCTTTTTTTCTTGTTGTTTTTTTTTCTTCTTTTTTCTTTTTTCCTTCTTCTTCTTTTTTCTTCTTTTTTTCTTTTTTCTTTTTTTATTTTTCTTCTTTTCCTTCCTTCAAGCATAGTATTTCTTCACAGCATCGGAATTTATCGGATTAGGCAGATCATTCCCATCCATCTCTGTCAAGATCAACGCTCCACCTGAGAACGCTCTTTTCACCACGTATGGTCCTTCCCAATTTGGTGTCCATTTGCCCCGATTATCGTGGTGATTTGGGAGGATCTTTTTCAACACCAATTCCCCTTCACGGAAATGCCTGGGTCGAACCTTTTTATCATGGGCTCGCATCATTCTCTTCTGGTACATCTGACCATGACATAATGCCGTAAGCCTTTTCTCCTCTATAAGATTCAATTGTTCAAAGCGACTTCGAACCCATTCAGCCTCATCCAAATTTAATTCCATTAAGACTCTTAGGGAGGGAATTTCTACCTCAACAGGCAGCACCGCTTCCATGCCGTAAACTAGAGAAAAAGGAGTTGCCCCAGTAGAAGTACGTACTGATGTTCTATAGGCATGCAAAGCAAATGGTAGCTTCTCGTGCCAGTCTTTGTATGTGTTTGTCATTTTTCCCACAATCCTTTTGATATTCTTGTTAGCAGCCTCAACAGCTCCATTCATCTTCGGACGATACGGAGCTGAGTTGTGATGTCTGATCTTGAACTGTGCACATACTTCCTTCATCATGGCATTGTTCAAGTTGAGAGCATTGTCTGATATGATCCTTTCTGGGAGCCCATACCGACATATTATCTCCTTCTTTAGAAACTTACAAACAGTAGACTTAGTCACATTCGCATAAGATGCAGCCTCAACCCATTTGGTAAAGTAGTCTATCATTACAAAAATGAATCTATGCCCATTTGATGCCTTGGGAGAGATGGGTCCAATCACATCCATTCCCCACATAGAGAAAGGCCACGGTGGTGCCATGACGTTCAGTGATGTCGGGGGAACTTGAATTTTGTCAGCATAGATTTGACACTTGTGGCATTTTCTAGCATAATCTATGCAATCTCTTTCTAGTGTAGTCCAATAATAGCCCGCCCTCATAATCTGTCTAGCCATGAAATGACCATTTGCATGTGCCCCACAAGTTCCATCGTGTACCTCTTCCAGAATCCTTTTGGCTTCAGACGCTTTTACACATCTCAACAACATCTGATCTCTACCTCTTTTATACAAAACGTCTCCATCAACGAGGAATCCCATTGCCAATCTTCTAAGGATCTTTTTATCATTCTTCGACGCATGCTCTGGGTATTGTTGACTCTTAAGGTATTGCATGATGTCATAATACCAAGGTTGTCCATCCGCTTCCTCTTCAATACTAGAACAGTGGACTGGAGAATCCCTCATGCGCAGTTTGATTGGTGAAACATTTGCTTCTGTCTCCATTTTAAACATCGCAGCTAGTGTTGCCAAGGCATCGGCAACCTGGTTTTCTTCTCGAGATAAATGCTGGAAGGTGATATCGTCAAATTGTTGTACAAGGTCAGCTATGTACTTCTGGTACTGAACTAGCTTCTGATCCCTTGTTTCCCATTCACCTCGTAACTGATAAATAACCAGCGCTGAATCTCCATAAACTTCCAAGTTCTTGATTCCTCTCTCGATTGCAGCTTCTAAGCCCATTGCACAAGCTTCGTATTCAGCCATGTTGTTGGTGCAGTTGAAATTTAATCTGGCTGTGGACGGGTAATACTTTCCATTTGGAGATATTAAAACTGCCCCGATTCCATGTCCTAAGGCGTTGGAGGCGCCATCAAAGAACATTTTCCATGGTTTGTTGCCGGGCTCTTCCTTTCCTGCTTGAAAGACAGACATTATATCTTCATCTGGAAAATCTAGCTTGATGGGCTCATATTTGTCGGTAGCACGATCTGCGAGAAAGTCGGCTATTGCCCCACCTTTGACTGCTTTTTGAGGCATGTACACGATGTCATATTCAGAAAGCATGACTTGCCATCTAGCTAGTCTGCCTGACAATGATGGTTTCTCAAAGATGTACTTGAGGGGATCCAACCTAGCTATCAACCAAGTCGAATGATACAACATATACTGCCTCAATCTACGAGTAATCCAAGCCAATGCGCAACACATTTTTTCTATTGCAGTGTACTTGGCCTCGTAATCAGTGAACTTCTTGCTCAAGTAGTAGATAGCCCGTTCTTTCTTGCCCGTATCATCATGTTGGCCCAGTACGCATCCCATAGAGTGTTCATTGACAGTCATGTATAGCAACAAGGGTCTTCCAACCGTCGGCGGTACTAGAACAGGTGGATTTGACAAGTACCTTTTCACCTTTTCAAAAGCCTCTTGGCATGCCTCATTCCATTCTCCCGGATCTTGTTTCCAAAGCAACTTAAAAATAGGATCGCATTTAAGCGTAAGTTGCGAGATGAAGCGGGAAATATAGTTCAATCTTCCCAAAAAGCCTCTTACTTCCTTCTGTGTGCGTGGAGGCGACAGATTTTGTATCGTGCTGATTTTGTCCGGGTCCACTTCAATTCCCTTTTCGCTGACTACAAACCCTAACAACTTTCCCGATTTAACGCCAAAAGTGCATTTGGCAGGGTTCAACTTGAGCTGAAACTTTCGTAGCCTTTCGAACAGCTTTCGAAGGTTGGCTACATGATCTTCTTCTCCTCGGGACTTGGCAATCATGTCATCTACATACACCTCTATCTCTTTATGCATCATGTCATGAAAGAGAGTTACCATTGCCCTTTGGTAGGTGGCCCCGGCATTCTTTAGACCAAAAGGCATAACTTTGTAGCCAAATGTTCCCCAGACTGTCACAAAAGTGGTTTTCTCCATGTCATCCTCAGCCATTTTAATCTGATTGTAGCCTGAAAAACCATCCATGAACGAAAACATGTAGTGTTGGGCCATATTATCCACCAGGGTATCGATATGAGGCAATGGGAAATTATCCTTAGGGCTAGCTCTGTTTAAGTCCCGATAATCTACACACATCCTTACTTTGCCATCCTTTTTCGGTACCGGGACTATGTTAGCCACCCATTCCGGATACTTGGCTACCTTTAAGAACCCTGCATCGAATTGCTTTTTTACTTCTTCCTTCACCTTCAACAGCATCTCGGGCTTCATACGCCTAAGCTTCTGTTGTACCGGCCTACATTCTGTTTTCAAAGGCAGACGGTGCTCCACAACATCAGTGTTTAACCCAGGCATGTCTTGATAAGACCAAGCAAACACATCGACATACTCGCGAAGTAATTCCTCTAGCCTTTGCCTTTCAACTAATGGAAGTGCTGTGCCTACTTTGACTTCTTTGACGTTCTCATCATCCCCTAGGTTAACCATATCAATTACTTCTTTGTGGGGTTCAATTAGTTTTTTCTCTTGCTCAATCATTTTCAATAGATCTGGAGACAAAGCATCATCGTCTGAATCTACATTGTTATCGAGTTCACCAACATGCATAGAATTTTCAAAATCAAACCCGGGATAGCTGTTAAGGTTATCTTCACATTCATTATTCATTTTCCTGAAAAAGTAAAGATTTGACAGATATGGTTGGTTGTTCTTACCAATTGTAGTGAATGAAAAGAAGAACAGTCATAGAAATGATGATGGATGGAAAGAAAGTACTCGAAATGCATTGAACTTGTTAATTTATTGAAATGATGATGAAGATCAAGTTTACAAAAAATCTTCTAGAGTTCTCTAAACCAAGATGTTGATAATCTACCTTACTACATTAAAAAGAAAAACAAAAAGATAGAAGGTATCCTTTCAACAATCCAGTCTTTCAGCTCTGTGCCCAACAACACCATCATTTCTATAACAAAAGCTGTCATTTCTCCATGCACCCCTTTAGACTAGGAACCCACGAGAAGATTCTTTTATCATAGGCACCGCTTCCAATGCCTTTAATGAATCAGGGTGATAACATCCGCCAAAGCGAAAAGTATCATAGAGGTACGGGATTACCATCTTCTCTGATTCTTCTTCGTATCCTTGGAGGCGGGCTATTCTTTTCTTCCTTTTTTCTTCTAGAATCTTCTTTCTCTCTGAAGCAGTGGCCCTGTATCCGAGGCCAAACCTGTCTTTGTTCTCCATAATCTCTATAGGTTTCCTTTGTCCTTGGAGATTTCTCCCCAAACCTCTCCCGACACGCCAACCCTTTTGCAGTGTCTGTTTAACAAGCATCTTAGTAGTGGTTGACAACCGAGGGGTGGGTATTCTTGCTCCTTCTCCCACATATGTTGCATTTACTATTTCAAAGGCTCTGAAAGAACACTCTAATGCTTCCTCGGCGGCCTCAATGTAGGGCACAGATAAGGGTTTGGTGATCAAGAGGTCTTCTTCTCCAGAAACAGATACTTGTTTATCACCAACGACAAATTTCACCTTCTGGTGCAGTGATGAAGGAACAGCACCCGCCATATGGATCCATGGTCTCCCCAGTAGGAAACTGTATGATGGGGAAATATCCATCACTTGAAACTGGATATTGAAAGTGACCGGCCCTATATCAATTGGGATCTCGATATCACCTATGACGTCCCTTCTAGAACCATCGAATGCCCTTACAACCATGTGGCTGGGTTGTATGCAAGAAATGTCAATAGGCATCTTTGCCAACGTAGCCATAGGTAATACATTGATCGACGACCCATTGTCAATCAAAACTTTGGCAATTGTGTGGCCCTTACAACTGGTAGTGATGTTCAAGGCTTTAATACTCCCTCGCCCTTCCGGCGGAATTTCGTCATCACTGAAAGATATGAAATTTGCCGCTGTGATATTTCCTGCCAGCTGGTCCATACTGTCGACTGGAATATCATGAGGCACATAGGCTTGATTCAACACCTTCATTAAGGCGTTCCGATGCGATTCTGAATTTAGCAGCAGAGATAATAGTGAAATTCGAGCAGGCATCTTGTTCAATTGCTCGACCACACTATATTCACTGTGCTTAATCAACTTTAAAAACTCTTTTGCATCGTTCTCTGATATTGCATCGACCACACTATATTCATATGTTTTAAAGCTATATATTTTATATATTTATATGTATGTATTTTACATATTTATTTACATATATTTTAAAACTATATATTTATACATTTTTTTATATTTATTAACATATGTATTTACATACTATGTATTTTACATATTTTATATATATTTATCTTTTCTTTCAGAACTATGTGTTCATTTTATTTTATTCTATTTTTTTTATATTGTATTATACTATTTATTTATTTATTTTTGCTTTGGTATATTTTCTATTTTATTATTGTCTTTTTTTTATAATTAATAAATAAATGGATAAATAAAATAAAGAAAAAAGAAAAAGAAAAGAAAAAAAAATATACCAAAACGGAGCGGGTCGCGGTCGGATCCGAAATCGGGTCGAGCTGGAGCGTGGGTCGCGTGAGGGACGGAGCGGAGTCGGGTCGCTGGTCGGGTCGCGCGGATCTCGGATCCGGGTCGGAGATAGGCGCGGGTCAGGCAACCAAAACGGAGCGTTTTGCTTCTCTATAAAAGCCTATATTTTTTTTCTTCCTTCATTTCAACCGGTCTTCTCCAAAAAAAATCCTAAAACCCCAAAAAAATCCTCTCGCCTCTCTCCTCCTCCGGGCGATTACCGACCGCTGTGCGCCGCCGTACGCCGGTCGCCGGTGAGCTTTCCGATGGCCCTAAAACACTTCCCTCGTCTCCTTCTCTTCAAATCCGACCCCCGTTCAACCAAAAACACTCCCTAACTCCTTAGATCTGCCTAGACCGAAAGCTTTTTTTTTTGTGTTTTGTTTTTAAATCTAGTTAGATCTGGTGGATGTTTGGCTGTTCTTTGTTGTGGTTTGTCTCTTTTCTTTTTGCAGGTGGGGATCTAGATCTTAGATCTAGGGTTTTGGGGGTCTCGGTCCCAAGATCTGGGCTTTCGGGATTTAGGGTTTCAGTGGTGGTGGGTTTGTGGTGGTGACGATGATGATGATGACGGTGATGGTAATGGCGGCTTAGGGTAGGATTTTTTGTAGATCTGTGTTTCTGTGGAAAAATTTTTAGAAAACCCCTCGATTTTTTGTTCTTTCCCCCGTCCTCTTTTGCATGAATTCTCAGGTCTTTTTTAAACAAATTCAGAAGCACTGTATACATCTAGGTTTTGAATTTTGCCTCTCAGTTACCAGTAGGGAGTGTCAGGGACGGTAGGTTGCGGTGGATTTGGGTAGATTTTCTGTGGAATTCGGTGGCTGGTAATGGCGGTTTTAGCCTAAACCAGTTGCCGGTTAAGCGGTTTCGGTGATAAGGGTCTTCACTTCATTAAATGCGGTTGAAAAAAGAAAGAAAGAAAGAACCGGAAGAAACAGAAAGAAGAATAAGAAAAGAAAAGAAAAAATAAAAATAAAAAAAATAGAAAATAGAAAATAGAAAAAAGAAAAAGAAAAATAATAATAATGATAATTAAAAAATAAAAACAAATAAATAAATAAATAAAAACAACCCACTTTCCTTTTGGGCTTTTTAAGTCCATGAATTTAATTTGGACTTTCTGGACAAAATTTGGTGTCTACACCCTCCTTAAAAATATGAAGAATTATTTGCATTTTTAAAAGAAAGTTACATATTTATTCTATTATTTTTATCACACATCTTTATTTTTTTCAAAAATAAGTGGTTTTTTTTTGCAAGATCTTTTATAAAGAAAATATATTTTTTCCATTTTTATTTTACAAAAATTTCCTTTTTTAGAAAAAATAAAAAACTTAAATTATATACAATTCAAATCAAAATCGATTGTACCTTTATTATTGACATGAGAAAATGGGTCGAATAGTGTTCCCTCGTGTCCTAATTTTGGAATAATTTCTACAAAAATTGGACATGGCTCTACCTAAGGCTAGCCTCTTAGGGTCCTTTACATGCTGGGTTGAGATATAAAGATCTAAAGGTTCCCAAATTATACCTCATTGTCGTCCACACTGGACTAGTAAGATTTAATTTGAGTTGGAGTATTTCACTTGCCATTGCGGAGGTGATTATCTCACGAGAGCAAAGGTACTCTACTCCCTCCTAAGAAGGACGGAATCCTGGTATAGAGCTCATGTTTTACAAATGCAAGTGCAAGTGTGTGTATGAGGGAATATGTCAGACTCAAAATTAAATTATTATCTTTATCCTAAAAGCCTCAACAATTTATTAACAATATGTACAAATATAAAACATAAAATAAATAACATAACAAATATAAAACATAAAATAAATAACATAAAAAGCAAAATGCAAACAACATTATTTTCAAAATCCAAGTGAATTAAGTTTAAATATCAATCAAGATTATTAAATTAAAACTTTGGATAACACATGATTAATGAATGGCTTGACCCTCAAAAAGTCCCCAGTGGAGTCGCCAAGCTATCGTAACGGCTTCGCGTTCGACGAATTTTGAAAACGTTTAAAAACAAAGGGAGTCGCCACTAATTTTTTTTTGACTAGGTGTGATTGGCCACCTAAAAATGTTTATCTTTTTAACAAAATCTCAAAATTAATTAAGTTTTGTTAAAAAGATAATTTTTGGTCTACGAAAACAAAATCGGGTCCGGGAGTACGGTTACGCGTGGGGAAGGATTAGCACCCCCACGACGCTCGTTAAAAACGGTACCATAATAATCATCTGCTATCCTTTTTGTTTTAATAAAATGGTCTTAACTTAATATTTAAAAATAATTCTTATTTTATTGCAATCTTTTTATTCAAAATTATTTTTTATTTGTAAATTTATTTTGTTTTATTTTAAAAGATTAAACTTTATTTTTCGAAAGTAAATGTGAACTTTTTTGTATTGAATAATTAAATCGAATACTCCAATACTTTTGGTAGCATTTGAAATAATTTTCCTCACCTAGAGATTTCTTAAGAATCACTAATTGTGACTTCTACAGAATCTCATCCTCGGAAGGGCTCACACCCATTTCGAAAATTATCATATATATTAAAATAAGTTCTACTTTGAAAATAAATATGAATCCCTTTTATTGAAAAATTAAATCAAATATTCCAATACTTTTGGCAACATTTGAAATAATTTTCCTCACCAAGAGATTTCTAAAGAATCACTACTTGTGACTTCTATAGAATCTCATCCTCGGTAGATTCACGTTTATTTGGAAATTAACTGAATGCATATGATGCAAACAAATAAAATATGATGCAAATGAATTTTTAATTTTAAATTTCATTATTTATTTTTTTATTTATTTATATTTCTTTGTTTTTAAAAAAAGTTATTCATTTTCTTTTTTAATAAAAATTTAAATTATTGAAAAATCATACTAAATATTCCAATACTTTTGGCAACATTTAGTACAACTCTTCTCACCTAAGGATCAATTAGGAGTCACTATTTGTGACTTCTGTAACATCCCATCATCGGACATTTTATTTAATTGAATTTAAATTTCATTTACTCAAATTTAAATTTCATTATTTTTAAATACATTTTCTAATCAATAATAATAATTAATGAAAATACAAATAAAAGAAAATTTTTCAAAAACTTTTGTTTTACAACATGCGCTAATAATAATAATAATAATAATAATAATAATAATAATAATAATAATAATAATAAAAGCACACTAATAATAATAATAACATAATAAAAATAATAATAATAACAACAATAATAAAAACATAATAATAATAATAATAATAATAATAATAATAATTTTTATTTAGTATTATTTTTTTTATTTTTTAATTAAAATTTTTTTCTTTAACAAAACAAATAAATAAATAAATAAATAAACAAATGGTTCGTCCCTCTTTTTTTTTGCTATAAAAGCCCTTTTTTTTTCTTTCTTCATTTCTTTTTTTTTCTTCAAAAAAAAAAAACCTTTCGAGTTTTTGAAGGCTCTCAGCCAGGGCGATTCTCGGTCGCCGCTGGGGTTGCCGCCGGCCGCCCTCGCCGATGGCCAAATGCCCAAAAGCCTTCAACTTTCTGAAGCTCCTCCACCTCTTCTCTTCGATTCTGAGCTCCGTTTCTCCTAAAAAGCCTTCTAACTACCTAGATCTGGCCTTGACCGAAACCCTCTCCCTTTTTTTTCAATTTTTTTCTTTTTTTTTTCAGATTTGGTTGATGATGTTTGGTTGTGGCTTGTTGTTTTTGTGGCTTGTTTCTTTTTTTGCAGGTGGATGTTTGATGGGCTTGGTTTGGGATCGATTTTAAGGGTAGTGGTGTTTTTGGGGCTTCTATGATGGTGTTTTGGTGAGGGTTACGGGTAGTGAGGAGGGTTGAGGGTGATGCTGGTTTGGATCTCTGTTGGGTTTTAGGATCTCGGGTGGTGAGGATGATGTTGGTGGTGGTCTCGGTTTTTGGGTGGTGAGGATGATGCTTCGTTTGGAGGGTCACGAGTTGTCTGGTGGGAGTTAGTGAAGGCAATGGGGTTCGGTTGTGGGTTAGTCAAGGAGTCTTGGTTTGGGTTCAGGGGCTGTGTGATTTTTGAGGGAAAAAAGGGGTTTCGGGTTGTCTGGTCCGAGGCTTCTGGGAAGGCCTTTGTAAGGGGACTGATATATGGGGTTTGGGAATGGTGGCCGGCAAGGGATGTGGCCGGTGATGGGATGGCTTGGCAGGATGGTAGCAGTGGGCTGATGGACAGGTTGGACAAAAAAACACAGAAAATAATAATAATAATAATAATAATAATAATAATAATAATAAAACAAATAATAAAAATGAAAACAAATACAAATAATAATAATAATAATAATAATAATAATAATAATAATAATAATAATAATAATAATAATAATAACAACAAAAATGAGACAAAATTAGGTGTCAACAATTAGCATCACTATATGAGAGAAAGACCTCCTTGAATAAAGTTATGCTTGTTAAGAAGCTTGCTACTCTACAGTATAAGGAGGGAAAATCTATCTCTGAGCATTTGAGTGACTTTCAAGATCTGTTTAATCGGATGACCATTATGAAGCTGCAAATGAATGATGAGATGAAAACGTTGTTTCTTTTGGGCTCATTGCTAGATAGTTGGGAGACACTAGTTGTGACTGCTCTTAATTCAACTCCTAATAGCACGGGTGACCTTGGAGATGGTAAAAAACGGTATGTTTCATGCAGAAGCAAGGTGAAAAGAGACAAACTCTGGGAATGAAGCTCTTGCCACAGAGAACAGGGGTAGAACTAAAGATAGAGGTCAGGATTCTAGAGGTCGCAGTAAGTCCAAGAATAGACATAAGTCTAAAGATAGGGTAAAGTGCTTTCATTGTGGCAAACTTGGTCACATAAAACGGAACTGCCAGATCTTGAAGCAAGAGTGGAAAGATGAGAAAAGTAAGAATAACTCAGATGATGAAAATGTTACAACGATGAATTCTGATAGTGAAACAGTTTCGTTGATTTGTACACATGGTGAGTGTAACCATGTAGGGGATTCTGCATTTAGTGGATAGTTGACACTACAGCGTCATATCATTGTGTTCCTAATAAGGAGTTGTTTACAACCTACAGAGTAGGTGATTTTGGTTATACCAAGATAAGAAACAAGAGTATGTCGCAGATTGCTGGGATTGGTGATATAATGGTACAAACAAGCACTAATTGTACATTGACTTTGAGGGATGTCAAACACATTCCGGATTTAAGGATGAACTTGCTTGTAGTGAATGTTCTTGATAAGGAAGGATATGAGGGTCTTTAGTAGTGAATGGGCGATGGAATCTTCTCAAAGGGTCTTTAGTAGTTGTAAGAGGAAAGTTGTGTTGCACTATGTACAAGACTTGGATGAAGTTGATAGGCAGTCAAAGAAATGCCATTGAGGATGATGCTTCAGTAAATTTGTGGGACAGGAGGCTGGTACACATGACTAAGAAAAGGTTAAAGGTTTTGTCGAGGTAGTCCCTCATTCCCTCAGCCAAAGGTATTTCTCTTAATTCATGTGATTATTGTTTATTTGGTAAGCATTGTAGAGTTTCTTTTAGGAAGATTTCTAAAATAAAGAAAAATAAACTTGAGTTAATTCATTTTGATGTATATAGTCCCATAGAGGTAGAGTCATGGGGTGGTAATAGATATTTTGTTACTTTTATTGATGATCTTCATGAAAAACTTGGGTGTATATGTTGAGAAACAAAAGCCAGGTATTGTAGTATTTTTAGAAATTTCATGTTATGGTGGAAAGGATGACATGATTGTTTTTAAAGTGTATTCGTACAGATAATAGAGGTGAGTACACATCGAAAGACTTTGAAGCCTACTGTTCAAAGCATAGGATCAAGCATGAAAGGACAGAACCTGGGACATCACAACATAATGGTGTAGCTAAAAGGATGAATCACACCATTATAGAGAGAGTCAGATGCATGTTGAAGATGGTGAAATTGCCAAAATCATTTTGGGGTGAAGCAGTTAACACAACCTACTATTTATTAAATAGATCACCATCAGTGCCATTGGGCTTTGACATTCCAGAAAGGGTATGGACAGGGAAGAAAGTTTCATACTCACATTTGAAGGTCTTTGGCTGTGCAGCATTCGTGCATGTGCCAAAGGAGCATAGGTCAAAACTAGATAACAAGGCTACTCCATGTCTATTTATTGGGTATGATGATGAGGAATACGTTTACAGGCTATGGGATCCAAAGAAGAAAAAGACAATTAGAAGCACGGATGTAGTTCTCCATGAAAATGAGCTCATCATGAACTTTGAGAAAAATGAAAAGACTACACGGGTTACGGTTGAGTATGATGACTCAACACCTATAGGGATTCCACCTAAAAGTGCCTAAGATGGTAGAAATACATAAGATACAGAAGTTGGGGTATAGATGAGCCAGCCACAATTGGTGATGGGATAGATACTAATAATGATATTGCACAGCAAAATGCAGTGGGTTTTTAAGTAGGGGAGCAACCCTTTCGACTAGGGAGTGTTGAGCAGGGGGAGCCAGCCCCGATACAAAGGAGTGTAGAGTCTTAGATTAGAAGATCTACTCGGAAGCATCGATCATCTACCAGGTATCCTAGTTCAAAATATATTTTGGTCACAAGTAAAGGGAAGCCAGAGAGCTTCCAACATGTGCATGATACTCCAAATAAGGAGTGTTGGTTAAAAGCAATGAATGAGGAAATGGATTCATTGCAGAAAAATGGCACTTATAACCTTGTGGATGTTCCAAAAGGCAGAAGAACATTGAAGAACAAATGGGTGCTCAAGTTGAAAGAAGATGTTGACTAAGCTAGTGAGATACAAAGCTCGATTTGTGGTAAAAGGTTTTGGTCAAAAAGCAGGCATTGATTTTGATGAGATTTTTTCTCCTATTGTGAAGATGAGTTCCATTCGAGTGGTATTGGGATTAGTAACTTTTTTGAATCTTGAGCTTGAGCAACTTGATGTGAAGACTGCATTCTTGCATGTTGATTTGTAAGAGAAGATTTATATGAATCAACCCAAGGGTTTTGAAGTGAAAGGGAAAGAGCACATTGTTTGTAAATTGAAGAAGAGCTTGTATGGCTTGAAGCAAGCTCCTAGGCAATGGTACAAGAAGTTTGATTCTTTTATGGTAAGCCAAAACTATAAAACAACGATAGCAGACCCTTGTGTGTATGTGAGAAAATTCCTAAATGGTGACTTCATTATTCCCTTGTTATATGTTGATGATATGCTGATTATAGGGCAAGATGTTCGTATGATTTGCAGGTTGAAGGAGGCATTGTCTAAGTCCTTTGACATGAAGGATTTAGGTCCAGCAAAGCAGATTTTGGATATGGATATCATTCGTGATAGCAAAGCTGGAAAGCTGTGGTTGTCATAGGAAAAGTATGTTGAATAGGTGCTAGCAAGATTCAACATGCAAAATGCTAAGTCATTAGCACGCCTCTTGCTAACCATTTTCCCTTAAGTAAGAAGTCTTCTCCGGTGATTAAGGAAGAAAAGGATGCTATGTCTACTATTCCTTACTCCTCTACAATTGGTTCTTTGATGTCTCTTATGGTTTGCACAGGACTTGATATTGCTCATGCAGTTGGTGTAGTGAACAGATTTCTTTCCAATCCAGGAAAGGCTTATTGTGAAGCCATGAAGTGGATCTTCAAATATTTGAGGGGTACTTCTAAGATGTGTTTAAGTTTTGTGACTATAAAACTAGTTCTTGAAGGGTATATTGACGCATACATGGCAAGTGATCTTGATGGTAGGAAATCTACTTCAAGGTACATATTTATCTTTGCAGGGGGAGCTGTATCTTGGCAGTCCAAACTGCAAAAATGTGTTGCCTTGTCTACTACAAAGGCTGAATATATTACAGCAACCGAAGCAGGCAAAGAAATGCTTTGGATTAAGAGATTTATTCTTGAATTGGGATTAAGTCAGAAAGAGTATGTGGTATTTTGTGACAGCCAGAGTGCATTGGATTTGAGTAGGAATACCATATACCATCCCAGGACAAAGCACATTGATGTACGATACCATTGGTTGCGTTCAGTGATTGACGAGCAACAGATGCAGTTGAAGAAGATTCACACAGATAAGAATACAGCTGATATGTTAACGAAGACACTTCCTAGAGATAAACTTGAGTTGTGTAGTGACTTGGCCGGGATGAACACTTTTGACAAGTCATGGTGATGGATCTCCTCCTAATGGGGCTAGAAGGGGAGATTGTTAGACGTATGGGGTCCAGCCCACATTAGTTATTAGAGTCCTTCTTGGAATCAGTTAGGGATTTGTTTTTTCTCTATATAAAGTGTTGCAGAAACAATTTGTAAAAGTAGTGAGAGAAGCTTTCCTTTGTGAGGCAACACAAGAGAAAAAAAAGTAAGCTTTAGGCTTTGTGATATTTTTCTTGTTCCATAGAGAGAGCAAAAGGAGAGATAAGCTTGTATAACAATTGGGTATTCTTTGGGTAGATTATCTTGGTGAATCTACAGAGGTAAACATTATTGTTTTTAGGCAAATTGTTGGAACCTTGAGCTTTGAGCAAAAAACCTATGGTATTGAAATTTTGTAATTTGCTTATTTCTCATAATGAATTTTTATTCGGTTTGCCCCATGGTTTTTCTCTCTACACTAGAGAGTTTTTCATGTTAAATTTTGGTATCGTTTTATTTATGTTTTATTGTCTGCGTTATTTGTGGCTTGGTAACTTGATTTATTATTATTATTGACTTGGAATATTGCTGTTAATTGTTGTGGGTATTGTTATTGTGACACTGCTTCTGTGTATTTGTCGTTTGAGGCCCAACAACTTGTGCATAAATTACTATTATTAGAGTGGTCACTGCAGGATGGATGCTATACCATATGAACAGAATCTTAAACATTTTTGGCCAGGTTTGAAAAGAAGGAAGCCATATATATCAGCTGTATACCCGGAGGATAGCGATCATTGATGAAAGTGAACGTATTGAATAAATTTGCAAAACAAGTAACATCATTCTTGCTACAATGTTTTCTCCATGGTTGAAGAATTTGCCGCGAAAGAGACAGATCAGAGCCGCGATAGACAGATCAGAGAGAAATTCAACTCAAAATAGTTTGATGTATCGAACAGCAAGGAGGACAGATGTGAATGGGGTCGTTTTGTTTGTATACAGTATCACTGCGGCGCCGTTTGAAGTATGAACGACGAACAAATAAATGTAAACCCAATCCCGTAATAACTAGTGCTAGTCCACTCGATTTGGATGCAAATCCAGTCACAAAACCTAACTTTCAGCATGCTGACGCGATTTTGTTAATCAATTGTCAATTCAAACCCACTTGTCAATCATCGGGATAATTATTCTTCTTTCATTTTTCAAAGTAATTGGGTTGTTTTAATGCTAAGATAATTATGCCCTTAGTTCATTAAAGTAATAACAATTATATATTAGGTAGTCTTACACGTAAATATTGACCGTTGTTTAATTATAATTCATTCTATTTGCACATGCAAGCACAGAGAGCATAGTTTCCCATTTTTTATTCTTGTTGGAAATAATATCATAACAACATAATAATGATTCCAATTGAAAGATTAAAAAAAATTTGATATTCAATTGATCGTAACATGTTCGAATAATTACAATTAAAATACGAAATTTAAACATTTATAATTGCAAGTGAAATCATCTATTTGATTTATTTATCAATTACAGAGTCACAAATGAAAATTATACAATTTTCACAACCTAAATTCTTTAAGAATGTCAAAAATATCGTCATTGAAAAGTTTTTTTTTATTGCTTTCTTTCTTTATTTTCTTCCCTTCTATTTTTTTCTCCTTTTTGCGTTAACTATATCTCTATATTACTAATTGTCATATGTTTATCAAAGAATAAAAGAGGCGGGGTCCTCTTTCTTGTTTGTTTATGGCCGTGTGCTTGAAATTGAAAGTTGGCATTTCTGTTTGTTTGAACAAAACTGAAAAGAAAACAATTGCTATATGGCAGTTTTTTTATATGTTGGATCGATCCACCTATTATGAATTTATGATCGGATCCTCCCAACAAGTCTCTCAAGTAAACTCTCAAATTTTAATCATGGAGTTAAGTAATTTAAAGATAGAATATTATACACAACAAAAGAATGATCAAACAAAAAAATATATACATTTTCCATAAAGTTATAATCACATTTTTTGTTTATTAAACATTACTTAAAATTAATTTGCAGCAAGTGTTGCAGTTTAACTTGAATATAAAATCACACAAACTCAATACGTAATATATGTCCCGCTTTAACACCCCCATCACATGTAGGTGTAACTATCACATGATAAACTCAAAATATACGATGAGCCTCATTACACGTGTAGATGTAACTATCATGAGGGTATATATGAAGTAAGAATCACAAAAAGAAACCTATATTAGTGATACAATATTAAACATTCATCCTAAAATTAACAAAACTTGATATGTAAAATTAAAAAAAAAAAAAACCTTGATATTAAACAAATGTGTCACTTCAACAGATTAGAAGAGTATAACTGCTAAAATAAATTTAAGATTTTTCAAGATAATTTCAATAGCTTTATTCTAGAACATGCATGCTTTAAAAAGTTTGAAACGTAACTTTCAACTTAGATAGTTGGCCTGGAAGAAGTTACCCTCCTATGTATGATAAGAAATTATGATATAAGTAGATTGCAAGCTATTGTTCTAGTATTTTTCTTTTTGTTTTTTAAGCGATCAAATGTTTTATTAAGCAATCTTCCTCTCTACCATATGTAAATGTACGAAAGAGATAAGACTTTTGGAACTTAATTGCTATAAAATATTGTATTCGAATTATAAGTACAATTGACATAAGCCCTATAGAACCGACTCTAATCTAAAATAATTTCTCAAAGAAACCTGAGTAATTAAAAAAATACGAATTCGACAAGAAAAATTCAACTGAATTATAAAAATGACCTGCTCAATCAAAGGTCAGAAAAATAAAAACCAAGTATATGAAAAAACAGTAAAATTTGAATTTAATCCTTTGGTTATAATTCTGGGTTGATTACGACTAATTACTCGCCGAAACTCTGAGCCTTGGGCTAACGAGTCCAATATGGGCAAGCCTAGGAGACAAGTGAACATTAGGACTTGGTCTCGGAGAAGAAATTGAGCCACAAGTCAGCGTAGGAAGTCCTGGCTTCACCCTTGGTGATAGTTGAACTTGTTCGAGTGCCTTAAATTGCAGCTGCGCTGGGTAGTCTCTCACACAACCAATGCGAGGGCCCACCCCTGTACTCCATTTGCATTTCACGGCTTTCCCCCAAATCATACGCAGCAGGTTTGTGATGATCTTGTCCACTGGACTTCTCTTTGACATGAATTTGGTTTATGTTGATGAGCTTGCAAAAATCAGCAGATTTGTTTGTTCAATACTAGTACAGATAACTCAAGTGACTGCCTCAGCAAGTTGGTTGATAGGCCCATAAGCTCATTGGGCCCTTGTCCTTCAAAAGATCGGTCTAGTAGAGGAGGCACCCTCCAAGCTTATAAGCCACTAGACATGTTACTGCCTAGCCGATGTGGGATTCGTATTATTGCCGTCCCCTTAAGAAGCCGACGCCCACGGCGGCTCTCACTCACCTATCAGTATTCGGGGCGCACCCCTTAATCCACCGTGCCCCTTGGCCCAGACTGACCCGATGGTAGCCCTTTCCGCAGGTTCGTCTCTCAACGAGAGCACCAAATGATAGGCACATAAGCCCATTGGGCCCTTGTCCTCCAAAAGACCGGTCTAGTAGATGAGGGACCCTCCAAGCTTATAAGCCACTAGACATGTTACTGCCTAGCCGATGTGGGATTCGTATCAAATTGGGTCGGTGTCAGTAGATAGAACATTTTCAGTCGTTTCTTTGGGAGACTCTGGTTTCAGTTCCTTGTGAATTGTAGCTTTACTGGGGATCGTATCTTCATCTGTTGGATATTTCTGTGGAAGGAAAAAAATCAATCAACAAAAATGTCATGAAATAATGGTGGCTCAGAAGTCAGGTCGATGGAAGGAGTTACCAAGTTACCTTAACGTTTGTCAAGTCGACACAATGTTCCTCCAAGAAACTGCACAGTTCCATGAAATTCTCTTTTGTCAGGCGATAATGTGTTGTAGCTTGAAGAAGAAAACTGAAAAACAGGAACAACATGAGGCATGTTGCGATGACACTGTCTTTAAGGATTATTCCACCGGTAGGTGTAATCCCTCGAGATTCAACAAGTTCTTTTAAAATGCCCAGAAAGCAGAAACAGCAAAGAAGAGAGAAGAATTTTTAACCCAACAACAAAGAAAGCGAAGAAGAGAAGTGAGGGATGAGTCTAGAAGTGTTTTGTAATGCACTATTTATAGAGAAAAAATATGAACGTTATGTAGGCAAAAAATCAAGATAAAATCTGAATAAAATGAATCAAAAAGAAATCAGTAGTGTTTGACTGCATCTTTTGAAAGTAATGTTAAAAACAATTTTGAAGCAGCTTATAGAATTTTGGATAAAGTAAAACATAAGTTTTCATATAAAAATTAAATACTGAAAATAACTGAAAATAAAAAAGTAAAAATTGGGCTTCGACTCTTCTACTTTGCGTGTAGGGGCAAATCGTCAGATTTTAATTGCAAATGGGCTTTTGGCCCATTTCTAGTGTGTGCGCGAGACTCTCCTTTTTGCTTGTCATTTACAAGCCCATAAAATAATGTTAATATATAAAGCATTTTGAAACCATTTATCTAAACAATGTGGGACAAAAGTCTTTTTAGAAATATACTACTTATCCAACAATCCCCCACATATTTCAAAAAGACTTTTGAAAGAAAAAGAAAATATTTTGTTGGGTTAATTTAATTAAAAGTATAATGCTTCGCATCTGGTGTTTTTTGGACTTGAACCAGACCTAGAATAATAAAACTTATTTTACTGAGTAATTGGTGAAGGTTTTAGCTTCTTGAACCAATAACTCATTATTATAAAATAGAGGTCTTATTACTCATACTATACTTTCACAATTCTTTACTGTTCGACTCCATTTTGCACTAATAGGCTGTAGACACTTAATTTTGTCCGGAATAATAAATCTATCATATGTTTGAATTTGTAAAAAAAAATAAAAATAAAAATAAAAATAAAAATAAAAAAATAAAAATAAAAAAATAAAAACAATAATAAATAAAAAAATAAAAAATAAAATAATGAATTAAAAAAAAAAGAAGAGAGAAGGGCTAGTGCTGGTGCCGGTGCCAACACCAGCAAAGAAGGCTACAACCGGCCACCCTAAAAATAACCCTGTCATCCCACCAACTCCTTTGACAAATACCATCTGCATTTAAAGCCCAGTTGCATGTTGATTATAATCTTTGAACCTCAAAGATCTAGTCCATTTTTATTGACTAAATACACACCAAAAGCTACTCGAGGAGAGGAAGGAACAGGGAAGAGCACTGGTTTCAGAAAAACCATGGTCTAAAGATCCTATATACCGTCTTCTTTAGCCATGGCCTTCACGCAAGAGCCACCATTTTCAAACCAATTTTCATCGACATTTAAGAGGAGCCAGCTTTTTTGAAGATCATCGGTCAAAAAAATGGATTATAATCCCTGGATCTCAGGGATTTTATCTATCTTTTTGGACATCAAATGCCTATTTAAAGAGGAGGGAAGAACAGAGAGAAGAACACACAGGAAAAAAACACAGAGATAGAGAGAAATATCGGGAAGAAGAGAGAAAAAAAATATGTACGCAGAAGGAAGAGAGAAATCCAAAGAGAATTACAACCAAGAGTAGGCGATCTTGAACTGTGAGGCTTTTTTTCCTTATGTTACTTGGAGCAGGCGAGTCATAAAGCCAAGACAGTAAAGGAGTAGGCGAGCTTGAGCCAACACAAAAGCAGGCGAGCTCGAGATTGCAAAAGGGTATGGCGAACTAACCAGCTGTAGTGGGAGAGCTTGAGCCAACACAAAAGCAGGCGAGCTCGAGATTGCAAAAGGGTATGGCGAACTAACCAGCTGTAGTGGGAGAGCTTGAGCTAACAAAATCAACAGGCGAACTCCATAAAACTTATACGAGTCGAACACTGTAAGTATACTCTACCTTCTTCATTTACGAAATTTTAAATAAATCCCGTGTTTAGCTAAACTTACCTCGCCCAAATAATTCCAAAACTCTGTTAAATCTTATTCGTTGGGCGAGCTCTCAACACTAGTTCAATTGCACATGGCGAGCTCACTACGTGTAGTTCACTTGTATGAGTGAACTATAATGGGCGGGCGATCTCGTTATACTCTAGTTCACTTGTATGGCGAGCTCTTGCATGGTTCTCACCTCAAGATAACTCGTGGATGGCGAGCTGTTTCACGGGCGACTTATTAGGAGAATGTTGGTTCGGGCGGGCGAGTCAATTAAAAATAAATATTTAATAAAAAATAAATAATAAAAATAATTTTCCAAAATTTTCAATAGTGTTCTCGCGAGACTTGCGTATGGCGAGCTATAAAGGGGCGACCTCTAGTTCACAAGTTGATCTGTACGTAGCAAGTTGTTTCGGGGCGAGCTCTCATACGTAAGTTGGCCTACTAATGGCAAGCTGTTAAGGGATGAGCTCTCGTATATAAATTATTTTGTACTAGGCGGGCGAGCTAATAAGTTGAAAATAAATCTATAATTTTTCAAATTTCACCAAAGTGTTGGAAAATTTGGAACAAAATTAATAATTTCAATTCTTTACATTCGATCAAAGCGTTGAAGGATGTTGAGAAAATCTTAACAAAAAAAGTAACTTTTTAGGGGCGAGCTGTTAAGTTACAAAATTTGATTGATTTGTTAAAGGGTGAGCTCTTCTGTATAAATTGATTTGTGTTTGGCGACCTATAAAAGGCGAGCTCTTGCCAGCAAGTTGATGTGTGGCGAGTTGTACAAAGTGATTTGTGTTTGGCGAGCTATGAAAAGGCGAGCTCTTGCCAGCAGGTTGAGGCATGGCGTGAAGGGCGATATCTCATGTGTGGCGAGCTGTTCTGGGCGAATTAGTCTTTAATTAAAAAATGATTTTTTAAATTTCACCAAAGTATTGGAAAATTTGGAACAAAAATTAATAACTTCAATCCTTTACATTCGATCAAAGTGTTGAAGGATGTAGAGAAATTTTTCACAAAAATTTATAAAAGGAATTTATATAATACAAAAAAAATAAATTATCTTTTACTTTTGTCTAATACAAAAATAAATTATCCTAGATAATAGCAGTAAATGAAAACTTATCCGACGACGGAGCCTCTTCATGAGGACAAGTGTGTCCTGTGAATACTCTTGAGGTACAAAATATTCTTAGGAATTCGATCAAAGTGTTGGAGAATGTCCTAAGAAAAATGTTAATATTTAAATAATTGAATATTAAATAATAAAAAGAAAATTTTAGTAAAGAATAAAAGACCATTTAAATTAAGATTGCTAAAGATAAAATATGATTAATTGGTACCGTCCATTAGACGGGCGTTGTGGGGGTGCTAATACCTTCCTCACACGTAACCGTACTCCCGAATCCAAATTTTGGAACGTAGATCAGTGTACTTATTCTTAGTTTTGAATAGGTGGCCAATCACACCTAAGTTAAAATTGATTGGTGGTGACTCCATAACTTTACGTCTAGCGATTGGTCCTCGGACAAAAATCGTTACGACAGCTTGGCGACTCCGTTGGAGACGCGAGAGTCGAACCATTAATTAATCATGTGATATTTCAAGTCTTGGTTTAATGGTCTTAATTGGTGTTTAAATTCTTTAAGTTCTAAATAATGTTGTTTGAATTTTATTAGTTGTGTTATTTTTATACTTGGTATATTATCATTCATGAATTATTGGGGCATCTAAGATGAGGGTTATATGTTGGTATGTTCCTTCACACACAACACGTGCATTTGCATGCATAAGCTCTAAGTCCCGAGCTTTGTCCTCTTTAGGAGGGAGTGAGTAGCTACATTCTCGTGAAGTAGTAACCTCCGCATGGACTAGCAAATAACTCCCACTCAAATTGAACCCTTTCCGTTTGAGCCTGATGGGCGAGGATCGGGGTGCCCTACTAGTCCTATGTGGACGTCAGTAAAGAACAATTTGGGAACCTGTTAGCCAAATGATAAAACCTGAACCATGCATATAGAAAAACCTAAGGTACCAACCTTTAGTTAGAATTATGCCAAAACCTTTAAGAACCTGAAGTTAGAAACACATGAAGGAGAGTGGTATTCGCATGTATGGGTGTTCATTTTCTTTTTGAAAATAATATATTACATACTTTAATTCATTTCATATGCACTCATGTTAATAGATATTGTCACGGGAAGTAGTTGCTGCATAGCTAACTCTACATCCATGGAAAGTCAACCATCTCTCGAGTCCCTAGAGGAACCCTGCATTAGTCTGAAAACTAGATCAGAAGTAGCTCAGCATAAGAATGGAGACTGTCTGCCAACAAATTACAGGTCTACTCTCCCAGAAAAAGTCTACCTCGACCTCAGGCAGAACAATTTAGAAGACTTGATAAATATCTGGAAACAATGGGATTACTCAAGGAGGGAAGCTTTCCAAAGGAAATATGGGCACCTAGCACTCCTCTTGCCAGTGGTCATTGATAGCCAGCTCCTCAAAGCCATGACACAGTTCTGGGACCCTTCTTATAGATGTTTTGTCATTAATGAAGTGGACATGGTACCAACGATAGAGGAGTACTCTGCATTGCTTTGCTTTAATATCTCAAAGACGAATCAAGATAAAGTTTACTGGAAAAACAAGAAGACGGGCTACCGTAAAAAGCTTGCCATGATGATGGGATTAGAGGTAAAAGTCATTGATGCTCAAATCAGAACTAAAGGTGAAAATACTTGTTTTCCTTGGACTTTTTACGGGATTTCATCTGCAAGCATCTTGACGATGACCAGGGTATGAGATTGTTTGCCTTAGCTCTCTATGGTATGGTGGTATTCCCAAAGGTCATAGGTAGCATTGATGTCGCTATAGTAGACTTCTTTGAGCAAGTCGAACATAATGTCAATCCTACTCCAGCAATCTTAGCTGAAACTATCAGATCCTTAAGTTTTTGTCGGCGAAAAGGAGAAGGACGCTTCATTGGATGTGCACAACTATTAACTATTTAGGCAAAAAATCATTTTGAATGCAACGAGGGCAAGTTCTGCAAGCCGTTCATGTCTTTTCGGGTCCCTATTAAGGAGTTTTGTGAGAATAGTTGGCCTCAACAAAAAACTAGAGACGAGTGGGTGTCATTCTGCCAAAGCCTCACTAGTAGTGGATTAATATGGAGAGCTCTTTGGATGCCGTTTGATTCAGTGTTATATAGTTGTGGAGATGAATTCTGGGTGCCTCTTTTGGGTTTATGGGGAGCAGTTAGCTACTCTCCTGTCATGGTGAGGCGTCAGTTTGGATATGAGCAGTTTGTCCCAGCAACCTTCGGCCTTAATAAAATAGAGTTCTCATACACAGAGGCCGATGCATCAATGAAGATTGCAAAAGCTATTCAAGCATGGAAGCATACCAATAGGTTGGATGGAGGGAGACGTACTGATATTTCATCCCCAGAATACTTCGTGTGGCATGCAAGGCGAGGAAAGGATGTGGTCATTCCTCAAGTGAACATACCCACTTGTCCCGTGAAACTGGTGTTTCAAGATCCAGTAATAGAGATAGAAAGGGCAAAGCGAAAACTTCAGGAAGAGAAAAAAAAGTTGGAATGTGAAAACAAAAGACTCAAGCATGAGATGCAAAGTAATTCAGAGCATTGGAGCAAGAGGATCCAAGAAGAGCGCAATGAATGGAGGACACTATTTAAGGATATGAATAGTACAATCTCATCCACCACTGCTGAATTGGGTCGTATACAAAGGGAAAATGAACAACTCCAAGCAAAGAGTCAAAACAATCTTGAGTACAAGCAACTTGAAAGTGAAAGGGCCCATATGCAAGCGTAAATGCAAACGATGGGAAAAACGCTATCAGAATCTCAAAGCCATGTCATAGCACTCCAAGACGAAGTTGACGACCTGCGAGTCTTGGCTGATGAATGCGAGGAATGGATACGTGCTCATTTTTTGCAACAACAGCATCTGAAGCATTTATTCGAACAAATTAGCATGGCTGCCAGAAAAGCTGAAGAAATGGAGGAAAGGGTGCGAGAGCTAAAGCCTGGAGTGAGTCCAATTACTGAGCATGGTCATCATTTGTCAGAATTCCTAGATGAAGCACAAGACCATTATCTGCAGGTTATGAACTTCTTGAGGAAACCAAGGGCTTAGAGATTAGACTTTTCATGGATGTAGTTTGGACTTTTGTTGTAAAATAACTTTTAAAAGTCTAATAAAAGAACCTTTTGTTAGTTATGTGGCAAATACTTCCCCATTTCATTCATTCATTTATACATTCTTTAGTAAAACATTTGCATGCATAAATGACTTTGTTTAAAAATAAAATAAACACGCCCTAATTCCAGAAGTTTTGGGTAATAAAGGTGTAAAGATAGCTCAACCAGCGAGAATTGCTAATCATCCATACAACACTCGTCTACAATCTAGGAATATGGAAAACGAACAACAAATGAGGATAGACAGAATGGAGAAAGCACAAGAGGAAATGAAGGGGAAAATAGTTGAGATGCAAGAAGATATGAGGAAACAAATGGTTGAAATGATGGAATTAATGAGAGGGATGACCAAAGGCAAAAATGTGGAGGAAACTTCTACAGCTAGAGAAGATGTGCATAATCAAGGAGATGTGCAAGAGGAGCCATTGTACCCTCCAGGATTTACCCCAACACATGTTCAACCTGGCCAAGAAGGCTATCAACGAGTGATACCACCCCAGGGTGGTCGGCCTTATGCTTTTAATGGGGTAAACCCACCAATGGGCCAATCTAATCAAGGGCAATTGGGGTCAGGCCTTGGAGGCAATCCTACAGATGGTCGACCTTATGCTTTTAGTGGGGTAAACCCACCAATGGGCCAATCTAATCAAGGGCAACTGGGATCAGGCCCTGGAGGCAATCCTGCAGATCCTATTTTTTTTCCAAATCTTGATGACCCTAGTGAACAAGAAAAATTGAGAAAGGCAATCCCCGAAGTTGGTTCTGGAGTGGAGATAGAACATAAATATGACCTCCTAGAAGAAAGGCTTAGAGCAGTAGAAGGAAAGGACACATTTGGTAGAATTGATGCAGGAGAACTCAGCCTAGTGTTCCCCCCAAAATTTAAGACTCCTGACTTTGAAAAGTATGGTGGAACAACATGTCCATCAGCCCACATCACAATGTTCGTTCGGAAGATGGCAGGGTATACTCACAATGATAAGTTGTTGATCCATTGTTTTCAGGACAGCCTTACTGGATCCGCTGCAAGGTGGTATGTCCAGTTAGACGGGAACCATATACATTCATGGAAAGATCTCGCTAGGGCATTTATGGCTCAGTATCAGCATGTGGTGGATACAGCTCCCGATAGGATGACACTCCAAAATATGGAAAAGAAAGCCAGTGAACCTTTCAAAGAATACGCCCGGCGATGGAGAGATGTAGCTTCCCAAGTGCAACCACCTATTACTGAAAAGGAGACAACTATGTTGTTTATTAGTACCCTCCGGGAACCCTATTATGGTAAGTTGATTGGAAGTGCCACAAAAAGTTTTGCTGACATGGTAATCTCTGGAGAAATGATTGAAAATGCCATAAAGAATGGTAAGATAGAGGTACCCGATAATGGAGGATCCAAGAAGGGTGCAACATTCAAAAGAAAAGAAGGTGATGTCCACGCTATGACTGTTGGAGGCCAACCGCCTAGAAACCCTACCCCCTATTCTCCTTATCCAATTTATCCACCTTATTACCCATCTGCAAAAAATGTCACAGTAGGACCATACCCATACCAATCAATTTCAAGACCAACATATACCCCCAATTATCGGCCGAGAGCTCCTAATTCACCAATCACATCCACATTAGCTCAACGACCTCCACTAGCCAACCAGCTAGATGACAATCAGAGAAGGCAAAAATCCAGTCGAGATAGGCAACATTTTGATCCAATCCCTATGACCTACAAAGACCTTTTGCCTCAATTAATTGAAAACCACTTCCTTGCACCAGTTTATATAGAACCTCTTAAACCTCCCTATCCCACGTGGTATGATTCAAATGCCCACTGTGATTATCATTACGGGATTACAGGTCATTCAATAGAAAATTGCACTGCTTTGAAACACAAAGTTCAAACTCTTATTAAGGCAGGAATATTGAATTTTGGGAAGAAGGGAGAACCAAGTGTAAATAAAAATCCACTCCCCGATCATGAAGAGGGTAAAGTAAATGCCATAATTGAAGAGGTAGATCGTTGGGTCAAGAAAAATGTTTATGAGGTGAAAACGCCAATAAAGGTGGTGTTCGACGCAATGGTCAAAGCAAAACTAATCCAGATAGATGATGAAAAGATGCCTAAAGAAGGAAAATTTTGTGAGTTCCACAAGAGTGTAGAGCATGAAATCCAGAATTGTCAAGAGTTTCGCCAAAAGGTGCAAGGCTTGATGGACGAGGGTATTGCAGAATTTTACGAAGAAGTGGAAATAGAATCAGTCAATGTCATCGGAAAAGAAACAAGTCCTGTTCGGTGGAAACCATTGACTATCTATTATGAAGATAAGAGTGAGCCTATAATTGATTCCAAGCCTAAATTTCAATTGCCAAAGATAACCATTGAGGTTCCAAGTCCTTTTCCATACAATGATAGTCAGGCAGTCCCATGGAACTACAATTGCAATATCGCTACTCAAGGGTCAATCAGTATCCCTTTGGCCACTTCAACAAGCATTACAGCTGCAGTGGATATAACAGGCACAGGAGGAATCACCCGAAGCCGGAGATGTTACACGCCTGAAATGTTGAAGAAAATTCAAAAAGGAAAGGCTAAAGAAGGGGAAGACGAAGAAAGTAATAGAGAAATCCCTTTTGAAGGTAAAGAAAAAGAATTCAGGGAACAACGAAGCAAACCAGTGTCTGAAAAAGAAGTTTCAGAGTTCTTGAAATTCATCAAGCACAGTGAGTTCAATATAGTAGATCAGTTGAATCGTACGCCAGCGCGCATCACTCTGCTTTCTCTATTACTGAATTCAGAACCCCACCGGGAAGCTCTTCTACGAGTGCTCAATCAAGCATATGTACCTCATGATGTGTCAGTAGAAAAGATTGATCGACTTGTTGGAAATATCGTGGCAAACAATTTTATATCCTTCAGTGATGATGAGATTCCGCCTGATGGAAGAGGCAGTTACAAAGCCTTGCATATTACTACCACTTGCAAAGACTACATCCTAGCCAGAGTCCTAATTGACAATGGCTTAGCTTTAAATGTTATGCCTCTAGGAACTCTGTCCAAATTACCTGTGGATGAGTCGCACATGAGGAAAAGTCATATGGTAGTAAAAGCATTCGATGGTACACGTCAAGGAGTAACAGGGACCATAGAAATTTCAATTCAAATTGGCCCTAGTGTCTACAATGTGGAATTTCAAGTCATGGACATTAACCCTGCATATAATTGCCTTCTTAGGCGTCCATGGATACATTCAGCTGGAGCAGTCCCCTCGACTTTACACCAAATAGTCAAATTTATAATAGATGGAAAAGTAGTAGGTGTAGTTGGAGAAGAAGATATGATTGCTACAGTTTCCTCCACTGCCCCATATATTGAGGTGAATGAGAATGCACCAGAATGCTCTATCAAGTCCTTGGAATTTGTAAATGCTACATACATAGGAGAAGGATCTAAGATACCAATGCCACAGTTGTCCAGTGCCACAATGTCGGGAATTCAACAGATTGTTGGGAAAGGGTATTATGCTGGAGCAGGATTAGGAAAGAACTTGCAAGGGGTAAAACGAGCTTTGATAGCAAAGGTGAAGGATGATAGATTTGGTCTTGGCTACAAGCCAACTGGGCTAGAGAGGAGAAAGTTTTTGGAAAAGAAAAGGGAAAGAAGAATAGCTAGATTAAAGGAGGTCGATGAGGAAAATGAGCCGATGGTGTTTCCTCCTCTAGAGGATGTCTTTGATTCTGTGGGATACATTTATCCAGACTTAGTAAAGGCTAACAAGGATGAGCTTGTTAAGGTGTTCGAGAATTTGTCTATCCAGATGGTAAACACAGAGAACGAAGAGGCCCCAAGAAGTTCGGAAGTGCGCCCTTGCCCGCCAGGCTTTCAGCTGAGGAATTGGCATTACATCGATCTTCCTGTTATCACTAAATCTCTGCCAAAGTAATTCAATAAGTAAAGCCTGATTTCCCCTGCCCAAAAGTATCAAGGTCTCTTATGTAGGGCCATTTCTATTTCAATAAAATCTGGCCTTTTGTCATACCTTTTTCCATGTGAATTCTTTCATTTGCATCTTTTCTGCCCATGCATATTCAAGTCCATCTACATTTTGCCAACTTTTGTCCCATATGCAGGTACCCAAACAATGAATATGAAGGCCATTGTGATGATATTCTGAAACCTGATTTTGAAAGAACTGTTTGTGCTGGTGAATTTAATGAAGAAGAGGGTATTGATGATGATACATTGCCTCCTGAACTTACAAGACTGGTGGAACAAGAAGAAAAGAAAATTATACCCCATCAAGAACCCATTGAGACCTTAAACTTGGGGAGTGACGAAGTAAGAAAAGAGGTTAAAATTGGCACATTTCTATCATCGTCCATAAGGAAAGAGCTGATAAGCTTACTCCATGAGTATGCCGATGTGTTCGCATGGTCGTATTAGGACATGCCGGGTCTGAATTCTGATATTGTGGTTCATACGCTACCAGTAAGACCAGAATGCAAACCAATTCAGCAAAAGTTGAGGAGGATGAAACCCGAAATGTTATTAAAGATAAAAGAGGAAGTCAAGAAGCAATTTGATGCAGGATTCTTGGAGGTGGCAAAATATCCTGAATGGGTAGCAAATATTGTTCCAGTTCCTAAAAAAGATGGAAAGGTGCGAATGTGTGTGGATTATCGTGATCTAAATAGGGCCAGTCCAAAAGACAATTTTCCCCTGCCACATATTGATACCCTAGTCGACAACACAGCTGGACATTCTTTATTTTCTTTTATGGATGGTTTCTTGGGTTATAATCAAATCAAAATGGCGCCTGAAGATATGGAAAAGACCACTTTTGTGACTATGTGAGGAACATTTTGTTACAAGGTCATGCCATTTGGGTTGAAAAATGCCGGTGCAACTTACCAAAGAGCCATGGTAACCTTGTTTCATGACATGATGCATAAGGAGATAGAAGTCTATATTGATGATATGATTGCAAAGTCCCAGAAAGAGGAAAATCCTGTTGCCAACCTTAAAAGGTTATTTGAAAGGCTGAGAAAATTCCAACTTAAGCTCAACCCGACCAAATGTACTTTCGGAGTGACATCAGGAAAGCTATTGGGATTTGTAGTCAGTGAACGAGGTATAGAAGTAGATCCCAATAAGATACATGCCATCCAGAATTTATCACCGCCTCGTACCCAAAAGGAAGTAAGAGGATTCTTAGGAAGATTGAATTACATCGCACGCTTCATCTCCCAACTCACTGCTAAGTGTGATCCAATCTTCAAACTCCTCCGAAAACGGGACCTGGGAGAATGGAATGACGAGTGCCAAATAGCATTCGATAAGGTTAAAGAGTACCTTTCGAATCCTCCGGTGTTGGTGCCACCTGTGCCAGAGAGACCCCTCATCTTGTATGTAACAGTGAATGAAAATTCCATGGGATGTGTGCTGGGGCAACATGATGAAACTGGGAGAAAAGAGCGGGCTATCTACTATTTGAGCAAGAAGTTCACTGACTATGAAGCCAAGTATTCTCCGTTGGAGAAGATGTGTTGCGCTTTGGCTTGGATAGCTCGTAGACTAAGACAGTACATGCTTTATCATACTACATGGCTAATTTCAAAATTGGACCCTATTAAGTATATCTTCGAGAAACCTTCATTATCCGGGAAGATAGCAAGGTGGCAAGTGTTGCTATCCGAGTATGACATTGTCTATATGACTCAAAAGGCCATTAAAGGTAGTACGATTGCTGATTTTCTCGCAGATCAAGCTGAAGAAAAGTATGAACCAATGGATTTTGATTTCCCTGATGAGGATTTAATGGCCATATCACAAATAAATGTTGAAGGTTCCGCAGAAGAACTTGTTTGGAGAATGTACTTTGATGGGGCATCTAATGCTTTCGGGCACGGTGTTGGGGTAGTTTTAGTATCCCCTGAAGGAGATTGTTGTCCATTCACTGCAAAATTGGATTTTGACTGCACTAATAATATGGCAGAATATGAGGCTTGTATCATGGGGCTCCGAGCTGCAATCGACAAAGGTGTTAAAGTACTGAAAGTATATGGAGATTCAGCCTTGGTAATTTATCAATTGCGAGGTGAATGGGAAACAAGAGATTCAAAATTGGTCCAGTATTGTGAGTTTGTGACCGATCTAGTTAAACATTTCAAGAAAATTTGTTTTAAGCATTTGCCTCGAGAAGAAAACCAAATGGCTGATGCATTGGCTACTTTGGCTGCAATGTTCAAAGTAAATTCAGGTGCTAAAATTTGTCCCATCAAGATAAGCATACATGGATCACCAGCACATTGCTCAAATGTAGAAGAAGAGATAGATGGGAAACCATGGTATCATGATATATTGCAATACATAAAGCATCACCAGTATCCAGAAGGGGCATCAGAAAATGACAAAAGGACTTTGAGAAGAATGGCCATGGAATTCTTCTTGGATGGTGAAATTTTGTACAAAAAGGGGAAAGATCAAGTGTTGCTAAGGTGTGTGGATGCCATAGAGGCCAAAAGGATACTCAAAGAAATTTACGAAGGTGTTTGTGGATCTCATGCAAATGGTCACATGATGGCTCGACAAATTATGAGGGCTGGATATTATTGGATGACAATGGAAAGTGATTGCATCAACTTTGCTCGAAGATGTCATAAATGTCAAATATATGCCAGTAAGATAAATGCCCCTCTCACATCCTTACAGGTCATGACAACTCCTTGGCCATTTTCTACATGGGGAATGGATGTGATTGGACCAATTACCCCTAAAGCTTCAAATGGACATCGCTTCATTTTGGTAATGATTGATTACTTCACAAAATGGGTGGAAGCAGCATCTTATGCCAGTGTGACAAAGTCTGTAGTGTGCAAGTTTTTCAAGAAAGAGATAATTTGCCGGTATGGGCTACTAGAAAGGATCATTTCAGACAATGCTCTGAATTTCAACAATAAGTTGATTGAGGAAGCATGTGCCCAATTTCATATTAAGCATCACAATTCGGCTCCTTATCGTCCAAAAATGAATGGAGCTGTCGAAGCTGCAAATAAAAATCTCAAGAAGATCATTCAGAAGATGACAGATACCTACAAAGATTGGCATGAGAAGTTGCCTTTTGCTCTGCACGCTTACCGTACATCGGTTCGCACATCCACAGGAGCCACCTCGTTTTCATTAGTATATGGAATGGAGGCAGTTTTGCCTATTGAAGTGGAAATTCCTTCTTTGCGTGTCCTTATGGAAGTTGAATTGGACGAAGCTGAATGGGTCCGAGCCCGGTATGAGCAATTGAACCTTATTGAGGAAAAAAGACTCAAAGCGCTATGTCATGGGCAATTGTATCAAAAGAGGATGATGCGAGCACATGACAAGAAGGTTCGTCCTAGAAATTTTCAAGAAGGGGATTTGGTTTTGAAAAAGATTCTACCTAATATCCCTGACCCGAGGGGCAAATGGACTCCAAATTGGGAAGGCCCTTTTGTAGTAAGAAAAGCATTCTCAGGAGGAGCATTGATTTTGGCAGAAATGGACGGAAAAGACCTTCCCAATCCAATAAATGCTGATGCAGTAAAGAAGTATTATGCATAAAAAAAAACAAAAGGAAATAAAAATAAAAAAAATAAAATAAAATAAGGAGGGGTTCAAGGCGAAAACCCAAAAGGGCGACTTGAATCCAAATGGGAATGTTTGAGTTGAAAACCCGAAAATAGGCAACTTAGACAGAAAGCAATGGTGCATGAGGTTGGTAGCCAAATATCTCACATGCTCATAAGCAAAGAGGGGCAGAGTTCAGTCTAAGGTATTCTCTGAAGCTTAAAGCCATCGGCTAAACAGTGAAGTCAAAAGAAGATTTTTGGATTAATTCACAATGATCAGAAGAATTATTGTAAGGGCATCCTCTTGTGAAACTTTGATCAACCATTTCATTGTATCTGTTTAAATTGCCTTTCATTTGAATAAAAACACATTCCTCTTTTGTTGTCTTAACTTAACACTCATTTTCTCCTACCCATCTTTTGAAAGAAATTCACAATTGCAGTATGTCTCATAGTCCACTTACTTTTCAAATTACTTAAAAGAGATTTAACAATAACAAGAGTGAGATGTAAATGAGGAAAAATATGATGGTACCAACTGAATGATGATTAAAGGAAGTTTGAGATTAAGTGATGAGACTCAGCTGGCATAACACAGGATTAAGAATGCACGAATGCAAAGGTTGAAGGTCATCTTGGGAGAATGATGAAAAGAAAAGGAAAAGAAAAGAAAGGAAAAAGGGCATAAGATTGTGAAACTCGAAGTTAAAATTTATCTCATAATAGGTGTTGCATCCCTTTAAGAAGCATACACGTTTTATATACATATCCCCAAAATTTGTGCAATACATCTCATTAATCATTTGAGAATATTTGCATCACAATAATGCAATAGTACATGCGAATAAAAACCCCTTGGGTAGGATTTGGGTATATAACTAGCCAGACATAGAGTTACCTTTAGATAGGAAAAAGGTCAAACTATGAGTAATCAAGAACCTTCTACGAATATCCTTTATTTTTCAAAGTCGTGAGCCTCTTGAAAGAGAGGAGCCCAGTTTAGTTTTCAAAAGTCGTGAGCCTCTTGAAAGAGAGGAGCCCAATTTACTTTCAAAAGTCGTGAGCCTCTTAAAAGAGAGGAGCCCAATTTACTTTTAAAAGTCGTGAGCCTCTTGAAAGAGAGGAGCCCAGTTTAGTTTTCAAAGTCGTGAGCCTCTTGAAAGAGAGGAGCCCAGTTTATTTTCAAAGACGTAAGCCTCTTGAAAGAGAGGAGCCCAGTTTAATTTTCAAAGTCGTGAGCCTCTTGAAAGAGATGAGCCCAGTTTATTTTCAAAGACGTAAGCCTCTTGAAAGAGAGGAGCCCAGTTTATTTTCAAAGTCGTGAGCCTCTTGAAAGAGAGGAGCCCAGTTTATTTTCAAAGTCGTGAGTCTCTTGAAAGAGAGGAGTCCAGTTTATTTTTCAAAGTCGTGAGCCTCTTGAAAGAGAGGAGCCTAATTTATTTTTCAAAGTCGTGTGCCTCTTGAAAAAGAGGAGCCCAGTTTATTTTTCCAAGTCACTCGCCTCTTGAGAGAGGAGCCAAATTAAAGTGAAGAGCTTAAAGAAAAGAGAAGTAGGCCATGAGCCGGACAAATTTGTTGTCTATTGTCTTTGCCCTATTCTTGATTCTCAGCAATGTGCAAAAAGGGGCAGCTGTAGACACTTAATTTTGTCCGGAATAATAAATCTATCATATGTTTGAATTTGTAAAAAAAATAAAAATAAAAATAAAAATTCAAAATAAAAATAAAAAAATAAAAACAATAATAAATAAAATAATGAATTAAAAAAAAAAGAAGAGAGAAGGGCTAGTGCTGGTGCCGGTGCCAACACCAGCAAAGAAGGCTACAACCGGCCACCCTAAAAATAACCCTGTCATCCCACCAACTCCTTTGACAAATACCATCTGCATTTAAAGCCCAGTTGCATGTTGATTATAATCTTTGAACCTCAAAGATCTAGTCCGTTTTTATTAAGTAAATACACACCAAAAGCTACTCGAGGAGAGGAAGGAACAGGGAAGAGCACTGGTTTCAGAAAAACCATGGTCTAAAGATCCTACAGACCGTCTTCTTTAGCCATGGCCTTCACGCAAGAGCCACCATTTTCAAACCAATTTTCATCGACATTTAAGAGGAGCCAGGTTTTTTGAAGATCATTGGTCAAAAAAATGGATTATAATCCCTGGATCTCAGGGATTTTATCTATCTTTTTGGACATCAAATGCCTATTTAAAGAGGAGGGAAGAACAGAGAGAAGAACACACAGGAAAAAACACAGAGATAGAGAGAAATATCGGGAAGAAGAGAGAAAAAAAATATGTACGCAGAAGGAAGAGAGAAATCCAAAGAGAATTACAACCAGGAGTAGGCGATCTTGAACTGTGAGGCTTTTTTTCCTTATGTTACTTGGAGCAGGCGAGTCATAAAGCCAAGACAGTAAAGGAGTAGGCGAGCTTGAGCCAACACAAAAGCAGGAGAGCTTGAGATTGCAAAAGGGTATGGCGAACTAACCAGCTGTAGTGGGAGAGCTTGAGCCAATACAAAAGCAGGCGAGCTCGAGATTGCAAAAGGGTATGGCGAACTAACCAACTGTAGTGGGAGAGCTTGAGCTAACAAAATCAACAGGCGAACTCCATAAAACTTATACGAGTCGAACACTGTAAGTATACTCTACCTTCTTCATTTACGAAATTTTAAATAAATCCCGTGTTTAGCTAAACCTACCTCGCCCAAATAATTCCAAAACTCTGTTAAATCTTATTCGTTGGGCGAGCTCTCAACACTAGTTCAATTGCGCATGGCGAGCTCACTACGTGTAGTTCACTTGTATGAGTGAACTATAATGGGCGGGCGATCTCGTTATACTCTAGTTCACTTGTATGGCGAGCTCTTGCATGGTTCTCACCTCAAGATAACTCGTGGATGGCGAGCTGTTTCACGGGCGACTTATTAGGAGAATGTTGGTTCGGGCGGGCGAGTCAATTAAAAATAAATATTTAATAAAAAATAAATAATAAAAATAATTTTCCAAAATTTTCAATAGTGTTCTCGCGAGACTTGCGTATGGCGAGCTATAAAGGGGCGACCTCTAGTTCACAAGTTGATCTGTACGTAGCAAGTTGTTTCGGGGCGAGCTCTCATACGTAAGTTGGCCTACTAATGGCAAGCTGTTAAGGGATGAGCTCTCGTATATAAATTATTTTGTACTAGGCGGGCGAGCTAATAAGTTGAAAATAAATCTATAATTTTTCAAATTTCACCAAAGTGTTGGAAAATTTGGAACAAAATTAATAATTTCAATTCTTTACATTCGATCAAAGCGTTGAAGGATGTTGAGAAAATCTTAACAAAAAAAGTAACTTTTTAGGGGCGAGCTGTTAAGTTACAAAATTTGATTGATTTGTTAAAGGGTGAGCTCTTCTGTATAAATTGATTTGTGTTTGGCGAGCTATAAAAGGCGAGCTCTTGCCAGCAAGTTGATGTGTGGCGAGTTGTACAAAGTGATTTGTGTTTGGCGAGCTATGAAAAGGCGAGCTCTTGCCAGCAGGTTGAGGCATGGCGTGAAGGGCGATATCTCGTGTGTGGCGAGCTGTTCTGGGCGAATTAGTCTTTAATTAAAAAATGATTTTTTAAATTTCACCAAAGTATTGGAAAATTTGGAACAAAAATTAATAACTTCAATCCTTTACATTCGATCAAAGTGTTGAAGGATGTAGAGAAATTTTTCACAAAAATTTATAAAAGGAATTTATATAATACAAAAAAATAAATTATCTTTTACTTTTGTCTAATACAAAAATAAATTATCCTAGATAATAGCAGTAAATGAAAACTTATCCGACGACGGAGCCTCTTCATGAGGACAAGTGTGTCCTGTGAATACTCTTGAGGTACAAAATATTCTTAGGAATTCGATCAAAGTGTTGGAGAATGTCCTAAGAAAAATGTTAATATTTAAATAATTGAATATTAAATAATAAAAAGAAAATTTTAGTAAAGAATAAAAGACCATTTAAATTAAGATTGCTAAAGATAAAATATGATTAATTGGTACCGTCCATTAGACGGGCGTTGTAGGGGTGCTAATACCTTCCTCACACGTAACCGTACTCCCGAATCCAAATTTTGGAACGTAGATCAGTGTACTTATTCTTAGTTTTGAATAGGTGGCCAATCACACCTAAGTTAAAATTGATTAGTGGCGACTCCATAACTTTACGTCTAGCGATTGGTCCTCGGACAAAAATCGTTACGACATAGGCCATGTGCGCGCCTGGTTATTTCATGAGTGCTCTAAAAATTATGCCATAATTTCATAGAAGCGGCCTCACTCCACACTCACATAGGTGTTTCATCAAATGTATACTGCAATGATATACACCACTCATAAGGAATATGAAAAACATTAAGAGCTTTAGCTCATCCTCTCTGATTCATGCAATCTACCACTTACACATATCATAGGAAGAGACAAATTTATTAGTGCTAGCAGGATTAACAGTGACTTGTTATTACCTATTGAACCTTATTCATGGGATCTCTAATCACAAAGGTTGGATTACCATCACCATTAATCTAGAATTGGCTCAAGTCCCATTCCCCTCGATGTTTAAGATATTAACTTTCTCCCTAAAGGTTTTGTCAGAGGATCGGCCGAATTCACTTCTGACTTAATATAATCAATTGATATTATACCATCTTTCAGCAGCTGCTTAATCACATCATGTCTCAAACGTATGTGTCTATTTTTACCATTGAAAGTTTTTTTTTTGCAATGGTTATTGCCGCCCAGTAATCACAATGCATAGGCATAAAAGATGTTGGTTTTAAACCCAACAGAATATTAGCTAAGAGGTTTATCAACCACTCAGCCTCATTACCAACCAATTCCAGAGCTATAGATTTCGATTCCATGGTAGATTTAGCTACAAATTTTGATTCCATGGTAGATTTGGCTAATTTCCATGCAACAGCACCCCCACCAAAGATAAAAACATAACCACTAGTGGATTTTGTCTCATTTGAATCTCAAATCCAGTTAGCATCATTGTATCCTTCTAATTCAACGGGAAATCCACTTTATAAAATGTCATAGTTTATTGTACCTCTCAAATATCTCATTAGTCTAACTAATGCACCCTAATGATCATTGTCGTAACGATTTCGTCTGGGGACTCGACCGCTCGACGATTTTGAAAACATGAAAAACAGAGAGTCACCATCAATCTTTTTTTTTATTATTAGGTGTGATTGGCCACTTAAAAATATTTATCTTTTTAACAAAATCTCAAAATTAATTAAGTCCTATTAAAAAGACAATTTGGGTCTGCGAAAACAAGGTTTGGTTCGGGAGTACAGTTCCGTGTGAGGAAGGATTAGCACCCTCACAACACCCGTTTAGAAAACAGTACCATCTTAATCATGTGTTATCCTTTTTGTTTTAATAAAATGGTCTTAATTTAATATTTAAAATTAATTCCTATTTTATCATAATCCATTTTTTGTTTTTTTCAAAATGACTTTTATTTCTATATTTTAAAAAGACTAAATTTTATTTTATTTTTCTTTAAAAAGTAAATGGGAACCTTTTTTGTATTGAAAAATTAAATCAAATACTCCAATACTTTTGGTAGTATTTGAAATAAAATTCTCACCTAGAGATTTATTAAGAATCGCTACTTGTGATTTCTATATAATCTCATCGTCGGAAGATTCACACTATTTTTGTAATTAAACGTAAATGCACGTGATGCAATCACATGATGCATATGAGATTAAAATTTTATCATTTTTCCTTAAAAAAACTTAATTTTATTTTTAACAAGAATATAATATTAAAAAATCACACTAAACATTCCAATACTTTGGTAACATTTAGCAGACTCCCCCACCTAGGGATTAGTTAAGAGTTACTACTTGTGACTTCTGTAATATCCCATCATCGGAATAAATATTTAATTATTAAAGCTTTATTATTAACTTTTATTTGTTTAGATTTTAAAAACATTCATTTTTTATTTTTAACAAAAGTTTAAATTATTGAAAAACCGCACTAAATATTCCAATACGCTGGTAATATTTAGAGAACTTTTCTCATCTAGGGATCAGTTAAGAATCACTATTTGTGACTTCCGTAACATCCCATCATTAGACATTCACATTAATTAAATTTAAACTTTATTATTAATTTCTCTTTTTCTTTTTTCTTATAAAAACTTATTTATTTTTTATTTTTAGCAAAAAATTAAATTATTGAAAAATCACACTAAATACTCCAATCTGCTAGTAATATTTAATGGATTCCTCTCACCTAGAGATCAGTTAAGAAACCACTACTTACGAATTTCATAACATCCCATCATCAGGTTCATGTTTACATAAATTTAAATTTACAATTGTTTATTTAAATTTAAATTTTATTATTAATTTTTAAAAAACTTATTCATTTTAATTTTTAACCAAAATTTAAATTATTAAAAAATCACACTAAATACTCCAATACGCTGTTAATATTTAATGGATTCCTCTCACTTAGGGATTAGTTAGGAAATCACTACTTGTGAATTTCATAACATCCCATCATTGGGCTAAATTTACTTAAATTTATTAAAATTAATGCCAATGGTGCAAACATAAATCACATGATCATGACATGCTTACATGATTTTTTTTATTCATTCTTTTATTTATTTATTTATTTATAATTTTTGTTCTCTATTTATTATTTATTATTTTTTTTATAAAAATTGATTATTATTTTTTTTGTAATAAATGTGAATCTACGTATTGAAAAATTACTCCAAAAATTCCAATACTTTGGTAATAACTGAAGAATTTTTCTCACCTATAGATTTTTGAAGAATCACTACTTGTTATTTTTACAAAATCTCATCATCGGGAAGCATATTTATTTTAATTAATTTTTTTACTATACATTTTGAAACCTAACAACTTGCCTAGTATTAAGAAAAATTATATTAAAACTTTTTTTATTGTTATTATTATTATATATTTTTTAAAGAAGTGTATAATTTTATTATTAAACTAATCCCATGCACTTAAATAAATTATTATAAATCCTAAACTATTTTACATGCAAATAAATATATGTTTTTACTATGAAAATATATTAGAAACACAAGAAATAAATCATCTAACAAAAATAAATAAATAAATGAGAGGAATGGAAATATATACCCAAATTAATTTTTCTAAAACAGCCCAAAAATCAAAGCCCAAACACCTAAGGGCTTACACAGACGGGCTTGGTCTGCTGGGCTGAAGCAGGTTGCGAGCGGGTTAAGGAGTTGGGTCGTGCAGATCTCAGATTCGGGTCAGGTAGAAGCACTGGTCGTCTGGCTTCAAAACGCACCGTTTAGGTGCTTTATAAAAGGCCCTTTTTTTCAATCATTTTCTCATCCACTTCAAAAAAAAACAAAACTCTAAAAATTTCCAAAAACTTTCTCAACCCTCTTAGCCCTGCCGAACGATTGCCACCGCGCTGATTGCCGTTCTCCGGCCGCCGGTGGTCTAGCTAAGAATGTAGAAACGCTCGCTTTTTCCTCCTCTAACCGAATTTGGCCTCCAATCCTCCTAAAAATAGCCCTAGTTCCATAAATCTAAGCTTGACCGAAACCCTCTTCCTTTTTTTGTTTTTTCTTGTTTTGTTTTTTTCTCTTGTTGATGGTTTCGAATGTTCCTTAATCTGCTGGTTTTGTTGTGATTTTTCTTGCAGCTATTTGAGAATCGGTTTTGGGTTTAGACCATAGGTTCAGTTATTGGGGCTCTCAGGTTCTAGATCTTTTTTTTTGGGATGTTTTGTTTTCTTTTTTGGTTGCAATGGAAGGCAGTGGCTGTATGGTGATAAAAATTCTTTTTGTGTTTTTGGGAACTGTATTGGTTGAGTTAGGGGTTTAGTTTTTTGGTATGGTTGGCTAGTGGTGGCTTGGTGTTTCGATGATGATGATGAATGGTGTCTCAGTGGTGGCTTTTGGTGTTTCAGTGATGGTGAATGGTAGAGTTTCTGCAAATTTTCGGTGTCCGAGAGTCTAAAAAAAAGTCCCTATGCCTGAATCATTCAGGTCTTTTAAACAGATTTAAGATCATCCTTTTGTCTAGTGTATTAGACTGAATTCTTAGGATCTTCCTATTATTTCTCGATCACCAATGGCAATTGTCAAAGTAGGGTAGGTTGCTTGGAAAGGGAAGTTTTGGTGAAATCGATAGTGAAACCGGTGGCTGGAAACAGAAAGCTTCGCCTAAACCAGCAGCCGGTCAATGGGAATGTCTATTCCCTTTAAATGTGATTGCACAACAACAACAACAACAACAACAATAATAATAATAATAATAAAGAAAAGAAAAAAATAAGAAAAAAATAATGAAATAAATAAATAATAAAACAAAAAATGAGAATAAATAAATAAGAAAAAAAATTCAACCCACTTTTCTTTAGGCCTTGAAGCCCAATGTATTTTAATTTGGACTTTGAAAGTCCTATTAGACTTATTACAATATTGTGGCCCAATATATTGGGTTTGGATCATATCCATTTTCCAACATGAATTTTAAATTAACAAAAATAATTTTATTCAAATTAACTTAAAAAATCTTGAATTTACATGAAACGAATTCATCATCAAACAAGTTTTACACAATATTTGATTTGAAATTTTTGAGCAATAGTATTATCAGTTCAAACAAAATTAGGTGTCTACAATCATGATTGGGATTGTGAATATATCTACTCAGCCTACACACAACGTAAGCTATGTCAGGGCATGTGAAGTTCATTAAATGCATTAAACTTCCAATGATTTGTGCATATTCAGATTGATCCACAAGATCTCCTTGATTTTTCCATATAATGCTCATAGGTTTATCATCAAAGTATCCAAACTTCTTAGGAAGTTTTTCCATATAACACTCTTGTGATAGAATAATACTATCATTCATCCTTATGATTTTAGCACCAAAAATAACATTTGCTTCACCCATATCTTTATATCAAATTTTAAAGCAAGGAAACTCTTAGTCTTATGCACAATATCAAGAGAAGTACAAAAAATAAGCATATCATCCACATAAGCACATAATTACACAATCACCATCCATAAGTTTAGTTTAGTGTAAACATATTTATCAACTTCAACAGAAGAAAAGCCATCACATAACAAAACTTGATCAAATTTCTCATGCCATTGTTTAGGTGCTTGTTTAAGGCCATATAAAGATTTTAGCAATTTACAAACTTTATTTTCTTGTCCAGAAATCACAGAGCGCTTAGGTTGCACTATATAATAGCTCTTCATCCAAATTGCCATTTAGAAAAGTAGTTTTGACATCTATTTGGTGAATAAAAAGTTTATGAATTGAGGCTAAAGCAATCAAAACTCAATTAGAAGCAATTCTTGTTACAGGAGCTGTAAGATTTGATTCTACTACACTGTATAAGATATTTGTAATTATTTGATTATTAAAATAAAGTTTATTTGGTTAAAGTGAATTGGGTATGTGGGCCCCACCTTGAATTCTACTGTTTTATTGAGGATATAAATGAAATATGGTGTTCAGAAGGTGAAATAAATATTAAATAAATATTAGGAGGCATAAAAATAATTTTTGGATTATTTGAGATTATTTTAAGAATTTTGGAAAACAAATTGGAAAATAACGGCTATGTCCCAAGGGCATTTTCGTAAATTTAGCCCATAATAAAAAGAGTTGGGACAAAGTAAAAATATCATGATAAACTAAATAAAAAGGGGAATATCATGGTGTCGAAAGATTTATTGAAAAAGTGGTTTGATTTGAAAAATTTTACTGGCGGTTAAAAAGGGATAAAATCATAATTTCACATTATCGGTGCACCGTGCGGTAATGAAACCACTTCCATTCATTAAATTATAGTAAATTTGAATTATTGGTGCTGAAATCATAATTTTTGGAGTTCATTTGCATGGTTTTGATGAAATTGGAGGCTTAATGGCAAAACCGTTAATATTTAAGTAAATAGGGGCAAAATGGTCATTTAACATGAAGGGGGACTGGTCAGATTATTCAATAATGATCAGAAATTGGCTTAAATAAATGAAATTTAATTTAAATAAAATTTATTGACTGGAAAATAATAATTATAATAATAATAGTGTGATAAAAGAATAAATGGTGAAAATGGAAATGGAATTTTATGGGATTGACACGTGGCAGCTCCCCATTGGCTGAAAGAAGACCAAATTCAGCAGAAATTTGCTGAAGTTATGGCACTATTCATTCATCCTCACCAGCCCTTCACGACAGAAAAGAAAAACAAAGAAAAAATAAAAGTTTCAAGCTTTCAAAACACCAAAAATACAAGGAAATTCAAGAAACCTATTTCTAACAAAATTGTTCCTTGTCATATCCTCTTTCCATAGACACCAAAATCTCATCAAAAGAGGAAGAAAACAAGGAGATAGGAGCTCATGAAGGTTTTGGCCAAGGTAAGATTTATGGCAAATCTTGAAGTTTTGATTCATTTCAAGGTTGTATTCCTAGTGTATTCGAGGTGTAGAAAAACATTATGACATTGGATTTACCTAAAAATGGCTGAATAAAAATATGTCATATTTATGGGTTTTGACCAGTCATGGTTCATGATGAATCCATGCATTTTGATGCATAAAAATGGTAGGAAATGAAAGCTTAAGATGGATAAATAAAGATAGAAACATTAGATTTAGAAAAAGACTGAAAATCAAGAAATTTTCATGACAAGGGCCATTTGGCCTTGGTGTGAAGTAGATGATAATGATGAATCCTTAATGTATGGAAGGTGTTTGATGAATATACTAAGTGAATAGAAAATATTCATAAGGTTAGAGTTGAGAAAAGAAGAGAAACAAATGTTAAGGGTAGATTTCAACTCTGCTGGAATTTTGTCCTGTCCGAGCCCCAATTTAACAAATTCAGTTTGGGGGTTTTAGAATGAAATAAATTCTGAAAAAATTATGGAAGATAGCCTTATGAATTAGGAAAATTTCGGTTTTGTAATTACCTAAATTGGAGTTGTATAGCCTGAGATATAGGCAGCTGAACACAGGCACTCAGTGCAGCAAGCGAGATGCTGTGTGGAAATTTTGAAAAATTGTAGAAAATATCACAGATTGAATTTGGCTGCAAGCTTTACGCTTCTAGAAAGGTAAATGAGTCTATAATAATATGGTTCTGAGTTTGCATAATTTGGACAAACCTATCTTGAGATATGGCCCAATTTGTACACAGAGGTCAGTAGATAATATGCCAGAATGCCTCTGGTAATAGGGTAACTTTGAGGAATTATTAAAAATAATTCCGAAATGATAAAATTGTGAAACTTGCTATTCTAAATAGGGAATTGGATTAATATTCATATGGTTTTGGTATTAATAATTTTGGATATCCCTATAATTATTAATATAAATTTTAATGCACAAAGGTCAGAAAACCATCCTGTCATATGGGTCAGAATTGGGCTGAACTTTGGAAAATTGTGAGGAACAATATGGAATGAACTAGAAAATGAGCTTTATATTTCTCGATAGGGAATTAAGTCAGATTACATATAAAATTGACGGTGTATTAATCAGAATTCAATATTTTCCGTTATGAATAGAAAGGCATGGATAGGTTGGAAATATTTATAAAGAATATTTCTACCTTAATTAGTAGGATTTCTAAGAATGCTTAGTGTATATGTATGTTTCGGAATTGAACTTGTATGACTCATCTTCTGCAGCTCCGAAGCTAAATAAATGAAATGGGAAAGGAGACGAATAAGGACATAATTATGGTTCAAAGAGTGAATCGGAACAGTTGAGGACTTGATTTCAGATTCCAAAAGGTCAAGAAGAAACGATTAAACCTCGAGGTAAATGGGTTAAATAAGCCTTACTAGTATCATCTCATAAGAGATGAATGAATCTTTATTAAATACTTATCTAAATTCGCATCAAGTTGATGGAATACTACAGAAAAGACTATAAGAGTAAGTATGGGTAAAATACAAGTTGGATTGATGTGTTTGTGAATAGTTTTCGGATTATTGTGAATTATGTGTGGTGTATTATAACTTATTGTGCTCACTGAGAATACGAACTCATATAAAACATAGGTGCCTATGTTATGAGAAATGTATGTGATTTATTTAAGTTGCACCTAGTGAGCATGCCAATACATTGTTATACTTTAAAAGTGTATATACGGATTAGTGTACAGTATGTATACAACCTACGATATTTAGCTCAAAGAACTCGAATAGCTCCTAGTGGTATTATCGATAAGCTAGGACACTGGAATTGTATGACCACTGACGTGTATATACAACTTGAGGACTTGAATGATGGTGGAATATAACCATTAGAAAACATGCGCCATAGAGGCCAACCCGAGTAAAACTCATGCCTTTGTACCGTGTGAACCACCTCTAGAGAACTCAAAGGAACTATGTGCTACGCAGCTTTCTTCGTGAACTGCGGGAGCCACCTCTAGAGTCCTTTGAGAGCTAAGTGCTACACAAGTTCTGATGAACCATTTGAAAGCATGCGTCATATAGGCCAACTCTAGTAAAACTCATGCCTTTGTACCTTGTGAGCCACCTCTAGAGAACTCAAAGGAACTACGTGCTACGCAGCTTTCTTCGTGAACTACAGAGCTACCTCTAGAGTCCTTTGAGAGCTAAGTGCTACACGAGTTCTGATGAACCATTTGAAAGCATTTACCATAAAGGCCAACCCGAGTAAAACTCATTCCTTTGTACCGTGTGAGCCACCTCTAGGGAACTCAAGGGAACTACGTGCTACGCAGCTTTCTTCGTGAACTGCGGGAGCCACCTCTAGAGTCCTTTGAGAGCTAAGTGCTACACGAGTTCTGATGAACCATTTGAAAGCATGCACCATATAGGCCAACCCGAGTAAAACTCATTCCTTTGTACCGTGTGAGCCACCTCTAGAGAACTCAAAGGAACTACGTGCTACGCAGCTTTCTTCGTGAACTGCGGGAGCCACCTCTAGCGTCCTTTGAGAGCTAAGTGCTACACGAGTTCTGATGAACCATTTGAAAGCATGCGCCATAGAGGTCAACCCGAGTAAAACGCATTCTTTTGTACCGTGTGAGCCACCTCTAGAGAACTCAAAGAAACTATGTGCTACGCAGCTTTCTTTGTGAACTGCAGGAGCCACCTCTAGAGTCCTTTGAGAGCTAAGTGCTACACGTGTATCGATGAACCATTTGAAAACATAAGCCATGGAGGCAAACCCGAGTAAAACTCGATCTTTTGTACCGTGTGAGCCACCTCTAGAGAACTCAAAGGAACTACGTGCTATGCAGCTTTCTTCGTGAACTGCGGGAGCCACCTCTAGAGTCCTTTGAGAGCTAAGTGCTACATGAGTTCTGATGAACTATTTGAAAGCATGCGCCATACAGGTTAACCCGAGTAAAACTCATTCTTTTGTACCGTGTGAGCCACCTCTAGAGAACTCAAAGGAACTACGTGCTACGCAGCTTTCTTCATGAACTGTGGGAGCCACCTCTAGAGTCTTTTGAGAGCTAAGTGCTACACGTGTATCAATGAACCATTTGAAAACATAAGCCATAGAGGCAAACCCGAGTAAAACTTGATCTTTTGTACCATGTGAGCCATCTCTAGAGAACTCAAAAGACCTACGTGCTACATAGACTCTTCGAAACTGTGGGAGCCACCTCTAGAATCCTTTGAGAGCTAAGTGCTACAAGTGTACTGATGAATTATGAGAAATCATATGCCATTGAGATAATGAATAAATGATTGTGATCTATGAATGTGATGACTATCATTAGATAAAATAGATCTTATACATAAGACAGAGAACGAGAATAATTGTTGAACTATACTTATATTATGCTATAGAATCATGTGTTATTTGTAATGGTTGTTTCTTTCATGCTTAACCATATCGATAAAAAGAGACAAAAAGAATGATATTGTGTGAGATAAAGAAATGAAGAAAAGCATAAACAAGCTTATGAAATTTGTTGTACATACAAGTTAGTAGTTAATCTTGATATAAGGCATACATGCTATTTTACGGAGTTCATGCATGTATGATCGTGTTTTATTATATGAGCCTAGTCAGTATTTATTTAAGCTACTTATTGAGCCGTGGATTTGCTCACCCCCTTAAATTTAACATCTACAGATCATATAGGTTGATATTCAGCTCAGGCTTCATATAGGCTCTCTCGGGAACTGTACCTAGCTGTGGTACTCGTCTACGTTCTCCAAGCCTTGCTTTTGTGCTTTTGAGGTATACAATGGTATATCATTTTGATAATTATGCAAACTTTATTTTCAAAGTACTAGGAAGAAATATGAGATGTAACTTTGGATCACACTAGATTATTATGTAAGTCTATGTGATTATCGAGTACGATCCGGGATTAGATATATATTTTGAAGTATGTATAAAAATGTAAAATGTGGAATTTCTAGTGAAATGAATCTTGAGATATATGAGATGCATGATTGTGTAAATTGTGGGAAATAAAAGCTGGCTGTATTGTGAAGTTTAGTATGTGTTTTAATACAGGTGATTTTACTGAGGAAATTTATAAAATACAAGGGGGAGGTTTTCGACCCATTTCTTTTGGATAAGTGAAAATAAGGCTAAAATGATGAAAAATCATTTTGAGAAGTATATCATAGCTAGAGAAATAATCTTATTAAGACAAGATTTGATTTAGTTACTCCACTAACACCGAATACAAACCGTAAATAGAAAAAGGAAAAATTTGGTTCGTAATTTTCCAAAGCAATAAGGTAAGTGTTGAGTGGACGTCATTGGCCTTCGGGTCATGATAAGAGCAAAGGTATCAAAATAATCAATAATTTGTTTTTGAGTGAAACCCTTAGCTACCAATCTAGCTTTGTATTTTTCAATAGAACCATCAGGATTGTATTTTCTTTTGAAAATCCACTTATAACTAACGGGTTTTGCCCCTGGTGGTAAATCAACTAAAATCCAAGTTTTATTTTAATTAGCAGAATCGATTTCAATTTTTATAGCTTCTTTCCAAAAAGGTGCCTCAGGAGAAGAAATAGCTTCAGAAAAAGTAACAGGGTTGTAGACACCCAATTTTGTCCAAATCGATAATTTTACATTTAAATAAATTATCTTTGTTGGAATTGAATAGAGCCCAAATCCAATATCTTGGGCCACAATTATTGTGATAAATTCAATTGGGCTCTCAAAGTCCAAATCAAATGTATGAGCTTCAAGGCCCAAATAGAAATGGGCTATAATTTCTTTTATTTTTATTTTTTTCTTTTCTTTTATTTTTTTATCATTATTTATTTTATTGTTATTTTATTTTCTTTCTCTCTTCTTTATTATTATTATTATTATTATTATTATTATTATTATTATTATTATTATTATTATTATCTTTTCTTTATTATTATATTATTACTATTATTATTATTATTATTATTATTATTATTATTATTTTCTTTTCTTTTTTCTTTTTTCTTTTCAATATTATTGTTATTATTATTATTTTTATTATTTTTGGCTTTAGTGTCTGCCATTTCCCATCACATTTAATGCAAATACATTTGGCAGGCTGCACTTGTAGGCCAAAATTGGTGCCGCCAGCCACCGGTGCTTTACCCCTTTCCTTAGGTCTAGGGTGTCACCAAAATTCACCTTCCCCATTCTACCAATCCCATCCCTGACCATTGTCCTAGAAGACCGGGAGACAATAGGAAGGACCTAAGATGAATTCTAATCCACTGGATCAAAAGATGATCCTAACTTTGTTTAATAAGACCTAATTGATTCAGGCAGAAGGCTTTTTTTTTGGGAGGAGACTCTGAAACAAAAAACCAGATCTATAGAAATTCTACCCAGTCACTACCAAAACACCACCGTATCACCACCATCCCGATACCAATTCCACCATCGAAGCCACCATTCACCATCACCACCGAAACAACACCATTTGCCATCACCACCAAAAACAACACCATCACTGAAACTACCATATACCCAACGCCTATACCCTAAACCGGATACCCAAAACACCAAAGACCATCAAACAGCTACTATTACCAACCCAACAGCAACCGAAACACACCCAAAACCACGAAAAAAAAGAAAATAGAAAACCAGATCTGGAACCCGAGTATCTCAAACCCTAGATCTAAGATTTAAATCCCTACCACCTGCAAAAAAGGAAACAACCCAAACAACAGCAACCTCAAGTACTTCCCAAACCATCAACACACCAAAAAAAAAAAGAAAAAGAAAAAGGGGAAGATGGTTTCGGTCGAGCTTAGATCCATGGGGTTATGGATATTTTCTGGTGAAACGAAGGCTAGATCGGAGTAGAGGAGGAGGGATAGAGTGTTTTTAGGGTTTCGAGGAGACCATCGACGATCGGAGTGCGGCAGCGCATAGTGGTGCACGGTGGTCGGTTGCATTCGATAGGGCTGAGGGGCTTGAGAGGATTTTTGGGATTTTAGAAGTTTTTTTTGGAGAAAATCGACTGAAATGAAGATTGAACAACAAAAAAGAGGCCTTTTATAGAGGACTAAAACGTGACGTTTTGGAAGGCTGTGAATCGTGCTTCATCTCGACCCGACCCGAGATCCGCGCGACCCGGCTAACGACCAGACTCCGCCATCTGCTCGCGACCCGCATGCCGACCAACTCCAATCCACCTGATTCGGCCCGTTTGTGGCCTACTTCGGCCCAGCAACTTCGGCCCATTTCAAGTGGCTATTGGGCTCTTTGTGGAAGGTTTTCTTTAGGCCCAAGCCCAATCTGTTTGGGTATATTTTTTCACCTTTATTTATTTATTTAAATAATTTATTTTGTGTGTTTTTATATACTCTCATAATAAAAATAAGTATTTATATATATATATATATATGAAATTCTCTAAGATTTATAATAACTTTAAGTTTAATTATGGAATTAATCTTGACAATAAATATATAGTTTTAAGATGTATATATATAAATAAATAAATAAAATTTATAAATAAATATAGGAAATATATATAGTTTAAAATGTATATAAATAAAAATATATATAATATATAAATAAATATATAAAGTGCATATATAACCATATAGTTTTTAAAATAAAATAAAATTCTTATTAGACAATATAAAAAATGTATTATAGGAAGCTAAAAATAATAATAATAAATAAAATAAAATAAAATAAAAAACAAATAAATAAAATAAAATCTAATAAGCATGAAATTCCGATGATGAGTTTTCGTAAAAGTCGCAAGTAGCGATTCTTCGTAGAAGTCACGTACTAGACAAACCGGGCTCTGATACCATTTAATCTGTCACGACCCGATAGCCGTGACGTACATTTATCACTCTATTCACTATTTACCAAATTGTGTCAATTTTACGAACTAACTTTTCCTTTTCACTTTAGGGTTTGTATTCGGTGTCAGTGTCCTCTCTCAACTACTCTCGTATCCTTCATTTAATATACATGTGTTGTTTAATTTACCATTTGGACTTACGTAATACCCTCCTTTAATATTAGACTAATAAAAGAAAAACGTCGAAAACTCCCCCTTATATAAAATCGACTTTCCCCAGCTCAATAACCTGCAAATATCTCAACTATTTCCAGCCACATATCTCAATCCAGAATTTTCAGTTCATTCAACTAGATCCAATACATACTTCCCAAGGCAACAAATAGATATAAGAGACAGTTTACAGTTCAAAATCACTACAATTCATTTCTCGGATCGTGCTCGATAATCATAAAGCCTATAATAATCTAGGACGATCCTAAGTTACATCCCAAAAGCAATCCCATAAGCATGTACTGTGCAAACTTAACATGTCATACATGGATAACAAAATAAACGATATTATACCTCAAGTGCAACAAAAACAGCACTCGGAGGATTCAGACCGATATAGCTACTCAAAGTATGTCCCCGAGGCTTCGCACCCAAACTCCAAGTGGGAGCTTAACTGGTATGATCTGCGATGTTATTAATAAGGGGTGAGTAAAACCACGGCTCAGTAAGTAGCTTAAGTAAATGCATGCTAGACTCATGTCGTTCTATATGCACGTGTGGAAAACAATACCGAAGTAATAAGCGAACTCGATATTTAATGCATGATCATAAACCAAACACTTCTTTATGCATTTCTGTTATAGAACGCTTTCAATGTGCACTTAATTAAAACAAAACTTACTACGCAATTCATTTAAATGAGTTCGCTATGCCTTCGGTTGGATTCAGTATGTTGTGCATTTCAAATAAACTATCGGTATAATTCGATAAGTCAATCTGTAATTACTTTGATAAAACAATCAATAAGCATTCGGTAACGATCAATAAGTATTGCAATCATTTCGATCCATATAAATTTCCAAGAACGCATTAGTCATAAATCAAGAAAATCGATAACGATTAGGCGTATTGCCTCAGTTCACTAAAAGCAGTATTTGAAATGGAACAATGGTAAGTAGAGATTAGGCAGTGATCCTCAATCAATCAATCAATCGATATCCATCCTAGCTAGCGATGGAATGGTGTTGCAAGCAACACTAAATCTATGGCCATAGAACGATATCTAGTCTCGCTGATCAGTCGAGAGCTGGAACTTGCCTGCTGGTTTTCCAGACAAGTATTAGTCTACCTAGAGCACTAGGCTCGATAGGTACAATACGATAGTCTAGAGCACAAAGCTCAATAGACGGGAAATAAGGCCTAGAGCTAAGCTCGATAGGCTAGAAGTGACCCGAAGGTCGTAGGACATGCCTGCACTCAAAAACAGTTTGAAATCAATTTCCTCGCGTAGCACTTGGCTTCCACGAATTCCAAATCAGTATTAAATCAGTTTTGAGTTCGAAATATAAAGGACTTTCGATTTATTTCAAATATTGGCTCAAACCAAGACTTTGCAAATATAACATATGATGCAAGTCATTAAACCATAAACATTACGTAATTTAAACTCAAAACATGCTATATGTAAATGCATGTATGCATCGGTTCATTCCACTTAAAATGTACGCTTGGTTGGCCACAACGCTCAAAGCAGAAATAAGTTTCGATCTAGCCCTAGCATAAACGATTTTATAAAATTAAACCCTTCCTACGAGATGGTGCTACCAAGCTTTACTTAACCCACTTACCTTATATTCCTAGTGAGTATCTTCCCCGTTCTTTTGGATTGGAAAGTTCGGGTCCTTTAACCGCTCCGATCCACTACACAAAATCAGTTAACTTGAATAACTATACGTCGTTATGCTTAATCGCTCACTTTAAAATATTTATCTAGTAATCGTAATTAACACTAGTTCACATTTGTATCACTGCTAAATTCTTCATCTTCATGTATTGGTCGTGTGCGTGTGTATATATATATATATATATATATATTCTTGTATGTATATATCCACGTTTTCAGTACAGTTGTAATTACGCATATATCTTACATTAAGGACCAAGGCATAGTTTTCTCACCTTGATGAGCCTTATCGATCGAATCTCGTATTACCAACCTTCCTTAAGATTTCGAATCCAACCCTACACCAAGAGTCCATTCTTCATTATTATTTCAAATCAAGACTCCCATTGTTAAATGTATATATATATATATATTGTTGTGTATATATATATATATATATCTATGTATATATGTATATGCAGTTACGAATTTATGCTCAAATCGTCCCCTTCATATCAACTTGATATGTATTTATACATCTCCATATGTGCTCATATAGGTATATATATATAAATGTATTTATACACGTGCATATATACACATTTCCTTAAATAATCTCAACTAATAATCAAGACAAATCTAAAGTATATTATCTTGATTATTCATAATTCCTCATTAGTCAAATAATGCTCCTATATATGCACACATATATATATATATTCGCATATATTACTCATATATTTGAATTCATCCACAAAGAGCCTTACCCTCTCGGTTTAAGCTCCTTGTGCTTGTCTTCTTTTCCTTCAAAGGCTCTTGGATCACTCCTATTACTGTCCTTTTGTTCAACCAGCAGAGTGCCTTCTGCTACTTAGATCTTGGATCGATATGGGGCTTCAAACGACAGCCTAGCAGTCACCTTTGCTTTAACTGGGAACAGCAGTCTGCTACTGTGTTACTTCTAACCCGAGGCAGCCTCTAGTTCATGCTAAACCTCTTCACTCCAACAATAGTTTCCGGCATTTCCAGCCCCTTTCCCCAAAAGACACTTTTTGGTTCAGTTTAATTGCCTTACGTTTTGGTACCTCTGTCTACATTCAAAACACCAAAACTATACCTGTCTTCAAACATGAACAATTCTCTGTCCCTACCAGCCTTCACGCCCAGCCGAGCCTTCAATTCCCTTCCTCTGTTTCGTGAAATGGCATGGCCATCATCAGCTCCCTTCGAACCACGTTGGAGCCCCTCTTGCTTACTACCTCAAACACAACTAAGATCAACTTAAACTACAGCCAACCGTAAGCAAATAAATCTGTCATGAAACTCCATTTAAAACCTTTATTTTCAACCTTTGCTACACTCACCTTTAACAGAAATGATTCTCGAATTTTTCCTCCTGTTTTGGTAATCAAGGTTTACCCCATGGTTCTTCTCTACAACTTTAATCCTCCTTCCTTCCTCCCTTGTCCGAAACTTAAGAAGATAAACCTTTAGTTTTGTGACCTAGCTTCCGACCAGCATTGTCTCGCTAAGCTTCCCGCCAGTAGTTTCTCTCTTTTGCCGTCGACACCTGATGCCCACGGTGGTGAGGCAGTAGCTGTACGTGCCTCCCTCCTTCTTCCCTTTCGGCTCACTCTTTTCTTTCTCCCTTTTTCCTTTTTGGTTTTCGGTTTTTATTTCCTTCTCTGTTTCGTTCTTACACTGATTGTTTTTCAGACCAGCCCTACCTCTCGGGTTTTCTCCTCTCTATTTCCTCATTTTGCTTTTCATTTCATCTGTTTCCAGCTTCTCTACAGTTAACCTAGATGGTGATGATGGACGGTGATGCATGTGTAGTGGAGTTTTGGTAGGAAAAGTCCCATCAAACTCCACTAACATGTATTATTATTTTTATTTTTTCTTTTGTTTTATTTTTGTTTATTTTAACTCTCCAATGTCTATACTTATATAATTCATAATTATATTTACATTATATATATAGTTTATGTGTATTTATATATAAATACATGTTTAGTTATTTCCATTACATAAAATATGTGTATGTATTTATATTCCAAACCTTGATTATAAATACATATACATACACATAGCCCAACAAATATATATATATATATTTATGTACACATAATATTTTCATGTCCAATATATTTTTATTATGGCATGTGTATACCTACATTTTCTACAATTCATTTTCATTATTCATTATTCATGCATACTCCATTTCCTTTAATATACTTGAGTGCTTGTTTTATCAAAACAACCTACCCATGTATTTGGTGGAATATATGCATCTCATTAGTTCACATTTAAATTCTTGAACTTAGTTATGAGATTTCCCAAATGACACAAAAATATAAATTATTTGTTTTCTAATTCCACAAATTTAAGGTTTCATCCTCATTACTTGGCATAAGATTGTTACTTACAACCTATATCATAATACTCAACTTACTCCATGTCTTTTATTTATTCATCAACATGGTACAAAGTTTGTAGTTTTTACATCCTCCCCACCTTAGGAAATTTGGTCCTCCAAATTTTCTGTGTCTATCTGAAATAAGTGAGGGTATTTCTCTTTCATTATGCTTTCCAACTCCCATGTGGCTTCCTTTGAAGAGTGGTGCTGCCAGAGCACTTTGACTAAAGGGATTGTCTTAGACCTCAATATCTTATCTTTCCTGTCTAAGATCCGAATTGGTCTCTCGATATAGCTCAAGTCCTCTCTAATCTCCAATGGTTCATACCCGATCACATGAGATGGGTCCGGATGATATTTCCGTAGCATCGACACATGAAAGACATTATGTACACCCGATAGCTCTGGAGGTAATGCTAGTCGATATGCTACGTCACCCACTCTCTCCAATATCTCAAACGGACCAATGTATCGAGGACTCAGCTTCCCTTTCTTGCCAAACCTCATTATGCCTTTAGATGGAGCGATCTTCAAGAACACTTTATCCCCCACTTGAAACTCTAAAGGCCTCCTTCGACAATCAGCATAACTTTTCTGTCTACTTTGGGCTGTCCTCAATCTATCACATATCAACCTCACATCTTCGGATGCTTTCTCTACTAATTCTGGAGTGAATATTTTTCTTTCGCCTACCTCTTCCCAACTGATAGGAGATCTACACCTACGCCCATACAATGCCTCGTAAGGTGCCATCCCAATGCTAGAGTGAAAGCTGTTGTTATACGCAAATTCAGCTAGTGCCAAATGATCATCCCATGAGCCTTGAAAATCCATGACACATGCCCTCAACATGTCCTCAAGTGTTTGAATAGTCCTCTCTGACTGCCCATCGGTTTGAGGATGGAAGGCTGTGCTAAAGCTCAGTTTAGTTCCCAAAGCATCCTGGAAGTGTCCCCAAAAATGGGAAGTAAACCGAGAATCTCTATCCGAAACTATGCTCACTGGGACTCCATGTAACCTTACTATTTCTTTGACATACAAATTTGCTAAGGCACTAAGTGAATCAGTAGCCTTCATAGCTAGGAAGTGAGCGGACTTTGTCAATCGGTCAACTATCACCCAGATTGCATCATGATTCCTACGAGTCCTCGGAAGGCCCATAATAAAGTCCATAGTCACATGCTCCCACTTCCATGTAGGTATGGGTAAAGGCTTGAGTAAGCCTGCTGGCCGTTGGTGTTCAATCTTAACCTTTTGGCACACTAGACACTTGGACACAAAGGTCGCTATATCTTTCTTCATACCAGCCCACCAAAACACCTTGCGTAAATTCTGATACATCTTCGTATTACCTGGATGCATCGTGTATTTGGAGCTGTGTGCCTCTTCTAAAATTTGCCTCTTCAACATCTCATCATTCGGAACACAAATTCTGCCCTTATACCTCAATAACCCATCATCTGAAATCTCGAACTCTGAGTCTTGGTCCGGTTGTATTCCACCAATAATCTCCACAAGTCTAGGATCCTCTTTCTGGGCTTGTCTAATTTGATCCATAATGCTAGGCTCTATCCTCAAGCTAGCCATCAAACACTCACCATCGGGCTCTAGGTTGATATTCAACTCTGAAAATTTTTCCATCAAATCCCATTCTCGGACCATCATGTAACTAACAAAACCCACACTCTTCCTACTTAATGCATCCGCTACCCGGTTTGCTTTACCCGGATGATAGAGAATCTCGCAGTCATAGTCCTTCAATAGCTCCATCCATCTTCTCTGTCTCATATTCAACTCTTTTTGCGAGAATAAGTACTTTAAGCTCTTGTGGTCTGTATAAACCTGGAACCGCTCACCATACAAATAATGGCGCCAAATCTTTAGCGCAAACACTACCGCTGCCAACTCCAAATCATGAGTAGGATAGTTCCTCTCGTGGTCCTTCAACTGTCTTGAACCATATGCCACTACTCTACCATTCTGCATCAGCACACACCCTAGACCCTGTAGAGAAGCATCACTATACACTGCAAATCCTCCGGATCCACTTGGAACCGTCAACACAGGAGCCGTAGTCAACCTTTGCTTAAGCTCCAGAAAGCTACGCTCACACGCATCATTCCATTCAAACTTGACATCCTTGCGTGTGAGTCGGGTTAGTGGAGCAGCAAGTTTGGAAAATCCCTCTACAAATCTCCTATAGTAACCTGCAAGCCCTAAGAAGCTGCGAATCTCGGTCACTGTTTTAGGCCTCCCCCAATTCATCACGGCCTCTATCTTAACTGGATCAACTGCTACACCATCCTTTGATACCACATGCCCCAGAAAACTGATTTGTTCCAACCAAAACTCACACTTGCTAAACTTTGCGTATAGCCCTTCCTTTCTAAGAGTCTGGAGTACTATGTGGAGGTGGTGCTCATGTTCTTCCCGGGATCGGGAATACACCAGTATGTCATCTATGAACACAATGACGAACTTATCCAAGTGAGGCTTGAATACTTCATTCATCAATGCCATGAATGATGCAGGGGCATTCGTTAGACCGAATGGCATAACTAGGAATTCGTAGTGGCCATATCGAGTCCTGAAGGCTATCTTTGGCACATCTTCCCCTCTAATCCTCAATTGGTGGTACCCCGACCTCAAATCGATCTTCGAAAATAATTGGGCACCCTTCAATTGATCCAATAGATCATCAATCCTAGGCAGTGGATACTTATTCTTCACCGTTGCTTGATTCAACTGCCTATAATCGATACATAGCCTCAAACTGCCATCCTTCTTTTTCACAAACAACACCGGAGCTCCCCATGGTGACACACTCGGCCTTATGAACCCTTTGTCCAACAATTCTTGTAATTGCTTTTTCAACTCCTCTAACTCCACTAAGGCCATTCGATACGGGGGCTTGGATATAGGTTGAGTGCCTGGGAGTAGCTCTATGGCAAACTCCATCTCTCTTTCCGGAGGTAGCCCTGGTAGCTCATCCGGAAATACATCGGAGAAGTCCTTGACAACTGGGATGTCAGACAGTTCCGATTGGCTCTTTTCGGCATCCTCGACAAACGCGAGATAGCCTTCATAAACAATTAATCTCATATTAGTGAGACATCAACAACAATTAAAATCATTCTATTTATCATTTCCAAGGCATAATACAAACTTTTTAGGTAGGGAGAGAGTTACAATCTTCTTATAGCAATCTACACTAGCATGATGGTTGGTTAACCAATCCATGCCTAGTATTACATCAAAGTCATACATATTCAATAGTATCAAATCTACTGTTAAGCACTTATCTCCCACCTTCACTTTACACTTACGATAAACATATTCAATTGTCTGTGATTCTTTGAGAGGAGTAGTAATGTATAAGGGATAACCTAAAGGCTCTGACTCTATATGCAATCTACTAGCAAATGCAGGTGAAATGAATGAATGAGTTGAGCCTGGATCAATGAGCACGAATGCTTCTAAGTCACAGATAGTAAGCTTACCCTTGATAACCGAACCAAAAGCATCAGCTGTCTCCTGATCAAGTGCAAACACTCTACCTTGTACCATTGGACTCTTGCCTTTGTCTTGTGTCCTCCTTTGCTGTGGCATGGTCTGTCCCCCGGCTTGCGTCTCTGTGGCCTTCATCTGGGGGCAATCCTTGATTCTATGGCCAGTCTTGCCACACCTAAAACAAGCTCCCGTGACCACATAACAAGGTCTGTTGCCATGCTTGTGTCCACAAGTGGCACATGGCTGAGATGTAGCAGTAGCAGTAGGAATAATGGCTAAGGCCCTGTTAGGAGGAGTAGCAGTAGCTGTAGGCCTAGTAGCCTGTGGTCGAGGCGCAACAAACCTCTGCCTCTTATTTTGTCCCTGTGATCTACTCGGCTCAAACCTCCTCTTCTCATCCCTCCTATCTATGAATGGTTTAGCTCTAGGAGGCTTCCTTGTCCCATACTCAGCTTGGGTAGTCTCCAATTCTTGTTCAACAGTCTAAGCTTTCCTTACCACTGCCTCATACTCGGTAAGCTCAAATGGAGTGACCCTACTTCGGATGTTAGGTCTCAATCCCGAAGCAAACTTCTCTGCCTTCTTCTCCTCATTAACAACATAATCCAAGTCATACTTCACTAAGGCAGTAAATCGAGTCTCATACGCATCTACCCTCATCGATCTTTGAGTGAGTTCCATAAATTCCTTCTTTTTCTGTCGTCTGGCAGCCTTAGATATATAATGGTTCATGAAGGCCTCTAAGAACCTCTCCCATGTAATAACCGGATCCTTAGCCAATAAGAACGTCTCATGGGTCTTCCACCATTTCTGTGCATCACTCCTCATCATATACACTGCTAATGAAACCCTCTCAGTGGTACCACACCCCATATATTTGAAGAGAAACTCCATCTCCTCTATCCATTCCTCCGCCTTCGCTGGATCTTTCTCCCCCTTAAACTGTGATGGATTCATTTTCTGGAATTGTCGGAGGAATGTCATATTTCTATCCACTGGGTTCCCAACTTCTGGTACAGCGGGTGGAGGCACAACTGGCAAAGGTACAACCTGTGGCACTACCGGAGGTGACAGAGGTGGTGCCTGCTGTGGTGGTGGTGGAGGCACAGGAGGTGCAGGAGGTACAGGAGGTGCAGGAGGTGGCGGACTAGAGGTGCGGGAGGTGGTGGTGCAGCCTGATGTGCACTAGCTTGGTTAGCCACCAACTGTTGCAATAAAGCAGTCATAGTCTCATGGCTTTGTTCTATTCGGGCCATTCTCGCTTCTATACTATCTGGGGGTGGAGGAGGCGGATTTGAGGATGATAGGGGTACTGCGGATGAGGGCGGCCGTGTAATCGGATATCTTCGAGCCAACCCCCTCGGTCTACCTCCAATCCTCCTCATTGTATGTCAATCAAGAGAGAACCTATACCAAGAGCAGATCAATCTTAGCACAAGTCGGTAACAGTACACTACATGCAGACATTGCACAGTACATGGGATGTAACACCAATAACGACCTCTAGGACGCTGACACGTACTAGACAAACCGGGCTCTGATACCATTTAATCTGTCACGACCCGATAGCCGTGACGTACATTTATCACTCTATTCACTATTTACCAAATTGTGTCAATTTTACGAACTAACTTTTTCTTTTCACTTTAGGGTTTGTATTCGGTGTCAGTGTCCTCTCTCAACTACTCTCGTATCCTTCATTTAATATACATGTGTTGTTTAATTTACCATTTGGACTTACGTAATACCCTCCTTTAATATTAGACTAATAAAAGAAAAACGTCGAAAACTCCCCCTTATATAAAATCGACTTTCCCCAGCTCAATAACTTGCAAATATCTCAACTATTTCCAGCCACATATCTCAATCCAGAATTTTCAGTTCATTCAACTAGATCCAATACATACTTCCCAAGGCAACAAATAGATATAAGAGACAGTTTACAGTTCAAAATCACTACAATTCATTTCTCGGATCGTGCTCGATAATCATAAAGCCTATAATAATCTAGGACGATCCTAAGTTACATCCCAAAAGCAATCCCATAAGCATGTACTGTGCAAACTTAACATGTCATACATGGATAACAAAATAAACGATATTATACCTCAAGTGCAACAAAAACAGCACTCGGAGGATTCAGACCGATATAGCTACTCAAAGTATGTCCCCGAGGCTTCGCACCCAAACTCCAAGTGGGAGCTTAACTGGTATGATCTGCGATGTTATTAATAAAGGGTGAGCAAAACCACGGCTCAGTAAGTAGCTTAAGTAAATGCATGCTAGACTCATGTCGTTCTATATGCATGTGTGGAAAACAATACCGAAGTAATAAGCGAACTCGATATTTAATGCATGATCATAAACCAAACACTTCTTTATGCATTTCTGTTATAGAACGCTTTCAATGTGCACTTAATTAAAACAAAACTTACTACGCAATTCATTTAAATGAGTTCGCTATGCCTTCGGTTGGATTCAGTATGTTGTGCATTTCAAATAAACTATCGGTATAATTCGATAAGTCAATCTGTAATTACTTTGATAAAACAATCAATAAGCATTCGGTAACGATCAATAAGTATTGCAATCATTTCGATCCATATAAATTTCCAAGAACGCATTAGTCATAAATCAAGAAAATCGATAACGATTAGGCGTATTGCCTCAGTTCACTAAAAGCAGTATTTGAAATGGAACAATGGTAAGTAGAGATTAGGCAGTGATCCTCAATCAATCAATCAATCGATATCCATCCTAGCTAGCGATGGAATGGTGTTGCAAGCAACACTAAATCTATGGCCATAGAACGATATCCAGTCTCACTGATCAGTCGAGAGCTGGAACTTGCCTGCTGGTTTTCCAGACAAGTATCAGTCTACCTAGAGCACTAGGCTCGATAGGTACAATACGATAGTCTAGAGCACAAAGCTCAATAGACGGGAAATAAGGCCTAGAGCTAAGCTCGATAGGCTAGAAGTGACCCGAAGGTCGTAGGACATGCCTGCACTCAAAAACAGTTTGAAATCAATTTCCTCGCGTAGCACTTGGCTTCCACGGATTCCAAATCAGTATTAAATCAGTTTTGAGTTCGAAATATAAAGGACTTTCGATTTATTTCAAATATTGGCTCAAACCAAGACTTTGCAAATATAACATATGATGCAAGTCATTAAACCATAAACATTACGTAATTTAAACTCAAAACATGCTATATGTAAATGCATGTATGCATCGGTTCATTCCACTTAAAATGTACGCTTGGTTGGCCACAACGCTCAAAGCAGAAATAAGTTTCGATCTAGCCCAAGCATAAACGATTTTATAAAATTAAACCCTTCCTACGAGATGGTGCTACCAAGCTTTACTTAACCCACTTACCTTATATTCCTAGTGAGTATCTTCCCCGTTCTTTTGGATTGGAAAGTTCGGGTCCTTTAACCGCTCCGATCCACTACACAAAATCAGTTAACTTGAATAACTATACGTCGTTATGCTTAATCGCTCACTTTAAAATATTTATCTAGTAATCGTAATTAAAACTAGTTCACATTTGTATCACTGCTAAATTCTTCATCTTCATGTATTGGTCGTGTGCATGTATATATATATATATATATATATATATATTCTTGTATGTATATATCCACGTTTTCAGTACAGTTGTAATTACGCATATATCTTACATTAAGGACCAAGGCATAGTTTTCTCACCTTGATGAGCCTTATCGATCGGATCTCGTATTACCAACCTTCCTTAAGATTTCGAATCCAACCCTACACCAAGAGTCCATTCTTCATTATTATTTCAAATCAAGACTCCCATTGTTAAATGTGTATATATATATATATATATATATATATATTGTTGTATATATATATATATATCTATGTATATATGTATATGCAGTTACGAATTTATGCTCAAATCGTCCCCTTCATATCAACTTGATATGTATTTATACATCTCCATATGTGCTCATATAGGTATATATATATAAATGTATTTATACACGTGCATATATACACATTTCCTTAAATAATCTCAACTAATAATCAAGACAAATCTAAAGTATATTATCTTGATTATTCATAATTCCTCATTAGTCAAATAATGCTCCTATATATGCACACACACACATATATATATATATATTCGCATATATTACTCATATATTTGAATTCATCCACAAAGAGCCTTACCCTCTCGGTTTAAGCTCCTTGTGCTTGTCTTCTTTTCCTTCAAAGGCTCTTGGATCACTCCTATTACTGTCCTTTTGTTCAACCAGCAGAGTGCCTTCTGCTACTTAGATCTTGGATCGATGTGGGGCTTCAAACGGCAGCCTAGCAGTCACCTTTGCTTTAACTGGGAACAGCAGCCTGCTACTGTGTTACTTCTAACCCGAGGCAGCCTCTAGTTCATGCTAAACCTCTTCACTCCAACAATAGTTTCCGGCATTTCCAGCCCCTTTCCCCAAAAGACACTTTTTGGTTCAGTTTAATTGCCTTACGTTTTGGTACCTCTATCTACATTCAAAACACCAAAACTATACCTGTCTTCAGACATGAACAATTCTCTGTCCCTACCAGCCTTCACGCCCAGCCGAGCCTTCAATTCCCTTCCTCTGTTTCGTGAAATGGCATGGCCATCATCAGCTCCCTTCGAACCACGTTGGAGCCCCTCTTGCTTACTACCTCAAACACAACTAAGATCAACTTAAACTACAGCCAACCGTAAGCAAATAAATCTGTTATGAAACTCCATTTAAAACCTTTATTTTCAACCTTTGCTACACTCACCTTTAACAGAAATGATTCTCGAATTTTTCCTCCTGTTTTGGTAATCAAGGTTTACCCCATGGTTCTTCTCTGCAACTTTAATCCTCCTTCCTTCCTCCCTTGTCCGAAACTTAAGAAGATAAACCTTTAGTTTTGTGACCTAGCTTCCGACCAGCATTGTCTCGCTAAGCTTCCCGCCAGTAGTTTCTCTCTTTTGCCGTCGACACCTGATGCCCACGGTGGTGAGGCAGTAGCTGTACGTGCCTCCCTCCTTCTTCCCTTTCGGCTCACTCTTTTCTTTCTCCCTTTTTCCTTTTTGGTTTTCGGTTTTTATTTCCTTCTCTGTTTCGTTCTTACACTGATTGTTTTTCAGACCAGCCCTACCTCTCGGGTTTTCTCCTCTCTATTTCCTCATTTTGCTTTTCATTTCATCCGTTTCCAGCTTCTCTACAGTTAACCTAGATGGTGATGATGGACGGTGATGCATGTGTAGTGGAGTTTTGGTGGGAAAAGTCCCATCAAACTCCACTAACATGTATTATTATTTTTATTTTTTCTTTTGTTTTATTTTTGTTTATTTTAACTCTCCAATGTCTATACTTATATAATTCATAATTATATTTACATTATATATATAGTTTATGTGTATTTATATATAAATACATGTTTAGTTATTTCCATTACATAAAATATGTGTATGTATTTATATTCCAAACCTTGATTATAAATACATATACATACACATAGCCCAACAAATATATATATATATATATATTTATGTACACATAATATTTTCATGTCCAATATATTTTTATTATGGCATGTGTATACCTACATTTTCTACAATTCATTTTCATTATTCATTATTCATGCATACTCCATTTCCTTTAATATACTTGAGTGCTTGTTTTATCAAAACAACCTACCCATGTATTTGGTGGAATATATGCATCTCATTAGTTCACATTTAAATTCTTGAACTTAGTTATGAGATTTCCCAAATGACACAAAAATATAAATTATTTGTTTTCTAATTCCACAAATTTAAGGTTTCATCCTCATTACTTGGCATAAGATTGTTACTTACAACCTATATCATAATACTCAACTTACTCCATGTCTTTTATTTATTCATCAACATGGTACAAAGTTTGTAGTTTTTACAGTTTGTGCTTGTGTTTCAATTGTTGCTTGTAATCCTTCCATGAGTTAGGCAGCTTCTCAATCAAGAGACCAGCAACAAATTCTTCTTGTAGATTAATGTTTTCAGCTCTCAAATCTTCCAACAAATTGTGATACTCATTAATCTGCACTTTGATATCTTTTTCATCTGTCATCTCCCACTTATAAAAGTTGCCAATCACGAACTTTTGCTTGCCAACATCTTCAACAGTGTATTTGAGGTTCATGGAGTCCCAAATTTGTTTGACTTCCTTGTAAGAACAGTAAACATCGAAGAGATCATTAGAAAGAGTACTAATAATTGTATGTCTAGAAACCTTACTAGCATGCATCCAAAATTCCAATTGTTTGGCATCTGCAATTTGATCAGGCTTTGGATCTGTCAAGGCAACAGCTACTCCACGCATATCAAGCACCGAGAAAATACGTTCTTGCCATACGTGGACACAGTTGGAGGGCACCAATAGGCATGGAAGGACCGACATTAGCAGCAATAGGAGGACCAGTGTTGGCAGCAAGTAGGATTGTAGGACCGGCGTGGGCAGCAAGAAAACCAGCGTTAGTAGCAACAACGTTGTTGTTGGCGATTTCCATTGATGAGAAAATAATCCTTAAGATTGTTGTAGCTTGAAGAAGAAAACTAAAAAAACAGGAACAACATGAGGCATGCTGCGATCGCACTGTTCTTAAGGATTATTCCACCAACGAGTGTAATCTCCCAAGATTCAAGAGTGTAAGACCTGAGTCTACACTACTGTAGACCATAATTTCATAAAATTGAAAATGGAAATTAAATAAATAACGAATGTTGATTTCCAAAAAGGGTGAAAAGCTCCTTAACTTGAGATGAGAACGGAGCAAATTATGTGAAATACACTACGGGCGAGTAAGATGACAGCTCGCCAATGGGCGAGCAAGAGGACAATAGCCAATGGTGATGGTGAGTTGGATGATGGCGTGGGCGAATAGGTGAGTTCGCCAAGTTTGGTTGCTTAAGATGATAGCCGAATTGAGCGAGGACTTGTGATCGCCCATTGGATTGAGAAGGTTTTATGATAGCAAGTGGGCTAGTAGATCAAACCTGGTGATCGCCAACAATGTAGGAGTAATCGCCAAATCTTAAGTTAGAATAAAGCCAAAGTGGCGATGAGCACAGGCAAGCTGTGAATGTTGGCGAACTGAAAGTGAGTTGATGAGTTGAGGTCTCAAGAATGATGGGGCGAACTCGAATCAACACTTGTGGACAAAATGAAAATAGATTCAAAACATGTGTGCAGCCAAAATTGACTTTGTAAGTCATACGGTTGAAAACAATTAATGGAGAAGATGTTAAAGTCAGTAAGGAATTAACCTTATTGGTTGAGAAGTAAAACAAAGTCAATAGAAGTAGAAAAAGGAGTATGGAAGGAGGACTTTCACGCTACTTGTGCTGCAGTTTTTTTCTTCATGCGTTAAATGCATGAAAGACGTGAAAAATGATGAAAGAAACAAGATAAGGGACAGGCGGTAGCTTTGGATTGGTTTAGCATGGCTATATAAGAAGAAATGCTTGAGGAAAACAGATTTAGCAAACTTCATTCTCTTCACGAAAACCATCCTCCTGCAAATTTATGTTCTGACTTCATCCAGTTCTACCATGCTTGATTTACTGAGCTTCATCCTTACGTTAGCTAAATAAAAAAAAACAGCTTGCAAAACCTTTCCTCAATGGTTGATGAGCTAAAGGAATAAGCAAAGTAAGGCTAACATGAGACAGACAGAGTTCTGTTCTGGAAGTGCAGTTGATTGAGGTGAGATTTAATAATTTCTTGAGATTGAATGATATATTTCTATGATTTCAAGTATAAGAAGCAGGATTTTAGTGTTGCTTTTGATTTATTCTTGTTAGATCATAGAAATAGAATAAGTTCATATCTTGAATGTAGATGAGGAATAAAATGAAACTGGGTTGAAATTGTAGTAGAATACTGAGAAAATAATCGAGAATGATTAAGGAAAGTAATGGAAATGGTGTAAAAGTGATGAGAATGGCGACTATGGTGATCGCCCATGATTGAGTGTTAGTAATCGCCAATGTGGCGAGTATGAAATAATGAACTCGCCAAAGTTGTTGTTCAAATGGGCGAGGTCGCCCAATATTAGTTTAATTCATGGGCGAGCCCATTTTTTGAAATAGAAGCTGTATGGCGAGCTCACATGCATAAGGCATTGGGCGAGTAGAATTGCAGGCGAGCTCCCACGTGTAAATCATTTATTGAATGGCGAGCTCGGTTGAGCTAGTTAGAGCTCTGTTGGGCGAGTAGTCGTTTGATATATCTCCATCTCGCCAAGTGATATAAAATGAAAATATTAATGGAATTTATAAATTATTTGCAGCCAGGAATTATGAACTTGGTGAATGCGATTTGGAAGGCGAGAAGGAAGCAAGGTTTCGTTGAATCAGGTAAGGGAGATGTGTGTGAAGTGAATGCATGTCCTGTGGAGTTAAATTTTATGAAAATATTAAGATAAATGTTTTGTTTTCTGACATGCATTGGTTTGATAATTGTTGTGAAATGGGGCGAACAACCCCTGATTTATCAAAACCCTGGCGAGCCAATGGTTGGCGAACCCTTTTTCTATGCCTTGGGCGAATGTCTCTCTTATAATGCATTTGGGGCGGGCGACCCTTTTGTTAAGAAAGTTATGGGCGAGCCACTGAGGGCGAGCCAGTTTTCGTGTTGTTTTTAAAGGCTAAGGCTGACGGGCGAACACTAATTCGCTGCTTTGATGAGTTGACCATGGGCGAGACGAATGGGCGAGACGAATGGGCGAGCTGACCATGGCGAACAAAGTTCTCTTTACATTTTCTCAACGAAAAAAAAATGAGTTATTTTTAAGAGCTTTAAAAAATAGAAAAATCCGGGCGAGCTAAATGGGCGAACCCTTTTGATATGGTTTTGGGGCGGCCGACCCCTGTTTTCGTGTATTGGGCGAGTTGACCATGGAGGGCCACTTTTGTGCGAGTTGACCATGGCAACTCTATGATGGGCTAGCCGTTGGGGCGAGTCAGGTTTATTTGTTTTTAAAGGCAATGGTTGGCGGGCGACTACTTGTCACCCCACTTTCTAGTTGACCACAGGCGAGCCGGACTGGCGAGCTGATCATGGCAAACAGGTTTTAAAGGTTGAGATAATGAAAGGTTGTCAAGGTGTTTTGTAAACAGAAAGCCTAAACCTTTTTGGAAATCAAATCATTTTGAGAAAATGACACTATGGTGAGATAATTCCCTAAAGGTTTTCATGAGATATAAAATGGTTTTGAGACTTTAGGCCCTGAGTTCATGCAGTATGATTCATGTAGTTGCGTGACCCGCCTGGGGCGGTGGCTCGATCGATGGACCAACGAGTGCACCTCAGGGCGTCACAAGGCTGATGGACCCGCCAAGTCATCAGCGGTCTCGAGGTCACTTGGCAAGTGGACCCGAGGACCACTTATAGATTATGGCCATAGATCTAGTTGAGATAGCCGTGAGAGGCGGTGGCCTACGGGTGCACCCCAAAAGCAAATGACTTGTGTTCCTGGGGAAACAATGAGAGCATGATTTGTTTGATGCCTAGTCTCAACTTACTGAATTCTGTTTACTGAGAGGATTTGCGAAATCCTATTTACTGTTTACTGGATTTTAAAGTAAACTGGTTCTTATGTAATTTTGGGATGGTGCATTGAGAGTATTGGTTAATATAACCACTGTTTTCCTATTTGACCTGATTTTAGGAAAAACAAATTTATTGTGGTATATGGCTTCGGTTTTGTAAAGCAGCATATATCTCCTTTACTGAGCAAATGAATTGCTCATCTCTTTGTTTTAACTCCACAGATAAAAGACACAGAGTTAGAGAATTAGCTCTCAGATGGGTACAGCTACGTTTAAAGCACTGAGGCATGTTATATTAAACGTGACAGGTACAGTCTCTTCTCTTTTACATTTCAGACATAAGTGTACAGTACTACTTAAGTGAATTAAGTCAATAGGGGATGTTGGATGTAAGAAATCATGAAAAGAATTTTCATATTCAGTATTTGATAAATAAATGTTTATCATTTATTACGGTCACTGTTGAATGTTAATGGCATCACAGACAGCCCAACCGGTAAAGTTGTATGGAAATAAGTGAAAAATGTGGTAACGGGCTGTTACAAAGAGGCTCTTCTGGAATACCCAGGAAGCAGGAACAACAAAGAAGAGAGAAGAATTTTTAACCCAATAGAGAAGAATGAGCGAAGAAGAGAGGTGAGGGATGAGTCTGGAAGTGTTATGTAATGCACTATTTATAGAGAAAAATATGAACGTTATGTAGGCAAAAAATCATGATCAAATATAAATAAAATAAGAATAAAATCTGAATCAAAAAGAAATCAATAATGTTTGACACATCTTCTGAAAGTAACATTAAAAACAATTCTGGAGCAGTTTATAGAATTTTGGATAAAGTGAAATACAAGTTTCCAAATAAATATTAAATATTGAAAATAATTGAAAATAAAAAAGTAAAAACTGAACTTAGACTCTTCTACCTCGAGCGCAAGGAGAGCAAATCGTCAAATTTTAATTGCGAATGGGCTTTCAACCCATTTCTCGTGTGCGCACAAGACGCTTCTTTTTACTTACCCTTTACAAGCTCATAAAATAATATTGATGAGAAATTCTAAATATATCCACACTTTTACTCTTTATACCCCATTCTCTTCAATGAAACACTGTTTATTACTCACAAAAATGAGATATGAAGAGTAAAAACAGAGATATATTTAGAATTTCTCAATATTGATATATAAAGTCTTTTAAAACCACCTATCTAAATAACGTGGGACAAAAATTTTTTAAAAAATGTACTACTTATCCAACATAATAACCACGGTAGGCCCGGAAGGCCTGAAAGCGAGAAAAAAAAATAAAAAAAGCTTTCGTAATCATTACACTGAAAACTTCATCTCGTGCATTCATGCGAGTATTATTTACGCGTTTACGAGAATAAAGCGACGTACATCGAGCGTCCCATGGCGAACAACCAATCTGCCAGAAGCAATTGTCGCCCCTCCGGCTAGGAAACTCGAGTGCTGAAAGAGACCTTTCTCTTTCTGCCCAACGTACAGGATTCTCGATGTGCTAAGAACGAATATCCACTTGGTTCCTTTTATGGTGTTAACCGCCGCCTTGCTTTGCTTGTAAATCAGCTACCCTTTCTCCAGAACAACTTCGTACGCTTCCCTCCCTTTCTTTCTGCAAATTCAAGCAATTAAAAACATCTTTGCCTTGAATAAAAGGAAACAGCTGCCTGGAATGGAATGCCTTTCTTTCAATTTAAATTGCACTTACCGGTCCGAGGCATTTTATGCATTCACGCTGTAGATTGTCCTCCGGCATTGCTCGAGGTTTGCTTCTTTGCCATCTCCGCCATCCAACCTTCATTTTCAAAGTGCAACTTAATATTCTTTGATTAAGAAAAATTATATAGATCACATGACATCAAATTTTATGCATAAATAATATCTTTTCAATCATGTAAACAATCAACATATTATAAACAGATAATATTACATACATATATTCATTACTTACACATAAAATTCAAGCATGAATCAAATAATGATATAAACTTAATTTTTTTATGATTAATTTAATAATCAACATTTTTAAATTCTTGTCCACAACCACAATACAATATTTATTATATTGTTTAGAAACAATAAGAAGAATCTAAATTGAATGCCCCGTGAAAAAAGAAGCTAACGAAAAGAAGGAATTACCAATTCTTATTGTGTAATGAACGACAAATACAAAGTAGTTATGAAATTTCAAATGCTCACTTCGAGCAAATAAAAAACGTAATCAACAATTAAACAAAAGGATACCAGCCTTTTGTTTGCCAAGTTAATATCCATCACCGTCACTATATTTCATTATTAATTATAATTATAATTAATACCTTCTCAAGTTTCACAAATCACGCACAACGCTTCTTTTCTACTTAGAAGAAATAGGATTAAAGCAAGTCAGGCCCCTGCGTTTTGCCTGCCTATTTCATATACTCCAAACACAATTAATTTGTTCAAATAAAATCAAGACAGAAGTTTTAAAGGCTCAGATACCAACTATAAGAATTTTTTACTTGATTTATCTAATGTGTCAACACCAAAATAATACATCATAAATCATAAATACTGTACAGGATACTAACTTCCAGCTATTGATATCAAAAAAATTTAGTTGTGTCGAAGTTACATTCTTTTTGTATTTGATCTTCTAATTTTAAGCAAACTCACTAATAGTATATTTTTCTACAATACTCAAATTAGAGATCCAATACCCTATATTTTTATGTATATACATCTTTCCATTAGAGACATAATTCAATTTGTAAGCAATTATCGCTTCTAGACAAGGATAGATAAATTTAAAAATTATCAAATAATAATAATAATAATAATAGGACTACATAATAGGAAGTTTTAAGAGGATATGAAACTAACCTTAGGTCTTTTATTTCATATAAAACACTTCTAATTAAGTAGTCAACTTCCGTGGATAACTTACATATATCATATAAATAAAAGATACAAAAGTAATATAGGTTCAAAGTTAATAAAAATGGTATATGAATATGAAAAAAAGTTAAAAAATATATTTTACTTTTGATTTGTCGACACGGATTTTAATATGAAATTTTTATATTTTACATGACTATCACAAATTAACAGATCTACTATCAGCTGATTTTTTTCATGTTTAGTTTCTTCTAACCAAAGAAGAAACTAGATTAATAAGCAGTAATAACACTGGTGCATGAATTACTACTATTAGAGTGGTCACTGCAGGATGGATGCTATACCATATGAACAGAAGAATCTTAGACATTTTTGGCCAGGTTTGAAAAGAAGGAAGACATGTGTCAGCTGTATTAATCCGCCGGGGAAGTTAGCCGGAGGATAGCGATCATTCATAGAAGTGAACATACTGAATAAATTAGCAAAACAAGTAACATGATTCCTGCTACAATGTTTTCTCCTGCTTGAAGAATTTGCAGCTATAGAGACAGATCAGAGGGAAAACCAACTCAAAATAGTTTTGATGTATCGTATAGCATGGAAGACATGTGAAAAAGGAAATGGGATCGTTTTGTTTGTATACAGTATCACTGTGGCGCCGTTTGAAGTATGAACGACGTACAAATAAATGCAAACCCAATCCCGTAATAACTAGTGCTAGTTCGCTCGATTTGGATGCAAATCCGGTCATTAAAGCTAACTTTCAGCATGCTGACGCGATTTTGTTACGTATCCAAATCAATTGTCAATTCAAACCCACTTGCCAATCATCGTGACCTTTTATTTTTATAACTTTTACGGGGTACCAGTGAATTAATTATTCTTCTTTCATTTTTCAAAGTAATTGGGTTGTTTTAAAGCTAAGATAATTATGCCCTTAGTTCATGAAAGTAATAACAATTATAGTTCTTCACATATTATTTCATATTAGGTAGTCTTGCACGTAAATATTGACCCTTTTTTAATTATAATTCATTCTATTTGTACATGCAAGCACAGAGAGCATAGTTTTCATATTTTTAATCCCATTTTTTTATTCTTGTTGGAAATAATATCATAACAACATAATAGTGATTCAAATTGAAAGATTAAAAATAATTCGATATTCAATCGATAGTAACATATTCGAAAAATTATAATTAAAATATGAAATTTAAACATTTATAATTGAAAGTAAAATCATTTGTTTGATTTATTTATCAAGTACAAAATCACAAATGAAAATTATACAATTTTCACAACCTAAATTCTTTGAGAACGTCAGAGAGATCATAATTGAAAGGTTTTTTTAATCACTTTCTTTACTTTATTTTCTTCCCTTCTATTTTTTTTCTCCTTTTTGTATTAACCATTTCTCTATATTACTAATTGACAGAAATTTATCAAAGAATAAAAGAGGCGGTTTCCTCTTTCTTGTTTGTTTATGGCCGTGTTCTTGAAATTGAAAGTTGGCATTTCTGTTTGTTTGAACAAAACTGAAAAGAAAACAATTGCTTTATGGCAGTTTTTTATATGTTGGATCGATCAACCTACTATGAATTTATGATCGGATCCTCCCAACAAGCCTCACAATTAAAATCTCAAATTTTAATAATGGAAAACTTGCATATGTGGTTTAAAGATAGAATGTTATGCACAACAAAAGAATGATCAAACAAAAAGTATACACATTTTACCAATAAGTTATAATCACATGTTTTGTTTGTTAAGCATCCAACTTAAAATTAATTTGCAACAGGTGTTACAGTTTAACTTGAATATAAAATCACACAAACTCAATATGTAATATATGTGCCACTTTAACACCCCCATAATCACGTGTAGGTGTAAGTATCACATGACAAACTCGAAACATATGATGGGCTTCATTACATGTGTAGATGTAACTATCATGAGAGGTATGTATGAAGTAAGAATCACAAAACGAAACCTATATATTAATGATACTATATTAAACATTCATCCTAAAATCAATTGACAATGAATGAATAAATCAAACTTGAATGTAAAATTAAAAAAAATACTTGATATTAAACAAATGTGTCACTTTAACAGATTAGGAGAGTATAACTACTAAAATAAATTTAAAATTTTTCAAGATAATTTCAATATCTTTATTCTAGAACATGCACGCATGCTATAAAAAGTTTGAAACATAACTTTCAGCTCAGAGACGTTGGCATAGAAGTAGTTACCCTTCTATGTATGATAAGAAATTATCATAGAAATAGATTGCAAGCTATTGTTCTAGTATTTTTTTTCTTCTTCTTTTTTGAGTGTTCAAATGTTTTGTTTAAGCAATCTTCCTTTCTACTATATGTCTATGTACGAAAGAGATAGACTTTTGGGACTTAATTGCTATAAAAAATTGTATTCGAATTATGAGTGCAATTCACATAAGCCCTAGAGACCCGGCTCTAATCTAAAATAATTTCTCAGGAAACTTCAGTAATTAAAAAAAATACGAATTCTACAACAAAAATTCACTGAAATACAAAAATGACCTGCTCGATCAAATGTCAGAAAAATAAAAAACAAGTATATGAAAAAACAGTAAAATTTGAATTTAATCCTTTGGTTATAATTCTGGGTTGATTACGACTAATTACTCAACGAAACTCTAAGACTTGGGCTAACGAGTCCAATATGGGCAAGCCTAGGAGACAAGTGAACATTAGGACTTGGTCTTGGGGAAGGAATTGAGCCACAAGTCATCGGAGGAAGTCCTGGCTTCACCCTCGGGGATAGTTGAACTTGTTCGAGTGCCTTGAATTGCAGCTGCGCTGGGTAGTCTCTCACACAACCAATGCGAGGGCCCACCCCTGTACTCCATTTGCATTTCATGGCTTTCCCCAAATCATACGCAGCAGCTTTGTGATGATCTTGTCCGCTGCACTTCTCTTTGACATGAATTGGGTCGGTGTCAGTAGATGAAACATTTTCAGTCGTTTCTTTGGGAGACTCCGGTTTTAGTTCCTTGTGAATTGTAGCTTTACTAGGGATCGTATCATCATCTGTCGGATTTTTCTGAGGAAGAAAAAAAAATCAATCAACAAAAATGTCTTGAAATAATGGTGGCTCAGATGTCAGGTCGATGGAAGGAGCTACCAAGTTACCTTAACGTTTGTCAAGTCGACACAATGTTCCTCCAAGAAACTGCACAGTTCCATGAAATTCTCTTCTGTCGGGCGATAATGACCACTGTAGGCCCAGACGGCCTGACAACGACAAAAGAAAAATCAGAAAAGCTTTCGTAATCGTTACGTTGAAAACTTCTTCTCGTGCATTCATGCGAGTATTATTTACGCGTTTACGAGAATAAAGCGACGTACATCGAGAGTTCCATGGCGGACAACCAATCTGCCAGACGCAATGGTCGCCCCCCCGGCTAGGAAACTTGAGTGCTGAAAGAGACCTTTCTCTTTCTGCCCGACGTACAGGATTCTCGATGTGCTAAGAACGAATATCCACTTGGTTCCTTCTATGGTGTTAACCGCCGCCTTGCTTTGCTTGTAAATCAGCTTCCCTTTCTCCAGAACAACTTCGTACGCTTCCCTTTCTTTCTGCAAATTCAAGCAGTTAAAAACATCATTGCCTTGAACAAAAGGAAACAGCTGCCTGGAACGGAATGCCTTTCTTTCGATTTAATTGCACTTACCGGTCCGAGATATTTTATGCATTCACGCTGCAGATTGGTCCTTGGGCATTGCTCAAGGTTAACTTCTTTGCCATCTCCGACATCCAACCTTCATTTTTGATGGAAATCGTGTAAGTAACTAAGAAATTTTAAAGTCTAGATGAAATCCTAGTCTTAGGCTCAATTACCAGTAGAAGAAGGGTTGAGAACTCCCACTTTCAAACCAGACATCATAGTATAAATGTAGATTGTGACCGTATCGATGGCGTGGATCAATCTGCGCAACAAAGCCAGTAGGTTAAAAGCAGAATCCGTGTTTGGTACGATGTTTAATCAACAAATTAATCCCTGTTAAAAGTCGTGAATAATATTGGAAGAATTAATTAATGGATTAATTCAAAGCAGAAATTAGTGAGCGACATCTATAAATATATATATATATATACAGTACTCCGAACTTTGACTCACAGCTTCGAGCCAGTGTCGTAAAGCCAACTGCTGACCTTTCACATCCTTCAACAACCCTTTCCCAACCTACATGGAAATTTGAAAGCAAACGTCAGTTTGCGGCAAGAAGGATTTGTGTTGGAATAACGTTGTTCCCTGTATAACCAAAAAAGCAACTTTGTTCCCTGGACATGGTCATTGCTCATTGGTCAAGAATTGACACATGGATTTGATTGACTTTATCAAAAAGTTGAAACAGGTGACAACAAAAGCAAGACTTTGGACAGAAAGCATACCTTGGCCGCCCTTGTCCGAGCTCGCGCCCATCGGGAAACAGCTGTTTCTGATTTATTAGAATTGAAGAACGATACAGAACTCCGGCGAAGGGCTGCAAATTCTAATACCTTCCACCTGAAGAAAACACGAGGGGGGTTTCCAATCATGAATCAAACAAGACCCAAAAGAATAAATTCTACAGGAAATTAAGTACAGAAGCCCAGAAACAAACCAGAGCTCCTCAACGACGACAGCACAATCTGCAAGGTTTCTTCGAGTTCGGTAACTCTTATAGAATTTTTGCAGCTTGGTAGCCGCTGCATGAAGATCGCTAGCAGGCCTGGAAGACAGAAACTTTGCTTGTCCTGGTGAGGAGAATGTGATAGAATTATCCGCTTTGTTATCGTTTCCTCCACCTAAAATATCAGAAATCCTCGTATTGAAATCCTGTTCTAGAACAGTGATTTGGAGCTGAAGCTTCCCTTGTTTGTTTCTCTTGAAGCTTATAGTCTCATAATTATCTTGCTCATGGTCTGATTCACCGGCGTTCTCCAGGTCCCGCCTTTTCTTGAAACTGGGTGTTCTCAAAGTGGGCTTCTCCTTCCTCTCATCAAAGTCGACGGACGCCATGAAAACCATCTCTGCGTCACCTACAAAACAAATTGACCAAATCAATTAGAATCCATCAGAAATTGCAAGTGACAACAATCAAGAAGGAGAATCTTAATCAATCTTATTACCTGATGAAAAGTAGAAACTGTACACTCTCTCTAAAAAACAATACTAATTAATTAGTATTAAACTATTGATCATATCAGTGTCGTTAACATGACTGAGACCTCTTATATATATACTGCAAAGACGCTAGTTTAAGGAGACCGGGGAATGAATGCAGTTTACTAAAACATGCATGGGTGGTACCCTCAATTACGTAAGAGACAACAGAAGGATATGACTGAAAACGAGAGCCGCTTTTGAAATCTTTGTCCCCATAAAACCTGCTGGTGGTTTGAATAGAAAATACATAACACGAGTTGTTTGAAGATGAAGAATCAAACTTCAAAACTTCCATATTTCCATCTTCTTGTACTTGATTCGGAAACCAATGGTGAGGAAAACTTGTGGACCTTCATGTTCTGACTTAAGATGGTTTCCTTATGTGAAAGAGAGAAAATTAGTCAAACAACCTGCTCGTTTCCAATGTAGAAGATTGTGCTGCTTTCCCATTACATCATGTTTTTGATCATTATCCAAGAGATGAGCAATATATGTCTTTTTTGTTTTTTTTTTAAGTTATATATATTCTCATGCAAAATCACAATTATAATTAAGATATTACATTTGATAAACAAATAATTTAATAAAGTGGTAAATATAATAATAATAATAATAATAATAATAATAATAACAACAACAAATTATGTAAATAATAAAAAATTACACAAATCTTATATTTAGCAAAGCTCAAATATAAGACTCAAGTCTAGGGATTTTCTCCTTGCTGCCAAGTCAAATGCCTCATCAATAATATATATCTTTTTTATTGATTCATAATTTTAAATGCATGAAGAATATTTTGATTAATACATAGACCAAAGTTATGATTATGATTTTTCTTTAACGATACGTCTGTTTATAGCATAAAATTACAACCTCATTCAAATACATATAAAAATTAAATTAATCAAATTATAAACAAAATGAATATGAATAGATTCAATATTAAGTAAAAATTTATACATGATAAAATTTGAACTTAAAGATTCAATGACTTTTGTTATAAAATTAATCAAAGATTGGCTATCAAAACTTACTTTAAGTATATAAAAGGGAAAAGGTCGGAATAACAAATAAGAGAAACTCTAAAAAGAACCGACCAACTGCTACTATTTAACGCGTCAAACACTTCAAGGGAAGAATTTCTTGGATATGGTGGTCGTTAATTCATTCACGCGGGACGTGCCATAATCCTGAGGAAAAAAAAATGCTTTTCTTTTATATATATAATGAGACCAGAGATTCACTTATAACATTGTAAAATTAAATTAATTTTATATTATTTTGTATTTTTATACGATTTATATTTTTTAATTTGATTGTTGAATCTAATATTTCATTCAAGTAAATTATACATATAAAATTTTAAATTAATTGAAAATGTTTAATTATTAATTCAATAACAATAAAATTTCAAACATTATTATATATTAAAAAATACATTATTTTTGATTGAAATGTTAAAGATATTAATCAATTTGAAATTTTATACGAATATGTTTTTAAATATAACAGTTAATTTATAAAAATATTAATCTTCCCTAAAATTATAAAAAGAGAGGGTAAAACAAAGTGCAACTTAATCTTTTTTACTGATGTCTGTTAAACTAAGTGGAAGGAGCTCAGTATCGCTTAAGCAAAATCTCGGATTCAAGTCTTATGAATGGAAAAAACAATATTGGGAGTGCTCCTTCTGTATCGACCCCCCCGTAACTCGATTTCGGATTAATCAGAGCTCAAAGTGACTTTCGAATATCGGAAGGTCTTAGACAAAAAAAAAAACTTAATCTTCTTTTAAAAGAAATGTCCTTTTCTGTTTGAAGGTGACTTCACTGCCGGCCACAAAAGAAAAGAGTATTTAGTACGTGGATGTGATTCATCAAAAATTCGTTGTTTTCACGAGGGCTTTCTCTCAAAGCTTGAAACATCACTGCCAAAACCAGTTTAAAATTGAAACAATTGCACAAATATTACAAGTTTATTTCCCTAATTAATCCATAGAGTTATCTTTTTCTCCTATTCTTTTCCTTTTAAACCAAAGTTTGCAGTAATTTCACATTTTAACATTAATTATTTAAATAATCTAAAAAAATTAATTTTATTAAATGCACCATACGAATGTAAACATACATCCTCAAAATTGTTCAAAAATAAATTAGTTTTGAAATATACGCAAATTGACCTGAAAACTTCCTGACCTTAATAATTTTAAAAAAAATTCTACATGATCTATAAATGTTAACGCATCATGCATTTAATGAGACAAATTTAAGTTTAGATAAACAAAACGAACCAACAAAGAAATTTCACGACGGGTTAGAAACTGACCAATTACGCGCTTTTGTAGGCATCCCTCTTAATTAATGCTCTTTTACCAACAAATTACGAAATTAATTCGTCCTTTTGACTTCTTCAACCAGGAAATTCATGTGAGGCGAGACGGATCTCCGACCAAACCACTTTATTCGGAAAAATGATAAGGTTTAGCAGGAGTTGAGGGTCAAAAATGCTGGTGGGGTTTTCCTTTTTAAGGATAGTCCTAGCTACCAACTATATATTTTTTGTATCTTTAGATTCTTCATTGTCATAATGCATGGTTGAGAATTTCTTCAATAAGGTTAAAATTTTTTAACTTACTTTAAGGTTAATGTAAAATACATATAATTAAATGTAAATTTAATATCATTAAACATAAAATATATTATAAGTCTTGTAAACATGTAAGAATAAACATATAAAATTAAATTCAATATACATAAAGGCATGATAATTTTACTAAAATATGTGCCTATATTTATTTTATATTTTTATAGTATTTCTAATATATTTTACATCTAATAACACTAAATTTACTCTTAATTTGGTAAAAAAAAAATTATGATTAAGTGTAAATTTAGTGTTATTTGACATAAAATAGGTTACAAATTTTATTAACATAGGAGAATAAACATAAAATTAAAATAATATATATAAACAGATGATAATTTTACTAAAATATATGTTTATATTTATTTTTATGTTTCTACAATACTTAATAATATATGTTATATCTAATGACGTTAAATTTACTCTTAATCATATATGTTTAATGTTAACTTTACAATAATTTCAAAATTTCTAACCTTACTACAAAATTTCACATGTTGTTGTATGTTGTTTCCATTTTCATTGGTATTTAGTGTCCATAGGTTTTTTTTTTTTGGTTACTGGAGAAAGTAAAGAGCATAGACTACACCTTAAACTTCCGTGGGAAAGCTACACCCCAGGAGTGTCCGTAAGTTGCAAATTGTTTTCATATGTTTTTATTTTATTTATTACTAAAGATGTATTTTGAGAAATTTTTTTAATTAAAATTAATGCTTGCTTAACACGTGTAACGCACGTCTACGGTTATAACCCTAGTGAACAAGAGACATCACCGACCAATCATTTTGTCAATTTTCTTACATTTTGGGAAGAATATTCCTTCGAGTCCATATGCAAAGTGTGTTTTGAACCTTAATCAACCGCCTTTCATCAGTTTTCTCGTTTTTCACAATATTTTCTGTCTCCTTTTTAGAAAGGATTAACCGTTAAACCTAATTTTTTTTATTGAAATCCAAGATTGTATTATTTAATTAGTAAACATACATTGAAGTTTATCATGTTGAAGAGCATCTTCAACAAAACCTGGAAATTCTTCTAACCAGACTTCAGTGTCTGGAATTACACAAGCATATTTAGCAAAAAGATGTGCTACTGTGTTACCCTCCCTTTTTACATGTGAAAAGGTCAGCTTTCTGAAACCTTGTGGCATCACCTTTGTTTCATCTAGGAGCCAACCCGTTGTGGAGTGATCTTGATGAGGCTTTTTAATCACTGTTATTACTTGTAAAAAATCACCTTCAATTGCAACTGTGAAGAAGCTCATTTCTTGAGCAAAACGAACAGCTTCCTGAAGGGCCAAGCATTCAACAAGATAAAGATCAGATCCACCTTGTTTTGGAATAGAAGAACAAGCCAAAACTTCTTCATAAAAAAAACTCTTTATTGTTGTTGGAAAAGCCTCCTTATAATTAATTCAATGCTTAAGTTTGAATCTGAAAATGAATCTTTTTAAATTCAAATTAAATTAATCAATATAACTCATTTTTTAAAAAAATTATTATTTTTAATAAATTTAATGTTTCAGTTTCAAAATTTTTAACTTTTTATTGTTTTAGATTGTGATTTTTATTATAAAAATAAACCGCTCTATTTTTTTCATTCAAACAAAAACTTCATAAAACACATGTACATAGTTCACTGATAAAATGTAGGATTTATATATGATACATTGACAATATATAAACTCTATACACTATCAATGCATAAGAGATTAATACTTTATTAATAAGCAAACTAAAAAATAGTCAAGCCTTTCTCAAGAAATTGAATAAGATTTATTTGTATTTATTTTTAAGGACTTGATATTTTTTTTAGTTTGCTCATTAACAAAGTGTCAACTTCTTATGCATTGGCAGTATATAGAGACTATTTATTATCATTGTATCATATATAAACCCTAAAAGTTATTTCTAAAAGCCAATCAGTCTTGTTAAAGAAGATTAATTGAGCTGATTTTCTTATAAATAAAGAAATTAAGAATAGATAAGTTAGTTTAATCGTAAACAAGATCGACACAACATGGAAGTAGATGTACAGATCTTTTTCTTGTTTTATCAAAGAGATTACATTTAACATTGATGACAGTATTCCAATCCAAGAAGATTACTCTAGTGGTAAACAAATCTAGGGAAGTCTTTCAATCCGTACCACTCATTTTTCTCTCTCCAATTTTGTGCCACATGTCGTATGATTATTGGTTTTTTTTCATTTCAGCCCTTTATTTTTTCCTTCCACTTTTTTTTTTCAAGTTCTCAATCTACAATCCGGTGATGTTATTTTTTATTTTCACTAGTAAGTTACCCACACTAGGTTGTGGTGGAAAAATTAAAAATTAACTTTTTATGATTATAATTTTTTTGTGAATTGATTAAAAAATAAAAATTAATTTTTATGTTTATATTTTTTAGTCAGGGTGATTAAAAAAGTTGTGATATATTATAACAGTCCAATAAAACAGTAAACTAAAATGCTACTTAATTCAATTCTAATGCATGGAAAACTAAACAAAATACCATGAAACTCACTCTAATCTATCCTAAATTAAACATTAATGTTATACTAATTTAATCCTAGGTGAACTAACCTAAAATATTACCTAAATAACTCAAAACAGTACATGAACCTAAACTTGGGCAGAACTTAAGTTTGGTGTAAAATTAATCCTGCAATGTAACTAAATGCTCATGAAAATTACCTTAACTTATCCTTCACTTAAACTACTAAACTTATGAACCTAAAATGACCTGAACTTTATGAAATGCATCCTAAAAATACGTAAAACAGCAAGTAAAAGAAATCTGGACAGAACTAATGCAAGGACACCTAACTTAAAGAATTTCATGCAAAATGTGACAAAAATTCAATGTAACCTTACCCAAATGAGATCTACAAATTTTGTACACTATGCGTGGGCCTAATATGACCTACGAATACCCGAATGGACCTAAGAATGAACCCAAAATAGAAACTACAACTTGCCTAACTACTAGCTAACCTTGACATTGATGTAATGCATGAAATGCATGGAAATTGTGCAAGAAAATGTCATGTAATTAGATCTGCTCAAGGGTCAAGCTACCCGCCCAAGCCTGAAAACTTGCCCAATATTTGGTCGGATTTGAACAAAAATATTTGATGCAATAACTAGGCTTGGACAAAATTTTTAAACCCGTTTAAAAATCGAGCCGAGCCCCGAGCTTGACCTTTCAAAGGTCGGGTCCAGCCCAAATTTATTTTTTATTTTTTTATTTCTTGTTTAATATTAATTAAATTTTTTTATATATTTAATAAGTATAATATAATTATATGTATATAAAACATTATTGATTAATAAATATGACTATAAATATTTAATATTGAAATTGATATACAAATTTTGACAAATTAAATTTTAAAAGGCATAAAACAATAAAAAAACAAATAAATAAAAAAATCAAAATATAAAAAATTATTTTCAGGCTTGATCGGATCTGGCTCAAACTTGTAATATAAAAATAAAAACGGGCTTGTACAAAAAGACAAGCCCAAATTTTCAAGACGAGCCGGGCTTGAGCACACAGATTAGACATTAATATATGTCATAAGCCCAACCTGTGACGTCCTCGTCACTACCCAAATATCAACTAACTTTTTTCTCACATACATTTTACTTAGATTCGTTTGTCAATGTCATCCTTACTTCTTGTTATGCTTAAAGTATTATTACTTATAGAACGATATTAATTTTCGCATGAATATAAATTTTCATATATATATATATATATATATATATATACATGCATCACATACATCAGGATCTCACATAACTTACATATCCTATATCCCCAAAATAACTAATATACATTACTGTGGTATTGTACTGTACAATAGTTTGGAGCACATAATATATGAGTATACCTTTAATGAATATTGGGAAGCATGCTTCGAAAGTACACTAAAATCCCAAGGGTAAGCTCCTCTATCTGGAGCGGAATTTACTTCAAGTAATCTGTATGAAAAATAGTTGTAAAGGAGTGAGTTTACTCTCAGTAAGAAACATATGTAAAAGAGCGTACTATGTCACTATATGCAATTTTCCTGCTTTGCTCTATAATATCATGTAAAATCATTATAAAGCATATGCAATGTATATTTCCTGCAAATATCAAATACAAGTAAAATCATCACTTTCAAATACTTTCACTGATCTCAAATCACGTGAAATCACATGTGCAAATATAATTAACTTCAAATACTTTCAAATAGATGGCAGACAATTAATTTCCAATAGAATCATGCACCAAGTAATTCTCATATGGATACAGCAAATATACCCTGTAAGGGATAATCCATAAGAGATCTCATAAGATATACCACAAATATATTCGTAAAGGATAATCCCGAGAGATATCAAATAAGTGGCGTACCCACGCATGGGCCAAGGATCCTCCCCAAAGCTTACTACAAATAAGAGACATATGGCCATCGTCTATAAATCATAGTGAACACTAGTCAGGTGACATCTGTGGCGCTGAAGACTGAACTAAGGTTCCTCAACCAAGTACAAATACAAGTAACATGCATGATCGTTAAAGGAATCCATGGTCTCCAAAACTTTTGTTATATAGCTTTAACAAATACAAGTATACTTTCTTGAAATAGGTTTCAAAACCTCTTTTTCAAATGTGACAGTTGACTGGTCTTTAGGGCAGTCGACTGCTACACCATATTTTGCTTTATTGAATTTCTTTTCCTTTTTGAAATTCAATTAATTTATTTTTCGAAAACATATAAGACAGTCGATTAGTCCCATATAGCAGTCAACTGGCTTTGAAACATAATGTTTTTCGAGAATTAGCAGTCGACTGGCTCATTGGCGATCGACTGTTTTCGCAAACAAAATGCTTTTGAAAACAGGACAGTCGACTGGCTCCCTAAGCAGTCAGCTAGTTTTGAAACAGAATGCTTTTTGAGTAAAAGCAGTCGACTGTCCCATATAGTAATGGACTGGTTTGAAACAGAATGCATACTGAAAAATAGCAGTCGACTGGCTTACATAGCAATCGACTAGTTTGTCTCGATTTTCGGATATCTACGCTTTGGTTGTCTCTAGGCAGTCAGCTGCTACTCAAGGCAGTCGGCTGCTCCTAGCATTTTGGTAACTAGGAGTAAAACCTGAAATGTAAACTCCCTGCATAAAAACCAACTAGTACTTCTCTCCAAAACAATTAAAAACATGCGAACATAGTCACCCTATGTCTGTTACATAAATTCCTTACCTCAAATGACTCCGAATATGAGATTTGCTTGATTGCACCAATGAGTTCCTTTTCACTTCTTCAAAGCTGTAACATCATCAACATTCCAACTTTAACTTTCTTTCATTTTTAACACAAGAAGCATACTATGCCAACTCAATATGACTCCCAACCACAATTAGAATTGAGAGAATCAACTTATACCATTACCTTTGTTAACCACCAAATTTGAGAGCACTTTAGATCTCTCCAATTACTTGGATTCAATCTACCAAACTTCAGGTATAGCTTAAGCTAGTGATGATGATCGTTTTTCGTTAAGGGAACTTAACGATTTGACAACAGAATAAGGTTGTTTGTCTAAGTGAATGGGGAACGAAACTTGCTGAAATTTTAGAGAGAACGAGAGGGAGAGTAATGGTAGTTGCCGACCTCATTGATGGAGAAGATGAGAAGGCAACTTTTCATTTAATGCATGCTCATCCTATAATCATCTCAGCCATTGACCCTTTGACCATTGACTATTTGACCCTCAATTTCTTTTATTCCATATATATCCCACATAACATTTATACCTCAAATTCTCATATTTATTTTATCATTTCAGATTGTAAAACTTTACAAATATGGGGGAAATGACAGGAAATTGGGGATTTCACATTCTGCCCACCTTGGAAAATTTGGTCCTCCAAATTTGACTTGGGTTATCAAGTAAACAACTCCTGATACTTCTCTTTCATTAAGCTCTCTAACTCCCATGTCGCTTCTTCCATAGTGTGGTATTGCCAGAGAACATTAACTAGTGGGATCGTCTTAAACCTTAGCACCCTATCTTTTCTATCCAAAATCCGAACCGGCTTTTCTACATAACTCATATCTTCTCTAATCTCCAAAGGCTCATATTCTATGACATGAGATGAATCCGGATTGTACTTCCGAAGCATAGACACATGAAATCCATTATGCACTCCCGATAGCTCCGGAGGTAGTGCCAATCGATATGCAATATCAGCCACTCAGTCTAAGATCTCAAATGGAACGATGTAGCAAGGACTAAGCTTACCTCTTTGGTCAAATCTCATGATCCCTTTGGATGGAGAAACTTTCAAAAACACAAAATCTCCAACCAAAAACTCAAGTGGTCTCCGTCGAGCATCCGCATAACTCTTTTGTCTACTCTGAGCTGTCTTAAGTCCTTGACAAATCATCTTAACATCCTCAGAGGCTTACTCGACTAACTCTGGAGTTAACAACTTACGTTTGCCCACTTCTTCTCACCCAATCGGAGATCGACACCTTCTACCATACAAAGCTTCATATGGTGTCATCCCGATACTTGTATGATAACTATTATTATAAGCAAACTCAGCCAATGGTAGATGGTCGTCTCATGAGCCTTTAAAATCCATAGCACATGCTCTTAACATATCCTCGAGCATCTGAATAGTGCGCTCGGACTGGCCATCAGTCTGCGGATGAAAAGCTGTGCTAAAATTCAACTGAGATCCCATGGCTTCTTTAAAATATTCCCAAAAATGAGAAGTAAACCTGGAATCTCTATCAGATGTAATGCTCACTGGAACACTGTGTAGTCTGACAACTTTTCTCACATACAAATCTGCCAAAGCATTAAGTGTATCCGTAGACTTCATTGGTAAGAAGTGAGCTGACTTAGTCAATCTATCCACAACTACCCAGACACCGTCGTGGTTCTTCTTGATCTGCGATAGTCCCATGACAAAATCCATTATAATGTGCTCCCATTTCCACATAGGTATAGGTAGAGGATGTAACAAACCTGCTAGTCTTTGGTGCTCTACCTTAACCTGCTAGCACGTAAGACACTTTGCCACAAACTCTACTATGTCTCTTTTCATGCCAGTCCACCAATACACCTTGCGAAGATTATGATACATCCTCATATTTCCTAGATGCAACGTATATTTAGTGGCATGTGCTTCTGTCAAGATTAGCTTCCTCAACTCCTTATCATCAAGAACACATATACATTTATTAAATCTTAAAATTCCATCACTACCAAATATTAAATTTTGATGGCATACCTGATTGAATCTGATCCATAACCTCAATGCACTGATCATCTTCCCTCTGAGCAAGCCAAATTCTATCCATTAACTTCGGCTCAATCACCAAACTAGTTATTATCCCAAATTGTTCAAAGGGTGTAACATTTAGACTAAGGCTTGCAAACTGCTCAACCAACTCATACTCTCTTACCATCATGTACGCCACTATTCCAACGTGCTTCTGGCTCAGAGCATCTGCCACCACATTGGCTTTTCCCGGGTGGTATAGGATCTCACAATTATAATCCTTTAGGAGCTCAAGCCATCTCCTTTGTCTCATATTCAATTCTCTTTGAGAGAACAAATACTTCAAACTTTTATGATCCGTAAAAATCTGAAAATTCTCACCATACAAGTAATGCCTCCATATCTTTACAGCAAATACCACTGTAGCTAACTCCAAGTCATACGTTAGGTAGTTCTTTTCATGGTCCTTTAATTGTCTAGAACTATATGCGACTACTTTACCACACTGCATTAATACACAACTTAAACCTTGTCCTGAGGCATCACTATACACCACAAATACTCTAGAACCACTAGGAATGGTGAGGATAGGTGCAGTAGTCAACCTGCGCTTCAATCCTTGAAAACTTCGTTCACAGGCCTCGTTCCATTCATACTTCACCTCTTTGCACGTCAAGCGCATCAAGGGAGCAACTAATCTCGAGAAACCCTCTACAAATCTTCAGTAACAGCCAGCTAGACCCAAGAAACTCCTAATCTCCGTCACCGTTTTCGGTTTCTCCCATTGAACAACCACTTCAATCTTCGATGGATCGACCGAAACTTCGTCTTTACTGATTATATGACCCAAAAAGGAGATTTGATCTAGCCAGAAATCACACTTACTTAGCTTGGCATACAATCCTCAATCTCTGAGGGTTTGCAAAACTATCTTCAGATGCTGCTCATGCTCTTCCCGGGATCTTGAATACACCAATATGTCATCGATAAAGACAATGACAAACTGATCCAAGTACGATTTGAACACGTCACTCATCAAGTTCATAAAAGTCGTGGGTGCATTAGTCAAACCAAACGGCATCACTAAAAATTCATAGTGACCATACCGTGTCCTAAATGTTGTCTTAGGGATATCCTCACTCCGGATCTTCAATTGATGATATCCCGACCTCAAGTCTATCTTGGAAAAGACTTGTGCACCCTTAAACTGATCAAAAAGATCATCAATCCTGGAAAGAGGATACTTGTTCTTGATCGTCACCTTATTCAACCATCGGTAGTCTATACACAGTCTCACACTACCATCCTTCTTTCAGACAAATAGCACAGGAGCACCCCAAGAGGATACGCTGGGTCGTATGAATCCCTTGTTTAGTAACTCCTGAAGTTGCTTCTTTAATTCCTCCAATTCCACTAGTGTCATCCGATAGGGAGGTCTCGAAATGGGCTCGGTCCCCGGCACCAAATCGATAGTGAACTTTATTTCCCTATTCGGAGGAAGTCCTGGAAGATCGTCCGGAAACACGTCCGAAAATTCCATGACTACCAGAATCTCGTGAAGTTTGGGACGTTTCTGTTCTACGTCTTCCACATAAGCTATAAATCCTTCACATAGCAAACATATTTTCTATTATTTCAATTTCAAATAATTTAATCAGCAAACCTACTTTTGTATTAAGCATTTGCAAACAACATAGCTAACGGGAGAAGAGAAGGTCATACTCTTAGCATAACAATCTAACATCACATGATGCTTAGTTAAGCAATCCATACCTAAAATAACATCAAATCCATACATATTTAGTAGGATTAGGTCAGCTATTGATTCTCTTTCTCCTACCCGTAGCTTACAACCACGATACATTATGTCTGTCATTTGAGATTCCCTAAATGGAGTACTTATTTGTAGTAGTTGTCCTAAAGGTTCAGGCTCAACAAGTAATCTCATAGCAATTTTAGGTGACACAAAAGAGTACGTAGAGCCTGGATCAAATAATGCAAGGACATATGTATCATTAAGGTAAATCTTACCCTGAATCATCTTAGATGAAGTATCGGCGGACTCCTTATCAATGGCAAACACCCGACCTTGAGTCGCAGGTGCCTTTCCCTTCTCTGCCGCTGTGGCCTTACGCTGGGGCTGGGTGACTTTAAGCTATGGTTAAGGGGTCTTCTCTGATTCTTCGGACACCCTCTTATTTATCTTGGGATAATCATTAATCCTGTGTCCTTGTTCACCACACCAATAACAAACCCCACTCGCAAACCAACAGGGTTATGCTCCATGAAATTTCTCGCAATGCTCACACCTTGGCATTGTACTCCTCGGTGAGCTAAAGGTACTACTAGCTGAATGTCGAGATCTCTCATCATTTATCTTGATCCTAGTGGGTCTAAGAGTCCCTATCGAAGCTCTATCATAAGGCCTACTTCTCCTATATGGATATCTATCACTCGAGGCTCTCTCATCCGACTTTCGTTTCATCGGTTCCTTGCCTTTACTCTTAGCTCGAAAGTCAGCCTAATGAAATTCATAGTCCTACTGACACAATTGAGCCTTACGGACTGCCTCTCCATATGTGGTGATATCCATAGGATATAACTTAGACCTGATGGAAGGTCTCAATCCCTCCATAAATCTGTAGGTCTTATGATCTTCTCTCCTTAACACTTCCGGATCAAATCTGCTCAGCGTAGTGAACTTAGACTCGTATTGACTAACTGTCATATTCCCCCGAGTCAAATTCAAAAATTCTACTTGTAACCTTCTCTAAGCAGTGCGTGGGACGTATTGTTCATTTAATGCTTCTACAAATATATCCCACGTTACCTCTAAATGTCTCGCCTCTAAAACCGTCTGAGTGGCCTACCACCAGGGCTTCGCGTCATCTATTAACAAATAGGCAGCCAATCCCACCTTTTCTTTCTCAGTACACATCATGTATCCAAATGATTTAGTGACCGCCTTCACTCAATTCTCCAGCAGCCAACAAATCACTATCCCCCTTAAACTTTGGCGGATCCAGTTTCTTAAATTCCTTAATCAAGGCAACACAACAATAAGCTTTAGGATCTCACCTTTCGGGAGTTGGGACTGGTGGGGGCTATACCGTAGGAGTAGGAGGAACAGTAGGGGTAGTGCTGGTACACTCGTGGCCATGCTCGGGAAGTTCGTCATAAATTGCGTGAACATCATGGCCATGTTCTCCATGTGCTTCTCCATTTTCGCTAGTCTAGTGTTCGGGCTATGTGGTGGAGATGGAGGAGGAGACTGTGTTGGGAGCGGTTCCGTTCCACCCCTTCCTCGTCCTCTACTAGTACCCCTTCTATGGGAGCTCATTCTGGTAATAGAATCATAAGGTTGAGTTATTTAGTATAACTATAAACAGTTATACTATGCATTTGTATTCAGACAAGTACAGTAAATTAGGGATATCCACTATTTCTACCCTAATGATACCAACAAACATCAATCTAAACTGATCTGAAACCAATCTGTGACGTCCTCATCACTACCCAAATATCAACTAACTTTTTCCTCACGTACACTTTACTTAGATTCGTTTGTCAATGTCATCCTTACTTCTTGTTAGGCTTTAAGTATTATTACTTATAGCACGATATAAATTTTCGCATCAATATAAATTTTCATATATATATATATATATATATATATACATGCGTCACATACATCAAGATCTCACATAACTTACATATCTTATATCCCCAAAACAACTAATATACATTACTGTGGTATTGTACTGTACAATAGTCTGGAGCACATAATACATGAGTATACCTTCAATGAATATTGGGAAGCGTGCTTCGAAGGTACACTAAAATCCCAAGGGTAAGCTCCTCTATCTGGAGCGGAATTTACTTCAAGTAATCTGTATGAAAAATAGTTGTAAAGGAGTGAGTTTACGCTCAGTAAGAAACATATGTAAAAGAGCGTACTATGTCAATATATGCAGTTTTCCTGCTTGGCTCTATAATGTCATGTAAAATCATTATAAAGCATATGCCATGTATATTTCCTGCAAATATCAAATACAAGTAAAATCATCTCTTTCAAATACTTTCACGGATCTCAAATCACGTGAAATCGCATGTGCAAATACAATTAACTTCAAATACTTTCAAATAGATGGGAGACAATTAATTTCTAATAGAATCATGCACCAAGTAATTCTCATATGGATACAGCAAATATACCCCGTAAAGGATAATCCAGAAGAGATCTTATAAGGGATATCACAAATATATCCGTAAAGGATAATCCTGAGAGATATCAAATAAGTGGCGTACTCATGCATGGGCTATGGATCCTCCCTAAAGCCGAATACAAATAAAAGACATATGGCTATCGTCTATTAACCACAGTGAACACTAGTTAGGTGACATTTATGGCACTGAGGACCAGATTAAGGTTCCTCAGCCAAGTACAAATACAATAACATGCATGATCGTTAAAGGAATCCACGGTCTCCAAATCCTTTGTTATATAGCTTTAACAAATACTACTATACTTTCTTGAAATAGGTTTCAAAACCTCTTTTTCAAAGGTGGCAGTCGGCTGGTCTCTAGGGCAGTCGGCTGCTACACCAGATTTTGTTTTATTGAATTTCTTTTCCTTTTTGAAATTCAATTAATTTATTTTTCGAAAACATATAAGGCGATCGACTGGTCCCATATAGCAATCGACTGGTTTTGAAACATAATGTTTTCCAAGAATTAGCAGTCGATTGGCTCATTGGTGGTCGACTGTTTTCACAAACAGAATGCTTCTGAAAACATGGCAGTCAACTGGCTCCCTAGGCAGTTAGCTAGTTTTGAAACAGAATGCTTTTTGAGTAAAAGCAGTCGACTGTCCCATATAGCAGTCGACTACTTTGAAACAGAATGCATACTGGAAAATAGCAGTCGACTGGTTTGTCTCGGTTTTCGAAAATCTACGTGTAGACACCTTATTTTGTCCGGAGTCTTAATTTGTAAAAAAATAATTAATTGGATTGGGTGACATTGTATTTTAATTTAGAATTAGGCTAGAATTAAATGAGAAATTTTTAGATTTAGAATTAACATTAATTAGGAAATTAAAATTAAAATAGAATTTAGGAATAATAAAAAAGAAAAAAGGTAAGGAAAAATAAAATTAATTTTAGGATAGGATAATTAGATTTTTTAGGAATTATTTGGATTAATATTAAATTTAATAGAGTTAGATTAGAATTAAAATAAGAATTAAATAGATAAATATTAAAAATAGGAGAGAATTATTAGAATAAGTATAGTTGTATTAAGACTGTAACAAGTATTATAGCTATAAAAAGGGATTAAACCTCATAGTTTAAAGGGGAGGCAAAAAAATACACGGGCAATTCAAAAAAAAAAAGGAAAAAAGAAAAGCTATTGCCCTACTTCCCTGCTTACCGTCGTCGCCTTCCTAGTGCGCCTCCACCACTGCCCAAAATGCAACCTGCTTCCCTGAGTCATCATCCACAACCTTGCACTGCTTGGAACACTGTGTTGCTTCAGTCTTCTGTTGATTCATCATCTACATAGCCCAGCCATTCACGCTACTGCTTACTGCTGTTTGCATCACCACCGCACCAGCAATCCCCTACATTACCTCTCTACTGCAGTGTATGTATGTGTGTTCCTACACCAAACCACTCCTGCACTGTCACAACTCCTTTGCCACGCACCATCATCATAGTCGAGAAACGCCACACGCTGCTGTCCTTTTCTGCTACGTCGTGCTTTCCTCATTTACGTCCCAAGTTCCCAACCACTGCATCGAACCAGTCTGCATCATCCGATGCAACAAATCCAAGCTTCCTTGCCTTCGATCCTGGCTCATTACTGCTCCTCCATTGACTTAGATTTGCTGCACGTTCCTTGCACTCACAGGTTGATTACTCTTGCTCATTTATCTTCCTCATACTTTGGCATATTTTTTTTTCTTGTTAATTTGACTTAATTATTAGTTTATTGGCACGCTAGCATATGCAAGTTTAGATTTTCTGGACATGTTTCTCTTTGCTAGTTAATTGGTTGCTTATTACAATTGGAACGTGGTGTGTCACTCATTTATTTACAACAAGCTAATGGATTTGTTTTAGCATTTTAGTTGTTTACGTCTGCCTGGGATTGATTTGGCTACTCATCTTGGTTATTCAATTGTTGGTATTGATTGTACTATATGTAGTATACTTCATTAATTTATTTATTTGTAGTTTTAAAAACAGGTCTTAAGCATTAGAAATATAAAGAAAAAAAAACAAGATATATTGAATAAAACTTATAATTATTAAGTCTATAAAATGAATTTATAAAATTAAAATTATCAAATCAATTTATAAAATTAAAACTTGTGTCATGAATTAAATTATAATAATAAAGCTTTAGTTTAAGTAAAAAATTATACTGATGATGACATGTTGAGAAAGTCAATTGAAACATCTTAAAAATGTCTAGGTGAGGAAATTTTTTCTTAAGTTAAGCCAAATTGATGGAATACTTTTGAAAGAATTTTCAATAAATTATAATTCATGTTTATTTTTAATAAATAAAATAAAAATAAATTAGATATAAAGAAACTACGTAAATGAATAAAATAAAATAAAGTATATAAAGAATAGATAAAATTATGAGAAATAAAATAAATAAAGAAGCAAATATGAGTTATGCCGATGATGAAATTTCAAGAAAGTCAATTGAGACTCCTTGAAAATTTCTAGGTAAAGAGGTTCCTTTTGAGCTGAGCCAAATTGATGGGACGCTTAAGAGTAAATTTTCAGTAAAACATAATTCATGTTTATTTCTTAAAAATAAGATAAATAAGAATATAAAAAAATTAAATTAGAAAATCTAAGAAATTTATAAAATGAATATGGAGTCAATATTAGAACCAAATTTAAGTATATAATAAGAGTTTCATAAAGTATCTCATTGATCCGACGATGGAATTCAAGAAAGTCAATTGAGACTCCTTGAAAATCTTGAGGTGAGAGAGATTTTTAAGATTTGAGCCAAATTGATGGAAAAATCTTAGAAATATTCCCAATATATAAGCATATCGAAATTAGTATAAATACAAGGCAAATTGTAAAGATAACCTAAAACTAGTTGATACCATTTTAGGATGGACATTGTGGGGGTGTTAATCTTTCTCTACACGTAACGTACTCCCGAACCCTAGTGTCTTTGAATGTAGACCAAGCCTTATCCTTAGTTTGAATAGGTAACCAATCATACCTAGATAGAATAGTTGGTGGCAACTCCTGTAATTTTAGTGCTTAGCTATTAGGTTTTCCAAAACTTAATACGTTATGACACTACGCTTTAGTTGTCTTTAGGCAGTCGGCTGCTACTCAAGACAGTCGGCTGCTCCTAGCATTTTGGTAACTAGGAGTAAAACCCGAAATGTAAACTTCCTGCTTAAAAACCAACTTGTACTTCTCTCTAAAACAATTAAAAACATGTGGACATAGCCACCCTACGTCTGTTACATAAATTTCTTACCTTAAATGACTCCGAATATGAGATTTGCTTGATTGCACCAATGAGTTCCTTTTCACTTCTTCAAAGTTGTAACATCATCAACATTCCAACTTTAACTTTCTTTCATTTTTAACACAATAAGCATACTATGCCAACTCAATATGACTCCTAACCACAATTAGAATTGAGAGAATCAACTTATACCATTACCTTTTTTAACCACCAAATTTGACAGCACTTTAGATCTCTCCAATTACTTGAATTCAATCTACCAAACTTCAGGTATAGCTCAAGCTAGTGATGAAGATCGTTTTTCGTTAAGGGAACTTAACGATTTGACAATAGAATAAGGTTGTTTGTCTAGGTGAATGGGGAAGGAAACTTGTTGAAATTTTGGAGAGAATGAGAGGGAGAGCAATGGTGGCTGCCGACCTCATTGATGGAGAAGATGACAAGGCAACTTTTCATTTAATGCATGCTCATCCCATAATCATCTCAGCCATTGACCTTTTGACCATGTGACTATTTGACCCTCAATTTCTTTTATTCCATCTATATCCCATATAACATTTATACCTCAAATTCTTATATTTATTTTATCATTTCAGATTGTAAAACTTTACAAATATGAGAAAAATGACAGGAAATTGAAGATTTCACACAACCCAAGCCTAGCCTATGACCAAGTCTACATGTAATCTTGTCCTAACCACTACCACTTAATTATCTTACCTAAATCTCACTTAACCTAAGTGAAATGAATCCTAAACTAATGCAACACTAACCTGGAAATGTGCAAAACAAAGTTTTAATTCAAGGCAATCTCACCTTTCACTTTTAACCATAAAAAAAATAATTTTTTATATTTAATTATTAAATTGTTTAAAATTTTTTAAAGGGATATATTTATCTTATTTTGAAATTTGGAGTCAAATATTTTCAATAAAAATATTAGTTTACAAAAATTTATATTCTCTTGAATTTTTAATCATTTGAAATTATTATTATATTTATTATTATAATTTATAATTATTAATATTTATTTTACAAAATATCTATATTCTTTTTTTTATTAACATGTATTTATCTAACATACTAAAAAAACTTCGTAATTTTAAGAATAATTAATTATTATTTTTTAAGATAACTAGAAATTATTTTTTATTGAAATAAATTGTAAGAACTTCCTTACATTTTAGTAAAGTTGATTATATAAGCTTTCAAGTTAAAAAATATTTTCACTTTGTTATTATAAATTCTAAAATAATTTTCATCATGGGAGATTTTTCAAATAATGATATTTATTATTACTTTAAAAATTAAAATATTTATCTAAAAAGTGAATTTATTTCTAAAAAAAGTTAAATAAAATTAAACTATTTATCTTTTATTGACCTTGTTTACTTAAAATGGATTACAGTAAATGTATAAGTATCATAAATGTGATACTGAAGAACCAATAGGGATTTTTTAATTTATTTAAAAAATTTCTGCTAATTTATCTTTCTAAAACAAAATCATAAACCATATTTTCACACAAAAAAAAAACAATCATTGTTCTAATCCATAAAATAGACATTACTAAAAGAGATTCATTTAATAGATAGGTATAAATTTTTTTTAAATAATAAGTAGATATATTATTCTTTCTTATTTTTTTCTTTTTGTTTTGAAAAATATTTTTCTTCAAATTCATAAAAAAAAATGAAATTCATTAACCAAATGTACATGTTTAATTTTTTTTCTTAAATTCATTCTAAATTATATTATTTTTAATGTGAAAATTTAAAATAAAAAAATAAAAAAAATGGAATAAAAAATTAAAAAAAGAATATAAATGTCATAAGACCATGGCTCCTCTATCATTGACAAGTGTCAAGCATCAACCCACAATGATATTCTTTTTATATATAGCATAGATTTTTACTCCATGTGTCACCTTGCAAATAGTTCTATTTTCTTTTTCCAGTTCAGCCCTTTGATTTTTTTTCTCAACGACTTTTTATTTTTAAGTACAATAGCCTAATATGTATTCAACTTTTTTTAATCAAGTCTTCTAATTTATATTTAATTCTTCAATCTTTTTTGAGTTAAACCTTCTCTAATATGGTTTTATTTTTTAAATTATATTTGTCCGATATTGTTGTTGAAAAAATATTTGAATGTGATAGTCATTTTTGTGGGGGTAATTTTAAACTAATTTTTTTTACCTCTAATCTCTATTTGTTTTTAATTTTTTATCTATATCCATTAACATATTGTTGTAGAAGAAGAAATCTAAGCGTAATACATTCATTTAAACTTAAAAATTTAACAAATAGAAAACATAATAATAAAACTAAATAATTCAAAATTAATAAAAATAAATCCACAAAATAAAAAACAACTATTTAAATTAATAATTGTTTAATATTATTCAAAGCAATTTTCATTTATGTCTTCTAATTTATTTTTAGCTCTTGAACTTTTTTCGATTGCAATCTAAATTTTGCTAGATCAAATATTGTTACTAAAAAAATTTAAATATAACATATAATTGTTTTTATAATGATAATTTTAAATTTTCAAAATAACAATAAAATACTTTTTATTTTTATATTTGGTAATAACAATAGCGCGGCGATGCACAAGTTAAAATCTAGTTGTAATTAAATTAGTAATTTATATGTAATGCATTGTTAATATACGAATGTTATACAGTATCCGTGAATAATAATATGTCATCTAACTATCAAATATAAATTTATTAACAATTACATTTGATATACTATCAGTGTATGAATCTTATACATTATTAGTAAATTAGATAAATGTTAGGGACAGTTACTTTGACAATCACATTTCAACACTTTTTTATCTTATTGGGTTACATCATTTTTTAGTTTCACGTGAACACTTGTTACCTACTATTATAGGTTACTTAAAAAGTATTTTTTAATAACCACATATTTCAACTTTTCAACTTTTTATATAAATAACCGATTTTTATGTAAAACTAAAAAGTGATGTAGTTCAATAAAATTGAGAGTGTTGACTGTCAAACTAATTACCCATAACATTTCTTTAATAGATTATAATATGTTACCTCATTAATTTATAAAATTTAAAAAAATCTTCAAAAGGTAAATATTGTTAAATCCATTAATTAGTGATTGTGATGTTATAATTAAATAACCGTATATAAAATTTATACATTAAAAATATATCAAATATAAACTCTTAAACTAATTTCAAGTTATAAAGCTTATAAAACTCCTTATTCTAATAAGTCTTGTAATTAAAGGCATGCAAGATATAACTTGTTATATGTTGATTTCCATTTTTTTTTTGTGAAATATGTGTTGATTTTCATTTGAGTTTGTGTCTTATGATGGCTAGAAATTGATTGTAATCAGCTTTGTATCTAAAAGTTTATGTACCTTTTCATTTCTTAGAATTATTAATTTTAATAATAACATATTTAATGTTATTAAAAAACATATTTAAATTATTCGATGAAATGATAAATTGTAGTTTATTAATAATGTAAAATTTATATACGAATAAAATAATGCATTAAGTATGAAACTATGAGTTTATATATGATACATTGACAGTGTATCAACCATAAGATGACACCTCATATGCAGGTCCTTAAAATAAATGTTAATAAAGTTTTTAAGTTTATTTTTAAGGATATATGCAATTTTAGATATTACTCATTAATAAAGTGTTTTCTTATGATTGATTGTATAAAAATTATACACAGTTAATATATCATATACAAACTTTAAAGCTATAAGGTCTGTTTGGTGCATAGGATCATGGGTAGAATAGAATGATAATCATCATATGTTATATTTGATACATGCATTAAGGGGAGAATTGAATTGCAAAGAGGATTAGTTATCCTTCTAGCATAAGATGATTTAATCCTCTCCAAAAAGTAAGGATTATTTCTAGTCTTATTGAATTAGAAATAAATACTCATTTTTTATTCATTTCAATTTTAAAATTTGTATTAAAAATTAACTTAAACATTTAATAAAATAATAAGGATATTTGTTTAATTAATTAATTAATCCAAAATTTTTCCTTCTTTTCATTTTTTACTTCTTTTTCTTTCTTTTTTTTTCTTGTTTTTATTCAAGAAAAACTATAATTTTGATAAAATAATATTTTCTTGAACAATTTTTTTTAAAAATTATTTTTTGGAAATAATTAAAGTTTTTAAATCATTTTTAGAAAATAAATTCTCAAACATAAAAATTATTATAAAATATATTTTTAACTAGGTTTTTCTTATGTTTAAATTTTTATTTTTTCTTTCTTATTTGTTTCCTTTTTTACTGTCAAAAAAGAAAGAAAGAAAAGTAACTATTAACTATAAAATTATTAGAAACTATATATTTTTTAATTTATGAAATTTAAATTATTAAATTTAACTCATATTTTTCGTTTTCTTTTGTTTTCTATATTTCCTTAGAAAAAAAAAAGAAAGAAGAGAAAGAAACCATAAAAATAAAGAAAAATATTTAAAAATTGTCTTTTAGAAAAATTAATGTAATTAAAACAATAAACTTATAAACTTATTTCCTAGAAAAACTTAATTTTCTAAAAATAAATATATTTAATTTACAACAAAAATTTTAAATTTAAATCATATAAAAGAAATAAAAACAAAAAAGAAAGAAAAGAAAAAAAGTGAAAAAGTACAAAAATTGTTTTTATAAAAATTCATTTTTTAACAAAATAAGTTTTTGGGTTAATGTGTAATTTAGCCCCTGAACTATACCATTTTTTTCACTTTGGTATCTAAAGAAAATTTTTTGTCACTTTCATACATGAACTTCACTTCCGTCAGCCACTTTACCTCAAAAGTTAACGCTGTTTCAATAATGCTGACGTGGCATTGCAGGTCCAATAAGATGTTGACACGTAGCGCTACGTCAGTTTTTTTTCTTTTTCTTTAAAAAATATTTAAAAATATTAAAAAAATACCTAAAAATATTTAAAAAATAGTTTAAAATATTTAAAAATTTATGTAAAATTTTTAAAATATGTAAAAATATTTTTAAAAATATAAAATATTTAAAAATACATAATAATATTTAAAAATATGAAAAAAATATTTAAAAATATGTAAAAATATTGAAAAATATGAAAAAAAATATTTTAAAATAGTTAAAAATATTTAAAAATTTATGTAAAATGTTTAAAATATGTAAAAATATTTTAAAAAATATGAAAAAATATTTAAAAATACATAATAATATTTAAAAATATGTAAACAAATATTTTGAAATATGTAAAAATATTGAAAAATATGGAAAAAAATATTTTAAAATAGTTATAAATATTTAAAAATTTATGCAAAATGTTTAAAATATGTAAATATATTGAAAAAATATTTAAAAATACATAATAATATTTAAATATATGTAAAAAAAATATTTAAAAATAGGTAAAAATATGGAAAAATATGGAAAAAAATACTTAAAAATATTTAAAAATTTATGTCAAATGTTTAAAATATGTAAAAATATTTTTAAAAAATGAAAAAATATTTAAAAATACATACCAATATTTAAAAATATGTAAACAAATATTTAAAAATAGGTAAAAATTTAAAAAAATATGGAAAAAAATATTTGAAAATAGTTAAAAATATTTTAAAAAAAATATGTAAAATGTTTAAAATATGTAAAAATATTTTAAAAAAATGAAAAGATATTTAAAAATACATAATAATATTTAAAAATATTTAAAAATTTGTAAAAATATTGAAAATATGGAAAAAAATATTTAAAAATAGTTAAAAATATTTTTACGTATTTTTTTAAAATTTTTTACATATTTTTTTTACCCTTTTTATTATTTTTAATATTCTTACGTATTTTTTAATATTGGACATACAATGCCATGTCAACATATCCACGTCAACTTCTCCTTTCTTTCACAAAAGTTACAACCTTCTCAAACGAAACTCCAGTACTTCACTTCCTTTCGTCTCCATTACATTCAATCTTCCTTCACTCTTAAACCAGGTAAAGTTAAAACCTCAACTATTCGTGTATTTATTTTGAATATTGTGGTTGGTTCTGGGTTTGGATGTTTCTTGTGAATATCAGGTTGAATGGTTTTTTTGGGTTGATTGTTGTTGGGTTTTAGGTTCGGTGTGGTTGTGTTTTTCTAGCTTGAATTTGGATTTTTGCTAGGATTTTTATACCCAGGTTTTTTGGGTTAACTGGGTTTTCTCTGTGTTTATAAACTATGTTTTTTCTGGTTGCTGGGATTCTGGCTTGAATATGTTCGGTGAATGTGGTTTTTTTTTGGCTGATTTTGGTGTATTGCTGAACAGAGTGATTGTGAGTGGGTTTCTCGTGCTAAATGGCTATTTCTTCTTGTGGGTTACATAAATTTTACATAAATTTTTTTATAATATTTTTACATGTTTTAAACATTTTACATAAATTTTTAAATATTTTTAACTATTTTTAATATTTTAGGTATTTTTTAATATTTTTTAAACATTTTTTAAAGAAAAAAATAATACTGACGTAGTGCGCCACGTGTCAACCTATTATTGGACATGCAATGCCACGTCAACTTTTTTTGTTTTCTTAATAAAAATCCTATTAAAAATAAATATAATTTATTTATAACTAATTTAACTATTTTTAAATTTTTTTTCCATATTTTTAAATATTTGTTACAAATTTTTAAATATTTGTTAACATATTTTTAATTATTATTATGTATTTTTAAATATTTTTTCAATATATTTACATATTTTAAACATTTTACATAAAATTTTAAATATTTTTAACTATTTTAAAATATTTTTTTCCATATTTTTCAATATTTTTACATATTTTTAAATATTTTTACATATTTTTAAATATTATTATGTATTTTTAAATTTTTGTTCATATTTTTAAAAATATTTTTACATATTTTAAACATTTTACATAAATTTTTAAATATTTTAAAATATTTTTTTTCCATATTTTTCAATATTTTTACATATTTTTAAATATTTTTTTCATATTTTTAAATATTATTATGTATTTTTAAATATTTTATATTTTTTAAAATATTTTTACATATTTTAAAAATTTTACATAAATTTTTAAATATTTTTAACTATTTTTTAAATATTTTTAGGTATTTTTTAATATTTTTAAACATTTTTTAAAGAAAAAGAAAAAAAACTTACGTAACGCCGCGTATCAACATCTTATTGGACCTGCAGTGCCACGTCAGCATTAGTGAAACGGCGTTAACTTTTGGGGTAAAGTGGCTGACGGAAGTGAAGTTCACGTATGAAAGTGACAAAAAATTTCTTTAGGTACCAAAGTAAAAAAATGGTATAGTTCAGGGGCTAAATTACACATTAACCCTAAGTTTTTTGAAAACGTAATATAAAATTTTAAAAGTAATTTTTTGGTAAAAAATCATCTAATATATTTGACTATTAATTATAATATTATAAATAATATTTTAATTTTAATTTTTTATTTATATTTATATTTATATTTATATTTATAAGAAAAATTTTGTAAATTTAAATTATGTTACTTTGAAAAAGACTACTAAGAAAGTCATTTTATACTACTTTTAATTTTACACATAGCAAATATGCTGAAAGATATAAAAAATCTTATCATATTCTTAATTCTTGTACATACCAAATATAAGATAAGATAATATAATTTAATCTTATCTTATCTATAATCTTATATAATTTTATTTTATTCTTTTCTTATACACCAACATGACCTTATTATATATAATAAAATTTTTTAAACTTTTTAGTCAAGGGTCAAGCCTAATTCCCTGCACCTCGGTGGGCCTTGGAGGTTGTAGCCCAGTTGAAATGACCTGTTTTAAAACATCAATTGCGAATCTGATCTCTCCACGTCATCATAACTTGGGGGCCCCACGTAAATCTACAATCAAGATTCATTTGCCTGATGCCCGATGCAAGTGCATCCAATGTGGAGAATGATGATCATAAGTCCACACTAATCCTAAGTTTCTAAACTATTCTCAAACTAGCTAAGATCTGCTGTCGGAAATATTATCAGATCAAATGTCTGAACCAAAACAGCATCCAACAGACTCTCTCGTAGGTTCTATGACTTGGTCTTCTTGATCTTCTATCGTGTTTTCCTTTTCTTTCAAGTAAACTTATTATTATGCCCGATTGTTGGAGTACTCTGTCAATTTTCTGTAAATACATACTTTGATGTATGACTCTTTTGCCTTTTGTAGAAAACTGGGTTTTTTTGTAGTAAAAAGCTTAGCTTTTTGGGCTACTCTAATCCTCTGTAACTATAATCTTTTCATGGGAGCTACTGTTGTCCATTGACTTCCTTTTATCGGGTTGGAAAGAGGGTTTTGATCATTTTCAGACATGGTGAACTCTTTGCTTGTGGCGGTTTTCATTGAAACAAATGAAGCCTTAATTTTTTTCATTCATGATTTAGGCTTGTTCAACTGACAATTTAATAGGTTTTTCTCTATTTTTTTTTCATGTTTTCTTTTGTATTTTGATGTGGAAGACAAAGATGTTAAAGCACCTAATATAATTGAGAGAGCTAAGGAAGAGGTTGAGGCAATTATCGGCAGTGATCGAAAACCCCACCATCACAAAGAAACACATGGAAGGAGCGGTGATATCGATGAGGACACCCCTATAGATGATGTTAAAGGCCCTAATGTGTTTGAAAGAGTGAAGGAAGAAATGGAGGCCATTGTTGGAGCAATTCATCCTAAGAAAGAGTCTAAAGGACCATGACTCATCTTCAAAGTAAGAGGTGGGTTGAGACTTCTATCTTGAGAAAGATACTATAAAATTTTCTTTCAATGAGGATCGTATTGTAGAAGTTAATCTTTTTTTTTCTTATGGTCAATTGCTTTAGTTTGCTTACTCAACTGAGGTGATGTCACAAATGTAGTCCTTGTTTGCATTGCATTGTAGAATTTGATTCTTGTGTTTGACAACTGACTTGTCTTTTTCCAACTTTCTTTTCCTCTCTCCCTCCCCTTAAGCTTTGACAGAATCCAAGTGGTCAATTTCCTTAAAGTAATTGTTAGCATCTAACTTATTATCTGGGTAAAAGTTGTATATGATGAAGTTGAAGCTTAAACAGATGTCTCAAACTTGCAAACTTGATTAGGCATGAACTCATAAAAGTCACATAACTGAAGAACTTATAAAAGTCGAAGCATTTAGTACTCACATAGGGAAGATTGGAAATACAAGATGGGTGATGCGGTAACCTTTTTTTTCACTCAAGTTAGATGAGGCATATTAATTCAAGTTGTGGTTATTAGCCCTTACTTGTATATGTCACAAACTGGGAACTGAATTTCCCGATTCGTTTTGCATTTGTTACAACTCAACATCTTTCAAATGCCATAAACTGAGCTTATTGATCTTTTGATCATTGAGCCAATCTGTTGTTTTGTTATTGTTGCACATACATACACCTGAGAACTTCTGTTCAGTGTTTATAATGTTGAAACTGCTGATACAATCATATAATTATACTAAGTAGTAACATTTAGCTTAAATGTTTCATAGTTATGTGCATTTTGGTTCTGATAATTTTTTTTTGGTACAGATTATTTTCATTTTAATGGTTGCCATCATTTCCACTGAAAACTTATAAGACAGATTCTGCCTTCAAATATTCTAGTTAAGAAATAAGCAATGTCACTGGGATATAGAAAGAGATCTCTATCATCACTTTTTCCATTGATGGATTTGAAAAGAGTTAAGGATGTGTTTGTTCTATTGAATAGTATTCTTGCAGTTTGACTGTTTTAGAAATATATCTCTATCCAGGTGGTCTTTCTTTGTATTTTCGGGGGTTCAGACTTCAGAGTGGTAGTCTTCTTATGCGTACACAATGAAATAAGGTTTGCAGAAACAGTAATTAGAAATCAAATGTCTAAGAATTTATATCAGATCCTTGATTTCTCTGATAATTGTTGTTTAATAGTTTTGTACTATTTGTTGGGAGTTAAGGCCCATGTCCAGAAGTTAGCCTTTTTTTTTAGAACTGGTAATAAAATGCAGTTAATAGTACAAAACTAGTTAAGAACCCTTGCTTCTTTAAACTCAGTCATTAGTAGGTTAGCCGTATCGCCTTTTACTTTTTCAATCCAGCACACAACTCAAAAGTTAATTTCTTGTACCAAAAGAAAAGCCTGTTCGGTATCTGTCTGTATGGCTCTAGGGGAAGATTGCAAAGTTATGGTCAAATAGGATTTTGGAACACCCAGATTGGTTCTTTTTCTATTCATGAGATCTTAGCCATAGAACATTATCAGATGTTTCATTAAGAATATAATGACTCAATTTACAAGCACGGACACTCTTACTCTAAACTAATATACTAGGCAGACACAACAGTCTACACTAGAGTAAACACTGTTTGTGGTGAAGCTCAGATTTGGAAACACTCTCCAAGCATGGTAAGTAAAACATCAGGAGCATTTAGACCATTTATAGTGCATAAGATGAGAATAGTATAGGATAATATAAAAATTAAAAACGTTTTCTATGTAGTGGACACAAAAATGTTTAAGCTCAGCCTTTCATCTTAGTAATGTCAGCTCAGTTGCACCTAATCCAGATTTATCTTCAAGAGGGGGAGAGTGCTGTAGACTGTAGAAATAGAATGCATCTGTTTTTGGATATTAAGACTAAGGAGAGAATGATGACTAATCTCAAAGCACCTTAGTCTTAATTTCTACAAAGCTTGCCTCGAAGTCTGCAAATGCAAGATAACATTAGACATTGTTAGGCCAAGTTAAAGTTGTCGTACACCCTTTTGGGTGTGGTTGGTGAAAATGAATGATATTAAAGGATAAAGTAATAAAGTTTTCTCCACCATAATCCAATTTGTGCTGGTGTTTTGCACGGACAGAGTGGTGTTTAGTGCAGGAGGTTTTGCAATCATGATGTTTAAGAGCAGCGACTTGTCTTTATACTCCAGTGATAATTGAGAAATCAGCAGGCCTACTTTGATTGATGATAATTTGGCTTATCTTTTCAAAGTTCCCTGCACCCAGCCTTTCATTGAGGAAATATTTTCTCCCCAAGCTCAGAAAATTAGCCTGCAGCACAGCCTACTACCTAGACAATCAGCTAAAGAGTTGGAAAGGTACACTGTGGTGCAATCAAGATTTCCTTATCTCGAGCCTTGCTTCCCTGGCTTAGTTTCCCAGCTATAATCGTCCTTCAAGACATTTGCATGCTTACTGCGTAGCTCTCGGTACTTTTTCACCATTAGAAGAAAATGGAAAACTTAATGAAATAAGATGGTGATTCTGTCTGGTAGGATTTACTACTCCCTATTAAATGTGCTCATCAAGGACCACAAAATTCTTAATTGGCGTCTTGGCTGATTGTCCAGATGGACGATCAAAATTTGCTCAAGGGTACATTAGCCTTTGTGCCCCCACCAACCAAGTTGATCCCAAATAGTAAATTCTTAACCAACTCATTGGAAATTTGCTGCAGTCCTGAATGTCTCAGACATTGATGCCATTCTTTACATTAATGGGACTCTGATTTTCCCACCCTTAATAGGAATGAAACTATCAGAGGTAAAAAGGCACTGCAATCTAGGCAAAGCTAAGATTTCTTCTGGTTTATAGCAGACCCAAAAGAAGCAGTTGTTATCCGAGGCCAATGGACCACCTCAAAGAGTACTATATTAGTAGATTGATTTGAGGGGAGGAGAGAAAGGTTGGCTTATGCGCAGAAGCAAGACTGCAAGAGGCTAGAAACAGATTAATCAAAAGGCGTTCTTGAAGTTGAGTTGTTAAATGAGGAGGCGATTTTAACCGTACGGTAAGGAACCAGAATCACTTGCTTGTGAAGCAATATCACCATGCCAATGCAAGTTAAGGAGTAGAGAAGAACCCAAGAAATACTATAGGACTGAGCATGCTCTTTTACATTGGGAAATGGGATTTCTGTTTGCCAGGCTTTTCCCGCCACCTTATATTCCAACAGTCATGCATGCCTCTTTAGGTGTGCAAGGGCTTAATTTCTCTTACTTTCTTGATCTCTCACTTTGCTATCATAATTAGTCTATCAATATCATCATTTGAGGTTCTGAAGATATGGAGAGAAGGTTGTTTTGTTTTCTGTTTGCTCTTCAAATAGTAAGCTGGACTTCTATAACAAGCAGGCCATTAGAACCAAATGATAGTTTTGGTGTTCATCAATCAGGTTAGCTCTTTTTTCTCATCCATCAGTTCAGCTTTCTCTCTGATCCAAAATTGCTGTACCAATCCAGCTTAATTTTGATCAATCACAGGCCAGAATCCAGAGTCACTACAAGTTTCTTTCGGCCCAAGTTCGAGCTCAAAAGAAATCTCTTTGCAGAGTTTTAAAAGCAAGGAAGGGATGGCTGCCATAAGTAAAGAGGCATATGTTGGAGGGGAGAGCAAACTGAGTATAGGGTCAAGTCCTCCAAGCTGTGAACACAAATGCTGTGGCTGCATCCCATGTGAAGCCATTCAAGTGCCTACCATAAGCAAGCGCAGCCATGTGGGTCTGCACCATGCAAATTATGAGCCTGAAAGCTGGACATGCAACTTTGGTCCTTTCTCTTAAACCACATGAAGTAAACCAGAGTTGCCTTGATACAAGCTGCTCACTGCTCAGAGTTCACCATATTCTCTCTTTCAGTTTAATTAACACAATTTCTTAGCCATTTGTACAAAAACCAAATTTAACTTGTGATCTTTAAAAGGTAGTCCATGTTGCAATGCCCTAGTTAGGATGTGGAAAATCATGCTTAGCTACAGCAATGTGCTTTGCTACTAGTAATTAACTGTTAAAACACCCTTTGCACATTTGAAATGTGTGAAATTTAGACTATGGTATGAACTACACATAGTGAATAATGGTCAAGGGATTATGGAAAACAATATAATTATATATTCTCAATTATGTGATATACTAGCAAGAATGTTTTCGGACTTTGAAACAATTTAAGGAGTCCAACGGGAAGCAGATCAACATCAGCAATAGAAAGCTGCCTGCTTTGCTCATTTACACAATTCTGTATTAGCAACATCAACAATTTTCATTGCTTAGTCTCTATTCAAATGCTCTATTTAAAAACAGATCAAACTAACAAGGATTGGTCATCAAACTGGATTAAAATTAAAAATGGCACGCCTCCTTTTGTGCTAGATCTTGATTGAAGCTTGAAATGTAAATATGTATGGATCAGTATTTGGTAGCCTAACAATTCTGTTCTCCAATTGGCAAATCAGTAAGCTATACACCATTGAAAGGGCCTGAGGTTGAGATGAGATGGGATTCACCTCTTGCTATTGAAAAAAAGAGGGACAACAATCTTTTGTTTTTCTCTTAGGGAAATGGAAGACCTTTTCTGTAGCAGATACTGATAAAACTGCTAGAGTGGAAAATCTAGCCAAGACTTAATAGCATCGAATGTTGTGAGACCAATGGCTACTGAAGGAACAACCTGCAGCAAAGTGAACTTTAGATTGTGGTTTGCCTTAGATTCATGTCAAAGACCTTAACAAGAGTGATGGATATCTTGTAATCACCTTTATATAATTAATGCATAAACCTGCATACAACTGTCTCCATCCTTGATTACGAATAATGGCTGTAAGGCATTCAACGGTGTTATTGTACCTGGCACCACCCTGGTTCCGAATGTCAACCTGTGGTAATCGGTTTAATCACAAATATAAACAGCTTTGAATTTAAAGTTTGAATATAAAGCTAGTTTAAGAAAGTATATCTGGTTATCATCAAGACATCACCAGCAAAGTCACACACAAATTTACACATAATTACAATTCTCTAGCTTAATAGTAAGGCAAATTAAATTGGCCTACCTGCATTTGTCTCCTAACAACATCCAAAGGATACATGACAGTCTGTCCAAATAGGGCAGCCAAAGCACCACAAGAAAGATTCAATGGAATGGAGCTTTGGTGTTCTGCAGGAACCCATCTCTTGAGCTCCTCGTGAGCATAGAACTTCAGAACATTGTAAGGGAGGATTCCCCCAAGTGTTGGACCTGATCTTGAAAATCTAAGGATTATTGATTGAAGCTGTCAAGATGCTCTATTCAGCATTTTCATTTTTGTGAGAAGAGAAGCCTTTCATACCTACACCTCGATAGAAACCGCGCATTCCACCTTCTTTATAGACAGTTCTGAAGACATCTTTTATCCCTTGATGTGCAGGATGACCCGAATGAATGCATCTAACACTATCACTGCCACTTTGAATTCGATCCACCACCTTAAGATGGGGAAAAAAGTAACTTGAAATAGACATTGAGAGAATCTGCTACATAATTCTAAAGGCTAATCCAACAAATAACTACTTGGTAACTAATAACTAGTTATGACAGAGATTCTCAGTTTTCTAAAAGAAATGTAACTACCTGATAAGCATACTTGGTTCGAGCCAAATCCAAGGGATAAGTGCATAAAAATGCTGTAGCTCCGGCTGCAGAGCCAGCTAAAATATCCAACAAAGGTCCTATTCCAAGAGAAGGGAAATTGTAGTGCAGCAAACCCCGATATTGTTCAAATGTCATGTAATGAAATGCAGAATGGGGTAACATCCGAATGATACAAACACCATTTGCTCTGGAAAGAAAATGAGATATATGTGTATAATGAGTAATAATTGATGATGTTTCAAGAAAGCAATACTCAGAAATTCATTGCTGGACTTACTTGTATAGTCCCTTAAGACCTTCATGCTTCACTAGCTTCTTCAATGATCCATACACCCCAATTGAATGAAACCCTTCTGCCCTTGTCTGTCAATAATAAAACTAGGCTTTATATAGGAAAGAATCGTAATAACTTCATAAATTATAATGGATTCAGAAATACAACAGATAAAAAAAATGATAAGATACCATTACACCATGACAGCTATATCATTCAATCTAGATTTCTGGATAAAAACAAGCCAACCTTGACATTGACATAAACAAGAGGTGATTGATATCCAATACCATAACAGGACATAGATCAACACAAGGGTGAACAAAAATACTTTAAGATGTACAAAGTACAATGATAATCTCGAAAAAATGATTCATTTGGGGAAAAAAAAAGATATTAACCGATAATAGCAGGGAAATCACGTAGTTTGCCTGCAAAAGTATCTTGATTCGCTCTAGTGGTGCAACGGTAGTTTTTGAGAAGGTGGTAGAAGCACCAGCAGTAATTAACTCCATGACAAAAAAAGGCAAAGAATGAATAATTTGAATTTGTTCATTTTCATAAGACTCATCCTCACTGGAAGAACCAACATCAGAACTTTCATTGTCCATCAAGAATTGGACAGAAAGGTGTTAAAGAAATGTTGTATTTACAGCCATAATAAAATCTTGGTAAGTTTCATGTCACATTAATATGTTAAGAAAAATTTAAATAACTAGAAACATATTGTTGGAATGATTTTCAAAATAGAATAGAAGTTGTATGATTAAAATGAAATGGAATAATTTTTTAAAAAAAGTTTAGAAAGTTGTGTGTGAATTAAAATTTTTAAGTTGAATGGTTCTTTTATCCTTCTCCTTTCTTTTAGCTAATCATTTTGACCAAAATTTTAGTTATTGTTGGAAATATTGACATGAAACTCTCTCCAATGACTATTTTAGTCATTCAATTTATCCTTTTTTTTTAATCAAAGTGCCTAAATCTCCCTTCATCTAAACCAAAAGGAAAACAAGTGAAAGCTCAAATAAATTCAACCTTCTTTTCATTCAATCATGTCTCATTTCTTTTCCTCTAGGGTAAGTCTTTCTTAGTTCTTACAGGTTTTCCATTTTCCTTTTTGGGTTTGTTAGTGTTTTTCTCATTGATCTGCATGTTATAATTGTGACATGAAACGTATGGATATCTGATTCTTGTTTTGCTATTCTGAGTGGATCTGAAAATGTTGGGCTTAATTTTAAGTTGATTCAATAGTGAAATTGGGAAATCATGGTGTATTTTTAACAATCAAACTGTTGTTTATTTGTTTTATTTATAGGATTTCTGCCCTGCAGTAAAGAACATTCTTATTCTAGACTCTGAAGGGAAACGTGTAGCAGTTAAGTATTACTCAGATGAATGGCCAACAAATAGTGCTAAGCTAGCTTTTGAAAAATCTATCTTTGCAAAGACACTGAAATCAAATGCTCGTACAGAAGGTAATCTGCTTGAGGTTCTGTTAATCTTTAATCATAATCTCTTGTTCAACTTTCAATTTTATAATTCAATTTTTTTCTGTATGAATTATACTGAAATCTTGATCAAACCCTTTCTGTTTAATCTTGAGACTTGCATTGTTGATATGTTCTGCAACATATGCAGCTGAGATCACAATGTTTGATAGCAACATTGTTATCTATAAGTTTGTTCAGGACCTCCACTTCTTCATAACTGGGGGTGATGATGAAAATGAACTCCTACTTGCAAGTGTGCTTCAGGGACTATTTGATGCAATTGCTCTTCTTTTGAGGTTCCATTTTAATTAATTCATTCATATATTTTAGTTTTAGCTCATAATTAGAGTAGTAATTTTTTAATTTGGATTTGCAATGCCTGATTTCTTCTTCTATATCATTCAATTTCTTTGTTTCCTCATTGCAGGAACACTGTTGATAAAAAGGAAACACTTGAAAACTTGGATCTCATCTTCTTATGCATTGATGAAATTGTTGATCAAGGGTATGCAATAACTTAAGATATCATCCATTACCGATGTCCATCAACTGCTTTTTCATTGAAATCTGATTGGCAGATATCATTTAATTTGCATAAGATGTAAAAATCATGTTTTTCCTTTTTGTTTTTGGGGAGCCAGAATGATACTTGAAACAGATGCAAATGTTATAGCAGGAAAGGTGGCAATCCAGAACATGGATGTTTCAGCACCACTGTCTGAACAGGTAACATTAATTCTAATCTTTCTTTCTTGTGTTTCGAGTCAGACAACACAAACATGTGTTTCGAGTCAGACAACACAAACATGTGTCAAGTGAAGAGCTGTCATCAGATTGCCAAAACAAACATCAAAATCCTTAACATTTCCTATATATAATCATCAGATTCCTAAATTCAGGACTTAACTCAAATTGCTCATGTAGACACTTTTAAAAGGTGACTTCCTCAAATCCTAACATCTGCAACTCCTTTTTCTTTTTTATGCAATCACAAGTATTTTTATTCATTTTACGGTTCTTTTTCCCAAGCTTCGAACTCTTTTGTACCAAAAAAAAATCAGATTCCTAACACCAATTTCAACAGTCTCCTAAACTGGATGTTTCATGCACATATTACATTCCTATTACCACCTGCAATATTATTGATGTTTAGATTGTAATTATAAGGCTTATAATTTCTATATTTGGTACCATTGCAGACCATAAGTCAAGCATTGGCTACAGCTCGTGAACACTTGACAAGAACCCTTCTAAAATGATTCCCAGAGCATTGATTCAAGTCCTATTTTGTCACTTCCTCAATGTGCTATGGGCTCTGTTTCAATCCAATCAATCAAAAATAAATGAAAGAGATTTGCAGTTCTGTCTGTTTTTGCTCAATTATTTTGGCATGGGCTTAATTTACTGTACCAGTTGTTTTTGATTATTTCAAATCTTATCTACTCCACCTGCTCTGCTATCATCATTTCAATTTCTCATCTTTTTCTTGCTTATAATTGGAGCTAACAAAGCCAAATTGCTGTACCAAAAAAAAACAAAGCCAAATTGGAGAGGAAGTTGATTGCAATAAGCCCTGAAGAAGCTGAAAACCCCCAGGAGTCAATCAATCGGGTATTAATCGGCAATTCTGTAGCTATTCATAAAGTCGATCGATTTTGAATACGTGCTATTCTGGATTGTTGTGAATGAAATTATTTCATAATCGAATAATTTTAAAATTTTATTCCTTTTTTTTGTACATATTATAAAATTTTATTCTCTTAATTCATCCTTTTGACTAATTTACGTTTAAATGAGCTGAAATTTGAATTTTTTTTAATGAGCTTGTATCGAAGCTTTTAAATTCGAATTCTTTTTGCTATCATTTTCTTTATATAATGTATTACTACAGGTTTTGTACTCATAATTAATCGTTGTTTGTATAAATTTTTTTTAAAAGATTTTTTTTTTAGATTGATCTTAATGATATGTACTCAAATTGCAACCGTTCTAATTTAGATGTTAATGGAAACTTTATTATTAAAAAAATTATATTTGTTATCTAAAAAACAAGTCAAATTAATTAAAATAAAATTTAGTTGATGATATTAGTTAAGATGATATTAAAAAAATAATTAGTAATACTTTTTTTCAATTTAATAAAAATATAAATAATATTTTTAATTTATTTAATATTTATCCTTAATTAAATTCAAATGTCAATATATATATATACTAGTTAAAAACCCGCGCGATGCTGCGAGTTTATTTTTTTTTGTAATTTTTAAAATTAGTAAAATAGATTATTAGATAAGAGTTGTTGGTCATAAAATTATTTATTTCCTTCATTTTATTTAGTACAAACGAGAAACATATTTACCAAGGATAGAACTTATATGTCAAACAAATGTCCAAAAATTATTTTTGAGAAATTTGGATTAGCTTGGATTTAAAAAAAATACATAATACTGAAGTTAAATAGTATGATAAACAGATAATTTGTGCTAGAAACAAACAAATCAAGATAATGATGCAACAACAATAAAAATTAAAACCACCAAAATATATATACATTATAGTGGTTCAGACAATTAACAAAGAAGTAAGAAAAATTAGCTCTACTAACATTGGTTGGCGTGAGTGGTAGCGGCTCTCGCCCATTAACCAAGTGTCGAGGGTTCGATTCCTGGTTTTGAGTATGAAGCAAACTATGCTGGGAGGGGACTATCCACTTTGTGTGCACTCAGGATCCCCGACGGAGATTAGTCACTGTTGCCGACGGTGGATATTTCGTATCAATATCATGGTTAACCAAAAAAAAAAGAAAAATTAGCTCTGTAAGTATTGTTATTTTAAGAATAACTAATTGAACTATTTATATTTACTCCAAAATACAATATGCAAAGTAAAAATATTTTTTTCTGCAAGATTTAGAGGTAAAAAAACTCTTTCATATAATAAATTTCAGTCGAAAGCAAAATATATGTAAGTAGAAGAAGCAAATAAATAAAAATATAAAGCAATACCATAAAACAATAATAGAAGACTGGATTAAAAAAGTTAAAGAGCCATATAAAAAACATGTTAAAGATTTAACAAAAAAAATTGTTGAAAAAGAAATGAAGGGACCTAAATAAAAAAAAAGTAGTTGAGGGCAAAAAAAAATAAATGGACAAGTGTCAAGCTATTGAAGAGGAAGAGACAAAAATATATATACTAGATACAAACTCGCGCGATGCTGCGAGTCTGTTTTTATTTTGCAATTCTTAAAGTTAGTAAAATTGATTATTAGATAAGAGTTGTTAGTCATAAAAATATTTATTTCCTTCGTATTGTTTAGTACAAAAAAGAAACATATTTACTAAGGATAGAGTTTATATATCAAACAAATGTCCAAAAATAGTTTTTTGAGAAATTTGGATTATCTTGGATTTAAAAAAATACACAATACTTAAGTTAAATAGTATGATAAATAGATAATTTGTGTTGGAAACAAACAAATCAAGATAATGATACAACAACAATAAAAACTAAAAGCACAAAAATATATATATACGACATAATGGTTTAGACAATTTAATAAAGAAGTAAGAAAAATTAGCTAAGAATACTTTGTTCATATTATTAATCAAGTGTAAGGCTTTAAACCCCTCTGTAAGTATTTTTATTTTAAGAATAACTAATTCAACTATTTATATATACTCCAAAGTACAATATGCAAAGTAAAAATATTTTTTTCTACAAGATTTAGGGGCAAAAAAACTCTATCATATAACAACTTTAATTCGAAAGCAAAATATATGCAAGTAGAAAAAGTAAATAAATAAAAATATAAAGCAATACCATAAAACAATAATAGAGGACTGGATTAAAAAGAGTTAAAGAGCTATATAAAAAACATGTTAAGGATTTAAATAAAAAAATTGTTGAAAAAAAAATAAAAGGACCTAAATAAAAAAAAATTGTTGAGGGCAAAAATAATAAATAGACAAAATGTCAAGTAATGGGAGAGGTGGAGACAAAAATATATTATAAACAAGAATTATGCCCCCGCTTCGCCGGGGCTTTTTTATATAATTTAAATAATATTAAAAATTATTAATTTAATTAATTTTTAAAATGTTTTAACATATATATTTAATATTAAAATATTTTTATTTTATTAATTATCAACATTAAATATATAGAAATTAATGATCTACAAAATATATACTATAAATGCATTTGTAAATGTAATCTATCGTTAAAAAAAATGTACTGTATATGCATTTGAAGAATTATTTAATTATTGAGTATTTGTTAATTGTTATGTGTTAGTTAAACAATATTTTTGGAGATTGACTTTATATTTTTAAAATTTATTATCATTATTGATAAATATTAAAATAAATATAAAAAATTTATTATTTGAACGATTAATTTTTTATGAAAATAAATATATAAAATTTAAAGGTCAATTTTTTATGTTGTTTATTTTTTTCTCTATTAAAAAAAATTCACATGTAAATGACTTTTTTTTTGTTCTTTAAATTTATATTTTTCAGAGTTTGGTATTTATTGTTAATTTTGATTATTTTGAACTAAGTTTTCCTTACTGTGATTTATATTATAGATTTTAGTAACCTTTTTTGGATTTTTGGAGAGATTTTGCTCTTGTTGTTTTATCCTAGATTGTATTTTTATTTTGTTCATTCATTTTATCAATATTGTGTTTATTTTAAATTAATTTGATTTTTATTTTTTTCTTTTTTTAAAATTTAAATGAATGTGTCACATTCAAATTTCTTTTCCGGTAATAATATTCTAATGAGAATAGATTAAAAAATTATTAAGAAATATATATTTTAGAAGGCTATTTTTTTAAGCTTGGAATCACTGTTATTAAAATATATTATGCTCAAATTTTTTTTCTTTAGCAAAAATACATGACTGAATATTGATTAAAACATTAAATATACAAAGAAATTAGAGAGTTTAACCCAAAAAATTGAAGAGCTAAAAATAAAAAACTCAAAAAAGGTTAAAAAAATTCAGGTAAAAAATGGTTAGATGACTAAATAAAAAAGAACAAAACGTAGAAGAAAAAAAATTGAACTGGAAAAAAATTGGATTAATCATCATGTGACATGTGGAAAACATAGGAGAGATAAATCAAACAACTCCGATCAGATTGCATAAGGAAAACCAAAATGGACCAATAACAGTTTGACATGTGTCACAAAATTTTTTTTGGGTGTAGAACACAGGTACCCTCATCGGTTTTAACGGTTTGAGATTAATCTTGTTCGGAGTTTAGACACAGTTAAGGCTCTTCACCCCTCCCCAAAGATGTGTTTGATGGGAGTCGAATCCGAGAGCTCTTCCCACAAACTAAACCTGCATTGCCAACTGAGCCACAACCTTTGGGTGACATGTGTCACAAAATTTGAAAGGCCAAACAACACAAAAGCGCATAAAAATTATTAAATGAAAAAAAAAACAACCAATTGCATCAAGGCAATTGGCAATAAACTGGACTACAAATTGCACAGTACCAATTTGTATAGTACTTTATATAAAATAAAAAATAGATTAAAAGTATGAAAAAAAAACAAATAAAAAAGGTTGAAGAATCAAAAAAGGGAAAAATTGAAAAAAAAAAACCAAAAGTTGACACATGGATAGTGAGGAGACAAAAATATATATATACTAGATACAAAACCCGCGCGATGCTGCGGGTCTATTTTTATTTTGTAATTTTTAAAGTTAGTAAAATTGATTATTAGATAAGAGTTGTTGGTCACGAAAATATTTATTTCCTTCATATTATTTAATATAAAAGAGAAATATATTTACTAAGGATAGAGCTTACATATCAAACAAATGTCCAAAAATAATTTTTGAAAAATTTGGATTAGCTTGGATTTAAAAAAATACATAATACTGAAGTTAAATACTATGATAAAGAGATAATTTGTGTTAGAAATAAACAAATCAAGATAAAGATGCAACAACAATAAAAACTAAAAGCACCAAAATATATATACAGTATAGTGATTCAGACAATTTAACAAAGAAGTAAGAAAAATTAGCTCTGTAAGTATTTTTATTTTAAGAATAACTAATTGAACTATTTATATTTACTCCAAAATACAATATGCAAAGTAAAAGTATTTTTTTCTACAAGATTTAGAGGTAAAAAAATCCTTTCATATAATAAATTTCATTCAAAAGCAAAATATATGTAAGTAGAAGAGGCAAATAAATAAAAATATAAAGTAATATCATAAAACAATAATAGAAGATTGGACTAAAAAAGTTAAAGAGTTATATAAAAAACATGTTAAAGATTGAACTAAAAAAATTGTTGAAAAAAAAATAAAAGGACCTAAATAAAAAAAAATTGTTGAAGAAAAAAAATAAATGAACAAGTGTCACTCAAAGGAAAAGAGGAAACAAAAATATAATATAGTATATATATATATATATATAAAGCTGAAGTCATTGTGTTAAAGTCTATTGCATCAATTTCCACGAAAATCTATGGCAGATCCAAAAAGCCATATAAAAAATCTTTAAAAAAGAAAGTGATTTTGGATCCAAAAAAAAAAGTGATTAAGGATGTTGCATGGAACTTACTCTCCATTGGACCAACGACAAAGTAAGTAATAAGAATAAAGTAATATCACTATTTAAAAAATATAAATTAAGATTCAATGTTCAATTTTTCTCTTCTTACATAAATTTTTAAAAAATATGCAGAATGATATTGTAAATTAATATAAATTATTTATCAAATTAATATCAAATTAACGTGTTTAATCAAAATAAGTTGATTCAAAGTTTTTGAATTATTAATTAGTGCTTAATATAGAACAAGTTAAATTGATATATAAAAAAGGAAAAATGTAATTAATGCATTTTTAATTTAAAAAAAATAATTCATTAAATGTAAAAATACTATTAAAAGTATAAATTTTTTTGGTCAAAATTAAAAGCATAAATTTAATTACCCTTAATTAATCAATATTTATAAGCACTCGGATCCGTAATCATCAAATTTTACGTTTATTTTATACCAATCATAAAAGCATTGCAATTGGGTCCCAAACTCTCATTTGATAGAAACAAATCTTCAAACAACTTTAGACCAACAACAGTCATCTAATGAATGATCTCAATCATTTTTAATGCTTTAGATTGAGAGATTTATTGTAAAAAAAAATTATGAGAACTGCATAATCAATTAATTTTTTATCTAATTAATTGATTTCTAATTCAGATGGTGGGTGAGTTAACTAAATTAGAAGTTTAAGATTTTGAGGTAAATTAAAATTAAAAAAAAAAAGGGTAGTTTGAGTTGATCATAGTCTTGCCATGTCAAAAATTTCAACATTGGCACGTTTTATTTGCATGATTCTATGCTCTCTGGCTATCTTTCTTTCACATTGTAAAACCGAGTAAAAGTCGTGGAGCCCATAAGCCACTAACTACTTTAATACTATCTTTTAATTGAACTGTAGAGAATCGCACTTTTTTTGTGGACCTAGAAAAGAAAAGAAATATTTTTGGTCAACATTTTTTATGCTAAACTAAAGTATACTATTTTTTTTACTTAATATTTAAATATACACTTCACATTTATTACAAAATAAAATTATATTCTTGTAACCAAAAAAAAAATTATATCTTAAATATTTAATTGCATAAAAATCAATCCTAAATATTTTAAAATAACAAAATTAAATTTATTTTCGTTAAACCCCTCTTACGCTATTAAGTTTTGTTATACTGTTTTTCATATAATTAAATATTAAAGACTTAATTCCATTTGGGATAAATATGAAAGGTATATTTAGGTATTAAGTCTAATTTTTTAACCAAAGGTATCCTAATTTGTTTTCTAAGCTAGGATTAATTTTATTCAAGTTGACAGTAATAAACGATAAATTTTTTTCAACAATAATAACTATAAAATTTAAATCATATTCAAATACCTAAAAAAATATCTACTTTCAATTTTTCTAGCCAATTATTGGTAAACTAAACTACACTAAGAAATCAGATAGATCAAAAGAAAAACAATGTTGCACCAACTACGAAGCAAAATATTCTAATCATGTGCGTAGTGCCCAGTCTTGACAAATTACTCGTTATTATTTTTTAACTTAATACTGAAGGTAATATCTTATTATATATTTTTAATTATTTTAATATAAATATATATATTCTTGACACGCGATTTCGTTTTACATTATTTTATTATTTTATATCTTCTTAATGTCATTTATATTTTGATACTTGATTTGTTGAATTTTATGACAATGTTAAAATTTGAGTTTATGTTTGAAGTTCGACTCTATTCAATTATTTTTCATCTATTGTGTTGTATATTATGATTTTTAGAATTATGAATGGATACATGGCCTATTATGGTGTGTAAGAATAAATTAAGCCTAAACATGCTTCTAAACATACATGAAACATGTCAAATAATTGATATGTGAAATATAACACAGTAAAGGATCGAACAAACATTCAGCCATTGTTTTGCTATCTGTCTGATTTTGATCCAGTCTTTGAAATCGATAGACTTTTTTGATTTACTTCTAAGTCTTCCAAGCACTCAAAAACCTCACTAAATGGTATTTTTCTGTATAAGATTAACATGCTTGAAAACCGAAAGGAACCCTCTTTAAAGACTAATGAGCATTCTAATTATGACAATAAAATCACGTTTTAACCTTCATAAAATCGTGTTTTTAATAATCAAATATTAAGTTAAAATTCAGCGTGAAATTATGAACCATATCTAGGATTGATCAATATAAAATTGCTGGTATTATAGAAACCAGATTCTGTCAATTAACAAATATTTTATTTATATAATCGAAATATATACCAACATGGTGATGATGACTGTATTGAGAAATAATGGACTAAAAAGTAATGGATATGACATAAGAACTAAACCCATTTATTTGATAACAATAAAATTTTAATGGTTAAATATATATTAAAAAGATAATATTGTTCTATTGATTGATGTATTAAAATGTCGAATTGAATTAAATTTACGTGCACGAAAAATGGAAGTAAGATTTTTTATATTATATTTTTTATTAAAAATTATAATCATAATCAATATAGTACATTTATTAAACTTATTAATTTAAAAATACTTTACTCAAACTAAATAAATTAATAAATAATTACATTAAACTTAAATTTACACATAAAAAAATTCAAATATGAAACAAAAGTTTCGAGAAATTCTCCCTTTTCTTTTTTTTTTTTGGTACAAAATTCCCCCTTTTCTTTATCATTAAGCGAAAGCTTCATTGCCAAATGCAAGTAAGTTATAAAATCTACTTGTTATTGTAACTCGTTCACGATGTTATACAAGGAAGGTTTTTATTTCTTTGAAAAGCTTTCTCCGCATACTTAATCCAATTTAATAGTACTATCTTAATTGAATTTATTTTCAAATAAAAATATGTTTGCTGGCTTTAAGAAGCATGGATGAATTAATTAAAACCAACCACAATTTTTTTTTTTGATAATTGGCCGGGATTGGTAAGATACATCTATCACGAATTAAATCTATTGTTATCCAAGGATTATGACTCAGTTAACAACACATGTTGAGTTTGTGAGAATAGCTCTCGGGTTTGATTCCCACTAAACACATCTTTGGGGAGGGATGAAGAGCTTTAACTGTGACTAAATTTCAAACAGGATTAATCTTAAACCGTTAAAACGGATGAGGATACATGTGATATACACCAAAACAAAGAATTAAATCTATTGTCATATTCACAAACCACATCCGCATATTTTTAATTTCTAGTTTAAATCTAGCATGCCTTACTTTGTAGGCAGAGTGCAAATTTTTAAAAATTATCATTGGAACCTAATATAATATATCATTTTATTAATTAGCATGCAAAGAAAAAAAACAGATCTAAATGAACCATGAGAAGAGATGATTCATATAAGATATAACTAAATTTATAATTAAATTAAACAGTAAGGCCTTTTGGTACATAGAAGACGATAGCTTGAAAATGAGAAAAATAAATTATAAGAATTGAAATTTAAATTTCAAATTTACTAAAAATTGCAAATCATAAGAATCAATTGAATTAAATTGGATTTAAATATTTTTTGTATAAAATAGTATCTATGTCTTATTTTCATCAACTAATGAAATTTTGTGCGAGTCCATTGAAATTACATTGTTTCATATGGTTTTTTTTTTTAATCATTATCTTTGTAACCGTTGAAAGTTTAAAACTTTTTAGGAGGAGTGGGTTTAAAGCGCGTTGAAAAATATTTTTTTAATAATTTCAACTCGTCAATTCTCTTTTATATATATATATATATATATATATATATATATATATATATAAAGTACTGACAATATATAAAGATAAATATGGGTTTATATATATATATATGTATAATCTTTATACACCAAAAGTTGATATTTCATTAATAAACAAACTAAAAATATACTAAGTCCTTAAAAAATAAATACAAATAAAATTTTTTCAATTTGCTCATAAAGATTTATTGATGAGATGTCAATTTATGTTTGTATTAATAGTGTATAGAAACTATACACTATTAGTGTATTATATATAAATCTTATATATATATATATATATATATTACAAAAATCCTCGAAAAACTTGAAATTTAAACTATATTATTATTAAATTTAAATTTTTATAAAAATCTTAAAAATACTTGTTAAGATTTAAATCAATTTACACATGTTACATGAATGTATTATATATCATTACTTTTTTTTTATATAAACCCTTTGGTGTCCAAAGGTCACTTTGAGGCCTGACTAATCCAGAATCAAGCTATGGTCAGACCCAATACGGGAGGAGCTCTCCTGATGCTGTTTTCTCAATTCACAATGCTCAAACTTAAGACCTTACTTAAGAGACACTAAACTTCTTCTACTTGGTCTAACAGACATTGGTTTATATATCATTGCTTAGAGAATTTAATAAGTTTCATAGTTTCTCTTTATAAACATAGTATTAAAAAAAAATTTATACATGATGCATTGATAGTGTATAACTTTTATATACTGTTAGTTAATCATAAGATGATGTCTCATTGATAAGTAAAGTCTAAAAGTGTATAGATCCTTAAAATTAAATTTAAAAACGTTGTTAATATTTAGTTTTAATAACTTCCATATGAAGTGTCATCTCATGATTGATTGATAGTGTATAGAAACTATATACTATCAATGCATCATATATAAACTCTTCAAAAAAAAACTAAAATTAAGATCATCAAAGTATTATGCTTCCATTCAAAACCCGTGTGTTTTAAAACATAAAAATGAAAATAATAGTAAAAGGAAGACAACTGTCCTTCTTGTGCAAGATATAATTTTAATTTGATTATATTTTGCCAGTTAGTAGACCATAGGAAGAAACAAATGACGAAACTTAGATGTGGACCAAGACAATTAACTAATTAAGAGAAGTCAATCTTACTAACATATAAAATGGGTTTAAAAAAAAATAGCTTTTTCATTTCGGTTCAAAGATTTAAAAAAAAAAAAACCACTTTATCTCATGGCATTGGAAATATGTAGCCGACAACCATATTTATGCTTCAATTGAATTGGTGGGGAAGGTATTCCTTCCCATTGCATCAAAGTTGTCGTTTTATCGTTAAAATTTTAAAGATTTAGTGTCGTTTATTGTTTTGATACAAAAAAATCGTTCATCCGAATAAAATTTAATGTTTAAATTGAGACTGATTAATGAATCTTTCACTCGTATTGATAATGAATTTTATAATTGAATTTTTAAAGATTAAATAACAAAATGTAAAAATTGGTGTGTGATTGGAGGGTTTTTCAGAATCTCTAATGAAAATGATAAAAGGAAAAACAACGGGAAAATAATGGCTAAATTAATTTAAATGTTTTTCTCAAACAGGCAGGCTGTAGCCTTCATCTAAGCTGACTGCAAATAAACAAATCAATCATGACGGGGAAGGAGTGGGAGAACTTGCTGTGGTGTCCCACATTTTATAATTTTTTTCTTCTTCTCATTCAAATCATATGCTGATTCACCAATCACCGCCGTCCGCTTTGACGAAATTGTCGTGGGAAATGGGTTTATTTGCATTCAAATTCGATGTCAATTTTGACCGGCAATTAAACAAATCATTTCTTGATTGCATTCTGAAAACAGGTAGCAACGCACGTTTATGACTTGTCAGTCAACAAAAATCAATCCGATTTAATATTTCAAATGAACAATAACAATAAAAGAAATTCTAAATATACTTGGAATTTTTTTCTTTACGCTCTATTTTATACGATATAACTACTGTTTAATGTTAAAAAAATAGTGTAAGAACAAAAACATGGGCGCATTTAGATTCCTTTTAATAATAATTGTTCATTTGTGTACACACCGATTAATAACCTTAAAAAAAAAAAACAGAGTTGGGAGAAAGAGAAGAATTTGAATTATTGTTTTGCAATTGTTTTAACATATAAGAGGACTTTGAGATTTTATATTCGAGTTTCATCATGTGTGAAATTATGTTGTAAGAAAACTTATAAAGATAAATATACAAGATTTCATGTTCAATTGTAAAAAAAAAGATTAATACAAAAGGCACCTGAATTCATTGAAATTGATTGATTGGATTAGCAATCTTCCATGTTAAAATCTATTTATATATTTAATATATTTTATTTCTGTTTTAATATTGTGGATTTCATGTTGGAGGTCTTGGATAGTGATTTCTTTGTTGGATGTTTGTATTTTATCAAAGATTATATCTTTTAAATTATAAGATTTGGAAGTTGATGATATAAAAGTTGGTGTAGAGAGGGATTTTTTTAATTGTTCTAAATAATCTTTCTTAATCTGGGGATCTTGTATTTTATCAATTATTTCCATCATCAATTCTTGGTCTTTTGTTAAGACATTGAGTGTGTCTTGATCTGAAGATGTCTCTATATCATCCATTTGATTAACTTGTATATCTGATGAAGATTGTGATTCAGTATCTGAAGTTGGTGTCTCTGAAGTTGTATATGTCAGAAGTTCACAAATTTTCTGGTTTATTTCTTGATCAAGTTGTATTTGATTTAGCCTTCTCTTTATTTTACAATATTTTGAAATATGTCCTGTTTTCCCACATCTATAGCATTTTATGTTTGGATTTTTCCATTCCTTTTTAGGTTTGTTTTCTTGGCTTTTAAATTCTTTTTTAGCTTGAATTTTATTTCTTTTGGGTTTCTGGTAATATTTGTCTTTGGAAAAGTTTCTTTTGTATTCAAATTTCTTTGTTTTACAACATTTCGTTGAAGAACATTCTGGATTATAGTTTATATCAAATTGTTTGCAAAATGTTCCTAATTCTTTCTTAGATTGTCTTTGTTCTTTCTTCAACTGTTTTTGTAGTTTGATATCCTGACAAATTTTTAATCCTTCTTTTTGGGTGTAACTAATTAGTTCACCATATGTCAATTTTTCATAAGGAATTATTCCTTTGAAATCTTCTCTTATTTTGTTTCTAACTTTTGCCCCTAGCAGATTTGGTAATCCAGCTAGAAATTTTTCTTTCCAAAAGGGTTGGTTATTATCTGTCCTTTGCATGACTCTGGTAATAAAATTATCTTTATACCATTTAAATTCGCCTAATTTCTTACATTTGAGATTGGACAGAAGTTCTGCATTTTTATCCCTTAAGTGTGATGGATCTCCAATGAAATGTTTAGCAATTGCAAAGATTAATGTTGCAACAGCATTTTGTATATGTTGATTTTCTTCATCTAAGATTGGATTATTATCATTATCAGTTTTGATTGCATTAAGTATTTCTTTTTGTTCTTTAGAAGTGAGATAATTATCCCACCATCCTTTGAGTTGTCCGGAAAATCCAGATACTAATAAATCAGCTATTGCCCAATCAGATATTGTTTTTTGAGTTTTATAAACATTTGATACCATTGTCATTTGTTGCAAAAGATTGAGAATGTTATATTCAGACATTCCATCTATGTTCCATTCATAAACCGTGTTCGCGTTATATTTGTTTTGACTTAAGGGTTTCTCTTCTAATACTAAATCTGGTGCAGATGTTTTTGGGTAGTACAATCTTTGTGGTTCTTTCCAATGAAGCTTTTGAATTATCTGTTCATCAGATGATTGAAATTGTTCACTATTAGTTTCCGAATCTTTTATTGTATTAATTGATCTTTGTTGTGTTCTATCAGGTGTATCTGGTACATATCTTTCATTTTCTCCAGTTATTTCTGAGTTTAATGCATTAAGTCTTTGTTGAATTTCTTGCAGGAAATTTGATTGGGTGTTTGAAGATATTTCATGTGGTTTAAATAAAGGTTTTGAATTTTTTGTTTTTTGTTTTTCTTCACTTGTTTTGTCTTTTTTAGAAGTCTGAATGTTTGAAGTGTCTATTTTTGTTTCAATTTTTTCTAAATGTTGGCTTATTGTATGGAGATTTAGATTTGAAAAATTATTTTGCTCGATCAAGAGTTTAATATCTTTATAAGTGACTTGGGAGTTTTCTCTTTCAGGATTTGTAACCTTGAGTGGGGATGCTTTCAATCCAGATCCTTTATGTTCATATTGAATTTCTGTCAATGGTGGATGTGGAGATTCAATTTGAGATTTATTTGTTTGCCATACTTTAACTGTATTATTTGTGTTAATACACTTATCATAATATTGTTCATACCATTTAAAAAATTTTATTTGAATTTTATGTGTATTCATGAAATCATAATATTCCTCTTGTATTTCTTGTTTACTATCTTGATGATTTTTAAAGAATAGTTCACGTTTGATTTTATTCTTTTTAGAATAAAATTCTTTTCTTATTTTCTCTTTCTCAATAGAAAATTCTTTTTGTAAAACGTTTAATTCTGGATTATTTGTCATTGAAGAGTACGTTGGGGAAATGGGTAAATCTTCATCACTTTCTGATTTAGTTTGGGAAGACATAGGCTGTCTTTGCCTTTGGTAGATTGGTTTAGGAACACTTGTAGATGTATTTACAGATTGAAGATTAGTGGCTACAGATTGAAAATCTTGTAAAGTTGAAGGAATAGATGATGTTGAATATCTAGGAGTTTGAAAACTTGAATTTGATTTTAAACTTTGATATGGTAAATGTATCGGAATATGAGAGGGATGTCCTAAATTTATAGAATTTGTTCTATTAAAAGAAACCTTGACATCTCCATTATCAGTTTGAGAGACAACTCTTAATTCAGTTGTTTCTTGTGTTATAGGTTGGACTGCTTTTTCTAAAACCCATTCATCTGGGAAAGAAACTTCATTCCACTTAATTGGTTTGGGAATATGTATCCTGGATCTAGTCATGTCTGTTTGGAAAAGAAATGTCTCTCCTTTTGGGCTATGGATTAAGGCTCATGAACCTAAAGCTGAAATCATAGCTTTATAATATATTCTATAAGCTAAAGCCAAAGGCACATATCCTGGTTTCATTTTATAATTATGGGTTTTTATTTGAAGAGTTAAAACATCTAAAATGTTTTTATCTTGTAAAGAAACTGTATAATTTGGAAAACAATTAAAATAAATTGGACCATTACAGAGACTTGATTCAATAGTTCCTAAGAGGGAATCATTGAAATCTTCAAACCTGGTGTCTCTTAATGTCATAAAGATTGAAGTGTTTAGACCTTCTTTTGAGAGTGGTTTAACTGCGACTTGAATTAATCCTATATGAATATATTTATATTTTCTTTGAATATGTTTGTTAATTGATTCTCTTTCTAATAATTGAATTGATTCATAAGAATTTGTAATTGGGAGATCTTTTTCTTTTAGTTGGATTGTATAATCCGTTTTTAACAGATGACTTATTAAAGATTTATTTTGTTTGTATATTTCGTTTAGGTGGATTTTAGGAATTTCCCAATTATCTATGTCTTGAATTATGTTTGTCAGGTTGATTTCTTCTTCATTATCGTTTGGTTCATGGGTTCTTAAGCTACTGGAAGCAGAAGAATTAGATCTAAATAAAGAATGCATCCTTAAAATAACAACTTAACTATTTTAATTTTTATTGCTGCCTACGAAGGAAAGCTAAATTGAATGCCTACAAGGGAGATAAAATCCTAAAACGCCTAACCCATGGCACATCAGGACAATCAAACGACTCAGCAATCATTAGCTTAAAACTCAACAACACAAAACTTAAAACAATTAAAAGTTATTTCTCAAACAAACTCTATATTTACCTCTAATTGCTCCTTGCTACAGTGGCTCTGATACCAGTGTCTCCGGATATAAAAACAAGTGAATAATTGTCTGTTGATTGATGGGAATCTCACTGTGCTTGTCAGTGGGCCATGCCTTTGTCTGTTGATGGAGCTTTGACTGATGGGAATCTCACTGTGCTTGTCAGTGGGCCACGCCTTTGTCTGTTTGATGGAGCTTTGACTGATGGGAATCTCACTGTGCTTGTCAGTGGAATCTTTACTGTAGTTATGACTGATGGGAATCTCACTGTTTGCTTTTTCTGTTTGTTTTGTCAGTTTTGATTGAAGGTAAGACTCCGAAGCAGTCATCTTCATTGTCTTGAGCTAAATCTAGCGAGAGCAAAGATCCTGTGCTACTTTCATGATTGCTACTCTGTTCACTGTTCTCTTCATCATCTGAGTTGACTGTTTGGAGGATTTGCTTCATCAATTCTTTGTATTCTTTCTTTGTTTTGGCTTGTGCTAACAGTGCACTGGCATGTGACTTGGCTTGGAGAAACTGTGTGGTATATATATATAAAGTACTGACAATATATAAAGATAAATATGGGTTTTTATATATATGTATAATCTTTATACACCAAAAGTTGATATTTCATTAATAAACAAACTAAAAATATACTAAGTCCTTAAAAAATAAATACAAATAAAATTTTTTCAATTTGCTCATAAAGACTTATTGATGAGATGTCAATTTATGTTTGTATTAATAGTGTATAGAAACTATACACTATTAGTGTATTATATATAAATCTTATATATATATATATATATATATTACAAAAATCCTCGAAAAACTTGAAATTTAAACTATATTATTATTTAATTTAAATTTTTATAAAAATCTTAAAAATACTTGTTAAGATTTAAATCAATTTACACATGTTACATGAATGTATTATATATCATTACTTTTTTTTTATATAAACCCTTTAGTGTCCAAAGGTCACTTTGAGCCCCGACTAATCCAGAATCAAGCTATGGTCAGACCCAATACGGGAGGAGCTCTCATGATGCTGTTTTCTCAATTCACAATGCTCAAACTTAAGACTTTACTTAAGAGACACTAAGCTTCTTCTACTTGGTCTAACAGACATTGGTTTATATATCATTGCTTAGAGAATTTAATAAGTTTCATAGTTTCTTTTTATAAACATAGTATTAAAAAAAAGTTTATACATGATGCATTGATAGTGTATAACTTTTATATACTGTTAGTCAATCATAAGATGATATCTCATTGATAAGTAAAGTCTAAAAGTGTATAGATCCTTAAAATTAAATTTAAAAACGTTGTTAATATTTAATTTTAATAACTTCCATATGAAGTGTCATCTCATGATTGATTGATAGTGTATAGAAATTATATACTATCAATGCATCATATATAAACTCTTCAAAAAAAAACTAAAATTAAGATCATCGAAGTATTATGCTTCCATTCAAAACCCGTGTGTTTTAAAACATAAAAATGAAAATAATAGTAAAAGGAAGACAACTGTCCTTCTTGTGCAAGATATAGTTTTAATTTGATTATATTTTGCCAGTTAGTAGACCATAGGAAGAAACAAATGACGAAACTTAGATGTGGACCAAGACAATTAACTAATTAAGAGAAGTCAATCTTACTAACATATAAAATGGGTTTAAAAAAAAATAGCTTTTTCATTTCGGTTCAAAGATTTAAAAAAAAAAAAACCACTTTAGCTCATGGCATTGGAAAAATGTAGCCAACAACCATATTTATGCTTCAATTGAATTGGTGGGGAAGGTATTCCTTCCCATTGCATCAAAGTTGTCGTTTTATCGTTAAAATTTTAAAGATTTAGTGTCGTTTATTGTTTTGATACAAAAAAATCGTTCATCCGAATAAAATTTAATGTTTAAATTGAGACTGATTAATGAATCTTTCACTCGTATTGATAATGAATTTTATAATTGAATTTTTAAAGATTAAATAACAAAATGTAAAAATTGGTGTTTGATTGGAGGGTTTTTCAGAATCTCTAATGAAAATGATAAAAGGAAAAACAACGGGAAAATAAGGGCTAAATTAATTTAAATGTTTTTCTCAAACAGGCAGGCTGTAGCCTTCATCTAAGCTGACTGCAAATAAACAAATCAATCATGACGGGGAAGGAGTGGGAGAACTTGCTGTGGTGTCCCACATTTTATAATTTTTTTCTTCTTCTCCTTCAAATCATAAGCTGATTCACCAATCACCGCCGTCCGCTTTGACGAAATTGTCGTGGGAAATGGGTTTATTTGCATTCAAATTCGATGTCAATTTTGACCGGCAATTAAACAAATCATTTCTTGATTGCATTCTGAAAACAGGTAGCAACGCACGTTTATGACTTGTCAGTCAACAAAAATCAATCCGATTTAATATTTCAAATGAACAATAACAATAAAAGAAATTCTAAATATACTTGGAATTTTTTTTCTTTACGCTCTATTTTATACGATATAACTACTGTTTAATGTTAAAAAAAGAGTGTAAGAACAAAAACATGGGCGCATTTAGATTCCTTTTAATAATAATTGTTCATTTGTGTACACACCGATTAATAACCTTTAAAAAAAAAAAGAAAACAGAGTTGGGAGAAAGAGAAGAATTTGAATTATTGTTTTGCAATTGTTTTAACATATAAGAGGACTTTGAGATTTTATATTCGAGTTTCATCATGTGTGAGATTATGTTGTAAGAAAACTTATAAAGATAAATATACAAGATTTCATGTTCCATTGTAAAAAAAAAAAAATACAAAACGCACTTGAATTCATTGAAATTGATTGATTGGGTTAGCAATCTTCCATGTTAAAATCTATTTATATATTTAGTATATTTTAATTTATTTTATTTTAGCACATCATAAAAATAAAATAAAATATTACGTTTTTATACATTGCAAAACCCATATTAAAATGAGATGCTCTAAAATTCAATAACTTAAATTTGATATGATTACTTTTAAATTGACTAAATATATCAAATAGCTTATAATGTACAATTAATTTATATATGTAATCTCACTTAAAGAATTTTCCAACATGTGTTAATTTGTTATTGTTATTTGTATACTTTATTATTGTTATTTATATTTACTAATTTATTATTCAAAAAACATATTAAAGAATGGACAAATTTTTTGAATTAAAATCTTGAATTTAAGATAAAATTCTTTTTTTATCAACAAGAAAATGTAATTTAAATAGAGTATTTAAAGAACACAATTTTAAATATATTAAATCCTTACAAAGGATCTATGTTTTTAAATGCTAAATGCAAAATATTCAGATTCGAATCTTTACAATCTTTTATTAATACATGATTTATTAATTTCCAAAAATTCGTTGAAAGTTCAATAAATCTATGAATATCAATAATTAATTGACAGTATATCTTAACTATAAAAACGAAGTAACCTTCCTTACTCTTAATTTTTTTTACCAAAAAAATTAATTGGTGAAGAAATAAGATATAGACAAAATGAAATTCATGATAGTATTAAAAAAATAGAATTCATTTATAAAAATAATTAATATGGTTTTGTATTCTTAAAAATGGCAACTTGGGAAGCCGGGAATATGAAATGTGGTACTTTTTTCCAAGCATTTTCTTTTTGAAATTCTCAAAATCAAAAAACGCGTTAGAAAAAAAAAATGCCCATGGAATTCCAATTATTTTAAACTTCCATTATTGTACAGCAAAGGTCGAATAGTTTGAATTGATATTAATAAACAAAAACTCGTATAATAATTCATTTTTGTCAAACTGGAAGATGATTTCAAACTTGGTAATGGTATCCCTAGCTTAACTAATATTAAACATTCTTTAAAATTAATTACCTAATTAAGCTATTAAATTAATTATTAAATCAAAACATGGAGATGGAGTTATTTAATTTCCAGGTGTCCCCTATTAAATATGAAGTGTGTTCACTTACCAAAGTTGGACAATTCATGCATTTATATATATATATTTTTAAACCAAAGTGTGTAGAAACACAAAAATAATTATGTCATAATTCATATTGATACTTTAAGTATTAATTTAATTTTTAATTTTTATCAAACTCATATATAATTTTAATTTATGTTATCTTTTTATTATTTTTGTATTCTATCGTTATATTGTATCTATAGTCATCAACTAGTAATTTTGACTAAAATCTCACTCGCAAATTTAAATATACAAGTAGAATTATGCAAATTAATTAGTAGCAGTTTTTTTTTTATAAAAGTATATCAATTTTTTGGTTAAATATATGAAAAATGCTAATTTTGCAAAATAAAAAAGTGAAAAAAAGCTAATGAGGTTTTGGCTTAGTGGCAAGGAAAAGATCTTGAGGTCTCAGGTTCGAGTCTCATCAAGTGTGAACTTGAGTTAGTTTAGTTATTTACTAGTTTGTTTAGTTTATTATAGTTATTTACTAGTTTACCTAATTTGAGTAAGTGATTTTTATAGTTACCTATTTATAGAAGATAATATATTGATTGTGATTGTAATTTTTAATGAAAATGTACTATTAAAAAAATGAAAAAAAAGTGAAAGATTGAGGTGTGATCCACGTGGGATGAAAAGGGGCCCACGACAGCAAACGTTTGAAAGTACTGGTTATCCTCCTTTAATAGATGTGCCAATTTTTATAAGGCTAAAATATTAAAAAAATCCCTAAACTTTGTTATTTTATCTAAATAAACCTTTATACTATTATTGTATTCAAATAAGCTCTTATACTTTGATTTGTACTCAAATAAGCCCTTATTTCAAATAAAAGATTAAATATGAATAAAAATTATTTCAAACTAATTTAACCAATCAAAATTCAATTAATTTGATTCAACTAGGTCACTTTTGGATTTAAATTAATTTTTATAGGTTGATTTATTCAATTAATTCGATGTCTAAAATTACGAATTAAACTAACTGAATTAATTAATAATTTTTTAAGTATATAATATATAGTATAATATACATAATTAAATATTATATAATATATTCTATCTAACTAGCCTTTTTTTATGTAGAAAGTTAGGTTTTATACGTAATAAAAAAATCGATTAATCACTTTTATAAAAGATTGATTTATATTAATGACTTATTTGGGTATGAATTAAGAATGAAGGGCTTATCTGAGTATAAATTAAAGTCTATGAGCTTATTTGAACTCAAATAAAAAGTTAAGTGTTTATCTAGATGCAATAAAAATATAAGAGCCTATTTAAATAAAATAACAAAATTTAGGGATCTTTTTAATATTTTAGCCTTTTTATAACAAAAACAATTTCAAATTTAAGAAAAAAACCTTAAAATTTTCAAAAGAAAAAAAAACACGAAGAAGTTCAAAGAAAAAAAAAGGCTGAATGCTCAAATAAAGATATAAAGTTTTCGGAAATATTCAATTCAGGATCTAAACTTTTATTTTGCTCAATTCAAGATTAAACGTTTTCGATTTTGCTCAAATAAAGACTTTTTAAAGCGCGTGAGTTACACGCGCCGTTAAAATAATAACAGCGTTTATAAAAGACACGTGGCAGCATGTGATTGGTCCACGTGGCAGAAGTGGACACGTGGCAGCATAAGGGTGGGACACGTGACAGTGACATATAATTAATTTTCTTTTAATAGGTAAAAAATACATGGACACGTGGCAGCGTATTAGTGGGACACGTGGCAAGATTGACACGTGGCAACGTGTGAGTGGGACACGTGGCAGTGACTTATAATCATTAGTGGGACACGTGGCAAAGTTTAGATCCTGAATTGAACATTTTCGAAAACGTTAGATCCTTATTTGAGCATTCAGCCAAATTTTTTTGTTATAAATATTAATAAAAAATTAAAAATTTAAATATTATTTATAATAATATAATTAGTAGTTAATTTTGTTAGTTGATTTTTTAATAAAAAATAACTTTTAAAAATTTATATTACATTTTCAAAAAAAAATTGTTAAAAAATAAATTTTTATAAAAAATATTTCTGTATTTTTTTCACTTTGTTTTTCTTTTCATTCCTTTCTGTTTTTATTTCTTTTATACGATTTAAATTTAAAATAATTTTTTATTGTAAATTAAATATATTTATTTTTAGAAAATTGAGTTTTTCTAGGAAATACGTTTATTTTTTTAATTACATTAATTTTTCTAAAAAGACAATTCTTACGTATTTTTCTTTTATTTTTATAGTTTCTTTATCTTCTTTCCTTTTTTGTCAATTAGAAGAAAATATAGAAAACAAAAAAAGAAGAAAAATACAAATTAAATTTAGTATTTAAAATTTATTCTTTAAAAAATATATAATTTCTAATAAATTTTATGGCTAATAGTTTTTTTTCTTTTTTACGGTAAAAATGAAAAAAAAAATTACGAAAGAAAAAATAATAATTATACTAGTTACAAAAAAGTTTTATAATAATTTTTATGTTTGAGAATTTATTTTCTAAAATAAAATTTTTAATTTTTAATTATTTCAAAAAATAATTTTAAAAAATTTATTCAAGAAAATATTATTTTATCAAAATAAATAGTTTTTCTTGAATAAAAAAAAGAAAGAAAAAAAAAGTAAAAAAATATGTGGACACGTGGCAGCGTGTGAGTGAGACACGTGGCGACGTGTTAGTGGGACACGTGGCGACCTATGAGTGGGACACGTGGCAGTGATTTTATAATTATTTTCTTTTAATAGGTAAAAATAAATAGACACGTGGCGGAATGTAATTGTGACACGTAGCAAAGTGTGAGTGTGACACGTGGCAATAATTATTCTTTCATCGTCAGTCACTCTCTTTAACGGCGCGTGTAACTCACACGCGTTAAAAAATCCTTATTTGAGCAAAATCGAAAACGTTTTATCCTGAATTGAGCAAAATAAAACTTTAGATCCTGAATTGAATATTTTCGATAACTTTATATCCTTATTTGAGCATTCAGCCAAAAAAAAAATCCGAAATTTGAAAAAATTAAAAAACATGAAAATAAATATTATTTTTTTTATAAAAGGCAAGGCCAGAAGGGGGACCCCGGGAATTCCTGTCATTGGTTCAAAGAGAGAGAAAATCTCTCTCTTTTGCCTAAAACCCTGGCTTTTCTATCTCGCTCTTTCTCTTTCTCTCTCTAGATTTCCTCTCTTAATCAAGCATTATCAATAAACAAAACTCGTCCTCTTGTACTTGTCTCCCTTAGTTTTCTTTTGATCTGCAAAAGATAGTCTACTCTCTTTGGATGGTTTTTCCATGAGTTTTTTCTATTTTTAATTTTGAATCGAAGATGAACCAGCCTCCAGATTCAAGGTACCTCTTTTGTTTTTTGGGCTTCCACATTCTTTTTTTTTTTCTTGAAATTCTTGCTTTGGTTAATTTTTCAAGATTTTCAGTATCTGGGTTCTTTTCTTTTTGGTCAAATACCAATGATCTGTTCATTTGTTGAAATTTTAAGTTTTAGCTGGACATTGTCTCTTTTGTCCATTCGTCTTTGTTTTCTTGATTTCAACATGGTTGCTTAGCTGGTTATTTTGATATTTGAGGTAAAAAGTGGAATTGGGTATGTGTTTTCTTCCAGCTATCAAACTTTGATTTTTTTTTTTGCTGAATTCTGGATTTTTTTTTTACGTTGGGAACGGCTGTATGGATTTTTTTTTCTGTTAAACAGTTGCCTAGGATCTTTTCTTTTTGGTCAGTTTTGTAGCTTTCACCAATTTATGTCTTAATTTCTCTTCTATTCCTAGGCTGTTGTAGCTCAAAAGACTTTCAAATCTGGTTTATGTAAGAGATATTGAATGTAATTAAAACATGACATAATACAAAATTTCCAGAACGTTTTTGCTTCTGAATTTTGGCAAATTATATGGAGCTATAATTGTTGTAGGCTTCAATTTATAGATGTTTGTTATGTATTTATGGTTAATTTCCTTTTGGTTCTGTGAAATCAGGCCTAAAGCAAAGAAACTGTGAATGAGTGGATGCATTAATATCGACCAGTGAGGGCTAGATTTGGGGCTTCTCTTTGCTTGACAGTTGTGTGCTGTTTGTTTTTAAAGCTTGGTTCTGAGAGATGACGCGGGGTAGGATAAGAGCAAGGATCCGCCGGAGTCATCTCTATACATTCTCATGCCTTAGGCCAAGTGCTACTGAAGAAGGGCCACATTCTTTTGAAGGGCCTGGATACTCAAGAATTGTGCATTGCAACCAACCTCTTATGCACAAGAAAAAACCTTTAAAATATCGATCAAATTACATATCCACGACCAAGTATAATATTCTCACTTTCTTGCCAAAGGCTTTGTATGAACAATTCCACCGAGTTGCCAATTTGTACTTCCTTGGAGCTGCTATTATTTCAGTTACACCCCTTTCGCCATTTTCTCCTGTGAGCATGATTGCTCCCTTGGCCTTTGTTGTAGGGCTTAGCATGGCAAAGGAAGCTTTGGAGGATTGGCGGAGGTTTATGCAAGACATTAAGGTTAATACTCGGAAAGTAAAGGTTCATAAAGGGGAAGGCATTTTTGGTTATAGGTCATGGCAGAAGGTTCAGGTCGGAGATGTGGTGAGAGTGGAGAAGGATCAGTTTTTTCCAGCAGATTTGCTACTCTTGTCATCAAGTTACGAGGATGGAATTTGCTACGTGGAGACCATGAATTTAGATGGTGAGACAAACTTGAAGGTAAAGAGAGCTTTGGAGGTAACCTTGCCCTTGGATGAGGATGAGACTTTCAAGGACTTCACAGGAGCAATTAAATGTGAAGATCCCAATCCTAGCCTTTACACCTTTATTGGTAATTTTGAATATGATCGTCAAGTTTATGCTCTTGACCCTAGCCAAATTCTCCTTAGAGATTCAAAGCTGCGTAATACAGCTTTCGTCTATGGGGTTGTGATTTTCACTGGTCATGATAGCAAAGTCATGCAGAATGCCACGAAGTCCCCTTCAAAAAGGAGCAGAATAGAAAGGAAAATGGATTATATAATATATGTGCTTTTCAGCCTCCTTCTGATGATCTCTTTGATTAGCTCTATAGGCTTTGCTGTGAAAACTAAGTTCTACATGCCAGACTGGTGGTATCTGCAACCCCAGGATACAGATGATTATTATAATCCCGAAAAGCCTGTCGTATCAGGGGTTAGCCATCTTGTCACTGCCCTCATACTTTATGGCTATTTAATACCTATTTCGCTTTATGTTTCTATTGAGGTGGTGAAGGTTTTGCAAGCAACCTTTATTAATCAAGACATACAAATGTATGATGAAGAATCTGGGAATCCTGCTCTAGCACGGACATCAAATTTAAATGAGGAGTTGGGCCAGGTAGATACAATCCTTTCAGATAAAACAGGCACTTTGACCTGCAATCAGATGGATTTTCTCAAATGTTCCATTGCTGGTACTGCATATGGTGTGTGCTCTAGTGAAGTCGAAGTTGCTGCTGCGCAGCAGATGGCTATTGACCTTGAAGATCAGGATGCAGACAGATCAAATGGCTCCCGGCAAAAAGGCAAGCAACAAGAAATCGAGCTGGAAACTGTTATTACTTCCAAAGATGAAAAGGATCATAAATCTCCCATAAAAGGGTTTAGCTTTGAGGACAGCCGCATCATGAAAGGGAACTGGTTGAAAGAGCCTAATGCAGATGTCATTATGTTATTTTTCCGAATATTAGCAGTTTGCCACACTGCTATCCCTGAGCTGAATGAAGAGACTGGCAGTTATACCTATGAAGCAGAGTCACCTGATGAAGGAGCCTTTCTTGTTGCAACCAGAGAATTTGGTTTTGAGTTTTTTAAAAGAACACAATCAAGTGTGTTTATTCATGAAAGATATTCAGCTTCGGGACAACCAATTGACAGGTGGGGATACCAATGCACAATGTTTGTGGTCTTTGCTAATCTCTCCTGAATTTTTTTTTTCCATTTTAGCATCTTAATGGTTCTCTGGATATCTTGTAGGGAGTTCAAAATCCTAAATTTGTTAGAGTTTACTAGCAAAAGAAAGCGGATGACAGTAATAGTGAGGGATGAAGATGGGCAGATTCTTCTCCTGTGCAAAGGTGCTGACAGGTTAGTCTCTTTATTACCCTTTTGACCTCTCAAAGGTATTAACAGATGAACAAGGTAGCTTACACTCGTCCGTACTTTATCCCACTGCTTGTTGCAGCATTATTTTTGATCGGTTATCAAAGAATGGAAAATTGTATGAGGAAGATACTACTAAGCATTTGAATGAGTATGGAGAAGTTGGATTGCGGACATTGGCACTGGCCTATAGAAAGCTTGAGGAGTCTGAGTATTCTGCTTGGAACAATGAATTTCAGAAAGCAAAAACTTCTATTGGGGCTGATAGAGAGACAATGCTTGAAAAGGTTGCTGACATGATGGAGAGGGATTTGATTCTCATTGGTGCTACTGCTGTGGAAGACAAATTGCAAAAGGGGGTATGTGTAATCCTTGCTTTCATTCTCTAAGAAACTTCAGTTTTGGTTTTCTTCAACCTGATTTAGCTTCTCTTCATTTCAGGTACCCCAGTGTATAGATAAGCTTGCACAAGCTGGTCTGAAGATCTGGGTTTTGACTGGGGACAAGATGGAAACTGCGATAAATATAGGGTCTGTCTCTTGCTGTTTAAATATAAGCTCTCTTTTGTACCTCTTCTCCTGCAAACCTGAAATTGGATTTCTCAATGGAAAGATGCTTCTTGGAGGCAATTTAATGGAAGTTTTGTTGTGTGATGCAGATATGCTTGCAGTCTGCTAAGACAAGGCATGAAGAAGATTTGTATTACAGCAATTAGCTCAGATGCCAAAGAGGTATGTATTTCTTTGGAATGAGGATGGTAATTTTTCTCAAGGAAAATGATTTCATTTGATTTTAGACTTTGTAGCTTTTTGTTACTGGTCAGGTAGTTAAGGAGAATATATTGTTGCAAATTACCAATGCTTCACAAATGGTCAAACTGGAGAAAGATCCACATGCTGCATTTGCATTGATCATTGATGGGAAGACTCTTTCATATGCCTTGGAGGATGATATGAAGCAGCAATTCTTAGGTTTAGCAGTAGACTGTGCATCTGTCATATGCTGTCGTGTGTCTCCCAAGCAGAAGGCACTAGTAAGATTTGTTTTTCCTTTCTTTTCCTCCTATCTTTTCTAAATTTTTAAAGGATCAAAATCGGTGATATTCCTGACAGTGGAGATCTTATTGTGTATTATATTTATTTAGTATATTTTGCTTGTACCAGGTAACAAGATTAGTAAAAGAAGGAACTGGGAAAACCACCTTAGCAATTGGTGATGGTGCAAATGATGTTGGAATGATTCAAGAAGCTGACATTGGAGTAGGCATCAGTGGTGTGGAAGGTATGCAGGTTGGTAACATATATAACTCTTCCTACAGTCATGATATATTCCTCCAATGATAGTAGCAAATGAATCTTTTATATAGTTTATTTTAAGGATATAATATATTTATGAATTTAGGAATGGAGAGATTATCTCATTAGATTAGGGCTGTGAATTTGCTCTTTTGGTCCTTTTTGAATTTGTGATATCTCTCTCTCTCTCTCTTGGAGGAACAGGTAGTCAAGTTTTTTGAGCTTCATGATTCTTGTCAACTGCTCTTCTGTTCAGTTTGTAATAGATGTAAATCTTAGCAGTTTACGTACAACCATCCTTATCAGAGATAAAGTTATTGTTAGGCTTCTTTTAAGTTCTCAGAAATGTTTTGGAGCAGTGACTATCTAAAATATCCAGCATTACATCATCATCAACTGCTGATGATTTTTTCCTTCTATATTTTGTTTGATGCTTTTAACTATTGTTATTTAAATACAATATTTTAGGCTTTTTGTGTTCTATCTTGACATGATACTTCTTAAGTTATTTACACTCGTAAGCAAATTACCTAACTTGTTCTCTTTTGCAGGCTGTAATGGCCAGTGACTTCTCTATTGCCCAATTTCGTTTCTTGGAAAGACTTCTTGTTGTCCATGGACACTGGTGTTATAAGAGGATTGCGCAGATGGTAATAATGGGGGATTGTCTGCACTAATACGTTATTTTCTTGCATTTATTAAGCGTGGTCCTACTCTAATACTCTGGTATTTTTTTATTCAGGTTTGCTATTTCTTCTACAAGAATATAGCATTTGGCCTCACCCTCTTCTACTTTGAGGCATTCACAGGCTTTTCTGGACAATCAGTTTATGACGACTGGTACATGTTATTGTTCAATGTTGTTCTTACCTCATTGCCTGTAATCTCGCTGGGAGTTTTTGAGCAAGATGTTTCTTCTGAGGTCTGCTTACAGGTTAGTCTGTAAACAATTCTTTTATTAGCAATTCATCCTTGTTACAGGTGACTTTATTATAAGATTGTGCTGTGCATACCTGCTTGTGTTGCAGTTTCCTGCATTATATCAGCAAGGACCTAGAAATTTGTTTTTTGACTGGTATCGGATACTTGGGTGGATGGGCAATGGTCTATATTCCTCTCTCATTATCTTCTTCCTCAATATTATCATCTTCTATGACCAAGCTTTCCGTGCTGGAGGCCAGACTGCTGATATGGCTGCCTTGGGTACGACAATGTTCACTTGCATCATTTGGGCTCTCAATTGCCAGATTGCACTCACAATGAGCCACTTCACATGGATCCAACACCTCTTAATATGGGGCAGCATTGCCACTTGGTATTTGTTTCTCTTTGTTTATGGCACGTTATCTCCGACCATTTCTGGTAACGCCTACCAAATTCTAGTGGAAGCTCTTGCTCCTGCACCCATCTATTGGTCAGCCACTCTCTTAGTAACAGTTGCTTGTAATCTCCCATACTTGGCCCATATATCTTTCCAAAGATGTTTCCACCCGTTGGATCATCATATCATCCAAGAGATCAAGTACTACAAGAAAGACGTTGAGGATCAACTTATGTGGAGTAGGGAGCGATCAAAGGCAAGACAGAAAACCAAGATCGGGTTCACAGCGCGGGTAGATGCAAAGATCAGGCAATTAAGAGGAAAGTTGCAAAGAAAACAACCGTCTCATGAAATGCATAGTCCAACCGCATCATCATAACAATGCTCATTAATTTAGTTTTTTTTTGAAGATTTTTAGGGGTCTTTTTTCCAGCCATTTGCAGTTTTTCTTCTGAGGTTTTGATTGTTATTATTATTATTATTCATTTGTTGTTCTTATTTAGATTAAGGTCCCATTCATTATACAGAAGGCCTTTGGGGCTCTTGTATGTACACTACTTACTGCTTGACACATATGAGAGTTGTAGCTTGTGAATCATTATTTACGATTGCCTTTTCTCGGCTTGTTTGTGTAACTCTGTATAATGTACGATGTTGAAGCTGTAGATGTAAAGAACAAGCAGGATTTGAAGCAAACGTTTGATGTTGTGGTCTCGTCTTGTTGTTCATCAACTTTGATGCATACTTGTATGCTCTTACTAATGTATTCTACAATCTTATACTCATACCCAACTCCTTTGAGAATGGGTTGATTGCAGTGCCTAACCTAATCCAACATTAATGTTTTCCATATTTTTTTTTTTGGTTATAATGTTTTCCATCTTTTAATGTTTTCCTCCTTCCAATTTTCTTTTTTTCTATTTTTTTTTCACCCTATCAAGTAAAGTTCTAAGGGAAAAAATTAATTTTTTTCATCTTTTCATTTTTCTTTCTCTCTAATTTTTTTATCTTTTTTTTTTCACTTCACTAAGCAAAGCCATAGAAATGAAAATCTGCATGTGTAAGTGTAAGCTATATTTCACACCTATTGAAGTAGCTTTGACTTAGGTTCTGATTCTGTTCAAGTTTAATGTGCAGGAATTTCTAAACACACCCTAAGTAGTGCTAGGTGCACCCTAAGTAAATGATTTTTTTATTTTTACAAAACTAACATATGACAACATTACCATTATATCCTCCCAGCACACACTAAATTCTCTCATCTTTTCTTCTTTTCACATATTCTAAACAATTCAAAGTCATTCAAAAATAGTATTTTGATGATGATACAAGCAAGAATTCATTTATGGATGAAGATGTAGATGAAATGTGTCAGATTGCTAAGGAGGTATGTTCTTATATTAGTAAATTTTGATAATTTTTTTCCATTTTTCCGGTTTAGGTTAGGAAAAAAATGAGTTTCGATGCTCCTTGTAATGAATTACCGAGAGTTACAATGCACTTCCAGCAGCGAATTACTGGGAGTGGGCAACTTCTTGTTGAGACCAATAAATAGGTCTTGACAATCAACTGCCGAGAGTAGAGAAGAAATCTCGACAGTCTGCTGCTGAGATCATGTTAAGGGCACAACAGCCCAGTGCCGAGCCTGTTTTAAATGCATAAACTTGCTATTTATTTAATTATTTAGTTAATTGTTACGTAATAACACTAATAATTTGTAGAATATTTGTACGATGACAAAAGATTAGTGGTTTATCAGTAAGAAGTAGAGTCTTCTCAATTTGATTGTACCGAGTCATTTATGACAAACAAGGTTTTTTCTACTTGAGAAGAGTTAATCACATAGGCAAGGGAGATGGGTAGAAATGTAAGATTCATAGTTGTGATTAGAGGATCTGAACTAGCATTTTTTTCAAAAAAACCTAGATTATGACTTTATTGTGAACGAAGTGGAAGATTTAAAAAGTCGAAAAAGAAGAAAGCAAAAACAGATAAACCAACTTGTAAGGGTGTTGGAATGAAGAAATGTGGCTATCCATTCGAGCTACTGGGTGTGAAATTAGAAAAGAATGATGAGTGGCGAGTTCAAGTAGTAAATGGGATGCATAATCATGTGCCTGCGAGGCATTTTGAGGGTCGTCCATTTGCTGCAAGATTGTCAGTTGAGGAAAAGGAAGTTGTGGCTGATATAACCAGGAACATTGTCAAACCATGAAATATTATCATGACGTTGAAAAACAAGAATAAGAAGAATGTAAGTACTGTGAAGACCATTTACAATGCACGACAAACTTACAAATTGATTGAGAAAGCTGGTAAGTCACAAATGCAACAACTGATGAAACAGTTAAATGAGTGTAAATACGTTGAGTGGCATCGGAGTGATGAGTCAACCGATGTTGTGAAAGACTTGTTTTGGGCGCATCCTACCTCAGTAGATTTGTTGCATGCTTTCCCACATGTGTTGATTATAGATTGCACATATAAAACGAATAAATATCGCTTGCCACTCCTTGAGATCGTTGGTGTCACATCAACGAATTTGACTTTTTCTATTGCATTTGTGTACATGAAGGCCGAGCATCTAGAGAACTACACGTGGGCGTTGCAAAAGTTAAAAAGTTTAATGACAGGTATTGCATCACCATCTGTTATTGTCACAGATCGAGACTTGGCATTAATAAATGCAGTTTAAGTATTATTTGCCTCCACAACCAATCTGTTATGCAGATGGCACATATCGAAAAATGTGCTTGTGAACTGCAAAAAGTTATTTGAGCGCAAGGAGAGGTGGGATGCATTCATGGCATCATGGAGTATTCTTATGTTCTCAGTGACGGAGGAAGAGTATGATAGGCATTTAAGCTAAATGCACTTGGATTACTATAGTTATCCAAAAGCACTACAATATGTGAAGGACACTTGTTTGGATAAGTATAAGCAGCAATTTGTTGCGGCTTGGACGGATAAAGTAATGCATTTCTGCAATGTGACAACTAATAGATACGTTTATTGTCATCTTTTAAGTTTATGTTTATTTTCAATAATTTTTAAATTGATAATTAATACATGTTCTAATTCGTATTGTAGAGCGAAGAGTGCATATGCAAAGTTGAAACGACATCTTGGATCGTCTTAAGGTGATTTTGAAACATCTTGTAACATGATCAACTCCTTGATTGAGCTGCAACATACGGACATAAAGGTTTCATTTGAGGCAAGCCTTACTGTTATTGAACACAGCTTCAAGCCATCATTATTGAAGGAGTTACGAGGGTTGGTGTCAATGATAGCTTTGCATATGATATTGAGGGAGGCAGAGAGAGTAAAGAATGCAGATATTGATATTCACTCTTATGGCTGTGTAATGAGAATGACACATGGGTTGCCGTGTGCTCATGAAATTGCTGAATATATACAGTTTGGATGACCAATCCCCTTATCTGCTGTGCATCCACATTGGTCGAAATTAAACTTGACGAAGTCCACAAATGATGACGTGCAACAGTTAACATTGGATGCTGAGTGGGAGATAATTGTGAAACGGTTCGATGCATGTGATATTTCAGGAAAACTAGCCTTGAAAAAAAGTTGAGAGAACTAGGTGATCCGGTAACAACATTCTTAGTTCCTCCAGTTGAAAAGGCTAAGACAAAGGGTCGTACTTGAGCATTGAAGATGGACACATCAACTCGATGGGAACCTTCTTATTTTGAGATTGTTGAATCTGGTAATGACAGTACCATTTCACCCACAATGGCAAGTTTAATGAAATTAGCGAAGAAGAGGAAGAAATTACCAGTGTATCGTAAAGGTGCCAAGATTCGATATATAGATTCTTTTCTAGTTGAGATATGTCCATTCGTTCAAGATGTTATTGATGTCGAGTCTGATGGACACTGCGAATTTAAAGCAATAGAAGGGTTATTAGGTATGACTGCAAATGTATGGCCACAAGTGCGATGAGATTTGATGGCTGAGCTAAGTAGACACAGAGATGAATATGTACATCTTTATGGGTCTCAAAAGCGTGTTGATGAATTGATACAATTGTTGGTGTGTATCAACATGGTAGCTTATAAGGATAATTGGATGACTTTACCATACATGAGTCATTTGATATCCTCACGGTATGACGTTGTGCTTGTCCATTTATCTTCGAAACAGTGCCTAACATATCTTCCGCTCAGATCTATTGCACCTCCCCCACTTCAACATAGGTTAATTGCTATTGGATTTGTGAGCAACTGTCATTTTGTTCAGGTATAGATCACGGTGAAAGTTTATTATTGTTTATTGTTTTCACTTGGATTTAATTAAATAAAATGCATTGTTGCATGTATTATTAGATCCAAGAGTATTGATACCTCCGATCGCATGCAACTGACGCTGGTATTGATATGAATGCACTCGAGAGTGGGAGCTTCCATACGTCTCTCGGATCAAGGATTTCAAATTATTATTCTCATCAAACACAGATGTTGCGACCCAAGAGACAATCAATCTAGATGAACCATGATGTATTAAGTAACTAAATATAATACATTGTTGTAAGCGTTAATATTTATATTATGTAATTTACACATCATCATGTTTTATTGGATTAAGTCTATTTTATTCATTTTATGATTATGTGTTAGTTATATACCATTATATTTATGATTATGTGTTAGTTATATATAAATATTATTAATATACTAATTTTTATTTTAATAATTTATTATAATAATTTATTATTATAATTATTATTGTAAGTAAAAAGAAATGACTGTTTCAAATGACTTGATAAATGTAATATGATGAATGAAGTAATGAGATAAAAGTAATCTAAATATATACATAAATATATCTACCATTTCTTACAAAAGTATAAGTTAAACTATAAAATACAATATTTACTATCTCCTCCTCTTTTGTCTAACATATATGGATGGAGATGTAGGAGGTGGTAGGGAAGATGTTGGTGGTGCAGCTGGGGCTAAAGGTGGTGGTGGTGAAGCTTCAGGTGTTGGTGCTGCAATTGGTGCTGAAGGTGTGAAGTTAGTGTTGTTGGTAGTGCAGTTGCAACTGGCAAATGCGGTGGAGCAGCTGAGGATGGAGGTGGACGTGGAGGTCATGATGAAGATGCTGTCTGTGGAGGATGTAGGGGCATTACAGTACACCTGGGCAATCTCCCTACCATGGCATAAACATCATGCATAACCTGCTGCTAAACATCCAAGTCATGATTGTCTCCACTCACCTCCACTATGTGAATTCTGTCGTATATGTATTCCACGATGCACTACAAAATCATGAAAATATAAATATATCAATTTCATGATAAAAAGACATTCTTAACATTAAATAAGAAATGAATAACTAACCTCCTAGTTAATCACTCTGTGCTGCTCTGTCGATCTGTATGCAGGATTTTGGATATAACGATATGAAATGGTCATATACCAAATCATGAAATCCGCTGTGGACTCTCTAGGGGTTCAGTTATCTCAGTACCCAAGCTGAAAGCTGTACTACACATAATAATTAGTTGGCTTCGATCCTTTTCTTATGTGAGATGGGGTGAAAGGTGGACGTGGAATGCTATGCACGTAGCTCCAGTGTCGAAGAACTCTATCCGGATGGTACAGCTCCACGATATCATTGAACTTAATGCATCCACAAAAGAATGAAATCTCTGACAATGGATGTTTCTCTCTACTGTCTGCATATGGATCCCAACAGACCTGATGATACTGAAGGTCATCAAGTCACTCCTTTAGTATCTGTAGAGAGATGCTGCAGCTAAGTGGCTTCCATCGTCAAGCTTACGACTGCCTCTATCTGTATGACATGTCTCGCACTGGATTTAGTGATGGAAAATGCTCGTAAATCCATGCTTGTATAAAAAAACAGATATTCATAATCAAATCATAAGCTAATAAATATCAAAGAAATCAATAGTATTCTTATTAAATAAATATTAAATACCTGAAGCAATTTCATATAACCAACTATCGAATGGCACTATGCTCTGCTGGCTTTGCCTAGCTATCTATAAATCTGAACAAGGCAAGCTGCATCCCATGCAATCTCATCGAAGGTAGTAAGATCCTCCAAAACAGATAAGTACGCGATTGGTACACGCGTTGCACTTTTATCAGCAAATAGAGTGCAACGCAGTAGAAATAATAAGAATGCGCGAGTCGCATACTCTATCTGCTCCTCCCTATCAGAGTCGGTAACCATGTAAATCGTATCTTTCAACCAATACATTCTAACTTGTAGTTCTCTACTGGCGGTCGTCTCTTCCTTTGTCTTTTCTTCAGTCACTCCAAGTAATCGCACTAGCATTCTATTTGCCTCGTCAATGGAGACAATATCGAAAGATATAGTCCTCCCAATCACTGGGATGCTAAGCAATGTAGACACATCATCTAGAGTGATGGTTATCTCTCCGAAAGACATGTGAAATGTGTTTGTCTCTAGATGCCATATCTCGGTAAATGCAGTAATAATAATTTTGTTGCACGTGAGATAACTACACCGCAACAAAAAACCAATCCTAACCGTACGATCTTGGAAAGGATGCGTGATTGACTCTGATCTAACGGCCATGTACCAACTTTAGAGCCATGATTAATAACTTTTAACTCCCCTCGCTCCTGTAAGAAGACCAAATAAATAATTAGAATATTATTAAGTCTAATTTACATTATAATAAATAGGCAAAATAGCCAAATAAGCCCTCGACCTTGGGTCCAAAATGGAATTAAGCCCTCGACCTTTTATTTCGTGAAAATCAGTCCATAAACTTTTATTTCAGTGAAAATAAACCCTCAACCTTCTAAAATTATGCAATTAAGTCCAAATCTATTAAATGACACTAACTGCCGTTAGTATTGCACATGTGGCATGCCACGTGGCAGCTAAGTAAGCTATCCACGTCAGCTTTCACTAACGGCAGTTAGTGTCATTTAACAGATTTGGACTTAATTGCATAATTTAAGAAGGTTGAGGGTTTATTTCCACTAAAATAAAAGTTTATGGACTGATTGCCACGAAATAAAACGTTGATGGCTTAATTCTATTTTGGGCTTAAGGTCGAGAGCTTATTTGGCTATTATTCCTAATAAATATGTAATAAAGTTCATTTATACCTTTTGCTGCCAAATAGCTGCAGCAACGTGTGATCTATAACTAAGTAGCAGAGATGTATCAACTGGACCACCGGGATACGATCCAGTAGAAGTGGCTGCCTGAGTAGATGTACTGGCTTGCTCAGCAGCTGGTGCCTCGCTAGATGTACTTGATTGCTACTTCTCCGCCGCAACAGGTGCCTTGCCAGATGCACTAGCTTGTTGCCTCACCTCCCTAGGTACAGCCTCAACATATTGCATCTCATCGGGTAGTGCTACGTGATCAGCTGTACTTGCATGGATGCTCTGCTTAGCAGCTGCTGCTTTTAGAGCTCGTCCCCTCCTCTCAAATGCAGTGGGTACCCACCTCATATCCATTGAAGCTTCAATGCGTCTCTTCCTCTCACCTCTAGATGACCTCGCTCCTCGTGTTCGTGGTGGTATCTGTATAAACACACAAGAAATCTATTTCACATATAAGAAACCAATTCACATGCCAATTCAATTCAATAATCCATTTCACATGTAAGAAACAAATCATCCTATCGAATTCACATTTCTTTAAACCAATTTATATCAAAAAACTAATTCATATTCAATTAACTTTATTTAAAACGTAATTTAACCTAAATTAAAAATAAAAAATAAATTAAAATTGTTATTTTTTTTTATTTTTTCCTCTCATGGCACTTGAGTGCCATGTGGTAAAAAAATGTCGGGGCATCTAAGTTCCGTTGTTCTTTAAAAACTCGTGGCATAAGGGTGTCGCGAGTCCAATAGGTCTCACAACACCCTGAGCCGCGACCTTAACTGATATCGCGGCACATTGGTGCCGCGAGATCATCTATGGTCGTAGCATTAAGGTGCCGCGTAAGCTACAAACTGAATTGCCGTGACCATGACAAAGCTTGCGGCAATTTATTGCTGCGAGCTGCAGAATCGACCCACAATTTCTTTTTCCAAAAATTCAACATTTATATTCATTTAAATGAGAAAAAAATGAACATTTAACATCTGTAATTGAACATAGAAGCTACACTTACCTTATTAACTTCAAATGCTCAAGGATTTGAGGAGGATTTGAGGGAATGAGGGTTAGAGAAAATGTTTGTGATGTGAGGATGTAGACTCCCAATTTTGTTCGAATCGGCAATACTATACTTGAATAAGATTATTTGTGCTAATTTAAAATTCATGTTAGAAAATGGATATGGTCCAAACCCAATATATTGAGCCACAAATATTGTAATAAATCCAATTGGGCTTTCAAAGTCCAAATTAAAATATGGAGCTTCAAGGCCCATTAAAATGGGCTGAATTTGATTTGATTTGATTTGATTTGATTTTTTTAATTATTATTATTTATTTATCTATTTATTATTATTATTATTATTATTATTATTTCTTGTTATTATTGTTTGTATTATTTTTATTATTATTTGTTTATTATTATCTGTTTTTATTATTGTTATTATTATTTTTATTATTATTTGTTTTATTTTTATTATTATTATTTGTTTTATTTTCAATCACATTTAATGGGAATAGACATTCCTATTGCTAGCACTGTCAAAATGGGCCAAGGCCCGTAGAGCCGACCCGGCCCGGCCTGACCCATTTATTCAGGGCTTGAACTTCATTTTTGTAGCCCATTTAACAAAGAGGGCTTTTTGGCCCGGCCCGTTTAATTTTTTTAATATTTTTAATTATATTAAAATTTTATTTTTATTTTAATTATTTATATGTTTAACATTTTAATCAAAGTAAAATATATAAAATTAATACTATTTAGTATTACTAATTTACTTCAAACCAACCTAATGACTCACAACCTCTTACATGTATTAGTTGGAAGGAGAAGAGTACATTTGCTTTAAGTGATATAAGTTCATTTTTGTTTTTTAAGTATATACTTTATTTTAAATTCTCTTTTGTAATCACAATTAATTTATTTTGAAATGTCCAAGGATATAGGCTTTCAAAATATTTAAAACTATTCAAGTGGAAAAACCAAAATCTCAATTAAATCTTTATTTGGAAGAGTTAAGGATTATGGGTCGCATGATTGAAAATTTAAATGTGCTGCAATGGTAGAAAGATCATAAGTCAAGATTTTCAAAGATTGCAAGTATAGTTTGTGATATCTTGAGCATTCCAATAACAACAATAGCATCAGAGAGTTTTTTTAGTATTGGTTCTTGTGTTTTAAATAAGTATTGAAGTTCTATAAATCATGAGAACGTGAAAACTTTCATTTGCATCCGAAATTGGATTCTTGGTTTTGAAAGTGATGTTATTAATTAGTTGACAATTTTTAATCAATTCATAAGTTTAATTCTTGTGAGTTCTTATATTGTTCTTTATTTATATTTGTAAATGACAAAATTGAAAAAGAATTGATTGAATGTGATTGACACTATGGAGGAGATGGATGGATATATTTATCATGTTTTTTATTTTTAATATGGTTGAAACATATTTTTCAGTATCTAGGTTTGTTAAAATAATTTATATTATGCTTGTTAAACTATTAATATGTAATGTTCAAATGATATTGAAGACTTGATGGATTTGATGTGAATTTATTTGATGTTTGTCTAATATTTATCTCAAATTTTACTTTGTTTATTTACTAAAAATGGGATTTTAATATGAAATTTAATTTTTTTAATTTCTTATACGGGCTGGCCCATTTAAGCCCGTTAGCCCTTAGGGTCGGATGTGAGCTTGCATTTTTAAGCCCATTTAACTAAAAGGGCTTTTTTGGCCCTGCCCATTTAGGCCCTGCCCGTTAGGGCCAACCCGGGCCGACCCATTTTGACAGTGCTACCCATTGTCGGCTGCATGGTTAGGCCAAGACTTTTGCTTGTAGCTGCCGGTGCAGTTTAAACCCCTGTTCCTAGGTCTCAAGTTTCACAAAAAATTCACCTTCCTCATGCTGTCAATCCCATCCCTGACCATTGCCTTTGGTGATCGGGAAACAATAAGAAGAACCTAAGGTTGATTTTGAAATACTAGACAAAAGGGTGTTCCTAAATTTGTTTAAAAGGACCCGAGTGATTCAGGCAAAAGGGATCTTTTTTTGCTTTTTTTTCTAGACTCTTAGACACTGAAAATCGACAGAAACTACACCATTCACCACCACCGAAACCACCAAACACCACCACCTTCCCTATTCCAACCTCACCACCGAGACCCACTTGCCTACCCAAAAGCCATCTCAGATTTCCACCATCACCACTAAAACCACCAACGACCACCACTGCTAAGCACATAAGCATCACCACTAAACCCAAATCCCCACTAAAAAATCGAAACCCCAAACACAGATTCCAAACCCGAGAGCAAAAAAAAAAAACCTAAAGCCTAAACCTCCAAAAATCAGTTCCTAGACACCTATAAAAAGAAAAGATAACAACACAAAAACAAAGCCATAACAAAACCCAGACCAAGAAAAAAAAGAGGCGGAAATGGTTTTGGTTAACCCTAGATCTATGGGGTTAGGGATATTTTCAGGTGAAACGAAGGTTAGATCTGTTCAGGGGAGAAAGAGTTGAGCGTTTTTAGGGTTTCGGAAAGACCACCGGTGACTGGAGCACGACGGCGCACAACGGTCGGCACGGTGGTAGCTGTTCGACAGGGCTGAGAGGGTTGAGAGAGTTTTTGGGATTTTTGAATTTTTTTTGGGTGAAATCGGTTGATATGAAGGATTAAAAAAATGGGCCTTTTTATAGAGCACCAAAATGGTGCGTTTTGAAACAGCTTGTAATAACCGTAAATTTTTCATTTATTAGAAATAATTAATATTGGAAATTTAATGGAATAAATAAATATAATATGAGATCGGAATATTGTGGAAATTCTGAGAATGGAGGAAGTGACGGATTAGGAAATTCGAGTGAAGGAAAATATATAAGTGGAAATAAGAATACTTGAAAATTCGGAAAATAATGAAAAGAGGAAACTTAATTTGGATACATGGAAATCCAAATTAAATAAGAAAATGAGAAATGAAAATGATATATAATTATATAATTATATATTATGTAAATGTATTTTTATACAAATACATATGTACTTAAATGATATATAGTATATATTATTATATATTGGTTTATATATGAATATATACTATTTCATAAATTTAAATAGTACAAATGTATATTTTATGTATATGTAAATATATACATATATGAGAATGTAAATATTATTTTACATTAAAGGTTGCATAATTATTTATTGTAAATACAATAGATATTGTGGTATAATATATATAAAGGTTATTTATTTTTAAAGTATATAAATATAGATATATATATACTAGATATATATTTTGTAATACACAATATATATTTTTATATATATAATTCATATATAGTACAATACTATATATATAAAATAATAATATTATATGTATAATATATTATATGTATAATATAGAGTTGATAAATATAATTATACTAGAAAATTACCCGTGCTTCGCTACGGGAAAATTTTTTCTTTACAATTTTTTTTCAAACTCAGTGCATACAAATGAAAAGTTAAAAATTAAAATACTCAAGATTTGAACAATCATGCTCGTTAATTTGTTACAAAACCTGATTGAAATTTTGGTTCAATATAAACATGAAATAACAAAAGAAGTAAAAGTAGAAATAATATCACTATTGTTACATATATATTAATGTTACCTTTAGAGAAAGTATTGCAGCAATTGAATAGAATACAACAAATCTAGAATACACAATAATGTTAAGGATTTAACTAAAAAAATTGTTGAGAAAAAAAAACAAAATGACTAAAGTAAAAAAAAAATTGTTGAGGGCAAAAAAAAATAAATTAACAAGTGTCAAGCAAATAGAGAGGAGGAGACAAATATATATATATATATATATGTATAGATGTGTATAATTATATTAAATATAAACAAAATAAAAAGAAAAACAGAGGAAGGAATCGGGAAGGAGGGATTCGACCCCCTTCCACGATGCCGACCGACCATCGTAGGTGGTGAGGGAGAGAAAAGGAGAGGGGATGATGCCGGCGACGTGAGGAAAGCAGACCGGCGATGGGAAGGAGAGAAAATCAGGAAGAAACAGAAGCGAAACCAGCAGAAATCGAAGGAGGAAAAGAAAAATAGGATCCGACGGTGCCGGCCAAATCGGCCGCCGCCACTGCCACTGAAGCTTCGTTGGAGGAAGAGGAAGAGGTAGGAAGCCACCGAAGAGGCAGAGAACGGCGGAGGAGGAGCAGCGAAGAGGGAGAAGAAACCGAAGGTAAATTGAGTAGATCTGCCGTCGTGCCGCCGATTCGGGATGAATGGAGGCCAGATCCAGGTTCGTCGTGGTGCCGGCCAGCTGAGGGGCCACTGAACCGCCTAAGAACCAGCGGTGAGGGGAGGTGACCGGTTCGACAGAGAAAGGAAAAAAGAAAAAGAAAAGAAAAGAAAAAGAAAGAGAAATAAAAGAGGAAAAGAAGAAAAGAGAGAGAAAAGGAAAATTCCCGAGAAAAAGAAATTACGGGAAATTTCGAGAATTGCGGGAATCGATAAGAAATCCCGAAAAGTGTTAAATTATTTAAATAATTTATTTATTTAAATAATTATGAAAAAATTCTAAATTTTAGAATTTTAATTTCCAGAAAATTCTCTCGATAACCAAGCCGATGGAATCGGGCGAGGTAAACACTGGTGCGACCTTCAAAAGGCAGTTGCCGACCTGAGACAGGTAAGAGAGACATGTGCAGCCTGTAAGGATATTTGGCACACATGTTTTAAATTATGCATTTAATTTTATAAATGCTATTGATAATGATTGGTTGGAAAATTGTGATGATTTACCGGTTGAGATTTAAACTGTATTTTCTGTGCAGGAGGCTAGCCAATCGGCAGCCGTTATACTGCCGAAAATTATTGGAAAAAATTACCGAAAATCATAATAAATGATTTTTCATTACGAGAAACGATTTTCAACCACGAAAATCGAGAAATCGATTAGTTTTCATAAAACATGAATATACTGATAATTAATTTTAAAATATTCATGTTTTTGAAAATGGTGAAAGAGGAAATCACCTAAATTTATCCCGATAGGTGATATTTCATGTGAAACAAGGTGACAAATGAAAGGGACCAAAGTGAATATTTTAATAATATTTCTCCAAATATTCACTTGATTTTATAAATAACCTTCATGGGTTCAATTGTGAAAATAAGTGTTTATAGAAAATTCTATAAAGGTAATTAAAGGTGAAAAACAGTGTTTTGGGACTATAAGGTCTCTTCATGTATTTACAGAAAAAACACGGGACGAGAGTGTTGATTTGGAAAATAAATATTTTAATTTTTCATAAATCATAAAAATAATTGATTTGAATCCTGATAACTTTGAAAATCATGTTTTCGATAGAAAGCACGGAAAAGCGTGCGTATATGTTTTACGGTGAAAAAGGACAGTTATGACCTTTTATGTTTTACAGTGATTATTTTATAAACTGTTTTCACCGTATGAAAAATGTGATTTATACTGTTCTATAACATTTAGAACATTTTCTGGAATGATTACCCCAGTATGAATATTTTATAAATTGTTATTCATAAGATGAAAATATTTTCCTTATGAATATTTATGGATTGATTGAACTTATATTCAGTGAAATTGATTTCATAAATGGGATTTATATCACGTGTTTACTATTTTGAGAATGTTAGGCCCCATATCATGCTCACGTGTCACGTGTTAGTGCTGATAGATATTGATCCTATTATCAACGTCCCAGTGGACACCTAATCAGTGCACACTGTGGACCCTATAGACTATGGCCATAGATCTCATGTGTTTCCCCTATTTGGGATGATATTATTATAGCATGATATATTTAGGGTGTTGCCTAGTCTCCATGATACTGATCTAAAAGCTACCGTATACTGTTTACTGAATTAGTAACTACTGTTTACTGTTTACTAACTGAACTGTATCAAGATATTGTTTTACTAATTTGCAAAATACTGTTTTACCGAATGGTATTGTATTGAATATTACTGTTTTACTGAACTGTAAGATACGGTTATTGAACTAAAGAGAAATTAATGTTTATTCAAAAAGAATAACATGAAATTATTTCTAAGATAGAAATAACTGCAGAAGTGGTTATCCAATGACTTGGATATTTACAGACCACTGTACTGTCACGTGTTTTTAATTGTAGTGAAGGAAACCACTATTTTATTACTGAACTGTCACGTGTTTTAAATTATACTGAAGTGAAAAGAAATAAGTGGTTTACTCTGTGAAAACGAAAATTATATCATTTCTAAAACAAGGAATATAGTACTCTCTACAGTTGCTTCTAGGTTCCGGGACAAGATAGGTATTTCAAAATACCTGCCTTACTCCATCCAGATCCCTAGTCGACTGTAGTATCCTTCCTACATGTGAGCCTAGAGCCAGCTAGGAAGATTTAAAAAGAAAGTGAAAAGTATTTTCAGCATATAGATAGCTGAATATCAAGTGTTGCATATAACTCTCTTACTGAGCCGTGGTTTGCTCACTCCCCAATTTTAACATTTCAGATTTTCGGTGACTGTGAGATCTGACATACGAGCATTTCGGCTGTGCATTTGGAGACATTGTGACAGCTTGATTTATAATATGAGATATGATTATTTATTTTCTGTATTTAGACTTACTTTCAGTACTACTTTCTTGAAAATTAAAATAGGGGATGTAATTGATAATACTAATTTTTATATTTAATAGTTAAATGAATATGAAAAGTGAAGTATCACAGACAGCCCAAGCGGATAAGTTGTGTAGAAAAACGTGAAAAATGTGGTCACAGGATGTGACATGACCCGCGTGCCACTCCCGACCTGGATTCGAGATCCCCACAAATCGGCCCCTTGACCCGCCTCTCAACCAACGAATTTGGGCCTTTACCGTTTGGGCCTGATTTTAGGCTCTTTTGAAAGTTTCTCTTGGGTTCTAAGCCCAAATTAATTTTGGTATATTTCTATTTCCCTCATTTATTTATTTACTTATTTTATTAGATAATTTATTTCCTGTGTTTCTAACATACTTTCATGGTAAAAACATATATTTATTTGCATGTAAGATAGTCTAAGATTTATAATAATTTATTTAATTGGATGAGATTAGTCTCAATAATAAAATTATATGCTTCTTTTAAAAATATAATAATAATAATAATAATAATAATTTTTTAATATAATTTTTCTTAATACTAGGCAAGTTATTCTGCTTCAAAATGTATAAATTTTTTTTAAAATAAATATGATTCTGATGATAAGTTTTTATAGAAATCGCAAGTAGCGATTCTTCGGAAAACTTTAGGTGAGAGGAATTTATCGAATGTTACTAAAGTATTAGGCTATTTGATATTATTTCTCAATACTATATTCATATTTATTTTAAGAAAATATATATGTATACGTAGTAGGAAATACTTAGGAAAATATTAATTAATTGAAGATAAATGAATAAAAACAGGATAGATAATGAAAATTTTAATAAATAGAAAATAGTTAAAAGGAAATTGATTAAAAAGATGAGGCTAAAAAAAATAAGATAATAGTGAATTTTCAAAAAAAGTAAAGAACAATTATAAAAATAATTAAAATAAAACAAATAAAAGAATAATAATAATAATAATAATAATAATAATAATAATAATAATAAAATTTTAATAATAAAAAAATAGTTTGATGATTAATTAAATTAATAAAACTAAACAAAAAATAAAAATGAACGATGGTAAAATAATCAAGTTATTCACATAAGATAAACATGAACCACTGATGATGAAATTTTTATGGAATTCGCAAGTAGCGATTCTTTGAAAATGTCTAGGTGAAAAAATTTTACCAAATATCACCAGAGTATTGGGATATACGGTGTAAGTTCTTTAATAATAATAATAATAATAATAATAATAATAATAATAATAATAATAATAATAATAATAATAATAATAATAATAATAATAATATAATGGTTCCTTTTATTAGAATAAATCAATTAAGAAAACATAAAGATAATAATAATAACGCTAACCTAAAATATAATAAAAATTAGATAAAGAGGATATAATAAGATGAGGGTGTAATTTAATTATACATGATTTATCAATAAAATAAAAACAAATGTGAGTTTCCCGATGATGGGATGTTATGAAATTCACAAGTAGTGATTTCCTAACTGATCCCTAGGTGAGAGAAATCCATTAAATATTACCAGCGTATTGGAGTATTTAGTGCGATTTTTCAATAATTTAATTTTTTTTTGTTAAAAATAAAAACAAATAAGTTTTTAAAAGAAAAAAGAAAGGGAAATTAATAATAAAGTTTAAATTTAATTAATGTGAATTTCCGATGATAGTATGTTATGAAATTCACAAGTAGTGATTTCCAACTGATCCCTAGGTGAGAAGAGTATTAAATATTACTACAGTATTGAAATATTAAGTACGATTCTTCAATAATGCTGATTTTCATTTAAAATAAACAAATAAATAAAGTTTTATAAAAAATTATCAAAAAATGAAATAATGATTTTCTTAAGGAAAAATAATAAAAATCTCATATGCATCATGTGATTATTTGTTGCATCACGTGCATATATGTTTAATTACAAAAATATTGTGAATTTCCGACGATGAGATTTTAAAGAAATCGCAAGTAGCGATTCTTAAAAAATCTCTAAGTGATAATGTTATTTCAAATATTACCAAAAGTATTGGAGTATTTGATTTAATTTTTCAATACAAAAAGTTCACATTCATTTTTGAAAAATAAAATTAACTTTTTAAAATAAGAAAAAAATGATTTCTACAAATAAAAAATGACATTGAAGAATAAAATTAATTGTAATAAATAGAAATTATTTTTAAATGTTAAATTAAGACCATTTTATTGAAACTAAAAGATAACACATAATTAAAATGATACCGTTTTTAACAGGTGATATGAAGGTGCTAATCCTTCCCACGTGTAATCGTACTCCCAAACCCGACCTCGTTTTCGCAGATCCCAAACTTTTCTTTTTAATAAAACTTAATAAATTTAAGATTTTGTTAAAAAGATAAATATTTTTTTAATTTGCCCATAAGGACCTATTGATGAGGTGTCAACCTCTGATATATTGACAGTGTATAGAAACTATACACTGTCAAAGCATTATATACAAACTCTTTTAAAATATACCAAAAATAATAAGACATGCAATTATTTTGTAAAAATCAATGTATCAAAGATGATTTATTTTTTAATCTCATTATTTTCTTATAAAAAGGACAAAAAGCAAGTTCGGAGCATCACCGAATCGATTGGAATTGAAGCGAGAAAAAAGTGATAGAACAAAAGTAAATAAACGACAGCGTTTCCATTCTACATTTTCTAGTACTATTGTAGAGGAAACCACAATCATTCACCTCCTCTTTTGCCCTCTCTATAATTTGTTGCTCCTGCTGCCTAGAGAGAGAAAGTTTAGCAACTTTATTCCCATCATGTCCCCACCATCCACCCCACCAATGCATCTCCGCCGTTAAATCCTCATCATCATCCCATCATCCATACATCTCTCCCTCTGTTCCCTCATTGCCCTGTTTATACGGCCCTCAAATTTCCCCTTTTCATTTATTTCTTTTTATTTTCATTTTTTTTGGTTATTGTATTTAAGGTTTAGGGTTTTCTTTTATGCATTATACCAAAATTGAGCGTTGCTCAGAGAGAAAGAAAAGGCTAGGTTTTTTTTTCTTATTTAATTTTGTTTATTTCGGCTATTATGGAGCCGCGAGTTGGGAACAAGTATCGACTTGGTCGAAAGATCGGTAGCGGTTCATTTGGAGAGATCTATCTCGGTTTGTGCTTTTTTATTCCTTTTTAAAATATTTTATATAGTTTTTGTTGCTAATTTTGTTTTAATTTAGGTACCAATATTCAAACGAACGAGGAGGTTGCAATTAAGCTTGTAAGTTTTTTTTTTTTTGCAATTCAATTTTGCTGTTTTTATGTTATATTTTTGTATTTTCATTGAAAATTCTTCATTAGTTGGTGAGGAATAAAGAATGAAAAAATCTGCTAGGGTTTGACTTACAAGTTGATTACTTAACCAGCTAATGATTGCTACTTGCTAGATTTTTAGTTACAAATTTGTCACATAGTGCTATTGTAACTGGTTTGTCAATGATAATTTTACTTCCAAGTATGGTAATGATTCCATAGAGAAACTTGAAATTGTCCATCAGTTGCTTCCAAAGTTAGTTATTTATCTCATTTTATTGATCATATTTAGAATAAAAGCGGAGATGGAAAATGGAAAAGGTTTTCCGAAACTTGATGAATCCTTACATTTTCTGTTAAGAAAATTGTGCTTTTGAGAGAGTGCAATGGAGCATCTTTAATTTCCTCTGCTTTAGATTCTTCTGTGTTGGCTATCTACTCCATTTTAATTAATCTCTAGTTTACTGGCTTTTGAGCTATGGTTTGTGTACAATGAAAAGCAGGGTTGTGGTTAGTAGACCTTAATTGCATTAATTTCTTCTGGTTGTTTTAAGTTTGAATGATAGACTATGGTGGTTGTTTAGTTGGACAATACTAATATTAAGTAACCGTGAATGTTAACTTTATTAGGGTTATGGTTTGTGTTTACCCTATCCAATGGATTATATTTGTATAAATTTACCATTTCAGTTAATGCCTTTGCATATTGGGAACAAGTACGTGTGGAATTTGCATATATTTCCATTGAAATATGGCAGCTTGATTCATCCAAAGATATGTTGATAATTTTTGCTTTGTTCAGGAAAATGTGAAGACAAAGCATCCCCAATTGTTGTATGAATCGAAGTTGTATAAAATACTGCAGGGAGGAAGTAAGGACCACTTTTCATGCTTGCAGAGCATTTGAAATTTGTAGGGTTGGATTTGCACCATTCTGCCCATTTATCTAATGTGATTAATAGTGAATGCAACTATTTCTATCTTTGGCAGCTGGAATTCCAAATGTGAGATGGTTTGGAGTTGAAGGTGATTATAATGTTCTTGTGATGGATTTACTGGGGCCTAGCCTTGAAGAATTATTCAACTTCTGCAGTAGAAAACTGTCACTTAAAACTGTTCTCATGCTTGCTGACCAGATGGTGGGTTTTCCCACATTACATTCATTTCATTCTGTTATTTTTTATTCGAGTTTCATTAATTTTTTGTAATTATGGTATTGCCATCAGATCAATCGAGTTGAATTTGTTCATTCAAAATCATTTCTGCATCGAGATATCAAGCCAGACAACTTCCTCATGGGTTTAGGAAGGCGTGCAAATCAGGTATTATCTCCAAACTTGTTTTCATTGTGGATCTTTGGCTTTGGATCTATTTGGCCTGGTTGGAACTTTTATAAAAAATGTTTTTTGAGTAGAGCTGTTTTGAAAGTGCTATAAAAGAAATTGAATTAGCGTTTGACAAAGTTAATATAGAAATACGGTAAAATGTTAAAAAAATATTGAATAAAATTATTGTGTATTGTTAATAAATGAAAAATAAAATAATAAATTTTATTAAATTTAATCACAAGTTTTTAAGTGAAACAAATAAATAGATAAAAAAATACTGTTACTAATTAAATTAAAAAACAGATAAAATTAATATAAAAAGTAAACAAAATAAATCAATTACTGTGAAATAATATAATCAATGTTATAATTTTGTGAATTATTGAATAGTAAATTGGAAATGTAAAAAATTCACTAAATACATGTTACTAAAAATAACACTTCTTGAAGAAGCTATGATTTATAATTTATCTAAAAGCTCAAATCTATTTCTTGCGTAAGCTAAAAATTTTAAAATTTAGAGAGCCGGCACCTAGCTTCTGCTTCTACGGTAGATAAGCTCTTTCATAAGTTAAGTCAAACATGCACTTTATATTGTATATTGATTTCTACATGATTTTTAATTGCGTATAGGTTTACAGTATAGATTTTGGTCTGGCTAAGAAGTACAGAGATACTTCAACCCATCAACATATTCCTTATAGGTTAGTGTTCTCGAGTATTCCCAAGCGGTGAATTTATTTAATTTGTTTGAAGTTGAATGGTGCTTCTAAATTCATGTCGATAGATGTTGCTTGTGGGTATGATATTAAGGTTGTTTCTGTGTTTTGATGATATTCGAGGTTCCTCTCATTGTTGCTACATTACTTTATTAGGTTCTTGTGCTTCTAAAATCTTCTGTTAAAAGATGAACTTATTTAAGGCTACATATGAGGGCTGTAATGGGAGGTTCTGAGTTCTGAATGAATTAGAACTAATAAAGAATTCATTTCCTCTCCTTTTTTTTTTCCTGTTTTATCTCGATCTTGTGTATATATTTTCAGAAATAAGCTTATAAGGCTACTTATTTGGGCTGTAATGGGAGGTTCTGAGTTTTGAACGTATTGGATTAATAATTTTCTTCCTGTTTCATCTCAATTCTAGTGTATATCTTTTCCTTTTTCTACTTGGGTTCCTCTCACCTTGGGTTTAATAGCCTTATTTCTTCGCTTCTCCTTTGTATTGTAGATGTTGGGTTAAACTTCAATTATACTATCAAACTCAACACAAGGAGACCCAACTTTTCATACTTATTCAAACCATTTATGCTTTTGCTGATGGATGTCCATATTTATTTAATACTGTATAAAATTCTGATATCAGAAGTTTATTTCATTGGAATAGGCAATCACTGATCAGGCACTGAGTTGTTACAGTCGAGCTCTTATCAATAATTATTGCTATGCTCATGCAGTTATTATTTGTTTGTTTTGATGTTTAATTTTGAATATTAAAATTACTTGACAGTTGTGTTGGCACCACCTCACTACGTTATACCAATTTAGTATAATTTAAATTATAAATCCATTACATGCTTGTTCAGATTAAAATATTTATGAAGTGCTTGTATTTATTACAGAGAAAATAAAAATCTGACTGGAACCGCAAGATATGCAAGCATGAATACTCACCTTGGGATTGGTAAACATCCTTTTCCACCTTTTCCCCTTGTCAGCTTTCCTGGAGAGTGAGTGTTAAATATTCATACTAGCTTGCACTACTTACTCTCTTGCTGTACTATTGTATAGAGCAAAGCCGTAGGGATGATTTAGAGTCACTTGGATATGTTCTTATGTATTTTTTAAGGGGAAGGTAACCACTGCCCAACTTTTTATCTTACATGGAGCAAAGCATTAAGAATAATTTAGTTATAACCCAATGTCTTTATAGTCTTCCTTGGCAGGGACTGAAAGCCGGAACTAAGAAACAAAAGTATGAGAAGATTAGTGAAAAGAAAGTGGCAACTTCTATTGAGGTAAATTAGTGTTTGATTATTGCTGTGGATGTGATACCTGTTCAGCAACTTGAGACTTGTTGGAAAACTTGCTGATTTCTTCATAGGCCTTGTGTCGAGGTTATCCTACTGAATTTGCATCCTACTTTCATTACTGCCGGTCCCTACGGTTTGATGATAAACCAGATTATTCTTATCTGAAGCGCCTGTTTCGTGACCTCTTCATTCGGGAAGGTAAAAAATTCTACTTGTCCTCTGTTCTATTTGCTTTTTCATTTTGGAAGATGTTATACTTGATTGCAATTGTAAATCATTAAATAATCAATAAGCTTCACTGTGGGTTTTTATCTTTTCTGCTCATTTCAGGTTTTCAGTTTGATTACGTATTTGATTGGACAATATTAAAGTATCAGCAATCACAGATTGGCAATCCTCCTACCCGAGCACTTGTAAGTGGTTTGCCAAACTAGATAACTTATTGGAATCTAGCATCTTCGCACCTTTAATTAGTTATTAATAGTATATCGCATTACATTAATTTTTTTCAGGGCCCTGGTGCTGGACCAAGCTCTGGCATACCTCCTGCAGGTGCAATTACTGATAGGCAATCAGGTAGCTTTGTTGGCTCTGTTTCGCCCCTGATTTTGTTTAGTCATATATAATAAGGGTTTCTTTTTGTTTGTTTCTTTCTGCATTTTGTTTATACATGATATTGAGTAACATAGTATTTTAGATAATGGTCCATGGTCTAACTGGAGCTCATGATAATTGTGTGTACTTTGGTTGAGTTTCTACAGGTGCTGAAGAAGGTAGACCTTCTGGTTGGTCTTCCACAGATCCTAGTCGCAGGAGACACTCTGGCCCAATTGTAAATTCTGGAAGCTCAGCTAAACAGAAAAGTGCAGTAGCAAACGATCCACGTTTTGCTAAAGATTTTATGGTAATGATAAGTATTTTTTTCCCTCACGGGTAGATCTCTCATTGATTAGGCCTGTTTCTAATTGCTTAATATCTGTCTTTGAGATAATGACTTGGAGTAAATTGGTTTCTGAAAGGTTTTTTTTTTTTTTAATCTGATGAAGTTTTATTTTGTTTCTGTATGCATAGCAGATAGCAAAAAAGAGATATATTAGAAATCTAAACCTGCTTTCTTTATGCTATCAGAAGAATCTCTTTCCTCGGCTTCCTCTTCCGTTTTCTGGTGTAGAATTGTTGTGCAATGGTGTTCAATTTCAAATACCTTTTCTAATTAATGTTTCTGGCTTGACTTTGACTTGACTTGTGCAGTTGTCTGGTTCTAATGTCTTGCGTTCAAGTGGATCTTCAAGGCGAGCTGCCGTCTCTAGCAGTCGTGATGCAGCAATCACAGTTAGTGACTCTGACCCCTCTCGCCTTCGCACCAACGAAGCAAGTGCAGGGCCACTCCTGAAAATCTCTAGTGGGCAAAGAAGCTCACCTGTTTTATCAGCCGAGAACAAGCGCTCATCTTCCGGTAGAAACACCTCAAATATAAAGAATTTGGAGACTGCTCTGAGGGGCCTTGAAAGCCTGCATTTTACTAACGATGAGAGGTTACACTATTAGGCCACACCCTACATGAAATTCTTGCATCCTGTAAATTTCAAGGTATATTTCTTCTGCGCTCAGAGTGGAATATGTTTCCTGTGTATTCTGCATTTTAAAACTCTGAGATCAGAAGTACAAGCTAAGATCGGCGAAGTGCAAGTTGGGAATCATACCTGTAAGTAGTAATAAGAGAGAAACAGGAAGAGTCAGATGCCCATTGATATAAACCTAGGCATTAGACATCTATCAAAATATCTAGGTTTTGTCTCAATTCAATTATTAAATGTATTTCTTACATTTTCAGTTAAATGTTCTTTTATTATTTCTTTCATCGGATGCTCCTTGTGGTTCATGTAAGATGCAATCATAGTAAAACTTGAGGCAGGCTGCTTATTTAAATTGTTAGGTGGTTGGTTGCATTTGGAAGGCTATGCTGTACTCCATTAAATTTAGTTAAAACACTCTTTCATCTGCCCAAGCTAACATATAATAGTTTGGTTGCATTTAATTACATCAAGTTCATGTTGGAATATGAATCAGCTTTAATGGTAACTCTCAAAATCATCAATGTTCAACCGTTGAGGTGATTAAAGGATCTTTCAAACTCCGGTTGTGACTGTAAATGCCTGTGTTTTTATATATCATTTTCCTTTTTGACGGAACACTTGGTCGATGCTCTGGTTTTCGTTCATTAACTATCTACCTACCTATACAATTACACAGCAATGGTGAACCGTACTGAAACAAAAATTTCTTTTTATTCCTTTTCACATATCAATTTCGGTTTTTTTTCCTCATATCATTGTTATATGGCAAATAAAATCATCTCACCAAAAATATCTAACGTCTTGAAAAATGGAGGAAATTAATGACGACTTCAGTAACCATTCACCACGGGCTATGGCACGAATGCATTTCTGAGTACTGATCTTAGGGGAGAAGAAACAGTGCGGAAAAAGGTGATTTTTAATTGTTTACAGGTGAAAGAAATAACTGAAATGAGTTGAAAGTTGAAAATAGTCAAAACAATGATTTCGTATTGCGCTTTGTTTCTCCTCCTTGACATAGCTGCAGCTGGAATAAAACGACAGGTCGGTGCCTTTCATATTAGTCCAACTTTGAAGATCTTGACCAGATACTCCTGATTCGAAGTTTCGACTTACCCAAAACCATGAATTAAGCTAAAATACCATCAGTACTCACAAAATCAAAAGATCAGTAACAATGTCAGATGAACCCATTTTGATCTGACTACTAGGTAGAAGGCAATCTAAGAAATCAATAACAGGTTCACTTTTTCCACCAAAAAAAAATAACAGGTTCACTTTTGCTATGGATCTTAATCTCACCCAGTTCTGAATCCCAACCAAGTAACATCAATTTCCAAATTTCATAGATTTGGCATTGCTTAGATGCCAAATAAGTACACAGATAGTCCATAATTGTAATTCTATGACTTATACCATATAAGACTGAATTTTTCAGATTCAGGATTCTTGGACAAAGGGAAACTTCCCAATTCCCAAGTTCTCATCCATCATTCACCGACATAGTAATAACCAAACCCCAGAAGAACAAAACAAAAGTAGAAGAAAAAAAAAACCTAGAGAGTACATTACCCATGGATCACCTCCAGCCATATACTACTTGGGTGCAGGTGTCCTTGATCCACCTGAAACTCTTCCTCAAAGACCCTTTCATCTTGCCTTCAACTGCATAAACCTTGTAGCTAGCAACCCTTTTCTTCCTCTGCAGCTCAGGATCATTAAAGCTCCAGCCTTTTGAGGAAGACCCAAAGGAGCTTTTGCTTTTCTTGATCTTAATCTCTTTGCCAAGCTGATTTGGCTGCACAGAATTTGCATAACTGGCACTGTAACATCTCAGGTCTTGCATGTTGCTCGGCCCTCCTCGCCTAACTCCATAGTCACTCTCCATCTGCATCCCTCCATCCCTGTATGATTTGGATCTAAAATCCTCCATCAAAAAATGTGTGAAATCCTAGCCAAAGCTAGCAAGGTGTTCAAGGATGAAGATGAATATATGCGGTGGAGAGAAGGAGAAGATAAATATCGTTGGTTTGCTTTTATTTGTGGAGTTGTTGATGATGTTATTAGTAGCATTATTTATTGATGCAAAATTTGCTTTTTTTTCTTTTTTTTTTTTTTGGGGAAGAGGGGAAACAGCTAAAGTGGGCGCCTTTAGTCTTCCAAGTATTTCACATGTACTTTTCTTGGGTGGAGTTTGTGAAGGGATGTGACATTTTCTACCTTGGTTTCACACAAGACAGTTGCAAATTGAATGGGCAGCTAATTTTGAATGGTCATTGATTGGTATCTGCCACGTGTTCTGCTAATATTTTGACTAGGTAAATGAGCAGAAATCCAGGAAAGAATAAGCCAAGGAGCATCTAGGTAAGTAGATTGAGAGAAATCAGGTGTATTTGATGTTGAAAATTGATTGGGGTTGTCTAATTCGAAAGCATTTGATTTCGTGAACTTCATGGAACAGTTAATTATGTTCTCCATTGGTTTGATGGCTTTTGACTGCACAGCTGCTGTGTTTTCAATCTGCCCAAAAGCTATGAATTATTTGCAGGAATTACAGTACAGTTACAATATGAAACATCATGCTTTACTTTTCTAGAATAACCGTTTTGAAAAGTAAGTTGCGTGATAATGTTGCTGGAAGTGGGGCAACCCAATGCACTGAAACTAACTATGGCTAATCTTCTTGTAAAAAGGAAATGAAATATTTACAGTCTCTTTAAAAAGCAAAGAACTGAAGAGATGAAATAATTTGTTCAACACTAGAGTTTCACCTGCGCATACCTAACTTGACTCAATAGAAGCAGAAAGTGAAGAGGAGCGGTAAACTCTGCTGTCGAGGGGTTTATCCAGAGTGTGCAAACTGAAACAGACAGACAAGACAACCAGCTAAGATTGCAAGATTAGACAAGCAAGTGACCAAGATTAGGTGGGAATGTTGAGTGTGTTGACCATGTCTAACACTTTTCCCTTGTATCAGTACAAGGCTACAAGCTTTGGTACAACCCAGCCGACCCATACATAAATTTGTAAATCAGAAAATTCCGAACCCAATTTTTTCATAATTCAGTTTCCAAGATTGGATGATCTGAAGACAATGGGGGCTGTATCTGAACAGCTGTTCTCATGGCATGTTTCACATTGACCAATCTGGAAGATGAGCAGAATGTGGATTATGCAGGCACCGACCAACATAACATATGACTTCTGTGAAAGGAAAGCTGCCCAAGAAATTAATCCAGCATCATCGAAGAGGGAAGAAAGAGAACAATGATACGAATCTTCATGAAATAATAATAATAATAATATGCAGTTACACTTGCTAATATTTTATGTCAGGATTCAAGTAATGCAAGTGCTCCATTATTGCCGTTATTTAACCATCCGTGGTGCTGCCTTCAACGTCAAATACACTTTGGATTTTTTAAATCGTTGCTAAAGAGCACTACTCTAATCTCACGGACATAGGGCAAAGCGTTCGTAAACCATGAAAAAATACCGACTTGGTAGCCCTAAACTCCACCCCCACCATCGCAAGGGGACAAAAGAATTGAACAGGAAGAAAGAGGAGAAAGTGGCCCCCTAGGCCTGACTCACCAGCGCAATACTTGCCCTCCTGCATTAATAATTGTGCCCAACGTTCTCTGCCAATTGAATATGGTCGAGGATAGCAGACTCATCCGCTGATGAATGAACGGATCAATTAACCGAACCAATCCTACCTTTGCTTTCACAAGTGTCTGATAAGCCAATTTTAGACAACACTAGAAGGGTGTAAATGAATCGAATATCAATCAATATTATTATTATGTTCATGTTCGTTTATTTATTTTTTAAGTTTATTTGTGTTTATATTCGTTAAATTTGTTCACGAATATTAATGAACATATTCATGAACTTGTGTTCATGAATATTAAACAAATATGTTCACAAACACAAATTTGTGAATATTAAACGAATATATTTGTAAACACTAAATAAAAAAAATTTATACAACCGAGTTGTTTTACCATCATATATATGATGTAAAATTAAAAAATCCAACATAAATATATAATTTTAACAATTACATGTTAATATAACCTATAAATAATATACAATTTAAAATTTCATTATTATCAAGCCGTAAACGAACATTAGATGATTTATTAAATGAATAAATTTTAAAAAAACATTAAACAAATCTGTTGACCAACATAAACATATGAACGATACCTTTGCTCATGATTATTTGTTGAGAATAATAAACCAACATAGACGAATAAAAACTGAACATATTTACGAACACACGATTAAAAAAACATAAAAATGACATGAATATTTTTATATATAAAATTAACAAACTAAAAATATATTTTATACTTGACATGTTAGCACAAATTTTAACACTAATTTTCATATTTACGTTATAAAGACTAACACAACACAAACATGGAATTGGCTAGTTTCGAATGCCACTAGACACGTACCAGAGCGAGTTTGGAAGGGCTTTTGGACAAAAAGATTCGGAAACAAACAATGACCAGTAAAGGTAGTAGATGCGGGTATATTTTCTCAAGAACATGCCAGAATGGATACTTGTAATTGTTAAAAACTTCTATTAAGCAATGAAACATAAAAGCATTACTCATCAACTCAAAGGTATCGTAGAAACATCGATACAGAGAAGCTTTAGGGAGCTAACTGCTGAGAGAGTGAGAATCAGACATAAGTCAACAGAGATGTTAAATTCGGCTACCAATATACTATATAATATGGTGAGAACCAAAACCACCCAAAGTAACAGCCCTTATATATGAGGATGAAATACTAAAAGAAAATGACATACAATCGATCCCAAAAACCCTAGCTGCATCAAAACTTGAAATAACATAAACCCACCACAAAGGAGTGGGCAGAACTGGACAATCTTTATGTAGCAATTGTGCAGGACCCATATCATTAAATGTCAGATATGTTTAAGAACAACATTAACTTAAGACACTAGGTGGAAAAAGAAAAAGAAAAAAAAAAGAAAAGAGAACGTTAATAGGGACCTGCAAAGCAATAAAACCCCTTGCCTCAACAATCTTCAAAAAGGTGATCTCATCAAAGGAGATCAGCAACATTTGATGGCAGCTCCTCAATGACCACATTGTAGAACTTCTGGATATCAAACAGCATTCTCTCATCATCTTTGGTCACAAAGTTAATGGCAACACCTTTTCTTCCAAACCTTCCACTTCGTCCAATACGGTGTAGATAGTTTTCTGGTTGAGTCGGCAGATCATAGTTTATGACAAGAGAGACTTGCTGCACATCAATACCACGAGCCAGGAGATCAGTAGTGATAAGAACACGAGAAGAACCAGAGCGGAATTCACGCATGATGATGTCACGAGTATTCTGGTCCATGTCTCCATGGGTGGCAGAAACTGTGTGGTCACGACCTCGCATCTTGTCAGTTAGCCAGTCAACCTTGCGCCTTGTGTTCACAAAAATAACACTCTGGGTTATAGCCAAGGTCTCATAGAGATCGCAGAGAGTTTCAAGCTTCCACTCTTCCTTCTCAACATTCACATGAAACTGTTTGATACCCTCAAGGGTTAGCTCATCACGCTTAACCAAAATTCTCACAGGTTTGTTCATGAACTTCCTAGTGATCTCAAGGGCTTCAGGTGGCATTGTGGCAGAAAATACTCCAATCTGAATCTTGGCTGGCAGCAGCTGGAAGATATCATAGATCTGACAGACAACATTATTAGAACACAAAATATCAAAACCAAAGCTTTAATATTAATAACTCAAAATTATTACAAGTCACGATAAAAAGATGAAATAACAAACTTGATCCTTAAAACCACGGGAAAGCATTTCATCAGCCTCATCCAAGACAAACATCTTAATATAATCTGGGCGAAGTGACTGCCTTCTCAACATGTCAAAGACACGACCAGGAGTGCCAACTACAACATGAACACCACTTTGAAGAATGCGCTGATCCTCGCGAACGCTTGTCCCACCAACACAAGCATGGACCTTAACACCAAGATAATCACCAAGTGCCCGCATCACCTTCTCAATCTGTTGCGCCAACTCCCTAGTAGGCGCCAAAACCAGAGCCTGGCATTGGACTACACCATAGTCAAGTTGCTGTAGAATTCCAGAACAGAAAGTGGCTGTCTTCCCAGTTCCAGACTGTGCCTGCTGAATTACATCAAGACCCTTGCAGAATGGAACAATTCCTCTTTGCTGAATTGCAGAAGGCTTCTCAAAACCTGGGAAAATAATTTTGACAAAGGAATAGGGGTTCAGCATCAATTAACAAAACAAAACATAGAAAATATTATAGAAGTCCAAACAAATAGCAGACTGTGTAATTTTCTATTCAAAGGACTACATACCATACGCATAGATACCCCTCAGAAGGTTCTCTTGAAGTCCCATTGAATCGAAACTGTCATAAACTTCATCATAACTAGTGAAAAAATCATCTCCATCGGTTTGGAGCCTGAACCATTTGAAGTTTCACCACATATAAGCATCACCAAGTTGTAAAACAAATAGCATTTTTCCCTTTGCTTCAAAAGAGAAACATATGCAAGTGGAGGAAGTATGTGGTCTACAAACAAGAAACTTACAACTCAGTCATTTTCTGATCATATTGACGAGCATCAAATTGGGATCCTTCTGGTGCCAAACTTGCCATGACTGTGCAGAGGGAAGAAAGAATTAACTTATTAAGCAATGTCCAGCTCACCTCCAGATAGAAATTAAAGCTTTTAGATTAAAGATACAACAGGATACTGAAACAAATCATGATGTTGCATAATATACAATCTCACACACACAAAAAATAAATCTCTGTAATGTAGAAAGTTTTTAATTGTAGTAAAAAGCCAAAATCTTTCCATATGGAGAAGGATGTCATGTAACAGAAGAGCCAAACTTGCAAACCAAGATGAAGAGGAGCACAAGCATTAACTTCTGATTTAGTATATGGAGAAGATATACAGAGAGGCATATGGCTATCTGATATTTTGATATGAATCTTTTACCATCAGACACCGCGTTGCCTACCTCTCCAGATAGAAATTAAAGCTTTTAGATTAAAGATACAACAGGATACTGAAACAAATCATGATGTTGCATAATATACAATCACACACAAAAAATAAATCTCTGTAATGTAGAAAGTTTTTAATTGTAGTAAAAAGCCAAAATCTTTCCATATGGAGAAGGATGTCATGTAACAGAAGAGCCAAACTTGCACACCAAGATGAAGAGGAGCACAAGCATTAACTTCTGATTTAGTATCAAGAGAAGATATACAGAGAGGCATATGGCTATCTGATATTTTGATATGAATCTTTTACCATCAGACACCGCGTTGCCTACCTCTCCAAAACTCATCCAGGGCCGAGCAACTAGAAGAAACTTTTTAATAAATTGTTATCACCAAAGCTTTAAACATTGCTACGTAAGATCATACTGAATACACTGTCTAGGGAACCTCATCACAACTGAGTAGTTAACATAAGACTTCTACACATACTAGCCAAATAAACAAAACCTGCTTTGTTAAGTATACATTCATTCTGATGTATGCATGGGTCTATGAATGAGCAACGCAATATTATCAGGAAAGAAGCAACATAGCTCATATGAAGGTTTTTGTACAAAAGAGTGGCGTTAGCTAATCCTAATGCTATGTAACACGCTCTAATCCATTCAGACAGTGACAATAAATACAAATTTCAGCTCAGACCAAAAAATACCCTATTTGTTTTTCGCATAGTTAAGAGCATAAGCAACAAACATCTCACTCAACTAATTCTATGATTTTAACCCCAAAACTGGAAGTTACAACATTGACAATTAGGATCAGTACAATCAGAAAAGTAAAACTTTTCTAAAAACAGCAGCTCAGATACCATAACCTTCACAAATTCCTACTCTTTGGAATCTAAATTACAGACAGGAAGAACTTTTTTTCCTTCTTTTCCTCTTTAAGCTCCAATAATTTTTTTTTCTTTTGAGAAACAGTATAACAAGGCTAGTCTAGCAAAGCTTCAAACCTGTTAATTTCTCAAATCTCAAACTACGAAAAAAAAAACTTCACAAAAAAACAAAAAATCATCTACATGAACTAATCAATCTCAAAAACAAAAACCCAGAAACGTACAAAGAAAACAGATCAAACCCAGATCCCAAACAGTAAAACTAAATCCAATAAACATAAAACAAAATCCAACAAAAAAAAAAGAAAACAAACAACAGGAAACCAATCAAACACAAACACCCAAACAAAAAATAACCCAACAAAAAATAGAAATATATCGAGAGATAAAAAAAGAACAACCTTAAAGCAGATGAAGAGAGCAAGTGCAAGAGGAAAAGAGTGCTTGAGGGGTAGAGGGGATTTTGTTGGAGAGAGAGGTGAAAGCAAAGGTAGTGTTTTGGAGGCTTTTTCGGTTGAGATTTAGAGAGAGTTAGGGTTTTCCAAACTCCTCGGATCTGCGCCGTGGAGTTTCAAGGAATAACAAGGGGAAGAGAAACTGTTGATAGCAACGCAATAGCGATATAGCAACCTTAAGTTGTGTTTCGTTTCTTCTTTTTAGGTTTTATAAGGCCGTGGCCTACTGCTTCTTCCAATCAAAAACCTGTTCTTTTCTCTATTGATTTTCCCTCTTTGCCCTTCCTTTTCTTTTCTTTTGTTTTTTACAATATATTTTAGGAATGTTTCGTTCTATGAAAAAAGCGCTAGAGATATATATATAGATATACATCAAAATTTCTCTAAAGTATTTTCTTTTAAATTAATAATCTCTCTAAATTAATAAAAAATAATGATCTTCACTTGAAGCATTATAAAAAATTAATAAACTTTTTTATCATAATGATTAATAATTTTTAAAATTTAGTGTAAAATATCAATCTTGATTGTCGCATAAATTAATTATTTGATAAAAGATACTTAATGTATTGCCTAATATTCAAAAACTAGAAAATCACTTTAATATGCTTGTTTGTAGAAAACTATCATATTTAGGATTTTTTGTTCCAAAAACTAAAAAAAGTATAAAACATATTATATAAGATTTATTTACAATGACTATTTTAATGAACTTATCGATCAATATGAGATTATTAAAGAAATTAAATATCACATAATTATTGAAAGAATTTAAATAATGTAAAAAATAAATAAATACATTTTTTTAATAAAAATAACAATTTACAAGTAAAACTTTTTAAATTAATAATCCTTTAAAGTTAATACTCAATATTACGTCTTAAAAATATTAATTTAGAGAAATTATACTACCTTTATTTGCATGGCTTATGAGATGTTTCAGTATAAAGTTACTTTTTATGAATATGGACGTATATCTTACATTATTAATTCAAAATATTTTATATATTTAAAAATTAAATCCAGGATAAAATTATCTAAAAAAAATATTTAGATGACTGATGTAGCCCCCCAAAACAATGCCTGTACATATTCCTTCTTTCATGCTCACTTTTCATATTCAACAAAGAAAGCTAATCTGAGACTTCAAAAAGCAAAACTGCATATGATGACATTCAAAAGAGAGAAAAAAGAAAAGGCATATTGTCAGGATTAAAAAAATATAAAATGGCTAAAAAATGGTAAATTATGAGTGTTTGAAAATTTTCATTAATTTTTGGTTTTATAGCAAAATATAACTTCACCCTTTTACACAAAAAGAATTTAGGCTTTCAATATTTTATTCCATGTAAATCAATTCATAAATTTTTATTTTTTATTAACTTTCAATATTTCAAAATCATTCAATTAAATTTAAATTTATTAAATGAAACTAATTTCCATTTGTGTTGCACACGTGGTATGCCACGTGATAACCTACAAAACTATTTCTTAGTTATTCCGTAAAATATCCAAATAATAATTAGTGTCATTTAACAAATTTAAATTTAATTGTGTTATTTTGAAATAGTAGAGGGTTTGTTTACTTAAAATAAAAAATTATAAACTGATTTGCATGCAATAAAAATTAATAACTTATGTCTATTTTTGTAAAAGATTGATGATATATTTGGCGGAAATTCTACAATAAGGTCATATATTTTGACCTAATTGTAAGGTCAATATAAAAAGCATATGATTAAGTGTAAATTTAAAGTCATTAAATGTAAAATATGTTAGAAGCATTGTAAACTAATAATTAACTTAAGGTTAATATAAACAATACATGATTAAACATAAATCGAAAGTTATTAGGGGTAAAACATGTTAGAAGCATGTAAACACATGATAATTAATAAAAACATACATTATAGCAAAATTATTATGTGTTTAAATCTATTTACATTAATGTTTACATTGAAAATCATATTTTTACAATGCTTCTAACATATTTTGTGCTTAATGACTCTAAATTTATGCTTAATAATGTGTTTGTTTACATTAACTTTACAGTAAAGTCAAATTTTGTGACATTACTGTAGAAATTTTCTATATTTAAGTATTAATCCTTTTTTTTTACCTTTTTTGCCTATGATTAAATGTTGAATAACTTGTAATATCAATGTAGGAGAACAAGTTTTCACATTACTTGTACATGAATGAAATAATATATTTATAAAGAGAAACCAAATCTTAAGTGTAAGTTAAAGCCAAAGAGCTTACGGGTTTTGATCACAAAGCTTAGCTTGGGCCTTTAAAATAATTTTAAAGGGTCACTTGGCTCTTTGCTATTTGACTTAGTTTTGGTTTTTTTTTCCTTTTACAAAATGTTTAAATTTAATTTTTGAATTTAAAACATTTTATATTTAACTATTTCAATAGACATATTTTTAGTTATGTCTAGAAAAGTTATGTTTAAAAAAAGACTTAATAGCCAAATATATCCTTAATCTTTTACACAAAATTGATATAAACCATCAACGCTTTATTGCATAAAAATCAGTCCATAAACTTTTATTTTACTGTAAACAAATCCTCAAACTTTCAAAATCATGCAATTAAGTCCAAATCTGTTAAATAACACTAACTTCCATTTGTAATGCATACATAGCACGCCACGTGGCAACCATATAAGCAATCTACGTCAGCTTCCACGTAGGATGTCCAAACGGCAGTTAGTGTCATTTAACAGACCTGGACGTAATTGCATTATTTTGCAAGGTTGAGGGTTTTTTTAAAATAAAATAAAAGTTTATGAATTAATTTTCATGCAATAAAATATTGAGAGCTTAATTACATTTTCTATAAAATGTTGAGGTATATTTGGTTATTAAGTCTTAAAAAATGAATGGTTGTTAATTATCAGACAATTACAACCATTTATTTGTGACTATTTAGATTCTATATAATAAGATTTGATTTCCAAAATCACTCACTTTATTTTTCTCAATTTCCACGAAGTAATCTAAAAGCTTTATTATGGCAAAAAAAAGGCTTAATACCCAAATACATCCTCAACGTTTATCAAAATATGCAATTAAGCCCTCAACGTATAATTGCATGTAAATAAGGACATTAAGTTTCATTTTTAGCATATTAAATCTAAACGTTATAAAATAATAAAATTAAAAATATAACAGTTAAATAACTGTGATTTCCGTTTGTCTTGCCCACGTGGCATGCCACATGGACGTTGATGTGGATTAAAATGTCAAGTGGACCAGTGACGTGGCATATTATTGCCACGTGTCATGCTGGCGTGGATATAAGTTAAATTTTCTTTTTTTTTTCAAGGTTTAATACCCAAATACATCCCCAACGTTTATCAAAATATGCAATTAAGCCCTCAACGTATAATTGCATAGAAATAAGGACATTAAGTTTTATTTTCAGCATGTTAAACTTAAAAAGTTATAAAATAATAGAATTAAGGATATAGTCGTTAAATAGCTGTGATGTTCGTTTTTCTTGCCTAGGCGGCATGCCAAATGAACGTTGACGTGGATTATAATGCTAGGTGGACCAATGATGTGGCATAATATTGTCACGTGTCATGCTGACGTGGATATAAGTTAAATTTTCTTTTTTTTCAAAATTTCTTTTTTTTCAAAATAAACATTTTTTTAAAAGTTTATTTTTTTCAAATTTATATTTTTCATAATTTTTTTTAATTACATATTTTTAAAAAATTACTTTTTTTTTCATAACTTCATTTTTAAAATTACTTTTTTTTTTCATAATTTCATTTTTTTAAATTACATTTTTTTCATGATTTCATTTTTTTAGAATTACATTTTTTTCATCATTTCATTTCGTTTTTTTTAAATAAACATTTTTTTAAAAGTTCATTTTTTTCAAATTTATATTTTTCATAATTTCATTTTTTTCTAATTACATATTTTTAAAAAATTACATTTTTCTTCATAACTTCATTTTTTAAAATTACTTTTTTTTCATAATTTTATTTTTTTCATCATTTCAATTTTTAAGAATTACATTTTTTTCATCATTTCATTTTTTCTGTTGTACAATGCCCAAATTAGTACAAAAATGCATGTGGTATTCAACCAAAAATACTGAAATGATGACAAAGAAAGAATTAGTACAGTAGAAAAAAATAAAGAAAAGAACCATACCACATGCGTTTTGGTACTAATTTTGGTATTGTACAACAGAAAAAATGAAATGATGAAAACAATGTAATTCTTAAAAAATGAAATGATGAAAAAAATGTAATTTTAAAAAAATAAAATTATGAAAAAAATGTAATTTTAAAAAATGAAGTTATGAAAAAAATATAAATTTTAAAAAATATGTAATTTTAAAAAAATGAAATTATGAAAAATGTAAATTTGAAAAAAACGAAATTTTGAAAAAAAGAAGAATAAAATTTAACTTATATCCATGTCAGCATGACACGTGGCAATATTATGTCACGTCACTGGTCCACTTGGCATTATAATCCACGTCAACGTTCATTTGGCATGCCACCTGGGCAAGAAAAATGGACAACACAGCTATTTAACGGTTATATCCTTAATTCTATTACTTTATAATGTTTAAGTTTAATATGTTGAAAATGAAACTTAATGTCCTTATTTCCATGCAATTATATGTTGAGGGTTTAATTGCATATTTTGATAAACGTTAGGAATGTATTTTGGTATTAAACCTTGAAAAAAAAATTTAACTTATATCCACGTCAGCATGACATGTGGCATATTGGTCCACTTGGCATTTTAATCCACGTCAACGTCCAGGTGGCATGCCACGTGGGCAAGACAAATGGACATCATAGTTATTTAATGGCTATATCTTTAATTCTATTATTTTATAACGTTTAGGTTTAATATGTTGAAAATAAAATTTAATGTTCTTATTTCCATACAATTATACTTTGAGGGTTTAATTGCATATTTTGATAAACGTTGGGGATGTTTTTGGGTATTAAGCCCAAAAAAAAATTGAAAGCTTTATTGTATCCTCTATGTAAAACAATATTACATTCAGGGGGCGTTTGGTTCAAAGAATTTTCGATTTCGGCTAGTAATTGTTTTTTTGTAATACGATTTTCTTATTTAGTTACTATATTTTCCCTCACATCAGTAATCTAATATTCTCAATAGTACCAAAATGAGGGGGGGGGGGGGGGGGGGGGGGGGGGAATCACAATTACCTCCATCTCTTGAGGTTTGTTAGAATTCCTTGGGGAAAATATTTTTTTCTCAATTTTGTCCTCACTTAATTATGTTTTTGGACTAGATTATCCTTTTTAGTCACTTAAAATCACATAATAAAAGTGTTTTATTATTTCACAATCTTATATCGCTCTTACATTGTTGAATAATATTTCCAACCCAACCATTAAATATTATTTACGTGTTAAATAAATAAATAAATAATTTAAATGTTAAGTAAATTAATATATAATTTACATGTTAAATAAACAAAAGATATACATCTTAGATAAATATATAAATAATTTAAATGTTAAATAAATTAATATATAATTTACAGGTTAAATAAACAAACAATTTACATGTTAAATAAATAATGTTAAATACATAAACAATTAATACATGATTTTCTTCTATAGTGAAAAGTTCTAATAACAATTATATTTAAATTTGATTTGACTTAAATGATAAAAAAATTATTTAAGTATAAATTTTTAAATATTATTTACATGTTAAAATAAAAAAATTACATATTTAATACTAAATAATTTAATATGTTAATTAAATAAGTAAATAATTTAAATATAAATTTTTGTCAAGACTTATTCACTTGACACAACTACTAATATAGAAGGGCAATATAGTAAAATATATCATTAGGTAATATTACATTTTCCCAACCATACACTAAAATCTTATTTTCCTTCTAATCAAACCAAATACAAGAATTTAATATTCCAAAGATTTTCAAATGTACAATGTTTTAGCCATAATCAAATTCCCAAAGGTAATTTGATTTTCTGCAAGCCAAACGACCCTAAAAAAAGTGTAATCTTAAACGCCTTAGAGGGCATTTGGTTCACAAATTTTAGGATTACTCCCAGGAATTGATTTTTGGTAATTTTTAACCTCGTTTGATTAAATAATTTTTCCCCTCATTATGAATCTTAGATTCCTAACAGTATCAATAGAGGGAAAATAAGGGGAAAACAATACCCTCCTTCCCCTGAGGTAATTTTATTTTTCCTTGGGAATTCTTCTTTTGTTTCAAGTTTATCTTCGATATCTTTTCAATAAGGTCAACTTTACCCTTTACTAACAAAGATATTACATTTTAGATAATTATTTATATATTAAAATAAACAAATAAATAAATTAACACCTTAAATAATTAAATAAGTAATTTAAATATAATTATACCATTGAATTTGGCAAAAATTACAACCTAAATAAAACACTTATTAAAAAACCTTTGTTTTTTTAAACCATTAAAAACTCTTTCTTAATTACAACATAATCATTAATTTTATTACATCTAAATATTATTTACAGGTTTGCAAGTATCAAAGTAACATTTCTTAACTAAATTGATTATCAATAAATGTTGTGGTCACTTAAATTTAAAGTGTCATTGTTTTTATTTTATTTTATTTTATCTTTTTTGATGAATTGATACATAAGAGAAAAATGGATTTAAAATAAATGCACCGATAATAAGATGGACCTTATAATTTTTTATTAATCAAAATCAGTAATATTTTTTTAGCTTGAATAGTAATAGTTTGTTAAATCAAAATAATTTACATAATAAAAACCTTATAGACAAAGGGACCAAATAAATAAATAAATAAAAGAGTATCTTAAATAAATAAATAATTAATTTAAATATAATTTCTATCAAGTATTATTCATTTTACATCAACTAATAATACAGAGGATATCATAACAAAATAAGCAATTAAGTAATATCATAATAAAATAAGTAATTAAGTAATCTTACTTTCCTTCAACCAAGCACAGAAATCTTATATTCTCACAAATGCAACCAAACACAAGAATTTCATATTTCTAGGAATTCATCAGATAAAATATTTAAAGGTAAAATGATTCCAAAAAACAATCTTAAATTTCATGAATCAAACAATCACTTAAAGCTATTATTACCATATTCTTACTACAATTTTCCTAACATTAAACACTTAATTTGAGCTTTTGAGTATGCAACTAATTTTGGATGTTCTGTACCAAAAAAACTAATTTTGGATGTTGACCTTTTGTCTGCAAGCAATGGATCATATTTTGAAGTTTTCACATTTTATTGTCCTATAGTAGTAATGAATATAGTCTATAGAGTTTGTTTTCATACATTAAATAAAAATTTTAAATTTTATAAATAAGTTAAAAATCAGTCAAATGTCTCAATATCTTTATTATTATTTTTTAATTTTTAAATTTCTCTAACTGATATAAGTCATACTAAGTTACTAAATTTGTCGATGAAATTTTTCATGCGTAAGAAAAAATTTCCGATAAATATGTACTAGAATTTTGCTTTGCTTAATGGATTTTGATTAGACAGCATTTAGCAATGCTAAACGAAAAAAAAAATAAAAAAATTGAAAATCATTGGAGCATTTTATCACTTTCTTTTGGGTCATTTATTATTATTATTATTATTATTATTATTAAGCTTTAATCCAAATATAACTCGTGCAGTTATGCTTTCCACCGACACATTGCCCTATGCTTTTTCATCACTAGAGATTTTAGATTTTATTTTATTTTTGAGGGGAGATTTAATTTTATCTGGTGACTTAATATCGGAGCCTTTAAACTTTATTTGATCTTTCAAAGACCATTAAAAAGCTCAAGTGGGCTTTTTTGGGCCCAGTGTCATGAGACCAGACGTCCATGAATACAACGGGTTGGGCTTTTTGAGCACTTAAATCCACATGAAATAAAATTAAAAAAGAAACTTATTAATTATTATCTGGTTTCCTCAGGCCTCAAGTTTTAATGGGATATATAAATAAATAAATGATGAGAAAATGGCCGAAATATTTGCATTATGTACTAACTATTTTTTTTTTTGGGTTCATATATATATACTAACTATTTTTTTGGTCTTTGACTCTCCAGTATCCGCTTTATGCGACTACTCCGAAGTCGGAGAATTGTCAGGCCACATGGAAGTGGGGCGCCCCTCTTAGCACGGTTTGCTCTATACGCATGACTTGAACCCGAGTCATGCTTAAGGGGGAATGAGTTTCTTACCACTCAATCCCAACCAATGTTGGTTATCTATACTAACTATTTTACAACCTGTGAGATTTATTTTGTTTATTAAAATATGTGTGTGTATATATATAAATTCGAATTATCCTCATTATCTTTGAAGTATTGGGTTTAAGTTTTATAACGTGTGAATTTAATCTAATTTTAAGTTAGATTTGTTTAAGAGTTTATATATAATGAATCAACACATAGTTGAAAGAAGTGGAAGTAGTTTTTTTCCCAGATACTTGAACAGGGTTCAAGTCTTAGGTTTTGTTTGGTAGGATGGAAATAAATGGGTGAGGAAGGAAAATTAGTTAATCAAATGGTTATGTTTTACAATAACTTTCTTACTTTGTAGCTTAACCATTTGATTAACTAATTTTCTATCCTCACCCTTTTCTTTCCACCATACCAAGCAAAGCCTTAGAGTCCCCACTGTTAAGAGGATTTTACCGTTTATCACTTTTGGCCCGAATAGAATTAATTTCAGACCTGATGCACTGACATTGTATGTATTGTATACCCTATCAATGAACCATAAATGACACTTCATATGCAAATTCTTAAAAATAAATATTAATAAAGTTTTTAAATTTATTTTTAAGGACCTATTCACTGTTAATTTTTGCTCATTAAAGAGGTGTCATCCTATAGTTGACTGATAGTGTATAGAAGTTATATATTATCAGTGCATCATATATAAACTCTTTGTTTAATTATATATTGATACTTCTCAATTCCAATAGAAACAAAAAATTACCCATAATTAGTAAGCCGCCAAAACCAAAATGTAAACAATAAAATCTAAAGCATCTCACCCCATATTATACTTAAAGTGATTAGAGTTTAGATAAATTCTTAAAATTTATTGAAATTAGATAATGGATAATTATTATGTAATTATATTTTAGATAATTTATTAAAATTTTTAAAATCAAATAATGGATATAGTTTATTTTTTGCTTTAAAGAAGTTACTTGTAAATAATGTTTGAATTTTCTCTTTAATAATTTTTTGCTATTTTTTTGAATTTACTTAATTAACTCAACCTAGTCTCCATCTTTATTATAATACTTAAAAATAATAATAATAACAATAACACCAATGATTGAAGCGATTTACACTTCAGCATAACGAAGTTTATTTTCTTAGAACTCTATTGGTAAGAGGCTTCTTCCCAGTCCATTACATTTGGAGTTTTCTTCTTCTTTCCCTTCAACTACATGCACTACCTCTAGATTTAAAAATAACTAAACATTGTGTTGGTTTAGTAAGATTGATCTTTGTATCTGTATCCGACAATTGTTAATTTGTTGTCGAACATATCTAATTACTAATACCATTGAGCGGTTGAAAAACAAAAAAACCTCATTTCTAGAACTTCTTTTGTATGTTTGATGTGTTAATTTATTGATGTTTAGTTGATAAATTATCTTCTCAAATTACGAGTGCAGGAAATGATTTAACTCTTTTTTTATGTTAACTAGTATGAACTCGTTGCTAGGCAACCAAATTAATATTTCTACCATATATATATATATATATATATATATATATATATATATGAATAGATTTGACCTTTGTAATTTCTGTACTAAAATACAGTTGATGCCCATTCTTGAAGTGCTTCATGCTGCACTTCCTTCACTATGCCTTGCTATTCAAGCAGACTTGTATAGCTTATAGACATAGATGGAGGTGAAGAAAATATCGTAAGATTCAGTTATTTAGTGCTAAAAGTTAGTTAGGCTACTTATGGTAGCAAATTAACCATAACCGGTACCAAAAAAGATACTTGAATTGGGAAGAAAAATGAAAAGATACTGCCCAAGGCAAGAGTTCGGCGGCGACCTTATACTACACACTGACTCCAACCCCAGGAAACTACACATTCACATGGTTCAGATGATGCAAAATTCATGACAGTTTGCCAAATTCTTTTTACTGAAACGAATGGTTATATTCGTATATGGTGCTAATATGAAAGCAGAATGCAGAATTCACACGTCAGCAATATAAGCTAAACTCCTTGTGGCAGTGATGGAATGGGCGTCGGCTACCCTTGGAGTTCATCAGGAAAGGCACAAAAAGATAGCTGAACATCATTCTATCTTCCTCCTCTTGTTTGCGGTGCCAGTTCAACTATTTCGCCTCTTTCACCTGCAACAAACAGCATGATAATTATATTATAATTTGTTCCAGTTCCAGGATACAACAAAAACGAGGCTCAAGATCACATACACCGTTCGTAGATTTCTTCTTCTACTTTTAGCATAATCTTGTTCCGTTTGGCCATCTCCGAAATTCTTTCTGCCTTTCTTGCGGCCTCCTCAGTTGCAATTGATTTGTTCACTGCATCAGCAATCAAATGAGCAGCCTTAGCTGCTGCTTCTTCTACTGCTTGACAAGGTTCGACTGCATCCTCAGCTAAAGCGGATTTCTGCTCTGCCTCAGCAACCTTCTGAGCAGCTAAGGCTGCTGCTTCTGTTGGGTCTCAAACGACAAATACACGGAAGCAATGTCACAATAACAATACCCACAACAATCAACAACAATATCTCAAGTCAATAATAATAATAAATCAAGCTACCAAGCCACAAATAATACGCAGACAATAAAACGTAAATAAAACGACACCAAAGTTTAACGTAGAAAACTCTCCAGTGTAGAGAGAAAAACCACGGGGCAAACCGAATAAAAATCCACTATGAGAAATAAGCAAATTACAAAGTTTCAATACCCTAGGCTTTTTGCCTAAAGCTCAGGATTCCAACAATTGGCCTAAAAACAATAAAGTTTACCTCTTTGGATTCACCAAGATAATCTACCCAAAGAATACCCAATTGTTGTACAAGCTTATCTCTCCCCTTGCTCTCTCTATGTAATAAGAAAAATATCACAAAGCCTAAAGCTTACTTTTTCTCCTTTGTGTCGCCTCTCACCAAAATAGACTTCTCACTCTGTCTTAACAAATTGTTTATGCAACACTTTATATAAAGAAAAAACAAATCCCTAACTGACTCCAAGTAGGACTCTAATAATTAATGTGGGCTGGACCCCACACATCTAACAATCTCTCCCTCCAGCCCCATTAGGAGGAGATCCATCACCACGACCTGTCATTTAGAGTTCACCTTGGCCAAAGTGTTCATCTCGGCCAAGTCACTACACAACTCAAGTTTATCTCTGGGAAGTGTCTTCGTTAACATATCAGCTGTATTCTTATCTGTGTGAATCTTCTTCAACTGCATCTGTTGCTCGTCAATCACTGAGCGCAACCAATGATACCGAACATCAATGTGCTTTGTTTTGGCATGGTACATGGTGTTCTTACTCAAATCCAAAGCACTCTGGCTGTCACAAAATACCACATACTCTTTCTGACTTAACCCCAATTCAAGAAGAAATCTCTTCATCCAAAGCATTTCTTTGCCTGCTTCGGTTGCTGCAATATACTCAGCCTCTGTAGTAAACAAGGCAACACACTTTTGTAGTTTGGACTGCCAAGATACAACTCCCCCTGCAAAAGTAAATATGTACCCTGAAGTAGATTTCCTACCGTCAAGATCACCTGCCATGTCTGCATCAGTAAACCCTTCAAGAACTGGTTCTGTAGTCCCAAAACTCAAACACATCTTAGAAGTACCTCTCAAATATCTGAAGATCCACTTCACTGCTTTCCAATGAGCCTTTCCTGGATTGGAAAGAAATCTGCTCACTACACCAACTGCATGAGCAATATCAGGTCGTGTGCAAACCATAAGATACATCAAAGAACCAACTGCAGAGGAGTAAGGAACAGTAGACATAGCATCCTTTTCTTCCTTAGTAACTGGACAAGACTTCTTACTCAAGTAAAAATGATTAGCAAGAGGCATGCTAATTGACTTAGCATTCTGCATGTTGAATCTTGCTAGCACCTGTTCAACATACTTTTCCTGTGACAACCACAGTTTTCCAGCTTTCCTATCACGAATGATATCCATACCCAAAATCTGCTTTGCTGGACCTAAATCCTTCATGTCAAAGGACTTAGATAATGCCTCTTTCAACCTGCAAATCATACGAGCATCTTGCCCTATAATCAGCATATCATCAACATATAATAAGAGAATAATAAAGTCACCATCTGGGAATTTTCTCACATACACACAAGGGTCTGCTACCGTTCTTTTATAGTTTTGGCTTACCATAAAAGAATCAAACTTCTTGTACCATTGCCTAGGATCTTGCTTCAAGCCATACAAGCTCTTCTTCAATTTGCAAACCATGTGCTCCTTCCCTTTCACTTCAAAACCCTCGGGCTGATCCATATAAATCTCCTCTTGCAAATCACCATGCAAGAATGCAGTCTTCACATCAAGTTGCTCAAGCTCAAGATTCAAACTAGCTACTAATCCCAATACCACTCGAATGGAACTCATCTTCACAACAGGAGAAAAAATCTCATTAAAATCAATGCCTGGTTTTTGACCAAAGCCTTTTACCACCAATCGAGCTTTGTATCTCACTAGCTTGTCACCATCCTTTTTCAACTTGAACACCCATTTGTTCTTCAATGGTCTTCTTCCTTTCGGAAGCTCAACAAGGTCATAGGTGCTATTTTTCTGCAATGAATCCATTTCCTCTTTCATTGCCTTTAACCAATACTCCCTATCTGGAGTATCATGCACATCTTGGAAACTCTCTGGCTCCCCGTCACTTGTGACCAAAATATATTCTGAACTGGGATACCTGGTAGATGGTCGATGCTCCCTAGTAGATCTTCTGACTTGAGACTCCACACTCCTCTGTATTGGGGCTGGCTCCCCCTGCTCAACACTCCCTGGTTGAGAGGGTTGCGCCCCCTGCTCAAAACCCACTGCATCTGGTTGTGCAATGTCATTATCAGCATCTATCCCATCACCAACTATGGCTGGCTCATATGTATCCCCAAGTTCTACATCTTGTGCATTTCCATCATTTGTGGCACCTTTAGGTGGAATCCCTGCAGGTGTTGAGTCATCATACTCAACCGTAACCCGTGTAGTCTTTCCATTTTTCTCAAAGTCTGTGATGAACTCATTTTCATGAAAAACCACATCCCTGCTTCTAATTGTCTTTTTCTTCTCTGGGTCCCATAGCCTGTAACCATATTCTTCATCACCATACCCAACAAACACACATGGAGTAGCCTTGCTATCTAGCTTTGACCTCTGCTCCTTTGGCACATGCACGAATGCTGCACAGCCAAAGACCTTCAAATGTGAGTATGAAGCTTTCTTCCCTGTCCATACCCTTTCAGGAATGTCAAAGCCCAATGGCACTGATGGTGATCTATTAAGCAAATAGCAGGCTGTATTAACTGCTTCACCCCAGAATGCTTTAGGCAATTTTGCCATCCTCAGCATGCATCTGACTCTCTCTATAATGGTGCGATTCATCCTTTCAGCAACACCATTATGTTGTGGTGTCCCAGGTTCTATCCTTTCATGCCTGATCCCATGCTTTGAACAGTAGGCTTTAAAGTCTTTTGATGTGTATTTACCACCATTATCTGTACGAATACACTTTAAGGATAATCCTGTCATCCTTTCCACCATGGCATGAAATTTCTGAAAATACTGCAACACTTGGCTTTTGTTTCTCAACATATACACCCAAGTTTTTCGTGAAGCATCATCAATAAAAGTAATAAAATATCTATTACCGCCTGATGACTCTACTTCTATGAGACCACACACATCAGAATGAATTAATTCAATTTTATTTTTCTTTCTTTTAGAAATCTTCCTAAAAGAAACTTTACGATGCTTACCAAATAAACAATAATCACATGAGTTAAGAGAAATACCTTTGGCTGAGGGAATGAGGGACTGCCTCGCCAAAATCTTTAACCCTTTCTCAGTCATGTGTGCCAGCCTCCTGTGCCACAAATTTGCTAAAGCATCATCCTCAACTGTATTTACCTGACTGCCTGTCAACTTCATCCAAGTCTTGTACATAGTGCAACACAATTTTCCTCTTGCCACTATCAAAGACCCTTTGAGAAGCTTCCACCGCCCATTTTTCTGCTGACTCTCATATCTTTCCTTATCAAGGACATTCACTGCAAGCAAGTTCATCCTCAGATCTGGAATGTGTCTGACATCCCTCAAAGTCAATGTACAACCAGTGCTTGTTTGTACCACTATATCACCAATCCCAGCAATCCGCGACATACTCTTGTTTCCCATCTTGGTATAACCAAAATCACCTATTCTGTAGGTTGTAAACAATTCCTTATTGGGAACACAATGATATGACGCTCCGGCATCAACTATCCACTCTATGCCAGAATCCCCTACATGCTTACACTCACCATGTGTACAAACCAAAGAAACCATTTCACTATCAGAATTCACCGTTGTAACATTTTCATCATCTGAGTTATTCTTACTTTTCTCATCTTTCTGCTCTTGCTTCAATATCCTGCAGTTCCGCTTTATGTGACCAAGTTTGCCACAATGAAAGCACTTCACCCTATTTTTGGACTTATGTCTGTTCTTGGACTTACTGCGACCTCTAGAATCCTGACCTCTGTCTTTAGTTCTGCCCCTGTTCTCTGTGACAAGAGCTTCATTCCCAGAGTTTGTCTCCTTTCACCTTGCTTCTTCATTAAACATACTGTCTTTTACCATCTCCAAAGTCACCGTGCCGTTAGTAGCTGAATTAAGAACAGTCACAACTAGTGTCTCCCAGTTGTCTGGCAATGAGCCCAGAAGAAACAATGCTTTCATCTCATCATCCATTTGCAGTTTCATAGTGGTCATCCGATTAAACAAATCTTGAAAGTCACTCAAATGCTCAGAGATAGATCTTCCCTCCTTATACTGTAGAGTAGCAAGCTTCTTAACAAGCATAACTTTATTTAAGGCAGTCTTTCTCTCATACAGTGATGCTAATTTTTCCCAAACACGAGAAGCACTTGTCTCCTGCGCAACATGATGAAAAACACTAATGTCTACCCATCTTCTAATGGTTCCCAAAGTTTTCCTATCTAACTTTTTCCATTCCTCATCTTTCATATCTGTTGGCTTACCAGAATCACCTAATACTGGCTCATACAAATCTTTGCAGTATAGATGATCTTCCATCATTGGCTTCCAAATTGAATAATTTGAAGCTGTCAATTTTATCATGGATCCTGTATCTCTTTCCATGATCCCGAAGCTCTAACCTGAGCTCTGATACCAGTTGTTGGGCCTCAAATGACAAATACACGGAAGCAATGTCACAATAACAATACCCACAACAATCAACAGCAATATCCCAAGCCAATAATAATAATAAATCAAGTTACCAAGCCACAAATAATACGCAGACAATAAAACGTAAATAAAACGACACCAAAGTTTAACGTGAAAAACTCTCCAGTGTAGAGAGAAAAACCATGGGGCAAACCAAATAAAAATCCACTATGAGAAATAAGCAAATTACAAAGTTTCAATACCCTAGGCTTTTTGCCCAAAGTTCAGGATTCCAACAATTGGCCTAAAAACAATAAAGTTTACCTCTTTGGATTCACCAAGATAATCTACCCAAAGAATACCCAATTGTTGTACAAGCTTATCTCTCCCCTTGCTTTCTCTATGGAACAAGAAAAATATCACAAAGCCTAAAGCTTACTTTTTCTCCTTTGTGTCGCCTCTCACCAAAATAGACTTCTCACTCTGTCTTAACAAATTGTTTATGCAACACTTTATATAGAGAAAAAACAAATCCCTAACTGACTTCAAGTAGGACTCTAATAATTAATGTGGGCTGGACCCCACACATCTAACAGCTTCCTCCTCTGTTTGACCAGGTTCAATTGCATCCTCAGCTAAAGCAAATTTATGCTCTGCCTTAGCAACCTTCTGAGCAGCTAACGCTGCTGCTTCCTCCTCCGTTTGACCAGGTTCCATAGCAACTGCATTGGATGGTTGATTAGAGACCAATTAGTTTCTGGCTTTATAGGTAGCCATACACACACACACACATACCAGATTGCTTGGATGTCTGAGGATCTAAAATTACTAGTATATCTTTTATGACTTCGATTTATAATCAGTACTAGCGGTTGTGCTCTGTTTTATTAATATTTCCGCCTACGGGTTAAAACACCTGCTAACCTGCTTGTTTGCTATATCTCAAATGACGTTGCTAGTGCCTAGGGAAGTAGAAAATTTAATGCATGCATCTAATTCAAGAGCAGGGGATGAACAAGTCAGCATTTCTTGATCAAGCAAGAACAAGAAGAAGAATTTGTTGATCAAACAAATCAAGCAAAACTTCTGAAAGAAACCAAACTAAAATCACAAGAATCATTTCACAAAGACGATATTGATCGAACAACATAATAAGAAATTGCAAAGGAGGACAATGAAAGGGAAAACCTATGCAGAGCACGCAAGAGGGCTGAGGCGTCGCCCCGTGATGCAAGCCAACTGTGATTGTCCAGAAAATAAGAAGAGAAGAGAAAGAATAGAGGAGAAAGATACAGTTATAGAAACAAGAGAAAGAGTGAGGTTGTTGAATTTTGTTATGAATATTCTTCTTCTTTGTTCTATTACATTCTTGGCTATATATATATATATATATATATATATATATATATATATAGCCCTCAATACACGATTTTATCCCCTATTAACAACTAGCTAATTTGCTAATTAAACGACTGCGTTCTAACTTCATTACTTTTGACCTGTAACAATACCCCTCCCTTCAAAACATCCTTGTCCTCTAGGATGAAGAGGAAATCTTGCTGTGTACAGTGTAGTGAACCAAGCTATTATGCATTCTTCCACATTAGCTATCACTTGCGCAAACTCAAAAGTGAGTTGTTTTGACAGAAACACATCCATAGCAATATCCGCAAAGAACTCCTTGGCTGAGACATTTATTAAACCATACATATAGCGCCACCCAATAACTATTTTAGCTAAGTTGTTAATTCCATAGCCAACAAACATTTCCAGAAAAGCCTTCATTAAGAGTTCATTTTCTTGCATCTTACCAGTTGTATCAACCAGAGCAACATTTGAAGCATTACAAGTGGTCTCATGAATTGCTTCCTTTGCTAACATTGCAAGAGCGCAGCAAGTCGTGTGAGAGAGTCTCCAAGAGCTTGACTTTGATGAGTAAGTCTCAAAATAGGCAATCAAGTGATCAAGAAGAGTGACAACACAAACAAGCTCATAAGATTCATTAAAATTGAGAGGAGGCAGTTCAAAAACAGTTACGATTGCTGTCTCGGTGCCACGATACAAATCTAGCTTAGGAAGCATTTTCCAATTTTTGATCACAGGTTTGCAGATGTAGTAGACATTGTTCCCAACAATTTGACAAGAAGGCAGACGATTGCAACAGTGTATAGGTTCAAGTAAGAACTTTGGAGTGGGGTCAAGCATGCCATAGGCAATATGAGTATTCCAAAATCTAATGCACCAATCACACCCACCAGCTCCTGAAGCTAACAAATTTCTTGAGAATGACCACCAATTAAGGGTTGTTGCTGTAGCTATGTGGTCCTCATGCCTGTGTATCCACTGTGATCTAGAATTAGAAAAGGACATGGATCTGTTCCATATAAAAAGTAGGTTGTCATTGCCTCCACTAACCAATTGTTGACCTAAGGGAAACCATTTCAAGCCAATTGTAATGTACCATCCATCAAGACCCCAGGTGACACTTGTAATAGAACCATCTTCATAGTTAACAGTGACGAGTTCTGAGGCAAGGCCGTTTGAAGCATCCCACAAATATACTAGGTCATTTAAAGCCATTGCAAGCACATTGTTACTTCCCCAATCAAACAATTCAAGTAAAAATCATCCAAAATTTCAAGACCATGAAGTTTCCAGTCAGCAATCAACTGGGTATTACTAATCAAGATAATAGGATCTTTAATTGATTCAACAGCTTGCAAGGATTGATGTTCTTACAAAAGCTTTAGTGCCACTTCCAACCCTTTTCTATTGAAAAAATCTTTCACTATTGATTGATCTTCATCACCAGTTAGCATGAAACCATTGAACTCTGTTTTCCTATGCTTGTCCAAAAAGAGAGGAAATCCCCAACATCCTGCTGAGCACTGATAAACACTAAGAAACCACCATGACTATGAACACATGGATCGCCGGGTCCATGATAAGGTAGATGGCCCATCAGTGCCCAATCAAGGCCTTTCTTGCGCTCATAGAATGGCATCTCATGCTCATCTTCAAAGCAACGTGGCTTGATGAGTCGGTTTACATCAAAAGTGTCCAAAAATTTCCTATCTACATAACCCCATTCGAAAATTTCAATGCGATAATTACTGCTCCATATTCACAAACAACCTTGGTTTCTAACTTTTCTTCTTCACTTTCTTTATCTTTCTTGAATTTAGTAACTACATCCTTTTCACTAATTACTTCATCAATCTTAGATTCATTACACACCTCCGACATTTTACCAATCATACTAATTGATTCATTGTCAACTATTGCCATACCTACATCTTCTTGTCCAAGATGATCATGCACATGAGAGGTCAATTGACATAAATCTACAGTTTCAGAGTCACTCACAACATGACTCTCTTTTTTAGGCTTGACATCATTAGACTTCTCCAAATTCATGTCTATCTCCTTTGAAGAAGACAAGGGAAACAAATTGGTGTTTACTGTCATGGATGGGTTCACAACATTAGGTAAATGTAATGGTGATAATGATTGCCTTGGTGGAAGTTCGATAATGATTTCAGAGTTAGAGGTAGTGTTCGGATTTTTAAGTGGTGTAGAAGGATCTCTAGGCAGGTCATAAAACAAATATTCTAATTGCTTAGCTAGTTTCAAAGCATGCGTCAATAAATTTGGGCAAAAGAATCTTACTAACCTAGAGATGTCTTGCTTCAAATTGTTGACGAAAATGTTGATTGCTTCTTCCTCCGTTAGTTTCAAAAGATCCAAAAGATTTTTGAACTCTTCGTAATATTTTCCCACCATTTCGATCTGCTTCAAATTCTTCAACTCAAACATAAGATCTGTTTGTTTCGGATTCACTCATGTACCTTTGATTATATTATCAATTTTTGCGACCAATTGATCAAACATGTGGATGAGTTCAGAACGCCATTTCTCGTCTATGCCTTGAGACGACATCCTCACACTGTCTGCATGGGCTAGAATCGTCAGCTCTGATACCAATGATGCAAGCCAACTGTGATTGTCCAGAAAATAAGAAGAGAAGAAAAATAATAGAAGAGAAAGATACAGTTATAGAAACGAGAGAAATAGAGAGTTTGTTGAATTTTGTTATGAATATTCTTCTTCTTTGTTCTATTACATTCCTGGCTATATATAGCCCTCAATACACGATTTTATCCCCTATTAACAATTAGCTAATTTGCTAATTAAACGATTGCATTTCTAACTTCATTACTTTTGACTTGTAACAAGTTGTTGGCGGCCGGCTTGGACGATGGACGAGTGGGAGCCGCTGGCTCTGGTGCTGGTATGAGCTGCGGGTAAAGATGTGGTACGATCGGCTGCACTGGTAATGATCAAGAACAGGGGTCGAACAAGTCAGCATTTGTTGATCAAGCAAGAACTAGAAGAAGAATTTGTTGATCAAGCAAATCACGCAAACATTTTCAAAGAAATTCCAAACTAAAATCACAAGAATCATTTCACAGAGACAAGAATGATGGAATAAGAAATTGCAAAGGAGAGATATGAGAAAAGAAAGAGAATGAAAGAGAAAACCTGTGCAGAGCAACCGCGAGAGCGTTGAGGTGTCGCCGTGTCGCCATCGGCTGGCTTGGACGACGGACGAGTGAGAGCCACTGGCTCTGGTCTAGGAGGCTGGTATTAGCGGCGGTACCAGGGGACAAACAAGTCTGCATTTAGATTTGTTGATGAGGCAAGAACAAGAAGAAGCGTCTAAAGGAAAGACGAGAGAGAGGCTAAAATTGCATTCAGTTGTAACTGCTTTTCCCGCTTTCAGATTAAAATAATAGTAAAATATCTTGCATTTCCCGCGCACTCCCCTCCATTTTGGGAACTGAGGGACTGCATATTGTTTTAGGTTTCCAAACTCTAGTAATTAGAAATGCACAAGCTTAATTTGCTTTAGGTTTTGAATTGTAGTTATGAGAAAAGCTGTTTAGGAATAAATCTCTCAAGTAAATTTAATAGTTGTATTGTCTATGCATTGGTAATACATTTTCCGAAACTGATTAATTGCAGCAAATACTTGATAGTTATACTTGTATTGTATATGCATTGGTAATACATTTTACGAGACTGATTAATTGCAGCAAATGCAAGCAAACAATTTGTGAGCCCAAAGCAGTGGTGCATTTCTAGCTCTCCGAGCTAGAAGTTGAATTAGCAAAGATTCAAAACCTATTGTACGCAAATTAAAATAGTAACAATACATTTTGTAATATATTTTAATGTGAACTTTCAATCCCATTTTTTTTCTGAAAAAAAAAATTGCAAAACCTTTGAATATGTTTAATAAAAAGCAACTGGACTAGGAAAGTTTATTCACTGTATGTACATAAAGGCATTTGTTTCTAAAAGTCGGCTACTTGTATAATTGATCCCTGAACTTGGATGCCAATAAAAAATAAAGAACATGAATGATTTATACAGATTACCAAAAATTATAAACCAAAACTCACGGAGCCAAATAAACTATTTCACCTCGTGAACCTGCAACATAAAATATGAACATAATTAGGTTCCTGCAGGATACAACAAAAACATCTATATGCTACTGAAGAGTAGGAATGTGTTATTTCGCTTACATCTTTCGTAGATTTCTTCCACTATCCGAAGCATGACTTTGGTCTTTTCGGCCAATTGTGAGACTCTTTCTGCCTCCTTAACTGCTTCTTCAGCTAAAAGTGATTTATTGTGTGCATCAGCAATTAAAGCAGCAGCTTTAGCTGTTGCTGCTTCCACTTCATCATAATTCTGCCCTAACCTGATATCTTCTTGTTTAGGAGTAGGTGTACTTGTTTCCATCAGGGTATCTTTTTTGATCTTATAGCAATTTTGAATCTGTATTTGATGGTTTTTACACATGTTAGAAGATGCCATCCAGATTTGTAAGCTTCAAAAACATCCATCAAAATATCAGTGTTTCCATCAAAACATTCTACAATGTAATACAACATTCTTTCATTTATTCTCCAAAATCGGATTTTTTATTTTTCCTTTTCTACTTTTGCCTGAATCCCAACTTCTAACATTCACAAAGAGATTCACCATCTTTTTTATTTTCTGTTTCTTTTTATTCTTTTTATTGCATTTTGAACATTTCAGAAATTTAAAATGAAGGAATAAAACTACATAAATAAAAACATAAAATAAAAGGAATAAGAACAAAATTCATTTCAAGCAAAATAACTTCTTGTGCTTAAAGCCCAAAATACAGGTGTGATTATGCCACAGTTTATAAACCCAATAAATATTTTAAGCCCCAAAGACAAATAATATCTTATTTCGAGCTTAAAGCCTGATAGAATATTCACATTAAAATCAATCAAGCAAATCCAAAATTATAAGTGTTTTACGCCCAAAACAGCTTTATTTGGAAACACAATTAGCATTGTTAAGCGCAAAATCTATAATTTAATCTGAAATCCAGTTAATAACTTAAAAGCTCAAAGTAATTCTCGACATTCAAAATATAAAGACCTAAGATGCAATGATAGGTGAATCAACATTAAATTCAGATCCGAATTTACATTAAACCAAATAGGCTAAAAAACACTAAAAATGGTCCAGACAAAATAGAGTATCTACAAATACGAATGTGAATGTATGAAAAAAATTAATAAAAACTTGAATAATTTAATCATGTTCTCTGCCCTTTCCAGCAATTAAAAAGTTTTAGATTACCATGAGAAAATGCCAGCGTGAATGCATTCAGTGTACAAACTCAAACAACAAATCATTCACCGGTCACATTTACAATACTCCAGATAATTATGGAAATAAAAGTGAAACCATCAATCATGAAATAAGGTAAGTTACACAGTTGTAGCATCATAATTACCTTTTCCAGTTTGCCTTGAGAAACAAGTCTTCTCAGCCTTGAACTTAATAACCTTCTAAAATTTGGTGGAACCTCATGCCTTTGCTGCAGCATATGAATCAAGACAGTTAACATCCATATTTCCAAACATGGATAATGATGACTGATTCTAGCACACAAAGGAGACAAATGGCACCCAAGATAAAATGCTTATGCATTTCCACAATTTTAAGGAAAGAAGAATGTGAGGTGCCTGTGAAAGTGAATTACTGCACTGTAATCTACAGTCGAAGATATAATTCATCTTTAAGATGAAGCTATGATATAAGACTAAGAGGGAGAAATACCTGAAGAGTTAAGAAGAAATCAATTAAAAGTCTTGATTAAATGGCACTTGACAAATTTTCTATTGTCAGACCATTTCGTTCAGAGATCCCCATCCAAATGATATGTTTCAAAACTAGAGTATTGAGAAAAGTGATTCTAACATTTCTAAATACAAACTGATATTGGCTGCAAGCTATATAATACTCAAGAAAAACACCTAAAATTGTTGAATCTTACCTTTCTATTCTAAAATAATAGGACATGCATACTTGTTGACATTCAGTATGTTAGGATTAAAGTAATGCAGTGAAATCATCCACTGAATTTGGATACTTGTGGATGTGAAATTCAACGACCAAATTTAGCAGTGGTCTAAACTTTGACACACAATAATGACTCCTTGCTACTTGATAGGACCTAGGTTAAGCTAAATTTGGCTTTCTCATCAATAAACCCTAAAGAGGTCTTCAACAAAGATAAAAACGTTCTATTCCAAGCAGCACTTTCATGCCTAATACATAAGAAATACACAAGAATGTGAACTTAAAGGAGGGTGAAAGAAAAAAAAGAAACAAAATCTCACCTCAATATAGCTTATAATTGCACTAATATCACATCCATTTGTATCTTTAATAGTTGAAAGGGCTTCAAAAATCATAGCATTATACCTGGTAAAATGAAAATAAAAACAAAAGAAATAAAGGATCCAATGACGAAAGGGAACATAGTGAACAACATATATCAAAGCTACAACACCACAAGAAAACAAAGCTCTATGCATCTTGAGAAATATATGAAAGAGTATACTAATCATATAAATGGCAAGCCAGTCAAAGGCAATGCAGCATACATTTTGGAAAACACAAATTTATTTAAAATAAAAAAAGAAGCTTCTAATTCGTAGCATGAGATGTTTAAAATTTCTAAATGACTATATAAAACCAAATTAATACAAAAATTTTTTGGCTTTCAAACAGCTTTTAGGATTTGGGATGTCCTCTGCTTTGTTCCATGTCTAACATCATATGTATAAGAAAATTCAACACATAGATCTTTTGAATACAGAATAGATATACAAACCTAGGAGCATTCTTTCCATCTAAGACACTGTTTGAAGGATCACCCACAACAGTATCAGTAGTTACAGCACGGGAAGCAGCTGCAGCAGAATCGGGAGTGTTGGGAAGCGAAGCAATGATGGCTTTTACTTTGGGTGCTCTTGATTTGTCTCTGGAGCTTCCAGCAGAAGTACTAACACTCAAATTCCGCCATTTATCCTGCAAATGACAGCAAAACTGAGAAAACCATATAGGTTGACCACAAAAGAGCAGGCTTTGAGTAAAATTAAGTCAACTGAAACCAATTCTTAAATTCTTCCAAAACACTAAAAGATTAACTACTTATGATATCACCCTCAACATTAAGCAAAAAGGTTTAATTCCCATTTAGGCATTTAAATTTCTATAAATTATTATATATAGAAAGCTTTCTTGTAGTTCCGCTTCTTGCTCTAAAAATGAAGAAAGACATCTAACATGTCCGCACCCTCCCCGGCATGAAGTAAAGTGTCAATTCCTTTAAGCCCTTATTGAAGGGCCAGTCTAGGCATCTTCCTAAGACTAGTGTCCTTACTTCGGGTCTTCCTCCAGCAGCGGCTACTCTCACTGCAGTTATGAAATCTCCCACACACTACCACCGGTTTATTGAACACCCACCTAAACTATAGCAGGAAAAGAGGGAACTGAGACTGCACCAGTGAAGTTATTGGAAGAAGGCATACCGCAATAATAATAGCCAGGAAAGTCAGAGGGGAAGGTAATAGATTTCCGAAAGGCACTAATGACTTACTGGTTGAGACGATTACTCTACTCCAAGGAATGGGTAGCTAATTAAAGCAGACATCTGCCCAGAAAAAAGAAAATGGAGAGAGGAATACAGCTTCCTTATTATTATATGATGTCAATCGCTTTCCTTGGGGCTAGGCTAATCCTTTAACCACGCTCACAGGAGTACCGGAGTCAGAGGATTCTGCCTCAATTCCAACAAACAAGACCGGTTATTTTCCAGAAAGAGGAAAGATTGGCTTCATTCTATGAGACACCCAAGAGCACTTATTCCCCAAAAGCAAGAGCTGTAGTTTACTTTTTAGTAGTTTAAACATGTGCATTCTAAAAAAATTCCAGAATTTCTTTCAATCTTAGTATTATAGTTAAACTAGGGTTTCTTACTGTAAATAGGATCTTCATTAAAACAATGTCAATAAGAAAAATTCGTATTAATCACAAAATAATTCTTATAACCAAACAAGAAACCACAGCAAATAACACCGGAGAAAAAAAATTAAAATTACATTGAAATCCAAAAATGAACTGAAGACGAACTGAAGACAAAAAGAAACAGAAAAACCTTGAGGTCAATGTTGGAACGGTGAGTAAGGAAAGGGGCGAAGTCAGGATCCTTAAGGATGTTCTTCCACTTGCCAGGTCCGTGTTTGGCAACTCCGGCAAGAAGTGTCTCTTCTTCCTCCCTCGTCCACTTTTGTTTCTGATTTCCCATTCGACCCCCTCTTGCACAGCGTGTATCTCCCTCGCTAGAACCCTAAAACGCCAAGGGTAGCTGCTGAAAATGAAAAAGGAATTTGTTTTGTTAGCAATTTTCTCAGGTTTTTTTCTTTATATAATGACAAAAGAAAAACAAACCCCCATTTTTTCTCCCGCCCTTCCCCCAAAAGTCGAACAACTCTTGATTTTTTGACTTGGGGAGCTTGGAAACTTTAATTTTTCAATTTTTTTCTTAATTATTCATAGGTTGTGGCTTAGTTGGCAACGAATGTTTGAGTTTGCGGAAAATGCTTTCGGGTTCGACTCTTACTAAAAACACTTTTAGAGAGGAGTGAAGAGCCTTAACTATAATAAAGCTTCAAGCAAATTAGTTTTAGACCATTAAAACTAAAAAAAAAAAAATTCTCAATTATCTTTTGATGTTTTTTAATTGTGTGTCAATTTAAAAAAAAATTATTTATAGTATCAGGTAATTCTTAATCAATTTAATTTTATCTGTAAGTTATTTTTTTGGTACAGTATCTGTAAGTTATTTTAATCTAATTCAAAATAAAAAAGTACTCCTAAAAAATCTAAATTTATTTGATTAGAATTTGATATTATCTTTAATTTATTTAAAGCTTTAAATATTGCTACGTAAGATCATACTGAATACACTGTCTAGGGAACCTCATCACCACTGAGTAGTTAACATAAGACCTCTACACATGCTAGCCAAATAAACAAAAACCTGCTTTGTTAAGTATACATTCATTCTGATGTATGCATGGGTCTATGAATGAGCAACGCAATATTATCATGAAAGAAGCAACATAGCTCATATGAAGGTTTTTGTACAAAAGAGTGGCGTTAGCTAATCCTAATGCTAGGTAACACGCTCTGATACATTCAGACAGTGACAATAAATACACATTTCAGCTCAGACCAAAAAATACCCTATTTGTTTTTCGCACAGTTAAGAGCATAAGCAACAAACATCTCACTCAACTAATTCTATGATTTTAACCCCAAATCTGGAAGTTACAACATTGACAATTAGGATCAGTACAATCCGAAAAATAAAACTTTTCTAAAAACAGCAGCTCAGATACCATAACCTTCACAAATTCCTACTCTTTGGGACAGACAGGAAGAACTTTTTTTCCTTCTTTTCCTCTTTAAGCGCCAATAATTATTTTCTTTTGAGAAACAATATAACAAGGCTAGTCTAGCAAAGCTTCAAACTTGTTAATTTCTCAAATCTCAAACTACGAAAAAAAGAAAAACTTTACAAAAAAACAAAAAATTCATCTACATGAACTAATCAATCTGAGAAACAAAAACCCAGAAACGTACAAAGAAAACAGATCAAACCCAGATCCCAAACAGTAAAACTAAATCCAACAAACATAAAATAAAATCCAAAAAAAAAAGAAAACAAACAACAGGAAACCAATCAAACACAAACACCCAAACAAAAAAATAACCCAACAAGAAATAGAAATAAATCGAGAGATAAAAAAAGAACAACCTTAAAGCAGCTGAAGAGAGCAAGTGCAAGAGGAAAAGAGTGTTTGAGGGGTAGAGTGGATTTTGTTGGAGAGAGAGGTGACAGCAAAGGTCGTGTTTTGGAGGCTTTGTCCGTTGAGATTTAGAGAGAGTTAGGGTTTCCCAAACTCCTCGGATCTGCGCGGGAGTTTCAAGGAATAACAAAGGAAGAGAAAGAGTTTTTTTACCAAATTAATATTTTTTTTAAATTTTATTTCCCAAAATGTAGTGCTGAAAACTTATTTTTCCATATATAATACTTTTTGACCTATCATGTCATATTTTTTTAATATTTAAAAATAATAAACATATTTATCTATCTATACATATATATATATATATATATATATTTGTCTCTTTTTCAACAATTTTTTTTTTTACTTTGGCTTTTTTTTTCTCAACAATTTTTTTAGTTAAATCCTTAACATTATTGTGTGTTCTAGATTTGTTATATTCTATTCAATTGCTGCAATACTTTTTCTAAAGGTAACATTAATCTATATGTAACAATAATGATATTATTTCTATTATTTCTTCTTTTTTTATTCCATATTTGTATTGAACCGAAATTTCAATCAGGTTTTGTAATAAATTAACGAGCATGATTGTTCAAATTTTGAGTATTTTAATTTTTAACTCTTCATTTGCATGCACTAAGTTTGAACAAAAATTGTAAATAATTTTCTAGTATTAATTAAAGCTGAATCAAAATATACTAAAAGAAAATAAATTTCACCGTTGAGTTCTTTTTACTCTTTTTCCACCTCTTTACTTTTTATTCTTTCTCCACCTTGTTAGTTTCTCACCTTGCATAATGGAGGTACTTTGATTCTGTTTCTTATCTTTCACTTTTTTTTGGGCCAAATTTACTGAATTCAATTTTTAGTTTAAATTAAAATTTATTTGATTGTTTTTTGGATGTTTGTATCTAATATAGAGTTTTATTAAATCCTTTTATTGTTACCGTAAAAATGAAAATAAAACTCTGTTTTATCATTATCATTGCCTGGTGTAATCAATCCTTTCATCTTCTTCTGCTTCTTCTTTCCTTCAACGCTCAATGATATGAAAAGAAAAAGTAAACTTGTTTTTACTTTCCAGGAAGATGATGTTGTTTAACGTATTTTTTTACAAGTGGCTTAGCATTTTTTATTTTACTATTTATTTTAAAAATTAAAAAATAGGGCATCTTGATGACATTGCAAAATCTATTATATATATATATATATATATATATATATATATATATATAACTTAATCAGAGGTCTCGAGTTTGAGTCCTTGGGTATGCAGCTGTGTTAAAACTCTTGAGGGAGAGCTTTGCCGCCCTTTGGGTCCTGCCCGACTCAAATCCGAATTAGTGCTATACCAAAAGTATGGAAATACCGGATGATCTAGATCAAAAAAAAAATCTATTATATATTGGTAAATAAGTTTACAAATATGATACTTTGGAAATTAAGATTTTAAATGACAATATTCAGATAAAAAAACTCGGAAGAGAAACTGTTGATAGCAACGCAATAGCGACATAGCAACCTTAAGTTGTGTTTCGTTTCTCCTTTTAAGGTTTTATAAGGTCATTGCCTACTGCTTCTTCCAAAAAAAAATTCTAAATATACTCATTTTTCACTCTGAAACCCATTTCTTCTGTAATAAGCAGTAATTTATTGAAATAACTCGTGTGTTAAGAGTAAAAAAAAAAATAGATTTAGAATTTTCCCTTCTTCCACTCAAAACCCTTTTCTTTTCTCCCTTGATTTTCCCTCTTTGCCCTTCCATTTTTTTTATAATATATTTTAGGAATATTTTTGGTTTATGAAAAAAGGAATTAGAGATACATAGAATTAAAGATATACATTAGAATTTCTCTAAAATATTTGCTTTTAAATTAATAATCTCTCTTAATTAATAAAAATAATGGTCTCAAATTGGATCACTATAAAAAAATTAATGAGTCTTTCTATTATAATAATTAATAATTTTTTAAAGCTTAGTATAAAATTTCGATCTCGATTGTCGCATAAATTAATTGTTTGATAAAAGATACTAAATATATTGCATAGTATTCAAACACTAGAAAATTAATTTAGGATGCTAGTTTATAGAAAGCTATCATATTTAAGATTTTTTGTTTCAAAAACTAAAAAAAGTATAAAATATATTACATAAGATATATTTGCAAGGACAGTTTTTAAGAACTTATCAATCAAAATGAGATTATTAAAGAAATTAAATACCATAGTGTCGATCAAATGGTATTGCTTCTGTGTTGAACCTCCTTGGTGGATATGAAGATGACCTTGAGTGTTCTTGAGTGCCTTGAATCACCTTGAATTTTGATCTCCTTGGTAATCACGAACAAATGTAGAAATGACTTCTAGGCGTGCTGCTATAATGCCACTTTCCTTAGGATTATTTCGCCCCCACCAATTACGGCATGTAACAGGGGTTTATCGAATATCCCTAGGATACAAAGAAGCTCTTGTTTAAAATCACTTTGCACTAGTGAAATTAAACCACTAAATACCCTTGACAAGTACAAAAGTATCTTGTCTTAGTCACTATCTTCTACAGCAAATAATGCCTAAGAAACTTATCTTTAGTTTGAGAGTGAGAGGGAAGAAAGAATATCAGAATTATTCTGGTATATTTTGATATATCTCAAGTATGAACTTGACATCTCTATTTATAGAGATTAATTCCAAGTGATGCAACCTTTAATCAAGTGATATGATTTTTCAATTGTGTTGTTTGATTCATCAAACACAATTGTTCAACAAGGTCCCAACATTTGGAGACAAATGGTAATATTGCTTAATCATTCAGAAGTTAAATAACATCTTTTGGATGAGCTTGTAACTCTTTAATCAAGAAACTAGCCGTCGTATACACTTTTTATACTGGGCAGTCAGATGCCTGAAAATGGCAATCGAATGCCCTAGTGTATTTTTAAAATAGTAAGCAAGTCTAGGTATGGCAGTCGACTGCTCTCTCATGGCAGTCGACTGCTCTAACATAAATTTTATACAGAAGCTTAATCGTATTATGGGCAGTTGACTGCCTTATATGGGCAGTTGACTGCCCTATAAAGGAAGTTGACTGCCCCCCCAAGGAAGTCGACTTCCTTCCCAAGGCATCCGACTTCCTTAGTGTAAATTTTTTACAGAATGTTTTCTGCACATAGGCAATTGACTGCCCTATATAGGCAGTTGACTACCCTTCCAAGCTTCAATTTATCGATTTTACTTCGATTTTCTTAACCCGGAACCTTACCAAGGTATTAGTTTCTTAATTCCATTGATTAAACTTTATATTTAATCAATAATTTCATCCACTTTTTTGAAAATATTCTAGCACATAGAACTATTGGAAGAGTTTAAAGAAGGTAAAAATTAAATAGACACGTTTTTAATAAAGGCTTAATACCCAAATATATCATCCACGTTTGCCACAAAATGAAATTAAGTCCTCAACGTTCAATTGCATGAAAATTAGTCATAAACGTTCAACTGCATGAAAATTAGTCCTAAACGTTTCAAAATAATAGAATTAAAGACATTTCCGTTAACTCCCTCTAACGCCGTTAAGTTTTATTAGTGTGCAATAGTAACGGAAATAAAAAAATTTAACGGAAATATCCTTAATTCTATTATTTTGAAACGTTTAGAACTAATTTTCATGCATTTAAAAGTTGATGACTTAATTTCATTTTGTGGCAAACGTAGAGGACATATTTGGGTATTAAACCTTTAATAAAAATAACAATTTACAAGTAAAACTCTTTAAATAAATAACCCTCTGTTAATACTCAATAATTGGTCCTAGAAATATTAATTTTAAAAAAATTGTATTGTATTTTAACTGCATGGCTTGGCTTATGAGATGTTTCAAAATAAAGCTATTTTTTATGAATACGGACATATATCTTACACTAATAAATTCAAACTGAAGCCTCAAGTAGAATTAGTCTTAAACTGTTAAAACGGATGAAGATACATGTAGTTTACATAAAAAAATATTCAGATTCTTCAGATTCTATTATTAGACAATTACAACCATTCACTTGTGATTATTCAGATTCTATATAATAAGATATGATTTTTAGAATTACTCACTCTACTTTTCTCAGTTTCCACAAAGTAATCTTAAAGCTTTCTTGTATTCTTTGTGTAAAACAATATTACATTCAAGAAAATGTAATTTAAAGTCAAAGTGTTAATGGGCTTTGATCACAAAGCTTTGCTTGGGCCTTTAAAATAATTTTAACGGGGTCAAAAATGAGCATTTGGGTTCTTGGCTCTTTGACTTAGTTTTATTTTTTCTTTTTACTAAATGTTTAAATTTAATTTTTGAATTTAAATCCTTTTATTTTTAACTATTTCAATAGACATGTTTTCAATTATGTCTAAAAAGTTGTGTTTAAAAAAATGAATGATTGTTAATTATCAAACAATTACAATAATTCATTTGTGACTATTTAGATTCTATATAATAATACTTGATTTCTAGTATCACTCACTCTACTTTTCTCAATTTCCACAAAATAATCTGAAAGCTTTATTGTGTCATTTGTGTAAAATAATATTACATTCAAAATAGTATAACCCTAAACACCTCCAAGCTATTACAACCATATTCTTATTACAGTTTTCCTAATATTAAACACTTAAGTTGGGCTTTTGAGTATCCAACTAATTTTGGATGTTCACCTTTTGTGTACAAGCAATGGATAATTTTTTGAAGTTTTCACCTTTTATTGTCCCATAGTAGTAATGATTATTGAGTTTGTTTTTATTCATGAAATAAAATTTTTAGATTTTATAAATGAGTTAAAAATTAGTCAAATGACTCAATATTTTTATTACTATTTTTTAATTTTTAAATTACTCTAAGTGATATAAGTCATATTAAGTTTCTAATTTTGTCGATGAAAATTTTCATGTGTAAGTAAAAATATTCGATAAATATGTACTAGATTTTTGTGTTGGTTAATGTAATTTGATTAGACAGCATTTGGCAATGGACAATTCTGCTGGACGAAAACAGAAAAAAATTGAAAATCATTGGAGCATTTTATCACTTTCTTTTGGGCCATTCATTATTTTATTTTATGTATTTTTTATTAAACGTTAATCCAAATGTGACTTGTGCACTCATGCTCTCCACCAACACATTGCTCTATGCTTTTTCATCACTAGAGATATTAGATTTTATTTTTTTAATAGGGAGATTTAATTTTATCTAGAGACTTAATATTGGGGGAGCCATTAAACTTTCTTTGGGCTTTCAAAGCCATTAAACAGCTCATGTGGGCTTATTTGGGCCCAAAGTCATGAGACGAAAAATCCATGAGTTCAACTGGTTGGGCTTTTTGGGCACTTAGATCCACATAAAATAAAAAAGAAGCTTATTAATTATGAGTTTGTATATGATGCACTGACAGTATATAATTTTTATACATTATCAATGCATCAGAGGTTGAAACCTCATCAATATTGCCTTATGGGCAAATTAAAAAAATTTATTTATATTTGCATATAAGGGCTTATTGATGATGTGTTAATCTCTAGTGCATTGACAGTGTATAGAAACTATACACTGTCAGTGCATCATATATAAATCCATTAATTATTATCTTAATAGGATATATAAATAAGGATTATTATCCTATCCACTGTCAGTGGAGTTTTTTAACTCAACAAGCGGGATTAGGATGATGACATGTGTTTTTTAAAATTATTAAGAAAATAAAAAATAAATAAAATGGGACACATGTCATCATCCTAACCCCGCTTGTGGAGTTAAAAAACTCCACTGACAGTGTATAGGATAATTTTTCAATAAATAAACAAAGGATGAGAAAATGACCAAAATATTTGCATTATATACTAACTATTTACAACCCGTGCGATATATTGATTAATTTTGTTTATTTAAATATGTATATATAAATTCAAATTATTCACAATATCTTTGAAGTATTAGGTTTAAGTTTTATTATGTGTGAATTTAATCTAATTTTATGTTAAATTTGTTTAATTATATATTATTTTTTTTATAATTCTGATTCAGATTTGTTTATTTGGAAGCATGATTCTTTTAAAATCTTGATCTAGATTCCAACCTAGTTAGCAAATTATTGATTTGGGCTAATAGAAGTGAGACATGCTTCTTCTCAATTCCAATAAAAACAAAAAATTACCCATAATTAATCTGCTGCCAAAACCAAAATGTAAACAATCAAATCTAAGTACCTCACCCCATATTATATTTAAAGTGATTAGAGTTTATTTTCTTGGACCTCTATTGGTAAGAGGCTTCCTCCCAGTCGCATTACATTTGGAGTTTTCTTCTTCTTTTCCTTCAACTGCATGTACTACTTCTAGATCTAAAAATAACTAAACATTGTGTGGGTTTAGTAAGATTGATCTTTGTATCTGTGTCTGACAATTGTTGTCAAACATATCTAATAACTATTACTATTGAGCAGTTGAAAAACAAAAAAACCTCATTTCTGGAACTTCTTTTGTATGTTTGATATGTTAATTCGTTGACGTTTAGTTGAGAAATTATCCTCTAAAATTATGAGTGCAGGAAATAATTACTCTTTTTTTTTTATTGTTAACTAGTATGAACTCGTTGCTAGTCAACAGAATTAATTTTTCTACCATCTTTACCATCTATATTTATATATATATATATATATATGAATAGATTTGACCATTGTAATTTCTGTACTAAAATATACAGTTGATACCCATTCTTGAAGTGCTTCATGCTGCACTTCTTTCACTATGCCTTGCTATTCAAGCAGACTTGTATAGCTTATTGATATGGATGGAGGTCAAGAAAATATGATAAGATCAGTTATTTAGTGCTAAAAGGTAGATTACTTATGGTAGCAAATTAATCTTAACAGGTCAAAACCCAGCTACCAAAAAAGTTACTTGAATTGGGAAGAAAAATGAAAAGATATTGCCCAAGGCAAGAGTTCAGCAGGTGACCTTATACATTGATATATCCCTCGTCCACACTGACTCCAACCCCAAGAAACTACACATTCACATGATTCAGATGATGCAAAATTCAAGACAGTTTGCCAAATTCTTTTTACTGAAACGAATGGTTGTATGGTATATAGTGCTAATATGAATGCAGAACGCAGAAATCACACCTCAGCAGTATAAGCTAAACTCCTTGTGGCAGTGATGAAAGGGGCGTCGGCTACCCTTGGAGTTCAACAGGAAAGGCACAAAAAGATAGCTGAACATCATCCTAGCTTCCTCCTCTTGTTTGGGGAGGCAGGTGGTGTTGCCAGTTTAATTGTTTCGCCTTTTGCACCTGCAACAAACAGCGTGACAAATATAATATAATTAGTTCCGGTTTCAGGATACAACAAAAACGAGACTCAAGATCACATACACCGTTCGTAGATTTCTTGTGCTATTTCTACCATAGCATTGCTCTGTTCTGCTAACTCCGAAACTCTTTCTGCAACTTTTACGGCATCCTCAGCAACCTTTGATTTGTTCTCTGCCTCGGCAATCATTTGAGCAGCTAAGGCTGCTGCTTCTTCTACTGTTTGACCAGGTTCAGTTGCATCCTCGGCTAAAGCAGATTTGTGCTCTGCCTCAGCAACCTTTTGATCAGCTAAGGTTGTTGCTTCTTCTACTGTTTGACCAGGTTCAATTGCATCCTCAGCTAAAGCAGATTTGTCCTCTGCCTCAGCAACCTTTTGAGCAGCTAAGGCTGCTGCTTCCTCCTCTGTTTGACCAGGTTCAATTGTATCCTCAGCTAAAGCAGATTTGCGCTCTGCCTCATCAACCTTTTGAGCAGCTGACGTTGCTGCTTCTTCAAGTGTTTGATCAGGTTCCATAGCAACTGCATTGGATGGTTGATTAGAGACCAATTTTTTTTTTCTGGGTTTACAGGTAGCCATATATATATATATATATATAGACACACACACACACATCAAATTGCTTTGAGGTCTGAGGATCTAAAATCCAAAAGGCATAGATGCGAAACCACTGGTAATGATGTGGTACGATCGGCTGCACTGGTAATGATCAAGAACAGGGGTCGAACAAATCAGCATTTGTTGATCAAGCAAGAACTAGAAGAAGAATTTGTTGATCAAGCAAATCACGCAAACCTTTTCAAAGAAATTCCAAACTAAAATCACAAGAATCATTTCACAGAGACAAGAATGATGGAATAATGGAATAAGAAATTGCAACGGAGAGATAGGAGAAAAGAAAGAGAAAACCTCTGCAGAGCAACCGCGAGAGGGCTGAGGCGTCGTCGCGTCGGAAGAGTGAGAGCCGCTGGCTTTGGTCTGGGAGGCTGGTATGAGCCGCGGTACGATCGGCTGCACTGGTAATGATCAAGAGCAGAGGACGAACAAGTCTGGATTTGGATTTGTTGATCAAGCAAGAACAAGAAGAAGCGAGAGAGACTAAAAGTGTATTCGATCTTGTTGAAATGAGAAAACTGAGTAACTAACTAACGATTGTAACTGCTTTTCCCGCTTTCATGACAAAATAATAGTAAAATATATGTATCCTACTTTTCCCGCGTATTCCCCTCCATTTTCAGGTTAGTGCGTAGCAAAGTTTACGGAACTGAGATAACAAAGGGATTGCACAAGCTTAGCTTGTTTTGGGTTTCCAACTCTAGTAATTAGAAAAGCACAAGCTTTGTTTTCGGTTTTGGAATCTCGTAATGAGAAAAGCTGTTTAGGAATAAATCTCTCTTAAGTAAATTTAAGTTTTGAATTTTAAGTTTTTGTTTTTTGACTTTAATTTTTTTTTTTTGCTTCCACAAAACTTTATTCATTTATTCTTTTTTTTTCTTTAAAGTAAACTCCAATCTAGCAAAGATAGTAAATTTTGGATTGAGCTAGAATGTTTATATATTTCTTGACTGAATTTGGTAAGATAGTAAATAGTTTAATGCATTTCTCACATTTATGCAAGCATATGGTTTTTTAAATGATTATGATAGGCCATGAGAGTAATTAATGATAAACGGCAAAAGATATGTTGCTTTGAAAACAGTTGAAGAGCTTAAACAAGCTTTTAATGAGGTAAATCCTTGCATTATTTTCTCTTTTATTTGAACCCTTATTCAGTGTACATGTAGCTTGGCTTGTTTCAAATTGTGTGACAATTCTATGCTGTTAATTATCACTAAAGGGAGACCTTATCCTGTCTATCCTTCAACAAATGACTTAAATTAAATCCTAATTCTCTTAGAGACATCTTTGTTTTGAATTATTACATTGGTGGCTTTCAAGAAAGATTTAATAGTTTTCTGCTTGTATTGCATGATTTTATTTTCTAATACTAATTCTCTTATACTTTATATGTTTGAATGTGATATATATTTATATATGTATCTATAATTAATTAACAAACTTGAATACTTGTATTATTGGAGAGTTTACTGTTGGGTTGCTGATAGGTACACGTGTGTTTCAGCATAGGTGGATATTTGGATTACTTCCTGTTGTGATAGCATTCACTACCTAATATCATTTGCATATGATTTTATCATTTTTGAACTATATATTTTATCCTTAATTTTTCTCTTACTACTTAAGATATGATTCAGAGCTTCTTTTTAAACTTTTCGAGCATGCAATTGTCTACAAAGTGTGCTTAAGTTGAAACTAAAGTCTAAATGCAAATAGATCACTATAGATTTTAAGGATTTGGAGAATTATAGCTAAAGATAGAAAATTCTATTGCATTCATGGCATACAAAAAAATGCTCTTTCATACAGTGCATACTGGCTAGATGATTTTACTATTGGTTTCTTCCTTGCAAATACTTATTTTCATTGCTTCTTTACGAGTAGATTTCTTTGGTTTTAGTGTTCTTGCAGACTGTAAAGCTCAGATGATTTAACAATAGCTAGCATTTATGGGAAGCTTAGAATGTTTCAGAATGTATGTTTTCTTGATACAAATATCAATACTTTTTATCTTCGTATCTTCATATCAGTTATTGCTTATTCTTAGAAATTGAATTTGCAATTTGGTTGAAAGTATATTATTTTGCTTTCTTATATCATATTTATGTGTCTTGCATTTGAAAACTACTTATTATTAAAAAAAAAAGAAAACATTATATTTCAACTATTTCAAGAATTTCAAGATTGTTTGCTTCTCTTTGTATAGTATTAATGTGATATGCTTTGCATTCTTCAGTTACAATTTTATTTGTTTGACAGTTTATGCACTTGCTTTTTTTTCCTTTGTCTTAAGAATACTAATTTAAGTTTAGATTTACTGATTTAAAAGAATTAATATTAAAATCTCATAATGCTTATCTTGGACATGTTACTATCCTCTTCTTGAATATGTCACTTTTTTGCAGGTTAGAGACCTTAAATGACTCTTTGGATTGGTCATGGTCAATATGCACAAGTTGATAGGAAGGGTTGATGTGTTAGATCTATCATATGAAAATGAAACAAGTAAATTTATTGACTCTGCTTTTGCTGGATGCAAGATAATGCATTGAGTTGGATTTAAAATTGTGTCTCTTTGACGAGATATAATTATTTTGATTTTCATAGTTGAACTTAGGATTGTATTGTACCTATAAATATTTATAGGACTGGATGCAACATGTCTGCAATGTCTTTTGATTCTTGAAAGCGCTATGGTGTATGTTAATGAATCGTCCTTTGTTAGTTGAATGTATTTTGGAGATTATGTTTTTTTAATAATTGAATTTAAGTCATTTGCATGTTTATTAAGTAATACAATCATAATCATTTTTTTATATGTTTATGCATTTAAACACATAAAATGATAACAAAAAAATATGTCATCCCGTGACATTCTAGTTTATAATAATAAAGATAAGAAAATATAAAAAAATGATTTTTTAATCAATCCAATCAAATGAAACTAACCTTATTTTACTTCAAAAATTTTATTAATAAAATTAAATAAGTTCGTTTTAAATTTTTTAAAAATAAATCTATTAAAGATGATTATCTAATACACTCTTAGTAGAGTTTTTAAGAGTGTATTAGATTCGACAAATGGAGTTAAAATAATAACACATACTCAATGACAGTGCCTAAGCCACTATACATACTAATCTTTATATAAATATATAATATATATATATATATATATATATATATATATATTGCTTAAATTTAAATTGGCCCCCTCAAATTAAAAAATAAAAATAAAATTACATTAATATTATTTAAATTACTCATCCATCACTATTCACAAATACGTAAAATCAATTTGATTGTCACAAATATTAAGTTACAATCATATATATTTAAAAAATGCAATTTAACTGTTTTTTTATCTCAACTCTTAATCAACTAAATAGAAAACAAATCTATAATATTTTTCTAACCTAATTGCCATCCAATATATTTCTATTTTACATTTTTTAAATATACTTCACACTTTTATTTGCTATTTGGATTACCTTGAGACTTGTCAAGTGTCCCTTAAAAACATGAATAGCAAAATTATTAATGTTTCTGCGTTACCCTATTTTTAAAATATATGTTTACATATCTTGTTATCATATACATGAGTAATGTTAAAAATTTTATATTTGGTCAGAATTTTGGGATAATTCTTTTTTAATTTCTATTACATAATTTTGAGATAACTTGATTTTCTTGTCAATACTGAACAAAAGATTGTTGAGACATTTAATTTAAATTTAATTCTTGAAGATATTGTTTTTTAAAAAGAATACCACTCACAATTTTAGATAAGATTATACATTTGATATACTTTATCTCTTTATACTTTTTTTATGAATTATTAAAATTTATAATTTTATAAGTTTTTTATTTTTTATTAATATATTACTTGAATATATGTCTTATGTTATTAAAACATAATGACCAAACTCAAATGAAAAAGAAATATAGTTTTAAAATTTTAATTGGCCCCAATAACAAAAAATTGGCTTAACGGTTGTTATCTCTTCTCAAAAGGATAGATTCAAAGGTTGATTTCCCATTCCTCTCATACCTTTTATGAAGTATGAACCAGCTCATACCTCATATGAGCCAAAAAAAATGAACCAGCTCATACCTCATATGAGCCAAAAAAAAAAATTAATTGAGTCTCTCAAAATCAAATGTCAAGATTCGCCACTGCATATACTCTACATATAATATTTAAAAAATAAAAATAAATAAAATGAGAGTTAAGATGGTATAGCAAGATTGAGTTCCACTTACATTCAAGTCAGTTTTACTTCATTTCAGTTTAGTGTTGCTAATTTTGTGAGCTTTTAGTCAATAACAACATAAAAAACTTCCATACAAAAAATGTAAGGAGATTGCAAAGAATCTAAGTGTGTGTTTGGTTAATGAAAACAAAATTGTTTTCCATTTTCATTTGGTAGAAAATAGAAAACATAAGAGAAAACATGTTTGGTTAAAAAAATGGAAAACAAATTTTTAGAAAATGAAAATGAAAATAGGCTAAATTTAAAAAACAAAAAAAATGTTGTTTTCATCATTTTTAATGAAAATGATATGAGAGAAATGGAAAATGGGAAAACACGGATACTTTTAAACACTTTTAACTTTCACTTAAAGTCTTGGGTTCGAAATGCTATTGATGCAAAATTATCCCTTTTATTAGGTTGATATATAAAAGTTTTCTCTTTACTTTTGTTTTGCCGTTCCCTGCTCATTCCTCCTCTCTTGCTCACTCTGTCTAATTTCTTTTGCTGTTCATTGCTCATTCCTTCCATCTTGCTCACTTTGTTTGATTTTCTGGAACTAATAAGTCAGCCACCATCATCCATCAAACAGGTTCTTTTCTGCTAACTCTCATTCATTTTTTGTCTGCTTTATATAAAATTGAAGATTTTATTTATGTTGTTTGTTTATATGTTGACTACTTTTCCCTTTAAACTCATCTATTCTGGCTTCATCTTCTTAACCTTCTCCTTGTTCTATTATAAATGATAGTGATGTGGACTAGATCAATTATTACTGGGCTTTTCTATAAATCAAGTTGAAGACCATTGAGCCAAATGATAATCTAAGCCCAAGAGAAAAAAGGACTCAAAAGGCCCAAAAATGATCCACTGAGTTATTATTTAAGCTGTGGGGTTTAAAGGTAATTACGCGCAAAATAACTCCCATAAATAGGTCACAGGTATCATTCTTAAACCCTAAGCTCTATTTGCCTACTGAAACCCTGCCAAAACCCTGTCTGACTTAAGCATCGGAGTGCGCGCGCAGGGGAAAACTCCTGCGCCCCCTGATGGTCTTTTCTCTTGCAGAATTCTTGAAGACAAACTAACGTGAAGATCGAGGATCCGACATCAGCAAATATTTATTGTTGTTTTTGGCAACAACAAATAGAAAAGGACAACAAGAGATATAAATCTCCAAATGGAGAATATAGGACAAAGAACCTAGTAGCAAAAAGTAATCTCCAAACTGAAAACATGGAAACAGAGCAAAATATCAACAAAGCTTTTCTAACCATTAACACTTTTCATTTACTGGCCTCTTGCCATTGCTTTTCTTTCCCATTGTAGTTATTGTTTTATTCCAAGTCTGTTGGAGGGCACATACTTTTATCAAGTAAAGGCTACATAAATTTTCCTTTATTTTATTCCAAGTCTCTTACAAGAAACCTTATTAAAATTTATTCTAGGAAAATCAGAAGCTACACAAAAGGATCTGTAGCTTTCTAGTTCTAGTTGTATTGCTACAAGAATAGCTTAAAAGAACTCAAGCTATAGTGAACTCTAACAAGAGAGATTGGCTCAAGATCAACGCCAAATTGCTTACAATAATCTGTGTAAAATATTTTCTATTTTCTAGACATTATGGTATGCTTACATTATTCTTTTACCTGTCAATAGTTATCTGTTGGAAGGCTTCCTTGTGTATTTTAGAAGTGCTTTCCTTTAAATTAGTAAATACTACTGTTAGTAAAAGTTATGAATTAACTTAGTAATAATATAATATTATACGCTTTAGCTTTGTAATTAGTAATAATCTAATATTATAATTAGTAAATAAGAGTTAGTAAAAGTTACTTACTAATTAACTTAGTAATAATGTAATATTATATGCTTATCCCCTATGGCACCTGTCTTATCCCCTCTGGCACAAACTCTAACTCGACCTCCTCTTTGCAAATCGGCATGGCCACGTAGGAGGGCTCCCCTCTTTTTACTCCTTTCTTAAACTGCAAAGCTGAAATTATCTTCTCACTCCTAGGGAGGATTGTGGCCGACACTACACATGGGCGTTCCCCCAAGAACAATAGGCAACTGGCAGCTGGAATCGGGATCGCCTGAGCCAGCATCATGAATCTAATCCCAAGACAACATCAAAATCATCCATGGGGGAAACGGTGAAGTTGATGTCTCTTTCCCATGGTCCAAGTTTGGTTATCACGTTCTTAGAACTTCCACAAATGGCAAAGGCTGGTGAATTGACCGCTTTCATCTGCCCACAATCCTTACTAACCTTTAGACTACACCTCTTGGCCTCTTCGGGTGTGATAAAGGTATCGGTTGCCCCCGTGTCGACCATTGCCCTTGTAGGTTTCCCATTAAGCATTACCTCCATGTACATCAAGCCCCTCTCAAGCTCTTTCTTCATTTGACTTAGCTGCGAATGAAGGGCGTTCAAGAATCGGATGGAACCCACTCTCGCAGGTTCTTCCACAGTCTCTTCGGCCACCAGCGGCAATTAGGGAGCTTCTTGGGTGCAAGTCCTTAGTGCATTGAGGGCACCTCTATGGGGACACTCAGCCACTTAATGCGGTCCTTGGCATAGGAAGCAAACTAATGGTTGTCTGGGCTTGAACGTCAAAGCGTTGTTTGTCTTAGATGGAGGGGCGTCTCTACCCGGTGGTCTCCAGTCCACTCCCCCACTTGAGGGTCTATCCACCTTGCTCGCCTTTCCTCCGTTTTCATAGTTGGAGTTACTGCCTACTGATGGAGGGTTCTTGCGCTTGCTTGAGCTGTCATTGTAATCGTTGAGGCATTCAATGGTAGCCATTGCTGTGGCTACGTCCTGTACCTTTTGCCTTTGGAGTTCTGTTCTAGCCCAAGGCTTAAGTCCCTCAAAGAAATAGAACATCTTGTCCTTTTCGGACATGTCCCTAATATTCAACATCAGGGTAGAAAAGCTCTTAACAAACTTTCGCACCGTTCTTGTTTGCACCAATTCTTGTAACTTTCTCCGAGCCAAGTATTCAACATTTTCAAGGAAGAATTGGTTCTTCAGTTCTTGTTTTAGATCGCTCCATGTTTTGATGGGGCACTTCTTACCTGCAAATTTTGAACGCCACCATAACTTGGCATCTCTAGCAAGATACATCGAGGCCATTGGACCTTTGCTTCCTCCGACTCTATGCGCACCACTCGAAAGAATTGCTTGATGTTAAACAAGAAATTCTCAAGTTCTTTTGCGTCCATTCCTCCCTTATAACGGTGTGGTTCCGACACCTTAGCTCTTTTCCCCCTATCTACCGTGCTAGCACCAGCCCTGCCCACAACTAGTTGAAGCACACTAATTTGAGCCTTGAGGTCCTCAAACTCTTTCTGAATAATTCTCAATGCATCTCTAGTCTCTTCACCCAAGTTAGCTAACGACTTGGACAGCTCCCGTTAGGCTACTTCAATTTCACCCAATCGTACGTTAGTGACCATGTGAGCTTTCAAGGCGGCTATTGTAGCCTCGAGCTCCTCAATTCTCATTCTATCGTTTGACCCTCCTCGAGTCGTCACCATTTTTCTTTCATTTGCTAGTGCAATTAACCAAGCTCGGATACCATGTGTCACGTACAAAGGCTTTTTCTCACTAAAGCGATTGGCCACGCGACACTTGAATGGTCTCGTCCATACAAGTCAACCAAGATATCACAACTCTCTGAACAATCAACAATCAAACAACAAGTTACTATGGAGCACGCCACGATATAGTGGGGCATAAAGAATTCACACAACATTACCACAGGTGTTCCCGTAGAAAAAAATTTGTCTTATTAATGATAAAGAGTTTACAAAAGATCACAAAAAGTAGTTGGTTCTTTCACACCATCATTGGGGCCAAAGATGGCAACCCTAGATGGATGTGTTTGCACATACCTTAAACAGTGAGACAGCCCAACATTCTGCCGACTGCTCACCCCTCCTAAAGAGCTAAAGAGCTTTTATAGCTATGCTACCAGTAACCATTAAAATGTTTGAAATAAAAACACTTTTTCTAATTCCCCTGGATTCTATTTTTCCCAAAACACTTCTATCCGGTCATGATCCTATACATGATTGGCTCATGACACTTAGTCTGCTTTAGGATATGAACTCTAGTAATAAGAAAAGCTGTTTAGGAACAGATCTCTCTTAAGTAAATTTAATAGTTGTATTGCATATGCATTGGTAATACATTTTCCGAAATGCAAGCAGACAATTTGAAAGCCCAAAGCGGGTGGTGCTTTTCTATTTCTCTGAGCTAGAAGTTGAATCAGCAAAGATTCAAATCCAATTGTACACAACTTCAAATAGTGTACTGAATAATAATACATTTTTTTAACATACTTTAATGTGAACTCTCAATCAGATTTTTTTCTGAGCAATAAAATTTCACCCAAAAAAGTACAAAATGTAAAACCTTTGAATATGTTTAGTAAAAACCAACTGAGTTAAAAAACTTTATTCACTGTATGTACATATATGCAGTTGTTTCTAAAAGTCAAAACCAGTTTCCGCTCTCGATCTAATGGGCTAACTGTACAATTCATCACTGATCTTGGATGGACAAAATTAAAGAACATCAATGGATTTATACAGATTAACAAAAATTATAAACCAAAAAGTCACGGAGCCAAATAAACTACTTCACCTCGAGAACCTGCAACATAAAATATGTACATAATTAGGTTCCAGCAGGATACAACAAAAACATCTATATGCTACTGAAGAGTAGGAATGTGTTATTTCGCTTACATCTTTCATAGATTTCTTCCACTATCCGAAGCATGACTTTGGTCTTTTCTGCCAATTGTGAGACTCTTTCTGCCTCCTTAACTGCTTCTTCAGCTAAAAGCGATTTATTGTGTGAATCAACAATTAAAGCGGCAGCTTTAGCAGCTGCTGCTTCCACTTCTTCATCATAATTCTGCCCTAACCTCATATCTTCTTGTTTAGGGGTAGGTGTATTTGTTTCCGTCAGGGTATCTTTTTTGATCTTATAGCAATTTTGAATCTGTATTTGATGGTTTTTACACATGTTAGAAGATGCCATCCAGATTTGTAAGCTTCAAAAACATCCATCAAAATATCAGTGTTTCCATCAAAACATTCTACCATGTAATACAACATTCTTTCATTTATTCTCCAAAATCAGATTTTTTATTTTTCCTTTTCTAGTTTTGCCTGAATCCCAACTTCTAACATTCACGAAGAAATTCACCATCTTTTTTATTTTTTTATTACATTTTGAACATTTCAGAAATTTAAAATGAATGAATAAAACAACATTAAAAAAACATAAAATAAAAGGAATAAGAACAAAATTCAGTTCAAGCAAAATAACTTCATGTGCTCAAAGCCCAAAATACAAGTGTGATTACCATTTATAAACCCAATAAATATCTTAAGCCCCAAAGACAAATAATATCTTATTTCGAGCTCAAAGCCTGATAGAATATTCACATTAAAATCAATCAAGCAAATCCAAAATTATAAGTGTTTTACGCCCAAAACAACTTTATTTGATTGTTGCGGCAATGGTTGATTTAGTATTGATTTATTAATTATTAACAGTGTACTGTAATAGCTTCATGGTCTGGTGGTTTAATGCTGATTTGTTAATTGTTTATTGTGTTGAATTGGTTGATGGGGTTTAGCAAGATTAAGTGTTCAAAGAATATTAATTTTGAGTTGAGTTTTAAGTTGTTTTTTAAGTTGTGATTACTTTTATTTAGTTTAAATATTATTAATTTTTTACATTTAAGTTGTATTTGAATTTTGCTCGAAAAATGATAAGTGAAATTGAATTTATGGAATAAAATTCAAGCCTACGAGCCGAGCTTCGAGCAGATCAAGTATTTCACGAGTCGAGCTCGAGCCGAGCTTCAAGCTTCGAGTATTTGAACCGAGCCGAGTTCGAGCCTGATATTGGATCGTCTCAACTCGGCTCGTTTACACCCCTACATGTGCTCAAAGCCCAAAATACAAATGTGATTACCATTTATAAACCCAATAAATATTTTAAGCCCCAAAGACAAATAATATCTTATTTTGAGCTTAAAGCCTGATAGAATATTCACATTAAAATCAATCAAGCAAATACAAAATTATAAGTGTTTTACGCCCAAAACAACTTTATTTGAAAACCCAATTAGCATTGTTAAGCCCGAAATCTATAATTTAATCTGAAATCCAGTTAATAACTTAAAAGCTCAAAGTGATTCTCGATATTCAAAATATAAAGACCTAAGATGCAATCATAGGTGAATCAACATTAAATTCAGATCCGAATTTACATTAAACCAAATAGGCTAAAATGCACTAACAATGGTCCAGAGAAAATAGAGTATCTACAAATACGAATGTGAATGTATGAAAAAATTAATAAAAAACTTGAATAATTTAATGATGTTCTCTGCCCTTTCCAGCATTTTAAAAGTTTTAGATTACCATGAGAAAATGCCAGCATGAATGCATTCAGTGTATAAACTCAAACAACAAATCATTCATCGATCACACTGTCAATACTCCAGATGATTATGGAAATAAAAGTGAAATCATCAATCATGAAATAAGGTAAGTTACACAGTTGTAGCATCATAATTACCTTTTCCAGTTTGCCTTGAGAAACAAGTCTTCTCAGCCTTGCACTTAATGACCTTCTAAAATTTGGTGGAACCTCATGCCTTTGCTGCAGCATATGAATCAAGACAGTTAATATCCATATTTTCCAAACATGGATAATGATGACTGATTCTAACACACAAAGGAGACAAATGGCACCCCAAGATAAAATGCATATGCATTGCCACAATTTTAAGGAAAGAAGAATGTGATGTGCCTGTGAAAGTGAATTACTGCACTGTAATTTACACTTGAAGATATAATTCATCTTTAAGATGAAGCTATGATATAACACCAAGAGGGAGAAATACCTAAAGAGTTAAAAAGAAATCAATTAAAAGTCTTGATTAAATGGAACCTGACAAATTTTCTATTGTTTGACCATTTTGTTCAGAGATCCCCATCCAAATGATATGTTTCAAAACTAGAGTATTGAAAAAAATAATTCTAACATTTCTAAGTACAAACTGATATTAGCTGCAAGCTATACAATACTCAAGAAAAACACCTAAAATTGTTGAATCTTATCTTTCTATTTTAAAGTAATAGGACATGCATACTTGTTGACATTCAGTATGTTAGGATTAAAGTCATGCAGCGAAACCATCTACTGAATTTGAATACTTGTGGATATGAAATTCAGCAACCATTTAGTGTTTATGAGAAAATTTAGCAGTGGTCTAAACTTTGACGCACAATAATGACTGCTTGCTACTTGCTAGGACCTAGGTTAAGCTAAATTTGGCTTTCTCATCAATAAACCTTAAAGAGGTCTTCTAACAAAGATAAAAACATTCTATTCCAAACAGCACTTTCATGCCTAATTAAACATAAGAAATACACAAGAATGTAAACTAAAAGGAGGGTGAAAGAAAAAAAAGAAACAAAATCTCACCTCAATATAGCTTATAATTGCACCAATATCAGATCCATTTGTATCTTTAATAGTTGAAAGGGCTTCAAAAATCATTGTGCTATACCTGGTAAAATGAAAATAAAAACGAGAGAAATAAAGGATTCAATGACGAAGGGGAACATAGTGAACAATGTATTTATCAAAGCTACTACAACACAAGAAAACAAACCTCAATGCATCTTGAGAAATATATGAAAGAGTATACTAATCATATAAAATGGCAAGCCAGTCAAAGGCAATGCAGCATAAATTTTGGAAAACACAAATTTATTTAAAATAAAAAAGGAAACTTCTATTTCATAGCATGAGATGTTTAAAATTTCTAAATGACTATATAAAACCAAATTAATACAAAATATTTTTGGCTTCCAAACAGCTTTTAGGAATTGGGATGTCCTCTGCTTTGTTCCATGTCTAACATCATATGTACGAGAAAATTCAACACATAGATCTTTTGAATACAGAATAGATATACAAACCTAGGAGCAATCTTTCCATCTAAGACACTGTTTGAAGGATCACCCACAACAGTATCAGTAGTTACAGCACAGGAAGCAGCTGCAGCAGAATCGGGAGTGTTGGGAAGCGAAGCAATGATGGCTTTTATTTTGGGTGCTCTTGATTTGTCTCTGGAGCTTCCAGCAGAAGTACTAACACTCAAATTCCGCCATTTATCCTGCGAATGACAGCAAAACTGAGAAAACCATATAGGTTGACCACAAAAGAGCAGGCTTTGAATAAAATTAAGTCAACTGAAACCAATTCTTAAATTCTTCCAAAACACTAAAAGATTAACTACTTATGATATCACCCTCAACATTAAGCAAAAAGGTTAAATTCCCATTTAGGCATTTAAATTTCTATAAATTATTATATATAGAAAGCTTTCTTGTAGTTCCGCTTCTTGCTCTAAAAATGAAGAAAGACATCTAACATGTCCGCACCCTCCCCAGCATGAAGCAAAGTGTCAGTTCCTATAAGCCCTTATTGAAGGGCCAGTCTAGGAATCTTCCTGAGACTAGTGTCCTTACTTCGGGTCTTCCTCCAGCAGTGGTTACTCCCACTGCAGTTATGAAATCTCGACACACTACCACTGCTTTATGGAACACCCACCTAAACTATAGCAGGAAGAGCAGGAACTGAGACTGCACCAGTCAATTTATCGGAAGAAGGAAGGCATACCCGCAATAATACTTGCCAGGAAAGTCAGAGGGGAAGGTAATAGAGTTCTGAAAGGCACTAATGACTTGCTGGTTGAGACGATTATTCCTACTCCGAGGAATGGGCAGCTAATTAAAGCAGATATCTGCCCAGGAAAAAAAAATGGACAGAGGAATACAGCTTCTATACTAGCAGCATTCTCTGCTTCTTATTATATGATGTCGATTGCTTTCCTTAGGCCTAGGCTAATCCTTTAGCCACGCTCATGGGAGCATCGGAGTCAAAGGATTCTGATTCAATTCCGACAAACAAGACCGGTTATTCACCAGAAAGAGGAAAGATTGGCTTCATTCTATGAGATTCCCAAGAGCGCTTATTCCCCAAAGGCAAGAGCTATCGTTTACTGTTTAGTAGTTTAAACAAGTGCATTCTAAAAATATTCCAGAATTTCGTTCAATCTTAGAATTATAGTTAAACTCACAACTAGGGTTTGTAACCGTAAATAGGATCTTCATTAAAACAATGTAAATAAGAAACAAATTCGTACTAATCACAAAATAATCCTTATAACCAAACACGAAACCACAGCAAATAACACAGGAGAAAAAAAAATTAAAACTACATTGAAATCCAAGAATGAACTGAAGACAGCAAGAAGAAACAGAAAAACCTTGAGGTCAATGTTGGAACGGTGAGTAAGGAAAGGGGCGAAGTCAGGATCTTTAAGGATGTTCTTCCACTTGCCAGGTCCGTGTCTGGCGATGCCGGCAAGAAGCGCCTCTTCTTCCTCCCTCGTCCACTTTTGTTTCTGATTTCCCATTCGACCCCCTCTCGCACTGCGTGTATCTCCCTTGCTATAACCCTAAAACACCAAGTGCAGCTGCTGAAACTGAGTAAGGAATTTATTTTGTTTGCAATTTTGTCGGTTTTTTTTTTCTTTGCATAATGACAAAAGAAAAACAAACCCCGTTTTTTCTCCCGCCCCTCCCCCAAAAGTCGAACAACTCTTGATATTTTGACTTGGGGATCTTGGAAACTTTGATTTTTCATTTTTTTTCTCAATTATCTTTTGATTTTTTTTAACTGTGTGTCAATTTAAAAAAAATTATTTATAGTAATAGATAATGCTTAATCAATTTAATTTTATCAGTAAGTTATTTTAATCTAATTAAAAATCAAAAAAGTACTCCTAAAAAATCTAAATTTATTTGATTAGAATTTGATATTATCTTTAATTTATTTAAAGTTAAAATGGATGATTTATACAATATTATTTTATTAATTTATTAATCTTTAAGTTTTCATATATTAAAAACTTATTTATCAAACTATTAAAAACTTATTTATCAAACTATTGTACTTTTTAACTTAATTTTCAATGTCTTATTATTTTTGACAGGTCATCACTGTTTTAAAACTTACCATCCATAATTTGTGCCTCCCTCTTTCTCTCTCGCTTTATTTTCAGAATTTTTTCTTTTTAAAATTTTTCAAGAGTTACATTCTTTTCTTTATATTAAAAGTTAATAAAATATATGAATTTTTTATTTTGAAATTTGAATTGAAATAGAAATTAAAACAATATTATAACTGTAGGTCATAAAGTATAAATCTTGATTACTATAAATTGATATTCAATATTTTTTTAAGTGCACCAGCATTAAAATGTTAAAAAGTTTTTTTTATCTATGTAAAACTCGCTCCATCAATCATGTCAGTTTTATAATTTAAAAATTATTTATTAGTGTTTGGTCTTTTTTTCTCTTAATTAAAACCACAAATTATGTTCATACTTTTTAGATACACATTTGATATTACACCGTATGTGAAATTTACTTTCTCTTTTCATTTTTTACCTCTTTTTTTTAGAAGATTGTAGACATCTTATTTTGTCCGGGATCTTGATTTGTATAAATAATTAATTGGGTTGAGTGACATTGTATTTTAATTTAACAATTTAGAATTAGGCTAGAATTAAATTAGAATTTTTAGATTTAGAATTAGCATTAAGTAAAAAATTAAAATTAAAATAGGATTTAGGAATAATAAAAAAAGAGAAAAGATAAAAAGAAATAAAAATAAAATTAATTTTAGGATAGGATAATTATATTTTTAGGATAATTATTTGAATCAATATTAAATTTGATAGAGTTAGACTATGATTAATATAAGAAATAGATAAAATGTTAAAAATAGGAGATAATTATTAGAATAAGTATAGTTGTATTAGAACTCTAATTAATTTGTGGCTATAAAAAGGATTAAAGCTCAGGGTTTAAGGGACAGATTTTCTTCACTTCACGAGCTTCCTCATTCGCTGTTGCTACTCGTTCCCTGCAAATACACTATCTCAACTGATGTAACCTCTTCGTTTCATCTCTTCTTCACCTTCACACCATCATCATCATCTTCGCTCAACATCTTCACCATTCTCGGCCACCTTCATCCCATCAGCATCATCTTCCTCTCCAACGCCATTATCTACCGTCTATCATCACACTACTACACAGCCAACCATCAGCATCTTTATCTTCATCACTCCCTCTTTCCAGCCACCTTCACCAAACCGCTTCTTTCCTGGGGTGAAATCGACCCCCTATCCTCCTCTGTTCATATTGTATCACCATCTCGCTTCTCTCCAAAAAACCGTGCCTTTCACTGCACCGTTTGCTTCTAACCCAACCTGTGCCCTGTCACCAACATCGTCACTGCTTCATTATCCTGTCGCACGCTGCTTCGTTTCATCGTTGCTGCATCACCATCACCGATCAAAGCCGAGCCCTTTGCTGCCATTTTGCCATGAGTTGTACGCCGCCCGAGCTTTATCCTTCCCAGCTGCAGCTGTCCCACCTACACTTGCTGCTGTCAACTACAAGAGGAAGGAAAGCCACGTGAAACTCGTTTGAAGGAAAGAAAAGGACGTGTAAGAAGAGAGGAAAGAACAAAAGGGTTAGCAAAGAAATCAAGAAAGATATTATCCAGGTAAGATTCCACTAACTAACTAATTGATTAATTTAGTAATAAAAATGATTCATTGATTGATTAATTTAATAAACATGATTTATTTGATTGATTGATTTAATAATAAGGTGATTTAATTAAATAACTTGATTTCATAATAGTTGGGTAATTTAACAATAATTAATAATAATTAAAAATGATTTAATAATTTTGTAGGATGATTGAAAATTGATATGTATGACTATTTGCATGACAATTAATTAATATAGATTTGCATGATAATTGGTAATTTGATATATTGTATATTAGTGATCTGTTTGCATGATAACTATTTTTATTTATTGATTTATATTACTTTTCGCATGATCAATTGTTTGGATATTAAATTCATGGTAATAATTTTTAGGAAAATATAATAAGCAAAATATAAAACTTCATAAAATAAAAGATAGAAAATAATTTAAATAAAATACTTAGGATGAATATGGGTTATACCGAGGATGAAACTCCAAGAAAGTCAATCGAGACTCCTTGGAGATTTCTAGGTGAAAGAATCTTTCTTAAGTTGAGCCAAATTGATGAAATACTTTTGAAAGAATTTTTTTAATTAATTCATATTTATTTATAATAAAAATAAAAGTAAGATAAGATAGATGAATTAGATATAGATAAATAAAAATGAGCAAATAAAGACAAATAAACAAATAAAGATAAATAAATAAAATAAGATAAGACAAAATATCTAGATAATGGATAGAATAATAAGATAAATAAAAAGGGTAAATATGAGTTATGCTGATGATGAAATTTCAAGAAAGTTGATTGAGACTCCTTGGAAATTTTTAGGTGAGGAGGTTCCTTTTGGGCCGAGCCAAATTGATGGGATGCTTAAAAGTGAATTTTCAATAAAAACATAATTCATGTTTATTTCTTTCAAATAAAAATAAATAATAATATAAAAATAATGGATATGGAGTCAAAACTATAGACAAAATTAAGAGAGAATTGGAATATCATAAAATGTTAAAATCTATCCGACGATGGAGTTCAAGAAAGTCAATTGAGACTCCTTGAATATCTTGAGGTGAGGGGAATTTCTAAGGTTGGAGCCAAATTGATGGAAAAATCTTAGAAATTTTCCCAATATATAAGTATATCGAAATTAATATGACCCAAGGCAAACTATAAAGATAACCTAAAGCTAGTTGGTACCATCTTAGGATGGGCGTTGTGGGGGTGCTAATCCTTCCCCACACGTAACTGTACTCCCGAGTCTAAGAATCTTTGAACATAGACCCTGCCTTATCTTTAGACAAGAATAGGTGACCAATCACACCTTAGGTTTGAATGGTTGGTGGCGACTCCTTGATATTAAGTCTAGCGGGTTAGGTCTTAGGACTTGACACGTTATGACAAAGACTCATTTTGATTTGTTGTTTAAATTTTGAAATTAAATGTTTTAATTAAAAAAAATATATTACGAGATTTTTTCTTTCATTATTAGAAAGAGTTGATGGTGTTATATTAATTTAGTCCTATACCAGAATGATATGGGAATACCGGATGGTTTCCACCAAAAAAAAATTGGTGGTGTTATATTAATTTAGTATAGAAAGATTGAAAGTTGACTGTTATAAGAAAAAAAATAAGATTTTAAAGAGAGAATGAAGGAGAAGAAAAAATCACAGAAAAATTTTTCTAAGAAAAAAAAAATGAGAGAAGATGAGCTGCAAGACAATGAAAAGTGATAACCGTTTTATTTAATGCAAAATTAAGAAAATCTGACATGGCAAAAATTACAATGACTAGAAAATTAAGTTTAAAAGCACCATATAATATAATGGGAAATAAGTTTTAACACTATTCTTGTTGGGTAAAAACTCCAGGTCGATAACCTACATGATTCTCTTTTGATAGAAAATTTTCACCGAATCCCTTGCATCTTGTTCGTTAATAGAATATTCTATAATTATGTAATCAAACATAATCTTCATATATAATCTTAGATGTATATTCATAATCATAAAATCTTAAATATTTATTTTGTTCCTAAGAAGTACAATTGAAGAATGAGAAATTGAACTTTGGATCTAATTCTTCTTTTTTTTGGTCGAAACCCTCCGGTTTCCACCTTCGATGACTATTCCGGAGTCGAGAGAAGCAGAGCGTGGTTAGGCTTGTCCCCCTCTCAACACTGGCATTCCATACACAAGTCAGGATTCAAATCCTGATCTTGCTTAAGGAATGAGGGTCGCTTGCCACCCACGCCAACCAGTTGTTGGTGGATCTAATTCTTCTTAAGAAAGGATAATAATCACTGAACTAAGCCTTGATTGTTATAAACTATTAAATTTTATTATTACTGAATAATTTCATATTATGAAACATAATCTGACTATATGATTTTAGATATTATATTTATAATCATGAAATCTTAAATATTATTCTAATTACAAAATCGTAATCTATAATATATTTAATCACATAATTACAAAATATTACATTAAAACTTTTTTTACTCTATAATGCCTTGCTCTGCCTCCGGTTCCCGTAAAGTTGGCCTGTTAAATAACTATGGTATTGAGAATCAATGGAGGCACATTCATAGTGAACTCCGTGGTTTGGTTGCTGAAATATTTTCTTTTGAAACGACTATTTTAGGCCTATATTATAAGTTGTATGGCAATTCTATTGTGTTGCATTGGCTGGCTGAACCTCTGCTATTATTTGCTTGTGACTGGTGATTTCTTTTCTTGTTCTATAACTGCAATGCTTGAGTATCCTTTTGCTATGCAATGCAATATATATTACATGATACAATCCACATGGATGCCTTCTCTTAATAATTGATTTATATTTCCTTCTCCTCTATAGCTTTATTATCACCTAAGCTATACAAAGATATATGGATGCCTTCTTTTAATAAATGGACCCTATTTTCTTCGCCTCCATAGTTTTATTATAAGCTATACAAAGATGCCTGATAAGCATGTCAACGCAGAAAGCACTTAATGAGACTATGATTAAATTAATTGAGCTAATATTTAAGATCAATATCAAGTACAATTCAGTTCATGAGCAGCTTTCCAAACGTAATAATTATAAATTAAATCTTGTGAAACATTTACAAACCACAAGGCTCACAATTGGTAACTAATGAACAATTTAAAACAAGGATTGATATTCTTAAAGTCAAAACCGAAAGCTTTATATCGTTTGAAACTCCATTCTTAAATCCATTAAGCCATTTAGAAATCCATTTAAAGCAAAGTATAAATCAAGCAAGCCTTGGCCGAAAGCGTAAGAAATCATTTCACGAGCAGTCAAAACAATCAATGGTGGAAAGCTTAAATATAAAAGTTATTCAAAGCATGCCTTAGCACCGATTTCAAATGCCAACCAAACAGCTTTAGATGCAGGCTTAGGTTATTTGTAGGTTACTTACTCCCTCCCTTATCTTAAGAGTTTAAATCCTCCTCTCACTTATATAGCTTCACGCAAGCTTATTGAATTCCCTAGTCCTCGGTCTAGCTTCAATCACAAAATCAAGGAAATTTCAGCTCACTTCCACAGCACAAGCAAGTTTATTAACTATTTAAACTAGGAGTCACGCTTCCCTTACCTTTCTTGGCAACCGAAAGCTTGGATAACTTCTCTCCACTTATGCACCTACGGTCAAACACTACAACTCATCAAACTCAATTTGCAACTGTCATGTACTAAATGTGGAAACCATTCGGCACTTCTACTTACCAATGGGTTTAAAATCGAGAGCTCTAGTCACTCTCCCTTTTCACAGATTTAATTCCACCCTAACAGTACGATAACAACAATTCAGCTTTTAAATTCAATGATATCTCAACATTGAGAGGGACCCTTGGCTCACCTTTGTTCCACCAGCCGAGAGTCTTAGCACCAAAACCGAAAGCTTCCAAGCCTAGAGACCTTGAGCACTTTTGGTGTACCTAAGTTAATCACAAGGCAGCCTTATTAGCACTTAACTAAATTAAATTTATTTTTAACACTAAGATAAACACCTTTATCCCTTACCTTAGGATACAAGGAAACCTTAACTCCAAAGCTTTACTTCCCTCGGTTTCCATGTGAGCCGAGGCTACATTCATCACCAAGAATCACATTAACTCGCAATCATTCAATGGTTTCATTATGTCTCAACAATTCAAGACAACAATGGTACGCAGCTCACCTTAATTCCAATTGGCCGAGAGCTATACTTTCCTTACTCTCTCTCGGTTTCACCTTTTCCAACCCTACAAAATTTCCATTATTTCATTTACTCATATATTAAGCAAAGAGGTATTAAATTTATAAACCAAGGAATACCAATTCCTTACCTTGAGTTTGCAAGAAGCCGAGAGCTTTAGTCCAAACTCCCTCTCGGTTCATGCCTCACTTGCTTGGCTCCCATAACCGAGAGCTTTTCACCTCTTTCCTTGTTTACTCCTCATGGCCTAACGTCATTCAAACATGTAAGATCACATTAGTGATAATTTCTACCGCAACACATTAGTCAAAGTTTCATAGTCACCTTAACCATCAATACATTAAAACAACATCTCATTACCTTAATTTGTCAAGATCGAAAGCCTCAAGCAATAGACAATTAGCTTCGGTCTCCAAGTCCAACTTCAGGTCGCAAGGCTACAAACCGCAAGAATCCAGAACGTGCGGCATTTTCTTCTCTTTTTTTCCTTTTGAACTTTCAGAACGTGCTAATCACCTTCCAGAACGTGAGTTTGGCTCAGGATTGATGAGGTTCATCTGTTGGGGATTTGCTTTGTATGGACGGAAGATTATGAAATACACTAGTGAAAGGAGTAACAACTGGAGCAAAACTTGCAAGGGTCGAGCAAGAAGACAAAGGCGTGGGTTAAGGGGTCGGTAGAGAGAAGACAGAGGGGTTGAGTTTGGGAGGGTATTTTGAGAGAGTTTTTAGTTTCATTCACCGCAAAGTTACTTTGCAGCAAAATGAGGTAATCACTTTGCAATGAGAATGTTATTTTGCAGTGTATTTTTACCAACCAAATACTGTAAAGTAAATACATCCTTTTAAATGACAGTGTAAAGTGTTTAAATTGTTATATTTACCAAGCGTTGGAGGACCCCACGGTTTTGGCTTATTTTTCTATGTACTTTAGCCGTAAGCAATATCATTAATTTACTCTTATGGTTATGAAAGGTAACTAAAATTTACCATTACATGCACATAATTATATTTCTTAAAATAACTTTTGATTAGAAATATAATTATAACTATGTTTATTTGTCTTTTTTTACTTTTGGACAATGATTGTCTTTATGACAAGACAACTTTGATTTAATAATTTGTTAATTTACCAAGATTATCTTAAACTACTTTTTTTATGATTTTACACTAGCTCTTTTACCATTAATTCATTTAAGATCCGTTTGGTTCGCGTATTTTATTTTTTCGAAAATATTTTTCACATTTTCGAGTGTTTGATACACGTAAAATAAAATTCAGTCAATGAAAAATCTTTAAGGAATTTGAAAAATTGTCTTCCCATTTTCAAAAGGGGAAAATAATTTCCAAACCTATGCCACTCTTAAGAAAAAAACTCCTACTGAAACTCAACATAATCTATATTAAGTTAAAACAACAAATAACAGAAAATATTTTTCAACATATCAACCAAACAATAGAAAATGTCAGTTTTTTCAAAAAATCAAATTTTCAGAAATCATTTTACAGAAAATCATTTAACAAAAATCACTTTTTGAAAGCCATTTTATACTAACCAAACAGAGCCTTAAATTGAAGTCTGAGTTAGAAAAATTATCTTTTTACTTTTAGAATCTGAATTACACTAAATTTCATCAAGATGATCTAGAGGTCCTCTACTTTCACAATTTGTACAAAATTTCCAAAAACAACCTCAGATTAGTTAATATTTAATTCGATACTTTTATGTTTAATAACGTACTTAAGAGCTATTGCATTTACAAATCAATGGCTAAATTGAATAATTTACTTATATTTGTCATACACATAAAGTCTTGAGTCAATTTAACAATTAAGACTTGGCATAGTGGTTGTTATCCCTCCTTAAAAAGGATTAAGTTCAAGATTCTATTTTTCACTCTCTTTTTGCACCTTCTATGAATAAAAAAAAAGTGTTGAATCAATTTAATATTTTTATCCTCATCGAGAATATTATTTTTTTCAATACATTATCAATTGAAATTTTATTAGTATTAAAAAAAGTTAAATATTTTCAATTAATTTAAAAATGTATGATTCACGTGACAAAAATATAAAATTTAGTAATCAAATTGAAAAAACCTTAAATTATATAAAAATTAAAAAATAAAACAAATTAGTTTTAGACAACCCAAGTGAATCTCTCTTCTATTATTAGAATAAAAAAAGTCGACATTTTTAATGGGATAATTTTTACCAATAAATGTTTACTTCACTCATTGCAAATTGCTTTTCACCCAAAAAAAATTGCTTAATGATTTAACGGAAACAAATTTAAAAATAAAATAAAATTAAAAAGATAATAAATAAAAGAAGCACAAACCTAAAAAAACTCTGAAAAATCAAAATCAAGAAAACTTCCTCAAATGTCCTTATTCTACCCAAGAACAAGAAACAAAGAAAAAAACCCAGTCAAATGGATTTTCATTTTCTGTCTCGAAATTTTTCTCTGTCAATTCTAAGTTGAAAAACCCAGTAAACAGGCTTTTGATTTTTACCCAAATTAGTGTTGTAACCATGGAATTATGTCCGCCTACTAAATCAAGAAAAGCGGAGTCATCCGAAACTTCCATGGATAACCTCCCTGAATCTCTTTTGACAGAGATTCTTGACCGAATCCCTTGCATCAAATCCCTTGTTGGTTGCACATCTGTTTCCCATCTTTGGTTCAATTTAATCTCCGATCCTTGTTTCATAAACCGCCGTCTTTTACACCCGCAAAGACCCAAGCCCTTCACCCTCATGCTCAACTGTCACGGTCCAACTTCCAAGGACCCACTCTTCCAATCCGCAGGATTCCGACTATCCTTTCTTCCTCGTAACTTTGTTCGTATCTCGTCATCCTGTAACGATTTACTCTTGTGCTATAGCATGACTGCTCGCTACGATTATTACATTTGCAACCCTTTGACTCTAAAATTCCTTGCTCTGGCTCCGGTTCCCTTGATACACTGCAACTACGACGACGGAGATAAAGTTGGCCTGTTAAGTAACTATCAAGTGGGTGGTATTGAGAATCAATGGGAGCACAGGGTGGTCCGGATTCATAGTGAATTCAATCGTTTGGTTGCTGAAATATATTCTTTTGAGATGGGAAATTGGACTGAAAAGGTTGTTTTAGGCCCATATTATAAGTTGTATGGCAATTCTGTTGCTTGCAATGGTGTGTTGCATTGGCTGGCTGAACCCTCTGCTATTATTGCTTTCGACTTTGATGATAAAGAACAATATCGTTTGATTTCTTGTCCTCTAAAAATGACAATGATTGAGCATCGTTTTCGTAGCCAATGCCTTGGGGTTTCTTGTGGGGTTTTGAGGATATTGGAGGTGGCGGTTTTTCAAGATTCTCATCATGTTTCTTTGAGAGTATGGGAACTCGAGGATTACCCAAATGGAAATTGGAATGTTGTGCACATGATTCCTCTCAAAGAATTTGTATCTGCAAAAAGAACCCTGGTTCTGATCCAGGGAAGAGATGCTGCTGCTAAACATCAAGTGATTGTAAAGGCACTAGGAATTCACCCAACTGATAGGAATGTTGTGTTCCTGCAAATACACAGAATTGTTGTTTCGTGCAATTTGGAAGTAAAAAGGCTGAAAGTCGAGGCTAAGTCTAAATCTGACCAAATTCTACCTTTTTGTGCCTTTCCTGTTGAACTCCAAGGGTGGCCGACGCCCATACCATCCCTACCACAAGGAGTTTAGCTTATATTGCTGAGGTGTGAATTCTGCGTTCTGCATTCATGTTATCACTATTTACCATATAACCATTCGTTTCATTAAAAGGAATTTGGCAAACTCTCATGAATTTTGTATCATCTGAACCATATGAATGTGTAGTTTCTTAGGGTTGGAGTCGGTGTGGAGGAGGGATATAGCAATGTATAAAGTCATCCTGTTGCTGAACTCTTTCCTTTGGCAATATTTTTTCATTTTTGTTCCCTATTCAAGTAACTTTTTCGGTTGCTGGTTTTTGACCTTATATGATTAATTTGCTACCATAAGTAGTCATTTTTTAGCACTGAATAACTGAACATTATGAATTTTACTTAACCTCCATCCATATCCATAAACTATATATACAAGTCTGCTTGAATAGCAAGGCACAGTGAAGGAAGTGCAGTAGGAAGCACTTCAAGAATGCGTATCTAATCTTATGATAGAATGGCATTTATTATTGTTGCTACTTGTTGGTTTACCATTTGCAATAAGCAAATTAGTCATCTAGTTGAATCAGACCCCTTTATTTTGAATACAATGTTCAAGGTTTTCCTTGAGTAATGAATCATATTGATGCATGAAATGTAGCAGCTCCTTTGCATAGAGCTTTTAACTTGATCCAAGATTTGTGGGAAATTTCCTGTCAAGCTGCTTTCTTTTGAGTGCACTGTTCACCTATTCATCTCGCTGTAACTTCTAATTAGCTAGAGGTTAAAATGGTTAATTCTTCTGTTTCATGTTCATATCTCATTTGGAGTTTACGAAACTTGCTAGCTACGAATTAGTCTAGTAAGATATCCCTCGATGCCCCAATCATCCTCTAGAGCTTTAAATTTTACCGTGGATGATCTAGTCGATTGACTACTTATTGAAACTATCTATCAAATTTCAAGCATGAAATCCCTTACTCTATTGGAGTATTCCCAAATCGGTTGTTGAAGAGGCTGGGTGTGTGTTTATAAGTGTGAGGGGAAGTCTCACCTCTTAAGCTAGCTTTTGAGATCAAAAGGTTCAATAGTACCCAACAGTGGTATCAGAGTTCAGGTTGTCAACATCTCTTTTTCTGTTCTGAATAATAAAAAGGCTCTCCTGCTCTCCCAAGGCCCGATGTTTGAAGGAAATGATTGTTGGGAGTTCTTAACATCTCTCGGTGTTCACAGTTCCGAGTAGAAAAGTGCTCTCCCAAGACTTGATGTGTGAAAGGAGAGATTGTTGGTAGATTGTTACATCGGTTGTGGAAGAGACTGAATGTTTATTTGTAAGTGTAAGAGAAAGCCTCACCTCTTGAATTAGCTTTTGGGGTGAGAATGCCCAATAACACTCAACATACTCGTTGCAAATCAGTTTTCAAGCATTAGCATTCTCCGGTTTCCACCCTTTTTTTATCCTTCATGAGCCTTTCACCAAATCAATGATTTTAGTCGCCACACTACAAACCCCAAAGGCTTCTTTTTCGTGGGCACTCGTCCTTCACGGTAGTTTAAAACTATTCTCCCCCTTACAAGCATTCATGCCATGGAAATCTCTTTCTGTTGAGTGTAGTGATAAACTCGTGACCATTTGGGAACTCAAGGAGTTAAAGCAAAACAGTGGAGATTAGTTTACAGGCAGGCTTGCCTTCCAGATCAACATGGACATCCAAGAATCTTCTGACACATTGCATTTGCATATGTAAACGTTTGCTGATTATTGAGTTCATTAGGGACACGCCCGAATAAGAATATTCTCTTTCACAAGTGGCTCAAGTCTTTATTCTTGCAATCTGAAAACAAGAATGCTGAAATTATATCTGCCCTATTTTTTTGGGGTGCGATATATCTGCCCTATTCCATTACAGTTTTAGTTACAAAAGGGATCCTAAGTTGTGGATAGGAAAAAAAAGTTGTAGATGTTAAGATTCAAACCAAATTTGCTGGATGTTACTTCTTAAAAGTAGTTGGATGAATCATTTGAGCTAAAACTTTAGTTTCTATGCTCTATTTCATAATTCATATGATCATAATTCTTATGAAATTTTTTTGGTGCTTTTGATCATTCTTGGAATTTTTGCTTTGGCCAAAAAAAGAACCAAAACAGGAAAAACAATACTTCTTTTTATCATGATAATCATTGCATTATTAATCTGATCATTGCATTATTAACTGTAGCTAGAGAAAATGTGGAAAGATGAAGCTTACAGAGCTTGGCCAATCCCAATGACAACTACGCCTAAAGGGTCTTTTCTGTACCATAATTAGTTTCAAGCTTGTTGTCTCTGTTACTCTTTAATTCTTTGGATTTGCTGATAAGTTTTTAATGGGCATTGAATCTTACTTATGGGCCAAAAGCCTTAATTTGATATTGGACAAAAGGTCTAAATTAAATATGATATAGCATACTTAAACTAATTTGATTTCAAATTCATTTCTTCATATACAGAAAATGGTATTATATATTGAATGGATTTAATTCTTCTTTTTTTCTCAATCCCCTCAAATTTTACCACGAACCTTCACACATGTGACATGAAGCAAGGTGGTTATGATCTCGTAAGTTTAGAAAAGCAGAGGAGGGGAACATGAGTAGTAGAGCCTTTAAACATTCATCCATCGAGACTGTCAATGAAAGAGGTCTTTGTCTATCCTTTGATTTCGGAAGAAAATGCTGGAACGAATTAAAATTAGTTCGTTAATCAATGATTAATTGAATTATGTCAACTAAAACTAAAATATGAACGCCCCTTATTTACAGTATAAGTACAGCAGTCCCTTAGAAATGTAATCATTTCATCGAATAAATATTTTTTTTTCAAGGATTAAGGATATAAGTAATAAGAAGACACTTCTTGCTGCCATTCAAAAATCCAAAGAATTGTTTCCATTGATGCTTGTCAAGAGGGAAACACCAGATCGAACCAACTGTTCCATTCATGGTCACAAATCCTTTATGGAATGATGTTTCATGTTAGAGTAGTGACTAGTATAGATAAACCATAAGACCAAAGAATGTTATTCAGCATTGCTATACATTACAGGTAAAAAACCTTCCTACAATAGAGATGTACACATAGGGTTGGCGAAGAAGTGCTGACGGCAGATTGGTTTTGATTTTGTGAAGTTGCCTCCAAACAGGTTTCCTAAAAGAGCTGGGACTCCACTCGGTGTGCTTTGATGTTTTTTCTTCACAATAAGGTATTTGTTCCCAACCATCAGCCTTAAGAGCTTCTTGCAGTGCTGCTTAAGAAATGTATTATCAATACATTGGTTACAAGCAAAATCGAGGTAATTAAGTTTTGGGTTTGTATATGATGCACTAACAGTGTATAGTTTTTATATACTGTCAATGCATCAGAGGCTGACATCTTAGCAATTGACATATTAAAAAATATGCCAAGCACTTAAGAGTAAATATAAATTAATTTTTTTTAATTTGCTCATAAAGGTCTACTGATGAGGTGTCAACTTTTTGTGCATTGACAGTGTATAAAAAACTATACACTATCAGAGAATTATATATAAATCCTTAAGTTTTTAGCTTGATTATAATCACCATATAGTCATCAAGACTAAAGCTCTGATTATGAGTTCTAACACTTCATATAATCCATGCAAAAATAAAAAATAATATCTATATTTTTCTGTTTGCCATATAATAACAAATATCTTTTACATTTCAAACGCAAACGCGGAGAATAAATCGATAATCCCATTCAGCCACGTATGTGCATGTACATACATACATGCATATATATATATATATATATATATATATATATATATATATATATATGTACATATTTAAGAGTGTGTGAATATGTATGTAAGTGCATACATATAATAATATCCCTACTTCCTAATCGACGTTGATAGTAATCACTTATCACTATGCTAACATTATATTTTCAAATCTAGTGAAAACCAGGAGTAATGAGCTAGATACCTGCCATAAAATTGTTGTATATCCATGGCCTGAATTTAACAATTTAAGCAGAGATTATGAATCTCCGGATTTTAAATTGAATAGAATCTTACCTGAGCGTTTGGCAAGTCCATTTTGTGAATGATATCATCCTGCACTAAAGCAAAAGGTGGTGAACATGTAGAAAACAATTGCTTGACTGTTATATACCTTTCTCCATGAAAACAAATATTAAAAAGTACGAATAAGAGAAATTTCGCCAATAATCTTAATGGAGGGGAAACATGGTTTGATAGCCATGACTGTTTAGCATAATACAATTTACAGTTTTTTTGGATGAGCATAAATCCATAACTTTGTACATGTGAGAAAAAGGAAGAAAAAATTTGTTCAATACAAACTACAGAAACCTGCTTTTTCAGCCATCAGCAGAAGAAGTCATCAGCAGAAAAAAAAATAGTAATATCTCTTATAATCAGTAAATTATACAAGGCAAAAGTCATCCAAGATATTCAAGTAATTCTACACCCTCATCCTTTGTACTAGTTTTTAATATTTCCATGAACCAAATTCTAGCAAGAATGCATTAAATGAAATAAAAGCAAATAAAAAAATCATGTACCTCCAATATTCCTGGATTTTGCATCACAAAACAAAAAGCCTGACTAATGATTCTCTTATGTATTTTCTTCTTGTTGATTCCATCTGAATCATAACATTTGCAGCCTTCAGGCGGATCATGTTTATTATTTGATCCTGGTAATACAACATTGCTTTGTATAGATTTTTCATGCAAGTTAATGGCGTGAGATTCATCAAGCAATGAACCAGCATCCTCATGATGACTGAAAATGGTGAATTTTTGCACATCATTGTCATTCATGCATATGCTTGAGGGCTTCTTAGTTGATCCAGCAATGACACGAAGTGAACCATGAAATCTGACCTGTATAAATAAAGCATCATCTATTAGAAGAACAATTTGTCAGGATGAAATATGACTTGTGCAGTTGTCAAGTCATCAAACAGACAGATCCAAACTTTCACAGTTCAAGTATATATAAACAAGGCCAAATGTTTGTAAATCTATGAAGCTAGAGATAATAAAATGTGTCTCCCTCCCTTATCTTCAACATCAAGACCAAATGACCACTAGATGCTAGAAAATCAGGTCCATTTCTTCGTTTCTAAATAAATGTTCTAATTCCTGTAATGGGTTCATAAATGTGTGACTCAACATATTGAATTAATTGAAAATGACCAGGACAAGAAGTAACGCATAAAAAGAGATATCAGAATGGAAGATGACCCAAGAGGGGGCCAGAAAGACAAATCCCTCAAGGCCTTCTACTTCGCATCTTTCACCACAGTTTTGTGTTAAACCTAGGTATGCTGTCTTACAACTTTTCTAAATTTCACTAATCTGGTCAAATTACAGAATCAAACTACCTTTTCTGCTTGTCCAAACTTTTGGAGTACATCAGTGACAAGTTCAGCCATTTTTTCTCCTGAAAAATTCAACAAGAAATAAATATTGACTTCATGTATTTAGGTCTTTCCTATAATATGAAAGAGATGCATGTGTAAATATATCACTCCTAGTAAAATTTAGCACGTATACCTAATGTATTCGTAACTCTGGAAACTTTGCTAATGCCCAAACCTTGATCGCCAGCCTTATGGATGGCAGTGTAGACAGCTTTATAGACCTCAGGAGACAAAGCACCAACATATTCTTCAATGGAAAGTAATGGCATCAAATTTGTAGCATAATCAAACATCAGTTCCCAAGGTGGTTCACAAGAATCCCCAGGTGTAGAAACAGTGCTTTCGAAATTGAGGTTTTCCTTAATAATTTCAGAATGTGATAAATCAATGCCAACTTCAAGAGATGCAGAATTGCCACCTCGATAATTTCCATTAACAAAATTTTCATTACCAAACTTCTGTCCCTTCTTGAATGATTCAACAAAATGATCATTATCAAACTTCTCCCCGTTCTTGAATGATGTTTCTAGAGAAACAGCTCTTGGCAGTGGTGCTCGATGCATGCTTATCTTGATACCTGGAAAACCTTTTTCACGGCGATCATCACTAGAGTCATTGAAAAGAGAGGTGTGTCTTAAGCTTCTGAAAAATTCAGCTTCTCCAACACCTTCAACTGGAACATATGGAGCAATGAACAGTTCACCAGAAGAAACTAACGCAAACAAATGAAAAATTTCTACACACTGTAAATCTACAGTGAGATCAACTCCTCTCATAAAATCTTTTTCACGTTCACAAAGCCACCTAGAAAATTCAGCGGCACTACTTCCTGTATGTGTAGGAAATTGAGAGTCAGACATTTCCATTTCGAGGGGCCCCCAGTATAGCCACCTGCCTACTCCGAAGAACCTTTTCCAAGGCAAAATGTATCTTTTCCTGGTTAAAACTATCACCGTCTTCTTCCTGGACACCTTTGTTTTGATTAAATTCGATGCCTTCAAACAAGCTGCTATAAATACCTGCCCCTTATGAACTTGGATTGAGTGGTTCACAATCATCATCCATTGACCTGCTCTCCATTTCTTCTAGCTGCTTCTCATGTTGTTATCTAAGCATGTTACAAAGTCTTATTAAAGATTCCCTGAATCTTCTATTCTGCTTGAGGAATGACATTCTTCTTCTGCAAACTCTTGGACCCCGCCTTCGTCAGAAAATTTTGCTCCAAGAGTTACAGTGTTTTGCATACTGAATTACCAATTTCCTGAAAGAAAAGCGTTCATTTACTCAAAATGAAGCAATTAGCAAGAAATGTACTCAATGGGAAAATAGAAAACGGAAAAAAGTATTATTTTTCTATTTTTATAACTAGTCAAAAGTTTTTCAGCTAGAATAGATAGACAAACCACTGACTATATACAAAAACTATTGTTCATTGCAATGAATAATGGCAAACTTCAGAAAAAAGAAATCTTCATAAGGTAGTTTTCACAGAGAATATTTTAGGCAAACTTCATAGAAAACATGGATCCACACTAATTAAATCATTTTCTTTTACCTATCTGCTTCATCCGTCCATTGAAACTTTTTATGACGTACTGACTTCATCTTGGAAAAGGCCTGATGGTTAGTAGAGGAATGATACTTCTCTCTACTTACTCCAGGCTTTTCGGAAGATTTCATATGATCTTCCTCTTGACGTTCTTGCAACTGAGTTTCATGCTCTCGAGGAGAGGCTAACACAAGATTTTCTTCCCCTATGAAATCTTTATTACTGCCAGCTGATCTAGGAAGGATTTGCTGGAAAAATGGTTCAGTTTCGTTGTCAACTTTTCTATGTTTTAAAGCTCCAGCTTGTGCAGATCTTTTCCTTTTCTGAGAAAAGGAACTACTATCCACTGGTTGGCATTCTGGCCCCACAGAATTTAAGTTATAATGAAATTTGTTACGACGTCGGAGCTTAGCATAATACACACGAAGCACCTGCAACATTTCAAGTGAGAAATATTTTAAACACTAATACACAGAATAAGGATTTTTTTTTCAGGAAAATATGGACATTAATTTCAAACAAATTAATGAAAATCATTGACAATGAGATTTCAAGATCTCAAACTTTTCTCTTGGTCCAAACTCCAGATAATTTTTTGATAAAAAAGAAAAAAACAAAAAATATTATGGCAATGAAAACATAATCTAACCTGCTCCAAGGTGATATTAAATTCTTTGCAATCTCCTTACATTTTCTGTATGGAAGTTTTTCATTGAAGTTGCTCATGGCTATGCGATTCAGTACCTTTGCATGCTGACCAGCAGTCATTCCTCGATCTGAGGCCCATGACTTGTGACCAAAAATCTGTAGAAGTTTTATTTATGATTACCTTCAATCTCTTGGATGGAAACTAAATCAAGAAAATCTCAAGGGTTATGGATAAAAGTGAAAAACATACTGAATGAGATATACAAGACTTTTATTTCCTCGTAAATGAGGCCTACATGGACATTTGCTTATGTGAAAACTTCTGAAACATACCATTTGTGTATAGGTGCAAAAAAAAATGCATGCATACCTCACGAACAGTAGACCCAGGGAATGCAAGCAAAGCTGCTTTTGGATAAACCACTGCATAAGTATATTCCAAAACTTGTCAGTATTCATCAATAGCATCTCTGTTTGAGAGGGTAAACTCATGTCTGATAATCTTATTTACAACGTCTCTATCTGTGTCAAGGGATCCAGAATTTGAATGTCTTGCAAGTAATGGCGGTTCCTCTATATAAGGATTAAGCTCCAGGGCATAAACAGGACTGGCATGTGGAAAAATGACTCCATCATCAGAACTTCCACTAGTTACCAGCCTAATCAACTATATACAAGTATCAATTGTTAGGCTTGATACTAGGAAAATGTAAGATAAAAGCAAATAAAGCAGTTGTCTGAAAAATACTTCAAAAATAAAAGATAATTTATGCTTTAAAATCTAAGATAAGCAGCAGGCAGTATGTTACAACCTACTATCACTTGTGGAAATGTGCTAGATCATGATTGTTTATTTGTTCAATTCACTATGACCCAACCAAGATCAAATTAGAAATCTGATTTTGATTAGTCAATTGCTTTAGCAATCACTTGTACTAGACATGCATTTTAGTACAAAAATTACAAAGGTCAAATCCAATTAATATAAAAAATGTGTAATTATATACCTGCACTCATTAAGGACATGTATAGAGGCGTAAGGACACATGTGAGGACAGGTGGGGGGCAAACAAGCGAGTTTCCTATCACGGTGGGATTACACCAAGGGTCAGCGTTGAGTCCATTCTTGTTTGCGGTAGTTATGGACGAATTGACAAAATCCATCTAGGATAAGGTGCCTTGGTGTATGATGTTTGCAGATGATATTGTCCTATGTGAGGAAACTAGAGCGGAGATCAATACAAAGTTGGAATTATGGAAACAAACGTTGGAATCAAAAGGATTTAAACTAAGTAGAGTGAAGACTAAATACATAGAGTGTAAATTCAGTTCTAACCGACTCGAAGAGCATGATGTAGTGAAGTTAGATGGGGTGGTGATACCTAAGCGGGATCATTTTCGATACTTGGGATCAATAATACAGATGAATGGAGAGATTGATGGTGATGTGACCTATAGGATCCAGGCTGGATGGAGTAAGTGGAGAAGTGCTACAGGTGTGTTGTGCGATAAAGGAATTCCTACATGGTTGAAAGGCAAGTTTTATAGGACAGTTGTTAGACCAACATTGTTATATGGTAGTGAATGTTGGGCGACTAAGAGGCTACATACACAAAAGATGAGTGTAACAGAAATGAGAATGTTACGGTGGATATGTGGATATACAAGAAAGGATAGAATGAGAAATGATGATATTCGTAAGATGATTGGATTGGTACCTATCGAAGACAAAATGTGTGAAAATCATTTATGTTGGTTTGGACATGTAAGACGTAGACCTGTAGATGCTCCAATTAGGAGAATAGAGGCTATGGATGTTGAGAGAAGAGTTAAGACTAGAGAAAGACCGAAAAAGACTTGGAAGGAAGTAGTTTGGAAAGATGTGGAGGTTTTAGAATTAGATGAGCAAATGGCCTTGAATAGGAATCTATGGAGGCAGAGAATACATATGGACGATCTAACGTGATTTTAGATATTGGTTCATCTAGCCTACCCCAATCTATTGGGATAAAGGCTCTGATGATGATGATGATATACCTCCACTCATAATTTTAGAGGATAATTTCTCAACTTAATATCAGCAAATTAACATATCAAACGTACAAAAGAAGTTTTAGAAACGATTTTTATTTTAAACTGCTCAATAGTAATAGTAATTAGATATGTTCGACAACAATTGTCAGATGCAGATACAAAGTTCAATCTTACTAAACCTACACAATGTTTAGTTATTTTTAGATCTAGAAGTAGCACATGTTCAATACTAAAATTGTCTCCAAACTGGTCCCTTGATTAATCTAAAAGTGAATCACATCAAGATAGATAATTATCTTAAGATTGCTGTTGACTAGATTTAATTTTGTTCGTTGCAAATTCAAATTTAAGCAATATAGTTTTGATGTTCATATTTTCATACGGTCCTAATATCAGATTAGTTGCCGTCAGTTTGGAAGAAAAAAAATCTATTAGAAAAAATGTGGCATCTCCAATTCTTTCATTGGTGAACCGACCAGGAATACGATGACCCAATCCCTTTGTTAAAAGATTGGTTTCTACACCAAGGTATCATATTCAGCCCAGGTCAAATGATATAGTACACGAAAATCTAGAAGCAAATATTAACAGAATAAATTTACTTTCAAATATGAGCAAGAAATTATACCTTTAACCGCTGTAAAATAGATAAAATTGATGATATTTTCCTAATTGCTGGAGTATCATTGAGATCATTATACTCTTGAGTAGAAAGATCACATAAACACACTCCCTTCTTAAACTTCTCTATCATGTTGTCAACTTTAACAGTAGAACCCACAACTTGAAGGAATAGCTCAAGTGGAATTCCCTTGATAGCTGCTTCCACATCAAACAGATTGTGAGAGACATAAGGATTCTGTAGATAATGATCTGTCTCCCATGTGATAAAACATCATTCCTAGAAGATGAATTACATGTGTGGAAATCCAGTCTATATTCTATGGGATTGGATATGATTGATTTTTTATTTATTTCCTAAGATAAAGGGATTTGGTATCTTGACCAAATATTTCCCTGATTGGTTTCATTTAAAACTTTCCTTTATTTAGGATTCCTTTTCCTTTTCTGAAAATGGTATCTAGGATATATAGGGATTTACGTAGATTTCCTAGTTTAGCCTACAACTGTTTATATTCTCTGTAAGCTGTAGTTTTTTGTGTAGAAAATCAGAAAAACATGTTCCTATCAATTTCTACATTCTCTACAATATCAGTTTCTACATGGTATCAAGAGCATACGACCCATTAAAATTCTTAGTTTGATTCTTCTCCCACCATGCTGAGCGGTAGCACAACATCAGAGGTGACTTCAAACTCAGGGAGCATGATCAGCAACATCGCTTGGAAGGCTATACACGCTAGGGAGAGTTATGGGAAGACACCTACTGATGAGATGCCACATCAGTCCCTTCAGCAAAACAGACCTGAAATTGTGAGTACTGCCACTTTGGCACAAAAAGCTAATTTTCTAAGCGCTTTAAGTGTCGAACGTGATAGCTCAAAGACATGGATCGTTGACTCAGGCGCATCAGACCATATGACTGGTGATGCATCGTTATTTCATGAATACAGCCCATGTTCTGGAAATTTTACAGTTCGTATTGCAGATGGCTCACTATCTAAAGTGGCTGGTATCGATTCAGTTGCTATCTCCAAGGACATAATGCTTAACTCTGTTCTCCATGTTCCTAATTTGGATTGTAATCTCTTATCTATTAGTAAGATTACGAGAGATCTTAATTGTGTTACTAAATTTCTCCCACATATGTGTGAATTTCAGGACTTGGATTTGGGGAAGAAGATTGGCAACGCTAGGATATGTGCGGGACTCTATCTTCTTAGAGATGAAGAATTTGAGAGGAAAATTCAAAGTAATGCTTGCACAGTCTCAACCTCTAGCAGTCATAAAGATAGTACAATCATGCTGTGGCACTACCGATTAGGTCATCCCAACGTCTTGTACCTCAACAGGTTATTTCCCACATTATTCTAAAAAAATCCCTCATATTACCAATGTGAAATTTGTCAATTGTCCAAGCATCCTCATAATACTTACCCATATCATTCATATAAACCATCCCATCCATTCTCCATAATACACAGTGATGTTTGGGGACCATCTAGGATAGCAAATGTAAGGGCCCTGTCTGGCCTCCCTTACTCATCCGTACTGTCCGCTCTGGGTTCTAGAGGTGGCCCCCGTCACGCAGACGTGGCACTTAGCCCCTCACGGATTTGTCGGTAAACTTATCCCAATTCGCGTCCGCCGCTACTCGAACCCCTTACCACTTGTAAGTGTCGAGTAACGACTAACCATTGGACTAATGGTTAGTCGTTACTCGACACTTACAAGTGGTAAGGGGTTAGAGTAGCGGCGGACGCGAATTGGGATAAGTTTCCCAACAAATCCGTGAGGGGCTAAGTGCCACGTCTGCGTGACGGGGGCCACCTCTAGAACCCAGAGCGGACAGTACGGATGAGTGAGGTGATGAATCACCCGTAAGGTACTTCGAGCCCTCACAGCAAATATTACTGGTTCTAGATGGTTCGTTAGCTTCATAGATGACCACACTCGAGTGACTTGGTTGTTCCTCATGAAAGACAAATCTGAGGTTGGGCAAATATTTCAAAATTTCAACAAAATGGTCCAGACTCAATTCCAAACCAAAATTCAAGTGCTTAGAACCTACAATGGAAGGGAATATTACCACTCTATCCTCGGAGCTTATCTACTTGATCAGGGAATTGTCCATCAAAGCTCATGTGTGGATACTCCCCAACAAAACGGAATAGCAGAGAGGAAAAACCGACACCTAATGGAGGTTGCCCGATCACTCATACTTGCCACTCATGTTCCAAAACATTTTTGGGGAGAAGCAATTTTAACAGCTACTTATCTCATAAATAGAATGCCTTCTCGTGTCCTTCAATTCCAAACACCGTGCCAAAAGCTCCTTACAACCTACCCTCATCTTCGAATTATCTCATTCATCCCTACTAAAGTGTTCGAGTGCACCACATTTGTCCATATACATCAGCAACATCGAAGTAAATTGGATCCCAAATCAGTCAAGTGCATATTTCTTGGCTACTCTCCAAACCAAAAGGGGTACAAATGTTTTTCACCGGTAACCAAAAGATTTTATAATTCTATAGATGTAACCTTTTTTGAGAATCAGCCATATTACACCAAATCTGACATTCAGGGGGAGAGTGCGAGAGAATATCAACTTTGGGAAACCGTACCTGCTGCTAAACCAGTACCTTTACCACCAGCCCAAATCTCTTGTCCACCTACAATCCTCGCAGAAATCCACCACCAACCTCTTGATCCTGAGATAACTAACACTCAACTTAGCCCTCAAAACCCTGAGTCAGTGAAAGAAACAGCAACAAAAGACATGATTGTTTACTCAAGGAGACCGAAATCTCAAAAGGAGGTAGAGAGTCGCACATCTCCAAAGCAAAACCAAGATTCAGAACCAAATCCAGAAGTTTCTGAGATGCATACAGGTAACATAATTACTGAACCTATCTCTAGTGATTTTCCTAGTGATCTTGACCAACCTATTGCAATAAGAAAAGGAGTAAGGACATGCACTCAGCATCCTATCAGCAACTTTGTATCCTATGAGAGCCTATCTCCAGCTTTTCGTGTGTTTGTGTCCACTTTAACAGATGTTCAAGTTCCAAGCAATATTCAAGAAGCTCTCCAACAACCAAAATGGAAGGCTGCTATTTTGGAAGAAATGAAAGCACTAGAAAAGAATGGCACATGGGTGATTACAGAACTTCCTGAAGGAAAGAGTCCGGTTGGTTGCAAGTGGATATTTTCAGTTAAACACAATGCGTACGGAAGTGTGAATCGATTCAAAGCTCGTCTTGTTGCCAAGGGCTTCACTCAATCTTATGGTGTTGACTATGAGGAGACATTTGCTCCCGTGGCCAAGCTAAACTCAGTCCGTGTGCTGCTATCTTTGGCAGCTAACCTAGATTGGCCTCTTCATCAACTAGATGTTAAAAATGCATTTTTGAACGGTGACTTAGAGGAAGAAGTCTTCATGGAGATTCCACCAGGATTTTATTCTCAGGAGAACAATGGTAAAGTGTGCAAGCTTCGTAAGTCGCTATATGGCCTCAAACAATCACTACGGGCTTGGTTTGATCGCTTAACAAAGGTTGTTAAGAAGTATGGGTTTTCACAGTGCCAAACAGATCACACTATGTTTGTTAAGCACTCATCTGATCACAAGATTGCTATCCTTATCGTTTATGTGGATGACATCATTCTTACAGGGGACTACATGGAGGAGATTGTTGGGGTAAAGACCCTTTTGGCAAGAGAATTTGAGATAAAAGACCTAGGAAAGCTCAAGTATTTCCTTGGCATGGAAGTAGCTCGATCAAGAAATGGGATTTCTATTTCACAACGAAAATATGTTCTAGATCTTCTTAAGGAAACAGGGATGCTTGGATGCAAACCTGCAGATACTCCTATGGATTCAAATGGCAAGTTAGGAGTTGAAGAAGAAAGTCCTCTAGTTGACAAAGGTAGATACCAAAGGCTTGTGGGGAAACTAATTTATTTGACACATACTAGACCAGACATTTGTTTTGCTGTTAGCCTAATAAGCAGATTTATGAATAACCCTACCGAAGCACACATGGAAGCAATTTACCAGATTCTTCAATACTTAAAGAAAAGCCCAGGCAGAGGACTACATTTCAAGAAAACCTCAAATAGAGATGTTGAAGTTTTCTCATATGCAGATTGGGCAGGATCTGTAACGGATCGGAGGTCAACCACCGGATATTGCACATTCGTATGGGGTAATTTGGTAACGTGACGAAGCAAGAAGCAGACAGTAGTAGCTTGGAGTAGTACTGAAGCAGAATTCAGAGCTATGTCTCATGAGATTTGTGAAGGAATTTGGCTTGATAAGGTGTTGAAGGAATTGAGGATTTCAAAAGGAAGTTCTATGAAGGTGTTTTGTGACAACCAAGCAACCATAAGTATTGCCAAGAACCCAGTTCACCATGATCGGACCAAGCATATCGAGATTGATCGCCATTTTATCAAAGAGAAAATCGAAGAAGACCAAGTCAGACTTGTCTACACGCCAACTAGTCTTCAAACAGCAGATATTCTCACCAAGGGCCTTCCTAGAAATAATTTTGAAAGCTTGAAGTCCAAGTTGGGTATGATTGACATCTACTACCCAACTTGAGGGGGAGTGTGGAAATCCAGTCCATATTCTATAGGATTGGATATGATTGATTTTTTATTTATTTCTTAAGATAAAGGGATTTGGTATCTTGACCAAATATTTCCCTAATTGGTTTCATTTAAAACTTTCCTTTATTTAGGATTCCTTTTACTTTTCTGAAAATGGTATCTAGGATATATAGGGATTTACGTAGATTTCCTAGTTTAGCCTACAACTATTTATATTCTCTGTAAGCTGTAGTTTTTTGTGTAAAAAATCAGAAAAACATGTTCCTATCAATTTCTACATTCTCTACAATATCAGTTTCTACAACATGCATAGTCCCAAAGAAAACTATGCAACAGCTTTGCCCAAACCATTTTTCCTGATATGAATCCATTGGCACGCATGGCTTTCATTCTAAGACCTAGGGAATCCAAACCATCCCGAGTTTGAGTTTTTCGTACACAATCCAACGCAAGAACTGAGCTAATTTTCTTCCTGAATGAGGCATGACCATGAGTTTGCTTGTCAAAAGACACGATCTATCACGAATTCTACCTAGTACTTCAGAAGATAAACTTTGAATAGATGGGTGCAGGACCACCTTGACTTTACGGTTAACATAGGTATTCATTATCTCATGTACAGCTAGGTGTATACATCTGCATTGCCCTTGGTTTTCAAGCTTGTACAATATTTTGTCTACAGTTCTCCAGCCCATTGTTGTGCCTTTGTCCTTCTCAAGATTCACAAGCAACCTATATAGCTCTGCTCTCAAGACAATCTTTTCAACCTGCATTGGTTTACCCACAAACACACGGGGATAGTAGTTAATGAGTAATGAAATCACCAAAAAAAAGGAGTTATTTCTGTGAAGTGGATGAGACAAAGACCTGTAACCATTCAAGTATTCTCTGCTGTCTCCGGCTGCTATCAACTGTCAAAGACTGACAGGGTTTAAGTGTCATTGTTGCACTCTGCACTGAATGGACTGCTATGTTGGAAAAATCTGTTTTTGTTTCATGTATTAATTCTTGTGATTTGCAAGTATTGGAGATGCTATTTCTCGCCTCATTATCTCTCGGAGAGCTAGAAGAGAGCTCTATTTCATTTTCATTGTTGTTTGTTTTCCACAGGATATCACGTTCAGAATTCAAAAGATGTGATTTTTGAGCTGATACATCTGATAACCTATGATTGACAACACCCAAACTAGAACTTTTGCTGAAAAGGTCTTTTGACCTACTTGGAATTACATTAGATGATTTAAAGTTCCTGGCTGTCCAAATTCTGTGTTCACTGGTTTTTTTATGAAGTTCCTTCTCCATATGCATTCCAAATTTACTGCTCATAATACAACACATTTTGAGATTACTCTTCTGATCAATTCCAAACCTCTTACCTACATGTTTTACAGCAAAATTTATGAATGGGATTAAAAAATGATCCAGATTCAAAATATAACATTGTAGGTTTGCAAAAATGCACATTCCAAATATGTAAAAAAGAGAGAATAAATATGACAGAGCAGATTGACAAAAACAAATTTCTATTTACGCAAACAGTTCAAAGAATATTGATTATCTCTATCATCAAGAAATAATTCATGTCTCTGGTTAGTCTGACTTTTTCAAGGTGGCCTCTGAAGTGAATCAAACCAAGCATGCACACACTTGGTTACTTGCATCATTTTCTATTTGACAATTGACACTATATACTCAGTCCTAACTCTGCCTTCACAAACCTTTTATTAGATCTATTACAAAACCACTTTCTCCTACATCATGTCCGAAATGTGAATTTTTAAGCATTTCAAGAGCAACAATGTAGCTTAAAAAAGGTAACATAACCATGAAACTAGTGTATGACCATTATGCCTTGTCATGACTCAGATGGTTAAGGATATAGCATCTTAAGAAAGGCTACAAACATCTCCAATCTCTACCAACTTTAAATGGAATTTCTTAACCTGTAAAGATAAAACTAGAACTCTATCAGACTTCCTACCAAAATTGACTGCTATGAACCTTTCTCTTCTATTAATATGACACTGTAATTGCTTCTGAACTACTTCCATTTGCTCCTATTTCTCACTAGGCCGAAAGAATTTTCCATGCCCCAACTGCAGTTTTCTTATTTTATCCAAAGATTAAATCTCTCTACCAATTTTCCATTTCTTTTTAAGCATAAATACTGGCAAAGGTAGAAAGAGGCTGAAAAATACAACTTAGCTCACTCAATAATCAGCCCCCAGAAGAGATGGGCTGCCAGTACTTATTGCTTCATTTCAGATTCACTTGCAGTAGGTCTCAACCTGTCCTTGATTTGGAAAAATGCTCCAAATGCTGTCTTAATGTCTAACATTTCACAAATCTAAATCCCTCATGGAGGTTCTATTGGAATACATATATAACAATTTACCATAAAAATGATTGCTTAAAAGAAAAACCAGATCCATGTGATCTACCCCAAGTTCCCAACTAGTCAAAAAAGACTTGTTTGACTTGATAAGAAAATTAAGAGGGTATTATGGGTTAGTGTAGAGAATCAAAGTATTGTATTGAAAGACTTAAAATAAAACAGTACATAGGTATCCTATTTATATACAAAGACTAAATAGGAAAGTATATCACTCATAATCCTAGATATATTCTAATTAATAGAATATATAACCTTAATGCTAGGGATACATATATTTATAGATTTCCTAAAATAACAAATTAATTAAACAAGTTGACTTTCAAATTGTATTCTTGACACTCCCTCTCAAGCTGGTGAGTAGACATTGTCCATTCCTAGCTTGGTTACAATCTTGTGGAAGAGTGGATTGTTAAGTCCCTTGGTTAGGACATTTGCTAGCTGTCATTCACTTGGTACATAGGGTGTGCAAATGAGACCACTGTCAAGCTTCTCCTTAATGAATTGTCTGTCAACTTCAATATGTTTTGTTCGGTCATGCTACATAGGATTGTGTGCAATGGTAATTGTAGATTTGTTGTCATAGTAGAGCTTCATAGGGCCATCCCACTTGAGTCTTAGATCTTCCAAAATGATCTTCAACCATGGTAGTTCACATACACCTTGCGCCATTGCTCGAAATTTTGACTTTGCACTTGATCTTGCCACAACATTCTGCTTTTTGCTCCTCCAAGTAACTAAGTTTCCTCCCAAAAAGGTGCAGTAATCCATGGTGGATCTTCTATCAATCACTGAGCCTACATAGTCAGCATCAATGTAGGCCTCCAAAGTGAGCTTATCACCTTTTTTGAATAAAATGCCCTTTCCTAGAGTTTCCTTGAGATAGTGCAATATTCTGTGAACTGCATGCAAATGGAGTTCCTTAGGGTTGTGCATAAATTGGCTTACCACACTAACTACATAGGCAATATCAAGTCGTGTGTGGGATAGGTAGGTCTACCAACCAGTCTTTGATATGATTCTGTCTGTAGCACTGTCTCCCTCTGCTTCTTCAAGTTTATGATTAGGATCAATTGATGTGCTAGATGGTTTGCATGCCAATTTTCCCATGTCTCTCAAGAGATCAAGGACATACTTCTGTTGGGATATAAAGATCCCTTGTTTCGACCGTGCCACTTCAATGACCAAAAAATATTTCAAGTTTCCTAGTTCCTTAATCTCGAACTCCTTTGCCAAACATCTTCCTAGGTTCTGGCTTTCCTTTTCATTATTTCCCGTCACTCTGATATCATCAACATAGACAATGAGAGCAGTAACTCCCTCTGAACCTGAGTGTTTTATGAATAGGGTGTGATCCCCTTGGCTCTGCTTGTACCCCATGGAATGCATTACCTTGGCAAATCTCTCAAACCAGGCTCTTGGTGATTGTTTTAGGCCATATCGTGCCTTCTTGAGCTTGCAAACCTTATTTGCAGCCATGTTCCTATTGAATCCAAGGGGTATTTCCACATAGATTTCCTCTTCAAGATCTCCATGCAAGAATGCATTTTTTACATCAAACAGTTGTAAAGGCCAGTAAAGTTAACTGCTAGAGACAGAAGAATTCTCACCATGTTCATCTTGGCAACCGGAGCAAAGGTTTCTTGGTCATCCTTTAGCCACCAGCCTAGCTTTGTACCTCTCAAGTGTTCCATCTACTTTATACTTAACTGTAAAGACCCACTTACATCTCATTGGTTTCTTTCCTCTTGGTAGCTCCACAATCTCCCAAGTGTTGTTCTTCTCCAGGGCCTGCATTTCAACATTCATAACATTCTTCCAATTTTCACAATTTAAAGCCTCTGATAATGTTTTGAGAATGGATATTGTGTTTATGTTTGTAAGGAAAATTCTGTGAGATGGAGAGCATTTTTCAAAGGACACAAAATGGGATATTGGGTATAATGGATGTTTTGTGCACTTTCTAGTTCCTTTCCTAAGGGCTATAGGCAAATCAATGTCAGATAAGGAATCACTTTGAGAAGTAAAGCTAGAAGATATTACCTTATTTCCAGGATTTGAGTCTGATGATTGGTCTGGCCTTGGTTTAGGAGCTAGACTTTTCCTTCTTGAGTAAACCTGTGAGAACCAAATGTCAGTAGTGGCCTTTCCCCCATCTGCTTGTGAACTAGGTTGTAAGGAGGGCTCATTTTGGGTTTGCGAAGGAGGAGGCTCAGGCTGCTTAATTGTAACTTCAGCGGGGGTCTTGCTCTCGAGTTGGAATTTAGAAGATGATGATGGCAAGTCAAGGAGAAAGAAGTCTTGATCCTTATCTTCCACAAATGTTGTCTCCCTCTGAAGATAAGGTTGAATGAAATATGGTTCTGTTTCAATGAAGGTAACATCTGCAAAGATTAGGAGTTTTTTAGCAGGTGGGTGATAGCACTTGTACCCTTTCTGTGTTGAAGAGTATCCCACAAAGACACTTTATAGCCCTAGGGTCTAACTTTCCTCTATTTTGGCTGTGGACATGAACAAATGTGACACACCCAAATACTCTAGGAACAAGATGGTTTGTTGTATTGAGACTTGGATAAAAGTGAGACAATACCTCCATGGGACTCGTGTAGTTTAACACTTGGGATGGTAACCTGTTTATGACATGTGTGGTTGTAAGAACTGCTTCCCCCCAAAAGTATTTTGGCACATTTTTCTGAAAAAATAATGCTCAGGTAGTGTTTAGGAGATGGCCATTTTTCCTTTCTGCAACTCCATTTTGTTGTGGAGTAGAGACACAATAAGACTCATGAATAATACCTTGTTGAAAATACAAGGAAAGTGTTTGGTTGAAATAATCTTTTGCATTATCTAACCTAAACCTTTTGATTTGGACCCCAAATTGGTTTTTTATCATGGAAAAGAAGTTTGGGAGGATATCACTCACATCAGATTTTGATTTAAGCAGAAATATCTAGGTAACTCTTGTACAATCATCAATAAATGAAACAAACCAATGTACCCTAGAAATATTTGGAATTGTAGATGGACCCCGTATATCACTATGAATCAACTCAAAAGGAAAAAGACTTCTTTTATTATTGGTGGGAAAGGTAGCACGTCTTTGCTTTGCAAGTTCACATGCATCACAATTAAATTGCTTATCGACTAGTCCTTTGAACAAAGAAGGAAACATAATTTCAAGGGTTGAAAAAGAAGGATGTCCGAGCCTAAAATGGTGAAGCCAAATTGTGTCTTTATTGGTGAGGTTTTGTCCAGAAAGGTACGTTAGGGGCTGGTTCCACTTACCAACCTTCGATTACTCAAATTCCTCAAGATAGTATAATCCATCCTTCTCCTTAGCACGTCCAATCATCATTCCCGAGCCCTGGTCCTGAAATAGACAATAAGATAGAAAAAAAAGTTACTTTGCAATTCATGTCAAAGCTTGGATATTGATAAAAGATTGGTGGACAATTTGGGAACATGTAGGACATTTTTCAAAGTAGGGTTAGGACTGATTTTTGTTTCTCCTACCCCAGCTACCGTGGCCAAGGAGCCATCAGTAGTAGCAATTTTCCTACTGCTAGAACAAGGTGAATATGAACTGAAGTTTTGAGAGGAATGAGTCATATGATCCATGGTTCCTAAATCAATAATCCACAAATGTTTAAAGGTTCTATCCAAGGCATTTAAAGCATGAGAGATTGGAAGTTTACCTGAATGTATCAATGAATAGGTATCTGAAGGTTTTTTGAGTATGCTTAGGAGATTTCTCAGTTTTTCAATCTCTTCTTTGTTGAGACTGCCCGACTCCTTTGGTGTTGCAATGGTTGTTTCTGCAACTTCTGACATCTTTTACAAATCAAAACTTGTTGAAGAACTATGAGAATCAAAGATAAATCGGCAATGAAGGCCAAGCAACAAAGAGAAACCACCAATGATGAAGAACAGAGGAAAAATCCAGCTATGCAGGCTGGTAAAAAAGAACACGTGAAATACTCTGTTTTGCTTTAGAAAACAGAGCAAAAAAAAATAGCAATGAAGGCTGGAACAAGAGAACCGGAACCGAGCCTATAGAGATGAACACAAACAAATTTTGGTGATGAAGGCTGGATGAGAAAATGGCTATGAAGGCCTAAGGCAAAAAAATTAGCAACGAAGGCTGAAGAAGAAACTGCGGAAAAATCAGCAATGAAGGCTGAAAAAGTGATTGATTTCCAAGAAAAAACCTAAAGCTCTTGATACCATATAGAGAATCAAAGTATTGTATTAAAAGACTTAAAATAAAACAGTACACAGATATCCTATTTATATACAAAGAACTCTAACAAAATAGGAAAGTATATCACTCATAATCCTAGATATTATTCTAATTAATAGAATCTATAACCTTAATGCTAGGGATACACATATTTACAGATTTCCTAAAATAACAAATTAATTAAACCAGTTGACTTTCAAATTGTATTCTTGACAGTTAGGATAGGATCCCAAGAATTTTAGGAAGAAGATATGCATAGAGGGTTAGAACTTAATGCAGCTAATGTGCCTTGTTATATTAAAATAAGAACATGTAACTTCCTTCTTCCTTCAACCTCCCTCCAACACCCCCCCCCCCCCCCCCCCCTCTCTTTCTGTTTCGTTGAGGAAGGTGCATTACCAAACATTGAAAAGTATGTAAAACTCTATTAACAAGATGCTTGAGAATTAAATTTTTCTATAATTCTTGAGATATAGAGAATAGTAAATATGAGACTCTTTGGATAACCTCTGAAATAAGCATCCCCTCGGATCCTGCAGCATCAATTGCATCATAAATCTGATGCTCAATGGGAAGCTCCACAAGCTGGTTAGCTATTTGATATCATCCAAATTTCAACTCTTTGTCTTCAGCATATCTGATTGCTTTTTGCTCAAAATCCATCTGGGAAAATTTTTTTAGCAGCTGTAGGCAGCGCTCATCCTGTGAAAAGTAGAAACATGTTAAGGCATTATTTTCAGAAATAGATATCTCCCACAAATAAGAAAAAATTTGTTTTAACATCTTAAGCAAAGCTATGTCACGATTATATCAAATGCATATAGTTTTCTTTTTTTTCAAATTTCTTTCATGTTTGTAGTTATTTACTCATTTATATTTAGAAAATTACCTCCTATTAATTAAAAAAAAAATTAAAGACCAAATATTCTTCAGGTATCCAAGGTCTTATGCAAGGTTTGATTTATCCAAAAAGTAAGCAGTTAAGTGGGTTTAGTACGGACTGCAGCAGAAAGAAGAAAGAAATTATTGCTTGGATTAAATTTTATTCCATCAAATTAATTCAAATGGCTTCATTCTAAACACAATACTCAATGCAGTACAATATATTTAGCAATAATGACTGAAATGAGAGAAATAAATTTTTCACACTTGAAAAAAAGCAACCAATGAATCAAACAACAGTAATAATTTAAAACTGTAAAATGCAACACCTGACTGGGACATGAGCTGAAATTTAAGACCATTTAAATGTAAGAAAATCAGCCACTAGTTTATCCAACCTATATAAATATGTACCTTGTGCTGTCATGAGAATGTAAGAAGGAAATTGAAAGAAAAACAAGAAAAAGATGTATAAAAATAAGATTTCTAGCTCCTAAACTCTCCTCTGTTCTTGTTCAAATCAGTCACTCTTTTTCCAAACTATTTTCTGCACCTAAATCTAAATATTTGCTGTCATTAAGTGCTAAATAACAGCCAACAAGTTTGGTATCAAAGCCATAGGTTCATGAAGAAACAAAAGACAGCAGCAAAGAAAAAAAGCTTGATCGTTAATGGTAGAAGTCATGACAACCAGAAGCAAGACAACCCAAAATTTACAGCAGAATTTTGTTCCAATTTTTTTTATGGAGAAAATTACGATTTTTGGTGCGTGAATGTTGCTGAGGTCCTTGATTTGTGGAACTAGAGCAAAATGGCTATGAAGAGTGAGAATCAATTGAGACCCTCACCCAAGCACAACAAAAGTAATTGAAAGAAAACCAACAAAAAGATGCAAGTACTCTTGCAAAAATCCAGGAAGGTGTTTCAGATGCAATTTTTCCCAGAATTGTAAACGCAACCAAAGCAAAAGAAGCTTGTGAGATCTTGCAACAAGAATTTCAAGGTGATACAAAGACAAGAGTTGTGAAACTTCAGACTCGTGGAAGAGAACTGGAGAACATGAAGATGAAGGAACATGAAAAGTTGACAGAATTTTCCTCTAAATTTATGGAGTTGGTGAATCAAATGAAAACATAATGAGAAGATTTTTCTGACAAGAAAATTGTAGAGAAATTTTTAATTAGCTTGCCAGAAAATTTTGATCATATTGTCGCTGTCATTGAAGAAACCAAATATATTAGCAAACTTGGTGTCCAAGAGCTGATGGGCTCATTAAATTCATTAAAGCAAAGTCTGTCTTGACACTCTGAAAAATCCATTGAGAGTGCATTTTAGTCCAAGCTCAGTTTTGAATCCAAAAATGCCGACAAAAAGTCATTGACAAGTTCACAAGCTAGAAGTTGATCATCTAGAGGAGTATACATAGAGGAAGAATTAGAAATGTAAGAGGCAAAGGTGGAGGAAGTTATAGCTGGAAATCAAATGGAGAAAGTTCATCCCCAAGATGTAATATTTGGAAAAAAAGACAGCCACGAGGAAAAAGATTGTTGGTTCTAGGGGAAACCACAATGTTTCAATTGTAAGAAGTTTGGACATATACAGAAGGATTGCAAGTTCAATTTATAGCAGCAAGCAGGTTACTCGAAGGAGAACCATGAAGCAAGTGTGTACTACGCTTGGCAAACAACCTTGGAGCAGAAAAGCAAGCAATGGTTGAATGATAGTGCTTGTAGCATCCATATCCCCAGAAAATGATTGTTTTCGGGAACTAGATTACAATGTCCAATCCAAGCTGAAAATTGGCAATGAAGATTACATGAAGTTAGCTGGAATCAAGAGCACTGATGTTCAAACTAAGCAAGGAAATGGAGTGATTCAAGAAGTACTGCTTGTACTCGATGCAGACCAAAATCTGTTGAGTGTGGGACAACTTATTGAGCCTGGTTATATGCTAATTTTTAAAGACAAAAGCTGCACCATTTTTGACAAAAATGATAAAAGTAAGGTGTTGGCACATGTGAATGTGGTGAATAGATGTTTTCCGTAGATTATCAAATATGTAAGCAGTGTCGCTTTGAAGACAAATGTAATGGATGATTCATGGCTATGGCACAAAAGGTTCAGCACTTGAACTTCAATAGCCTCAAAATGCTTTATCAAAAAAATATGGTGCAAGGACTTTCCAAAATTGAAGACAAGCAAGATGTGTGTAAAGGTTGTGCTCTTGGAAAACTTCACCACAATGATTTCCCAAAGGAGGTGCATGGAGAGCCAAGGAGATGCTGGAATTAGTGCACACAGATGTGTGTACCTACAATTATTTCCCATCTCATGCTCAGAATAGGTCATCATCATCATCATCAGAGCCGCTATTCCAATAAATTGATGTAGGCTACATGAATCAATATATGAACTCACGATGCTCAAAATAGGTATTTCATCTTAATTATTGATGATTATACCCGCATGACTTGATTGTATTTTAATAGTCAGGTCTTTACCAATTTTAAAGATTTCAAGTGCATTGTTGAAAAACAAAGTGGTAGGCCAATCAAGTTCTTGAGAAGTAATAATGGCAAAGAATATAATTCAAAACAATTTGATAAGTTCTGTGAAGATAAAGGCATTGAAAGATAGCTCACAGTTTCTTATACACCACAATAAAATGGTGTATCTGAGAGAATAAATCAAACAGTGGTGGACATGGCAAAATCTATGCTTCATGGTTGTGGATTGCCTACAACATTTTGGGCAGAGGCTGTATTTTGCAGCAGTATACTTAATTAATAGAATTCCTACAAAGGCTGTGAAAGACATGACTGCATTTGAAGCTTGTAGCAGGAGAAGAGCATCGATAAGACATTTCAAAATTTTTGGGTGTACTTGTTCCCCAGGAAAGAAGACTCAAATTGGATGAAAAAAGTAATGAATGCATCTTTGTTGGTTATAGATCAAGATCAAAAGGCTATAGTCTATATAGTTTGAAAAATCATAAAATCATTTTGAGCAGAGATGAGGTGTTCGATGAAAATGCTATTTGAAATTGGAAGGAAGACGAAGTTGATAAAAGGCCTATTTTGGTGGATGAAACTCAACCAATACAAGCCCAAGAGGATGAGAATGGTGAAGAACAAGATCAGCCTCAAGCTCAACTCAAATTCTCCATCAACACTTGGTTCTTCAAGCTCATCCAGTCCTCCTAGCTCACCTCCCACCTCCAAGAAAAATGAGCAGTTTGTATGACATTAATCAAACTTGCAACTTATGTATTGTTGAACCAGGAAACTTTGAAGAAGAGATCAAAGAAGAATCTTGGAGAAATGCCATGAATGAAGAAATAGCAGCAATTGAGAAAAACAAAACATGGGAGCTACTAGACAGGCCAATGAAAAAAGAAGTGGTAGATGTAAAGTGAATTTACAAGGTGAAGCACAACTCGAATGGTTTAGTCAAAAGGAACAAAGCAAGACTTCTAGTAAAGGTTATCTTCAACAGACTGGAGTTGATTTACCAAAACATTTGCACACATTGCTACTCGATACAATTAGAGCACTCAGCAGCCAATAAAGGATAGTTGTTGTATCGATGTGAAGTTAGCTTTCTAAAGGAAGAAGTCCTTTGACCAAAAAAAAAAAGGAAGGAGTCTATGTGGAGCAGCCTCAAGGAGTCATTGTCAGGGGAAAAGAAGACAAAGTATACAAGTTGAAGAAAGCCTTGTAGGGGTTGAACCAAGTGCCAAGAGCTTGGTATGGCAAAGTTGATAATTATTTAAGTGAGAGGATTTCAAAGAGCAAAAGGAAGCACGCCTTGTATGTCAAACTCAAGGTAAGTTAAGCATACTTATTGTGGCACTTTATGTTGATGATTTGGACTACACCAGAAATGATGAAAAAATGATTGAAGAATTCAAATTGGAGATGAACAGGTATGAAATGAATGATCTTGGCATGTTACATTATTTTCTTGGCATTGAGATACATCAAAGTGAAAATGGAGTTTTTATTTCTCAAAAGAAAATTGCTGAAAATATTCTTCAAAAATTTGGGATGAGTGGTTGCAAACCAGTTGCCATACCACTTGGTGTGAGTGAAAAATTAAGAAAGCAATATGGTGACAAGAAGGTAGATGCAAGTATATATAGAAGTTTGGTGGGAAACTTGCTCTATCTCACTCCACAAGGTCAGACATTATGCTTGCTGCAAATATGTTATCTAGATTCATGAGCATCCCTAGTAATGTCCATTTTGGGTTGCAAAAAGGGTGTTGAGCTACATAAAAGGGTCAATCAATTGTGGCATTCATTATGGAAACAATGTGGAAGTGACATTAACAGGTTTTTGTTGTAGTGATTGAGCTGGTTGTGTGGATGACATGAGAAGCACCTCAGGTTATGTATTTATGCTAGGTTCTGGAATATTTTCATGGTGTTCTAAGAAGAAACAATCAGTTTCTCAATCATCTGTAGAATCTAAATATGTGGCAGCCTCTCTAGCAACATCTCAAGCAATTTAGTTGAGAAGGAACCTTGGAGATGTTGGTGAAAAACAAAAGGAAGGAACTGAACTTTATTGTGACAACAAGTCAACTATTGCTATGTCAAAGAGTACTGCTTTTCATAACAGAATAAAGCATATTGCAATCAAGCATCATGCCATAAGAGAATTAGTTGATGATGGACACATACAGCTGAATTATTGCAAGTCAGGGAGCAGCTAGCTGACACATTTACCAAGGCATTACCAAAGGAGAAGTTTGAATATTTCAGGGAAGCACTGGGAGTTCAAGAACAGCACATTAAGGGGGGAGAATGTTACAAGTAATGTGCTATAAATTGCAGCAATCTTTGAATTTAGAAGCCAGCAGAAATCTGTGACTGAAAAAATACGAACACGACTAGGACATGAGCTGAAATTTAAGACCATTTGAATGTAAGAAAATCAGTCACTAGTTTGTCCAAACTCTATACATATGTACCTTGTGCTGTCATGAGAATGTAAGAACGAAAGTGAGATGAAAAACAAGAAAAAGAGTGAATAAAAATAAGATTTCAAGCCCCTAAACTCTGCTGTGTTCTTTTTTAAAACTGTCACTCTTCTTCCAAACTATTTTCTGCAGTAATTATTTGTTGTCATTAAGTGCTGAATAACAGCAACCAAATGTAAACGTAAATGTACAAAGAAATGGAGATTGGAATGTGAAATCAAGAAGAAACATTGTTGTGGAGGTCATCAAACTAACCTTCCCATTCACTTTTATTCGAATCTCCTCTACTAGACCAGCATTTTTCAATCTGCCACATGCCTAAGAGCAAATTGCAAAAGAAGCAATAGATGAAAACTATTCAGAATAAATCACCAAGATAATTTAAAAAATAAAAGATAAAAGTGCTAACATTTTCCCATCTACGCTTTGATCATGTCTAATATCTGAAATGAGAAGAACCTACAAAGAAAAAGGAGAATTCAAACCACAACATCAGAGAAAAATTCTTAAAAAGAAAGGTAAGCTACATATATCTATTCGTCAATGTTTCGTGTATAAATGACCTTGGCATTAGCTTCTTCAAGTTTATTACAGACAGCTTGCATCGATGGAAGATAATCTTTTACATCCACGTCCTTATTAATACATTCTACGTTGGAATCCTCTTTGCCCATGGTGTCTTCCTCTTTGGTAATCTCAAATTTCTCTTGAGATCCCAAATGCTTTGCATAACGATATAAATGAATTAATCTTGTGGCTTGCCCTTGTTTGCCAGCTCCTCTTGTTCTCTCAACTGCTTCTTGCCTTACAATTAAGCCCTTTTTCTCAAGCCCCTTTAGCATATAGAAAGTTCTGTTTCCCTCAATTCCAAATTCCTTGTTAAGCTGGCTTTGACTTACCCCATTTGATCTACAAGCACACACTAAAATAATAATAATTTATAAAAATTCAATGTACAAAATTTCAGTATACAATTTGATTCTGTTTATTGTTCATAACAAATATATTTGAGAAAAAATAGTAAATAGTTAAAATACAACACAAATTACCAAAATAACGTTACTTTTAGGAAAATAAAATCAGTATTTTGTCATTCACAAAAGTTAAATATTCTCAGCTTTCAATTATTTAAAGCTTAACTAACTACATTATTTAGTAATTAAATAGACTTTTTGCCTATTATTTTCAAAGTAAAATTCATGTAAAAGAGCATTCAAAGGAAAACAATATTAATAACCAAATTAATGCACTAAATATTTTCTATTTAAACGAACGGACGTGAAATTCAGTTAAATTAAAAAAAAAGGGAAAGGAATAAGATGAGCACTATCGAAATTAACCTAGAACTGGCAATGCGTTCCAGAGCAAGGCAATGTTGACAAACCTCTTTTTCTTCACCTCCCAAAGAGAAATCGTAAATGCCTAAAAAGTTATCCCGGAGTTTGTCCTTAGCAACAATGATCAAATCAAGCTTTTCCGCATCCTCAAAGCATTGAATCGAAGGGTCATTGCGATCGTAAATACGAGTTTTCACTTGAAACAGAATCATTTGAATTTTAAGTAGGTTGGTCCACAAGGCTCGTCTAAATTCGATGCTCAGAGCCAGCTTCGTGCAGAGGGAGGATTGGGCGATTCCGGCCTTGTACGCAGATTTCTTCGAGAGCTGAGGATACTATCGCATTCATTGATCGGATTGGTTTCCGTCTGGATGGAACCGTTGAATTCAAAGGGTGGCCGTGATGGAATATTTGGCGGGAAAAGGAAGCAGCGCGGTGGTTGAGTTCCAATGATTTATATAGTTGATTGAGAGGGGTGGCAGTAGGAGGAAGCGGTGATACAAGCGTCTAGGATTCGAGTCCTATCAGAGACAAGAAATTTATATGGATGCCGGACTTTCAAACACTTATTGGAAATGGGGCCTCATTTGGAGCCCATAATCAAATATTTTATTAACAACTGACAAAAAACAAATTAAAAAAAAGAGCGACAAAAACGTTGATAAAAAAATTATTGAACAAATAAATAAATAAATAAATAAAATAATTGAAAAAATACATCTAAAAAAGAGAAAGAAATGATTTAAAAAAAGATATGAAAATTTAATTCAATACTATTGTTGCATAAAACAACAATGAGTGATTGCTGACGTAAGTGTCTGTTTTTTTTTTCTAAGTGTTTCCCAAAAGCTTCTGCAAAATAAGAAAAGTCAGAAGAACGCAGGGGATGGTTCCTTACGTAGGCGCTCTGATACTTAAGTCAGTCAAATATTCTTGAGTATAGGGAACGTAAAAGCCAGAAGTCAAAAATTAGATAATAAAATAATATCTGCGGCCTATTTATAGGCGAATAAATTACCATTACTGCAGAATAATTACTTGAAGGGTAATTTCATCCTTTTAGAAGAGTTTGTTTCCGGTACGATACTAAAATGTGGAAATGTGGCATGTCGTCCAATTTTGTGACAGCAGAGGTCTGTCGCTAGGCGAGGGATTAGTAGATCGGGAGACCACACTCAATAGGCGGCAAGTTGTTGCTTGTGGTGATCATCTGACAGCTGTCGCTGGCGACAGGCTTCTTATCACCATGCGGGAGGCATCTTCCGCAAAAGGATACCGCGCGCCTTGTAGAATCTACCGCCTACTGTCACATGGCCCAATGGCTCTACGTCATGTGACAGGCTCTGTGGATTTTGGGCCTCAGTACTTTGAGCTTTCCCATATCAAATACTAAAATATATAAACTTAAATACTTAGTTTTATCTTTTTTATAGAATATTATAAACTTTTAATATAATTCAAATTAAATATATGGATTTTTATTAATTTAAAAATAATATAATAAGTTATAAAAGAAAAACCAAATTCTAAGATAAATTTTATTTGATTTAAATGAAGATAAAATGTTGAATTTTTTTAATTTTAAATATTTGAAAATTACATAATTAATTGAATAAGATTATTTTATAAAAAAAAGTAAAATTATTTTATTGTTCTAAGTATAAAAAGTTACAGTATATTTTTTTTAACCAAAAGCTTTAACTTTTATATATTTATATAAGATATAAGATTATTATTAAAAACTAAATATTATTGAAATTAAAAGTATAATTGGATAAATGATCAAGAGGGTCTTGATAAATATTTTATACTTTAATAATAAAAAAAATTATATTACAACACATGACACGTCTTTATATAAAATACATAAAAGATTAGCAATGTCGTTCGCCTCTCTAAAATTTTTGAAAAAAAAGAGACATCTCAACATGAGATCAATTTCATGAAAAGCTTCTAGAATATATTTTTATTTAATTTGTCTCTTATCCTTTCTTTTCAATTTTCACTTTATCCTATAACCACATGTTTTTTTATGGTTAGAAATAGAGAATTTCTCAATATACCTGATTTTTTTCACTATTTACATTCCAATTTCTTCAATGGTTTACTCCTTAGTACAAAGAAATGTGATGTAAAGAGTAAAAAATGGGTATTTTTTAGAAATCTTTCTTTGAAATATATAAATTTTACTTTTCTTTCCTATATATTTTTTTTATAACATTGTAGATATTGACTTAGAATCTATACTCGTAATAGTAAGTGTATAAAGATTATCTTTGCCACCAAACCGGTGTTGATGATGGGTCCCTACAAACACGAATTCAGTACTTAGATGTAGAAAACAACACAGGTAAGGTTTCATTCGAAAGTAGATTTGCCGATTAGTGTTTATAGTTTACGTTCGTATTATATAAAATTATATTTATATCGTATAAAAGCATAAAAATTTTATGTTAAAATTCATATCAACACAAAAAATCAATAATTTTATTTTTAACGTTTAACATATTTTATATAATTTTTATTTAATTTTAACTTGTGTTACATTCGTATTTTTATTTGTGTCATATTATCATATTGTGTCTAAAATTATCATATCTATTAAAAAGCGCACACAAAAGGCATCTTAGGAACCTAAAGCACAACTGGATTTACTTTTAATCTTTGTAATTTGCTGAGTTCCTTTGGGAAATACACACAAAAAGCATTTGCTCAGGCTGTGTAAGTAAGGTTTTTTCTTTTTAGAGAGAGAGAGAGAGAGAGAGAGACTGATGAGAATGTATATTATTCAAGATGAAGAATGAAAGAAGATGGATGAGAGAAAGGATTGAAGAATGGATTTCTGTATTATAATCTTTCTTGAATCAAAACTGAATTACAACTGGGTTTTTAAAGCTGGTAAAGTAACTACTCTGGTTAACAGACTTAACAGAATTAACTACTATGATTAACTAACTGAGTTAGTTAATTCTGTTGACATTCCCTCGCAAACTAAGCCTCTATCTCCAAGCTTCTGTACACTACTTTTACTCCCCTGTAACTAAAGCTCCCCTGCTTCCTGCTTGCTACCTCGAACAGTAAGCTTTGACCTTAGTCGAGTAAAACTGGCTAAGGACAATGGTTTTGTGAGGATGTCAGCTAGCTGATCATAAGCTGGAATATGGTTGACATTGATCTGTTTCTGCAAAACTTTCTCTCTCACAAAGAACATATCTAGTTCAATATGTTTAGTTCTAGTATGTTGAGTAGGATTAGCAGATAGGGCCACTGTAGATAGGTTATCACACCATATATGAGGTCTCATAGAAAGAGATAGACCAATTTCAGCCAACAGGGATTGAATCCAAGTGATTTCAGCAGTAAAGTTGGCCAAGCTTCGAAATTCAGCTTCAGTACTGGACCTAGACACAGTGGTCTGCTTCTTTGAACTCCAAGAGATGAGGTTGGATCCCAAAAAGACACAGTAGCCTGAGGTAGACCTTCTATCATCTGGATCAGTAGCCCAATCTGCATCAGTGAAACCAGTGAGTTGAAGAATAGGAGAAGGCTGAAGAAAAAGACCATGGTGCAAGGTACCATAGAGATATCTAAGTATCCTCTTCACCGCCTTCCAATGTGTATCAAGGGGTTGATGCATAAACTGAGAGACCTTGTTTACAGCAAATGTAATTTCTGGTCTAGTGATAGTGACATATTGTAGTGCTCCAACAGCACTTCTGTACATCTGTACATCTGAACATCTTCAATTGGTGAACCAACTTTGACAGAAAGCCTTAAGGAACTTACCATTGGAGTGGGTAAGGGGTTGGCTTCCAACATGTGAAATTTGTGAAGCAGCTCCTTAATATACTTGGTCTGAGTGAGCAACAATCCACTAGATAACTTGGTAACCTCAATACCAAGAAAAAGATTCAATGAGCCAAGATCTTTTAGGGAGAAGGCAACATCTAAGTCTAAAACAAGCTGATCAATATGTTTGGAGGAGCTACCAGTGATGATAATATCATCAACATATACCAGAACATATATGCTACATGAATTTGTGTACTGAATGAATAAGGACTGGTCAGCTCGAGAAGAGACAAAACCTTGCTGATGCAAGAATTGTTGAAGTTTTTCAAACCAAGCCCGTGGAGCCTACTTGAGACCATAGAGGGCTTTATGCAACTTACACACTAGCTTCTGTCCATTGTTAGAAGTTTCAAAACCAGGGGGCTGATGCATATATACCTCTTCATTAAGAGTACCATTGAGGAATGCATTGTTCACATCAACTTGTCTTAAAGTCCAGCCTCTAGTTACTGCTAGTGTAAGAAGAATTCGTATGGTAACAGGCTTGACAACAGGGCTAAATGTCTCACCAAAATCAATACCATGTTGCTAGAGATACCGCTTTGCAACCAGCCTAGCCTTATACCTTGCAACAGTACCATCTGCATTTCTTTTCAGTTTGAATACCCACTTGCAACCTACAATGGATCTATTAGTAGGCAAAGGAACTAAAGACCAGGTGCCATTTTTTAGTAAGGCTGTATATTCTTCATTAACAGCAGCTTTCCATTGATTATGTTGCAAGGCTTGAGTGATGGTTGTTGGTTCACTGTTGTCAAGATCAGCAAGGTACACTTTTGGCTTGAAAATACCACTCTTAGACCTGGTTCTCATTGGATGCTGGTTAGGAACATGACTAGGTGGTGGTCCTAATATAGAAGGTTCGCCATTCATTTGTAAAGCATCGGATGGAGAGGTACTAGAATGAGGAGGTTCACTTGAACTAGGAAGTGAAGAGGATTCTGAATTTTGAAACTGTTGTGACTGATTTGAAATTGAATTTGGAGCAATATAAGAAGATAATGAAGGATTCAATTGAGTAACAAGAGGAGGTGATGGTAAGAAAAGGGAGCTAGAGTCTAAAGTTGGAGAACATGATTTTGAGAAGAGTTCAATATAAGGAAACCTAGTTTCATCAAAAACAACATGTCTGGAGATGAATAAGTGACCATTTTGATTAATGCATTTATAGCCTTTATGACTTGGACTGTAGCTTAGAAATATACATGGAGAATATCTATAATCCATTTTGTGATAGTGAAAGGGCCTAAGATAGGGATAACATAAGCAACCAAAACTTTTAAGGAATGTATAATCTGGTTTTACCTTGTAAAGTGCTTCAAAAGGAGATTTTGAACTGAGGGCAGTACTTGGCAACCTGTTGATGAGATAAACTGCAGCTGAAAAAGCATCAGACCAGATTTTGAAGGGTAATGATGCTTGAGACAGTAGGGTAAGTCCTGTTTCCACTATATGTCTATGTTTCCTTTCAACAATTCCATTTTGTTGAGATGTATGGGGACAAGAATGCCTAAAAAGGATGCCTTCTGAGTTGAGAAAGGAGGTGAAACTCCTAAATTCACCACCCCAATCTGTTTGAAGAATTTTTATGGAAGCAGAAAATTGTTTCTCTACTAATTTTTTGAAATGGATAAAAGAAGACAAGGCTTCACCCTTAGATTGTAAAAAATATATCCATGTATGTCTAGAATATGCATCAACAAACGAAATGTAATATTTGAAGGCATTGCCAGACAAGTAGGGAGCAGGACCCCATAAATCAGATTCAATGAGAGTAAATGGAGTGGAGTAAGTTGTTTGGAATGGTGAGAAAGGAAGTCTATGACTTTTTGCATATTGACAGTGAGAGCAAATGTAATTTCTATTTATTTTGTTTGGAATATTACAAATGGACAGAACCTTAGAGACAAGAACAGAATTTGGATGGCCTAATCTCCTATGCCAAAGAACATAAGGATCTACATTCAAAACTGGAACTTCGAACAAATTTGATGATGTTGATACTAAGACTTCTTTCTAGTCTGATGAAACAGCTGCAGTAGACTCATCTTTATTGAGATTGAACTTGTACAGACCCTTGTCAAGGGTCCCCTTTAGAAGAACTTCCTTGGTAGTTGAATCCTTCACAAAGCAAGAGTTAGAATGGAATTCAAAGAAGACTGAATTGTCTTTGCAAAATTGAGAAACAGAAAGCAAGTTTTTGGTTATGTAAACCTTACCAGTTCCATGATAATCAGTTCCAAGATTCATGTTCTCCAGGGAGTTTGTAATATGGTTTGTAGCTCCAGAATCTGAGTACCAAGATGAATCAGTGATAGAGGAAGGGGTTGCTATCATAGCCTCTGCTGTATGTGCTTGATGTGGGAAAGAGTTGCTATTTTGACCAAAAACTCTCGGATTATTGGGAGCTTCTCCAGAACCAAAAGATCTTGAGAATTGAGTAGATTTACCAGGGTCAGGATTGAATGAAAGATCAAATCTATGATAGCACCTATGTACTGTGTGCCCAATCTTGCCACAAAGTTGGCATTGTGGTTTAAAACCAGCAAAGCCTCTACCTTTGAATCTGCCCCTGCCTTTGAAATTCCTTCCACCAGTATAGCCTCGATTGTTCTCAAAAGAAAACCTTTTCTGTTGAGTAGCCATATGTGCACAAGGTATAACAGCATCTGTAAAAGAAGAATTCTGTAAATTTCTTGATTCTGTGGCAAACAAGAGAGCTGAAGTGGTTTTCCAATTTGGCAACTCCTTTTGGGTAGATATAGCAGCAACTATGGCATCATATTCCAATCCAAGACCAGACAAGGCTATATGCACTAACTCATTATCATTCATAGCACATCCACAAGAAATCAAGGTATCCCACAATGACTTAATCTTTACGAGATATTCTTTCATGCTAAGTGACCCTTTCTTGATATTCTGCAACTGCCTCCTATATTGCATCACTTTTGCATTAGTTTGGGATGCAAAATACTCTTCAATGGCTTCCCACAAATCTTTTGTTGTTTCACAGCCAACAAAATTGGGCAAGATCTGACTATCAATAGAAGACAAGATCCAAGAAACAAGAATTTGATCTTGTCTATCATAGATTTCAAACTCAGTACTTCTAACAGAAGGAATGGCTTGCTTACCATCAATGAACCCTCTCAGGCCATATCCTCTTAGATTTGCCACAACTTGTTGCTTCCACAGTAGGTAGTTATCATCACCAAGCTTCACGGTGATGACTTGAGATCCAGGATTCTGAACCACAAGAGAAGATGAGGTTGTCGAATTGCTTTCTGTAACAGCTTCTGATACCATGATGAGAATGTATATTATTCAAGATGAAGAATGAAAGAAGATGGATGAGAGAAAGGATTGAAGAATGGATTTCTGTATTATAATCTTTCTTGAATCAAAACTGAATTACAATTGGGTTTTTAAAGCTGGTAAAGTAACTACTCTGGTTAACAGACTTAACAGAATTAACTACTATGATTAACTCACTGAGTTAGTTAATTCTGTTGACAGAGACCGTAAAGTTAAAGGTTAGACAACAGTAGGGGTTTGTTTATGTGGAGTTTACTTTTAATGGATCTCGCTATATTATTTTATTAGTTTTATACTACAAGTTTAGGAATTTAATTTATAAGTTTATGTTAGTTTAAATAACATAATTAGATATTTAGTTTTAAAATTTTTTACTTATACTTTATGTAATTTTATTTGATGATGCATCAAGCCTTTTAAATTTTATGTTGTTAATTTATTTTAATTTGAAATTTAATATTTTAGACACTGTTTGATTATTATTTTCTTATTTATTTTGAAAATAAAAGGAAAAAATTTTTATTTAGATGAAAAAATAAATAATATTTTTAATATAGAATCAGTGTTATTCAAATATTATTAAAATATAAAAAAATGTATAAATATTTTAATTTTTTGAATTAAGATTAAATAAAAATAAGTTCTTATTAAGAAAATTAAGTTGGCATTCGACCTAAACTTAAAATTTAATAAAGCATGTTTTTATCAAAATATAATAATAATTAAAAGAAAACAAATAAATATAGAATGTGTATACTTGATTAAGAATATTATCTTTGTCATTTTCAAATAAAAAAAAAACCTTAAGAAATTATCATATCTTTTAAGGCAATGCTCGCTTGTTGACGTAAAAATTTTTATTTTAATATAAAAATATATTATATATCAAAATATTTTTTATATTTTAATTATTATTTGTGTTGCACACGTAATAATTCACAAAATTATTCACGTCAATTGTTATGTAAAATATTTAAACAATAATTAATGTTGTTTAACAAATTTAAATTTTATTATATCATTTTCAGGGATTAAAAATTATTTATAATAAAATAAAAATTTATATATTTTTACAATAAAATAAAAAGTCGAATCTTGTACTCATTTTCTAAAAAAAAATTGGATTTATATTTGGCTGCTAAGCGAAAACATAAGCGTTGGCCAAATCCACGAAAGTGGGCGCCTATCAGCCGAAACAGAGCCAAGTTTTCCTATCATGTAAGCCATCCTCTATAATAAACTCACCGAACCTTCCTTAGATCCGTTAATCTGTATTGCTTGATTTTCTCAGTCCACGCAGTCAACGGCCGTTATTCGCCAAGTGAGATCTACTTTGATCTTGTGACCAAACCCTAACATTCACATTGCTACCAAACCAAGCAAAAGAAACAAACGAATTTGTATTTTTCCTTCTCTCTACTTTCTGTAAGCCAAAAATTTATTTTCCTTCCTTTTTTTTTGTCCATTGTTTTTTTTTCGGTTGCATTTTTGTCCGTTGTTTTGAATAATTTGATTGGGAATTTGGAAAATATGGCTTATGCATCTCGTATCATCAATCACTCTAACAAGGTATTTTTTTTTCATTTCTCGTTTCTTGATTCGTTTCTTGTATTTTCTTTCCTTTTTTTTAATACTTGGGTCAGTTTTAGATTCAAATTTCTTTCTAGATTTGAGTATTTCTTGTCGTTGGTTTTAGTTCATTAATGGTATTTATAAGCTTAATCCATGATTCCTCTTTGCTTTCCTGTGATTGATCATGGTTTAATTATTGCTTTTTATTTATGTAATTTTTTTTGGTTTCTAAGCTTTATTCTTTGTTTTGAATTCCTGTTATTGCAGTTGAGAAATGTATCCAACTTAATGCGACATGATCACGCTATTTTGGTTCGCTGGTTTTCTCATGGAGCACGATCATCTGTTTGTAAAACTGAAGGTACATATACGATGCTGATGATATAAAAGATTGTTTTCTTCTTTGTTTCTCATATCTAGTTTCTACAATCCTCGAGTATAAGCGCTGTTTTCAGAATTGTGTTTAGTCTGCTATATCACGCGCAAATTGTGCCTCACGAGCCTCCCTTCTAGGTGGTTTTACTAACTGTTTTAGGTTTGTCAGATATTATAAGTATATGGTTTGGCTCATATTTCATCTAGGTTCAGTCATGGCACGTAGCTGTTATTCTAATTTTCATTTTGGATTTGTAATTACATTTAGTGATAGGTAATATATTGTCAATGTTTTGAAAGCATAACATATTGGATAATATTTTGTTTATGTTATTTTAAGCAATTCTTGTCACATTTCAGATGTTACAAAGACCTGTCCTCTTGGTTACGCACCTGCAGAAAGAGAGAGGGTAACTAAGTTTGTTGCCTATAGCCCTGTAACTGTGTCCTCTTTTTTCTTATCCATGGAGCAATAAACATTGTAGTATTTTTGTTGCATCTTTACCTTTTTTCTACTGCAGACTCTCCTCTGCTTGTAAATTACCTTCTTAATTGATGTTAAGACTCTGTTGGGAAATACTAACAGTTTCTCATCTTGTTGTGCGGGTATCATCTGGTTTATATAAGAACAATCTTTCAAGGACTACTATGAGATTGGGAATTCCAACGGGTGGTGCCGTGTACAGCAGAGAACTTTCATGGTATTCTTTCCAGCATTTTTGTGACCTTATTGGAAAAATTTATTATTTCCTGGCTTTCTTTTCTTAATCATTTTAAGCATCTAAACTTTTTCCTTGTATCCATCATCAGTTCACAGGTACAGTCAAGGAGAGGATTTGCATCAAATGCAGGTATGGATTATTGTTTTAAATGTCATAGGTTTTACTGGAATTGTAATATTTTCTATTCTGTCAAGGATCCATTTTTTGTTAAATGATAAAATTTTTTGCACTGACTGGTGACTACAACAAGAATGTGTGTTTAACTGATGAAACTGCTCATCTCATGCTAAATGCTAAACTGTGACTTTATTGATGCGCATTCTTCAGACACTTCTATGTTGAGAACATGATACTACTACTACTACAATTAATTCTTGCACAGTGGCTTGTCACTACCTCTTCTGATGGGACAGCTCAGATTATAGGAATTTAGTTTGTGGGTAATAAATTTCTGTAATATGAAGCATCTATCTGGTTTCTAAATCATATATAATGTGACTGCACTGCATTTAGGAAGTGAGACGTCACGACAACTGTTCATTCTTCATCTCTCTTTTTCAATGCACTGCTGTAGGCCCTTTTCTTTTTTAAAAAAAATTTTGTTTTGCTAGCGCTATTCCTTAGGTTATGCTGGGTTTATTTAGCATGTATTGCAGTGTACAGGTTTGCTATATTTATGGCTGAGCACATGGAAGTTGAAATAATGATTAAAAGGTCTCTAAGTTGAACCCTGCTGCATTAGTTCTGGGGTGTTACATTGTTTGTTAACTGTTCCATCACTTCTTGTTGTATGACTTAGTCAGTATTGCTAATATTCTGAAGTTGCTTTCAGGCCTCCCTCCTCACCAAGAGATTGGAATGCCTTCACTCTCACCCACAATGACAGAGGTGTGAACGGTTCTGGATCTTTCCAAAATATCATAAAAAGTCTGTGGTTTTCTTCTAAGTTTGTCATTTCTTAAATGTAGGGAAATATTGCTAGGTGGTTGAAGAAAGAGGGTGATAAAGTGAATCCTGGTGAAGTACTGTGTGAAGTTGAAACAGTAAGGCATTCTCCTGTTTGTTGGCCAACTTGTAGCACCTGACAAAAGTTCTTCATTTGCTTTGCTCATATCAGAAATCAGTATTTTATTTTATAACTTCTTTTATTGTTTGAAGGATAAAGCAACTGTTGAGATGGAATGCATGGAAGAAGGTTTTCTTGCCAAGATTGTAAAGGGAGATGGGTCAAAAGAAATTAAAGTTGGTGAGGTATTGATTTTGATAAACTAATGTGCATATGTTTATCTTCTTTGCTTCATCGTGCCAGAAGACTTATATGGGTCACATGGGGTGTGGCACAGTGGGAGCTGGATCCCTTTATACCCCTTCCCGTCTCCCCTTTTTTTTTTAACTTATTTTTTTATTTTTTATTTTGATTTTATTATTTTTATATTTTAGTAATTTTAGTAATATAAATTATTAATATGCATGTATAAATATATTATTATTTTATAGTTATGATTTATAATTATTAGCATTTTTGTTATAAATATATTATTTTAATATAAAAATGTATAATTATTTATTAAATAAATTTTTAGAAAATGAAATAATATTTAAATATACATAGAAATGATTTTTAAATATTTAATAGTAGAAGTATTATTTGATATAAAAATAATTTTAATAATTTTTAATCTATTAACAAAAACATTATTTTATATAAAAATATGTTTAGAAAATTTAAATTATTTATTAATTTATGAATTTATTTTATACAAATTTTAAGTCTAATGTCATTAATGGTGATTTTCTCTTCTCATTACACTTGATTTCACTACTGTTGCGTTTGTATCTAAACGCATATCCCACCATTGATTTTAATCTTACCGCTATAGTATCCAATCTCATTGCTACAGTAATTAATCTCACTTCCACCGTTGTTTTCAATATCTCCAAAGCCAATGCAAACCAACCGTAAATAAAGGAAATGCATCTAGGCTTTGCAGCTCTTGGATCTTCTGTCTGTTGCTCTTTTGCTTCCAGAATAAAATATAATTTATGTGAATATTTATGCAGTTAATGTTATTTATTTGGTCTTGTGGTATTGTGTAGATAATTGCCATCACTGTTGAAGAGGAGGAGGATATTGCGAAGTTCAAGGACTACAGTCCTTCAGCATCAGATTCTGGTGCTCCTGAAGCAAAACAACCAGTAGCTCCGCCTCCATCAAAGCAGGAGCCTGTTGAACAACCAGTTAGTTCAGCAGAGCTTAAGACTTCCAAGCCTATTGCACCTCCTTCTGATAATCGCATTTTTGCAAGTCCTCTTGCACGAAAAATGGCTGAAGATCACAAGGTTAGTCATATAAGTGCTGTACTGCAAGTATCTAATCATTTCTATCTAACTATATCTTTTTAACATTTTCCCATTCTTTTTGGATGCAAATTTAGGTGCCTCTCTCAAGTATCAAAGGAACAGGTCCTGATGGACACATTGTAAAGGCTGATATCGAAGATTACTTGGGTATCATATTTAAATTTCTATACAGAGTGATTAATGCTGTTGTTATTTTTTGACCCTGATAAGTAATGGTATATGGTAAAGAATGCCTGCCCCCTCCCCCTCCCCCTCCCCCGCTCTTACTGTCTCTTGCCTTTTGAGTATTATTCAATGGTATCGATTGGTGTTTTTACTTTTTCTGCTTACGTTAGACTTTTCCCTGTCATGTAGCTTCACGTGGGAAGGAAGTTTCAACACCAACTCCTAAGACAAAGGATGCAAAACTTGTAGCTTTAGATTATGTAGATATCCCTCATTCTCAGATAAGAAAGGTATGTTAAAAATTGCCATTGATTTTATAATTTTCATGAAAGTCCAGGGTTGTTAAGTGTTTATGCTACAAGGATTTTATTCTGTGGATCTACTTTATAAAAGATGATCCCCTTCATATAGAATTTGAGCATTTGACTTTGTTTTGTGATAGCTGCATTAAATTGTAAACTAGAAAACTACCTGCGCTACATGGTGGGATCTAGAAGACATAATTTTTTTATCCAAGTATCCATTTATTTTTTGTTAAGCATTTGATAAATGTGTATTTTCTAAATTTTAATTAGTAAGTAAAAGAAATAGCTGATAAGTTGTCATTTTTTACTCGGCTGCTTTTGGAGGCGCATTTTTTTTTAAATTATTTCAGAAGAATATAAATGAGTTTGAGTTTTTCCTTCAATAAGAAGTGTATGTATTATCTCATTTGACAATTTAGAGTCCCACTTTCCGATAAGTTTGTATAATATCTTTTTGTAAAATTTATTATTTTAATAGAATTTAATCAATTTTATAATTTTGAAGAATTGTTGTAATTTTTTCTAATAAAACTCAACCCTCCCAACCCAACCCCCAAGTCCACCAGGGTGGGATAGGTGGACTTATAGATAGATTTTACAAATATATATTTTTTGAAATATTTACAAGAACCCTTTATAATTAACAAAACACCTTTTCTTGTTCTTTTTGGAGATCATCTATGTGTGAATATTACTTTAAATATATTTTAGATTAAGCAACATGTATTAAATTTTGAGAAGGTAATGTGAATGAATTTGTTGAAAAAGGATGAGAATTCCATGAGAATTCCAATCATGCCTAAGGTAAGAGTATCTGAAAAAGGATTGGCAAGTGTAAGTCATGGTGGATGGGTGCTAGTGGGGTAGATATGTGAGGTTACGTATTTTATACCATTTTGCCTATCATTTTTCACATTTGTTTTTGGTCCCAGATCCCACAAGACAAGAAGCCCGAAATCCCATCTCAAAAAGAAAAAAATAACCAACCCTAGAAAGGTCACCTCGCACTCATACATGACCCTATAAATCCTAGAGTCAGGAATCTGTATATTGTTAGATAACAAAGGCCGAAATTCTGGTTACCTTTTGGATTTGTTGACTCTTTGCATGAGAATGCAGAGAAGTTGGTATCCCTAACTTCTCTCTGGTCCCATATGTTGTTTCCCCATTTTAATGCCCTTTACTTTTTTTTTCCTTCATACAATCAGCTTTGTGAGTCTAATTTCTGCTACAAAATTTGACAGGTCACAGCATCACGCTTATTATTCTCTAAGCAGACTATCCCACATTACTATTTAACAGTGGATACATGTGTTGACAGACTTATGGAGTAAGTACTAGTTCTTTAAATTTTAATCTTTTTAAAGATAAATAATTATATGACATATTTTGATAATTTTAAACTGTTTCTTTGCATGCAGTTTGCGGAGCCAACTCAACTCATTACAGGAAGCCTCGGGTGGGAAGCGAATATCTGTCAATGATCTTGTAATCAAGGTAGACAACTTTCTATACGTTTAATTACTTAGCTTTGAGATGTGTGAAGTGGATCCTGATTTGTTACTTTTGGTGGTACAAGGTTCTCCAAGAGATTTTTGTGTAATGGCAAGTGGTCATTATAATGTTGATTAAACATGGCAATTCTTGACTAAGCTTCTGAGTACGAAGTAAAAACATATTATGTCAATTTCATGCCAGTCATATTTACTTGCTTTTCCCTCCATGTTATCCTTCAACCATTTCATGAAAATATGTGACATTCTTTCTCAAATCGCTAAATTTGTTTGGAAATATTTACTCCGAAAGTGGTCTGAAATGGCTGCTTCTATGTAAAACAGTAACATGGTACTGTTGCAGATAAGAAATTAGTGCACATTCTCATTTTCCTTATCTGAACTGCCATTAGAATACTGCAAACTGTAAATATTTTCAATTTAAGATACTCAGAAGGTAGTAGTCTCTGTCAACTTCAGGCGGCTGCATTGGCTCTGCGGAAGGTTCCTCAGTGCAATAGTTCATGGACAGATGACTATATTCGCCAGTAAGTATAAATTACTTACAAACTGATTAATTCATGATTGATAATGCATATCATCATTCATCATGACATGTCTTTTTTTGCTTCCGATCCAGGTATAACGATGTAAATATTAATGTAGCAGTGCAGACAGAAAATGGACTCTATGTCCCTGTGATCAGGGTGAGCAATTGTTGCAAATATTTCTTTTTCATTTTTATCTATAATTTTCTAGGTTAACTGATCCGTTTGTGTTACATATTGCAGGATGCAGATAAGAAAGGTTTGTCCTCAATTGCTGAGGAAGTCAAGCATTTGGCACAAAAAGCCAAAGAGAACAGCTTAAAACCAGAAGATTATGAGGTAAATTATGATTTGATGCTTCTAAACAATAATTGATGGTTATTGTAGATACCCTATTTTGTCCGGGGTCTTAATTTGTATAAATAATTAATTGGGTTGAGTGACATTTGTATTTTAATTTAACAATTTAGAATTAGGCTAGAATTAAATTAGAATTTTTAGATTTAGAATTAACATTAATTAGGAAATTAAAATTAAAATAGGATTTAGGAATTAAAAAAAAAAGAAAAGAGAGAGAAAAGATAAAAAGAAATAAAAATAAAATTAATTTTAGGATTAGATAATTAGGATAATTAGATTTTTAGGATAATTACATGGATTAATATTAAATTTGATAGAGTTAGATTAGGATTAATATAAGAAATAGATAAAATGTTAAAAAAATGGGAGATAATTGATAAAATAGGTAGAGTTGTATTAGGACTCAAATAAATTTTTTATTATAAAAAGGGGAGCACTCTTGACTGTAGGGGGAGGATCACCAAAAAAAAAACACTTCTGGGAAAAATCACAACCGGCCACCTTTGCACTTCAATAATTTGTTCAAACCGAAAAACACAACCTTCTGCCATTAAGCCTGCTACGTCAGCCCCAAGCAGCCTCCCACATCTGTACTCAGTTGCCGCTCCGTCACTACTGCTTGCTGCTGCACCGATTGCTTCATCCCCTTTTATTACGCCTTGCTCAGCCCTTGCATTCGCATCTCCACCGCCTCTGCCTTTAATCCTTCATAGTCGGTTATTGCTACAAAACAAAATAGAGAAGAAAAAATAAGAAGTCAGCCACTTTCAGGTACTTTTTCATGTTATTAATTAACTAATATTTTGACCAAATTAATCAACAAATATTTAATTCGATAGGTTCATAGAATGATTGAAAGAATAGTGTTGGTTCAAATGCATAATAATGATTTAATGTCTATAACCGATTGCATGGAAATAATTCAAAGACGTAACAATTTGGTTCAATAATTTAATAATTAACTTAACAATTGGTAATTAATTTAATTTAATAATTTATGTGGTAATGTTTTGATTCAATAATTCGGTTAAAGAATGAACTTAAATTAACATTAATTTGTATGGTATGTTTGATTTGCATGATTATTAGTTTGAGTTATTACCTGTTTGTCAAGTTTTTTTTTTTTTTTTTTTGCGTGTTATTAAGATTTTTAACTTGTAATATTTAATTTGGTTTGTATGAGTAACTAGGAGATGAATTTTGTATGTGGAATAAGACTTTAGAAATTTAATAGGACTTTTTAGGAAATTACAGGAAAACAATTATTTAGGTTATAAAAAATAAAAATAAATAAATTTAAATAAAAATACAAAGTTAAAAATAAAATAATAAAATAGTGATAAGATTTAGTAATTGACGAATATTAAAGGTGGACATGATTTATTCCGATGATGAGATCCTAAAGAGGGTTACGCTTAAGTAATACTTTGGAATTTCTAGGCAAGAGGATTTCCTTCATGGTCTGACCAGCTTAATGGAAGGAGCTAAAGGGAATTTTCAATAAAAAATAATTCATGTGCATTTTCTAAAAAAATATAATAAATATAGTAAATAATAATAAAAAAATATGAAAAATAAAAATATGATAATAATACGAGTCAGATAATAATAATTCATGAAAGTGAGTATCGATCATTCCGATGATAAGATTCCAAAGAGTGTTACGCTTAAGTAATACTTTAGAAATCTTTAGGTAAGAGAATTTCTTTTAAATTCTACCAGCTTAATGGAGGATTTTAAAGGAACTTTTGATAAAATGATTTATATTCATTTTCTAAAAAATAAGGATAATTTATATTCATAGATAAGTATAACAATAAATAATGGATAAAGATATTAGTCAAGAAAATAATAGAAAATAATAAATAATAAAAATAAAATAAGATAATTTGGGTAGAGGAGTCAAGTTAGGAAATTTCCATAAAATACTAAAATTCATCCGACGACAGAGCCTCTTCAAGCAAGTCGCATAGTACTACTTGAATACTCTTGAGGTGAGAAGGATTTTTAAGTTATCCCACCAGCTTAATGGAGGATACGTAGAAATATTTTTCAATATTAAGCATATCGAAATTAAAGATTAACCTAAGCAAATTTAGAAAATAACCTAAGACTAAGTGGTACCATTCTAGGATGGGCGTTGTGGGGGTGCTAATCCTTCCCCACACGTAACCGTACTCCCGAGTCTATGAATCTTTGAACGTAGACCAAGCCTTATCTTTAGACAAGAATAGGTGACCAATCACACCTTAGGTTTGAATGGTTGGTGGCGACTCCTAGAATTTTAAAGTCTAGCGGTTAGGTTCACGGACCTAGACGTTATGACAGCTTGGCGACTCCGCTGGGGACCATAGAGAGTCAGGCCAATACTTGGTTTTAGGTTATCTCGGAATTTGCTTGGGAAATCATAATTTGGAAAATTTTAATGAAACATTGTTCCTTCAACACACACATCACTTGCATGCATAAGCCCCCGACCCGGGCTCCGTCCTTCTTAGGAGAGAGTAAAGTACCTACGCCCTCGTGAGGTAAATACCTCCGCAATGGCTATGAAATACTTTCGCTCAAATTGAACCTTTCCGTTTGTAGCCTGTCATGGGTGAGGATTGGGTGCCTTACTAGTCTTGTGTGGACGACAGTAAAGAGCAATTTGGGGACCTTTTAGAACTTTAAACTACCCAAACCCAGCATGTAATGAAACATAAGGCTTGGCCTTAAGGTAGAACCATACTAGATTGAAGTGTAGACTCAAACCTAAGATAGGACACATGAAGGAATAAGTTTTACTTCCTCCTTTTACATTATTTTGACAAAAAAAAAAGGAAAAAAATTCAAAAAAAATATAGTTTTTCTTTCTTTCATTTTTCAAAAAAAAAAAAGAGTTTTTCTGTATCATTGAGTCATGCATAGTTGTGTTTGATTTTGCATCACATAACATATCATTCACGTAAGTTTGCATTTGTCTTATCATGAGTATGAACATGCTCTTGATTGTTAGAAGAGATTCTTAAACCTAAGTGCATTCCATGTGCATTCATTTTTGTGCATAAACATATTATCACATTGAAAATAATTTCAACTTAATTGTGGCATTCAAGGTGTCAAAATTGAATCTACTAGACGGTCCACCCTTCATAAATACCACACAAGGTATCAAGCTCGTATAATGGAAGAAGATCAAAATAACAGGATAGAGAAGTTGGAAAGGGAAAATATAGAGATAAGGGGGCAATTGAGTGAAATTGCCCAGTTGCTAAAAGCCATGATTAAAGGAAAGGAGAAGATGGAGAATCAGGAGGAGTCTATCCAAGAACCTCAACAAAGCATGCGAGACAACCCTATTTTTGTTCCTGAAGGAAGTACTACTAAAGCTTCAACGCCTCTACAGATGCAAGTTCAAAACCCAGTGGAGGTGCCAAATTTAGATGATCCTACACAGTTAGAAAAGTTGAAGCATAAAGAAGAATATAGTGGTACTAAGGCTCAGCTGAGTTTGATAGAGGAAAGACTAAATGCCATAGAAGGAGTTGACTATTTTGGACCCGTTGATGCTGAAAGGTTGTGTTTGGTACCTGGTGTTGTGCTTCCACCAAAATTCAAGGCGCCTGAATTTGAAAAGTTCAATGGAACATCGTGCCCAAAAGATCATCTCACCATGTACTGTAGAAAGATGGCAGCATATGCATGGGATGACAAGCTATTAATTCATGTTTTCCAAGACAGTTTGACTGGGTCAGCCGCTAAGTGGTACAACCAATTGGAAAGGAGCAAAGTTTCTTCTTGGTCTGAGTTGGCCAGAGCTTTTATAGCTCAATACAAACATGTGTCCGATATAGCTCCTGATCGCTTATCTCTCCAAGGTATGGAAAAGAAGAGGGATGAGAGTTTCAAAGAACATGCCCAGCGATGGAGAGATATGGCATCACAAGTTCAGCCTCCTTTGACTGAGAAGGAGGTCACCATGTTCTTTTTGAACACTCTCAAGGCACCCTACTATGAACGTATGCTTAGCAGTGTAACTAAGAACTTTGCAGACATGGTGTTAACTGGTGAAGCTATTGAGAACGCCATCAAGAGTGGAAAGATCGAAGCACCAGTGAATGATAGTAGGAAAGGTGGATTCTCGAAGAAGGAGATGCACAAGCTGTCTCAAACAATTCGCGTCACCTTTATACCCCTTACCCACCTTCAGTGAATTACGCCTATTCCCCATCTTACCCACAAACTCATCCCCAAAACACATATCAACCTGTTTTCCCTCGACAAACTCCTACAGCCTCAACAAATCGCACTTTCCCACCTAATGACCAAAGGAACACCCGACTTAGCCGAAATGTCACCATAGACCCTATACCAATGACATACACAGAGTTGTTCCCACAGTTGGTAAGGGGTCACCTTATTGCCCCTGTTTATATGGAGCCCTTGAAGCCTCCCTACCCAAAGTGGTATGATCCTAATGCGAAGTGTGCTTATCATAATGACAATGTTGGTCATTCTATTGAGAATTGTATGGGCCTGAAGAGGAAAGTCCAAGAACTTGTCAACGCCGGAATTTTGAGTTTTGGGGCAAAGAATGATCCAAATGTGAATAATAATCCTCTACCAGATCACACAAAGGGTAGCGGTTGATACTATGGAAGAAAGTGGATGATATTGATTGATTCACTGAATTTGAAGATAATGGTTATTTCTTTGTGTCTAATTTCATTCATATTAGGACATTTCTCAGATAATGTAGGAGTGCTTGTGCCCAAAAGCACTAAAATTTTCTTTTATGTATTGGGCCAACTTTCATTCATTTTCATTTTCAATAAAGGATTAGTGTAATGCATATTTCTTAATTCCTCATTCCAATCTTGTTCTTTAATGCAAAACACCAATACCCATATTCTCTACTTTGTTACCAAGCTTAAAAGTATCCAAATAATGAACATGATAATGATGATGGCAATGAATATGAAACTCAAGTTTGAAAGAACTACTTTGTTTGGTTGGATGGATTTCCAGTTTGCTAAGATTGTTCAAGCAAGAAGAGAATAAGAAGATATTTACAAGTAAAGTGAGTCTCTACATGAAATTCTAATGAGTTTGTCTTTGTTCGATAGATGACCTTTAATGAGAGTACTTGTGTTGAGATGAGAAATGGCCTTCTTTCATTACCTTTCAAGCATGAGTAAAACTATCCATTGATTACTCCTTTTGAGCCTATTATATTCTTTTTGATATAACCCACCGAGAATCACCCTCCACACTGGAGGGCAAAGAGAATGGAAGATGAAAGATCAGTGGGGCAAAAAAAAAAACTTTTGTGAAAGAAAAAAGGGAACGAAAAAGAAAAAGAGAATGAAGAAGGAAAAAGGGTTTGAATTAAGAAAGTGAAAACCCTAGTCACATTTGAATAAAAAAGGAGAGAGAAAGCAAATTAGAATGAGGCAAAAGTCAAAATGCTTAAATGATTCATGAAAAATGATTCTTGGTTTGATGAACCCTGAAACACTTATTTTGGGCCTATCTTATCTTTTCTTTCATGAACCCTCACCTGAGCCTACATTACGTGCCTTAAAAGTCCATTTTGATCAAATATGAGTACTCCTATTGAAGAATCATGTGTTGAATAAAGGCATACTTACACTATGAGATGATGATCCTTTGAATGGAATTAGGACAAGCAGATCAAGATAAGCAAAAAGATTTCGTCTAGATGGAAGAAGTGAGATTCCAAAGCCTCTCTTGGATCCATGTGAGCATTAAATTGGGTGAAGAAATATTTGATGTTGTGGCATGAATTAGAAAGGAGAGCAGATAAGAGAAGCTTCATCAAGGACAACGAAGTTGAAAACAAAGAGAAATGAATAAAAAAAAAGAAAAGAAAGAAAAAAAGAAAAAAAAGAAAAAAAAAGAGAAAAAATGAAAGGAGGATTCAGATCGAAAACCCAAAAAGGGTGGTTTGGATCAATGGAGTGCATCTAAGTTGAAAACCTGAAAAGGCGGCTTGGATAAGAGAAAAGCTAGATATCAAAGATACTGGGGTAAAATGATGTTTTGATAAACTCAACATGATCAGATAAAGTAGACATTTGGAAGGGAATTTTGTATTCGTTGACCAAAATCATTTGAATTTTTGTTATTTGGATATTGTTACCTAAAACTTAATCTTGATAATTCTAGCTTTTCCTTTCTAGCCTATTTTCCTTCAAGCTTGGCTACCCCTTGTAATACTTTCAGATATTGAATACTACTATTGTTTTCACCTATCATTCCTTTGCTATATCCTTATCTTGAGAGATTGAGAAATTGTGTTGCATTGATCTTGAAATTGGAATGATAATGAACGTTTGCTTGGCAAAATATGTGAAAGACTCCTATATTATTTAGGAAAATGAAAGAAAAGGAAACATATGAATGAATGGAAATTGGAAATCAAGAAAAAACCAATGAATAAAGAAGAGTGAATGAAGATTTTAATGAGCAAATGAATGACCAGATAGGGAGGATAGTAAAAAAGAAGAATCAAGGGAGAAGATAAGATAAAGAGGGCATGAAGACAAGAGTTTCATTGGGCAAGAAAAACGGAAGAAGGAAAATGAGGAAAGAAATAAGAAATAGAAGGACAAGAGGACAGATAAAAGAGAAGAATGCATGAGATGGACTGATACAGAATAACCTTGTTGTTGCCACAATTGAGCTTGAAATGTTTTTCGAAAAAACATTGCATGGATGGAGTAGATTGCATCATAGAGATAAAACAGATTGCTTGAATGACATTTCATGGATAAAACAGACTGCATTACATGGATAGAATTGATTGCATCAATAACATTGCATGGATAGACTAGATTGCATGAATGATATTGCTTGAATAAGATAGCTTACATGAATGACATTGCATGGATAGAACAGGTTGCAATTGCATGGATAAGATAAATTTCTCAAGATTTCAAATTTTAACAAAACAAGAAATTTTAGAGGGGTTTCCTAAAATTTAAAAAATTAGACAAGATAGAAGTCTTGGAGGAGTTTCCCAAGATTTCAAATTTTGGATAAGAAAAAGAAATTTTAGAGGGGTTTCCTAAAATTTCAAATTTTGACAAGAAAAAAGTTTTGGAGGAGTTTCCCAAAATTTCAAAAAAAGAAAATTTTAGAGGGGTTTCCTAAAATTCCAAATTTTGATAAGATAAGAATTTTAGAGGGGGTTTCCTAAAATTTCAAAATTAGAAAGGAAAAGAAGTTTTGGAGGGGTTTCCCAAAATTTCAAAATTGAATAAGAAAAGGAATTTTACAGGGGTTTCCTAAGATTCCAAATTTTGACAAGAAAAATTTAGAGGAGTTTCCTAAAATTTTCAAAAAAAAAATCAGAGCTTTTTTGGACAAGATTTTTAAAGTTTGACTGCCTGCCTGTTTAGGAGGAGCTTTTGGACAAGATTTTAAAGTTTGACTGCCTGCCTGTTTAGGGGGAGCTTTTTGGACAAGATTTTAAAGTTTGACTGCCTGCCTGTTTAGGAGGAGCTTTTGGACAAGATTTTAAAGTTTGACTGCCTGCCTGTTTAGGAGGAGCTTTTGGACAAGATTTTAAAGTTTGACTGCCTGCCTGTTTAGGAGGAGCTTTTGGACAAGATTTTAAAGTTTGACTGCCTGCCTGTTTAGGGGGAGCTTTTTAGACAAGATTTTAAAGTTTGACTGCCTTTCTGTTTAGAGGGAGCTTTTTAAAAAAAAAATTAAAAATTAAAAAAAAAAAAGAGAAGTCAGACAAAATAGGTGTCTATGTCTTTGTGCAATTACTGTTTCACAGCAAATGCACAAAGAGGGGCAACTGTAGATACCCTATTTTGTCCGGGGTCTTAATTTGTATAAATAATTAATTGGGTTGAGTGACATTTGTATTTTAATTTAACAATTTAGAATTAGGCTAGAATTAAATTAGAATTTTTAGATTTAGAATTAACATTAATTAGGAAATTAAAATTAAAATAGGATTTAGGAATTAAAAAAAAAAGAAAAGAGAGAGAAAAGATAAAAAGAAATAAAAATAAAATTAATTTTAGGATTAGATAATTAGGATAATTAGATTTTTAGGATAATTACATGGATTAATATTAAATTTGATAGAGTTAGATTAGGATTAATATAAGAAATAGATAAAATGTTAAAAAAATGGGAGATAATTGATAAAATAGGCAGAGTTGTATTAGGACTCAAATAAATTTTTTATTATAAAAAGGGGAGCACTCTTGACTGTAGGGGGAGGATCACCAAAAAAAAAACACTTCTGGGAAAAATCACAACCGGCCACCTTTGCACTTCAATAATTTGTTCAAACCGAAAAACACAACCTTCTGCCATTAAGCCTGCTACGTCAGCCCCAAGCAGCCTCCCACATCTGTACTCAGTTGCCGCTCCGTCACTACTGCTTGCTGCTGCACCGATTGCTTCATCCCCTTTTATTACGCCTTGCTCAGCCCTTGCATTCGCATCTCCACCGCCTCTGCCTTTAATCCTTCATAGTCGGTTATTGCTACAAAACAAAATAGAGAAGAAAAAATAAGAAGTCAGCCACTTTCAGGTACTTTTTCATGTTATTAATTAACTAATATTTTGACCAAATTAATCAACAAATATTTAATTCGATAGGTTCATAGAATGATTGAAAGAATAGTGTTGGTTCAAATGCATAATAATGATTTAATGTCTATAACCGATTGCATGGAAATAATTCAAAGACGTAACAATTTGGTTCAATAATTTAATAATTAACTTAACAATTGGTAATTAATTTAATTTAATAATTTATGTGGTAATGTTTTGATTCAATAATTCGGTTAAAGAATGAACTTAAATTAACATTAATTTGTATGGTATGTTTGATTTGCATGATTATTAGTTTGAGTTATTACCTGTTTGTCAAGTTTTTTTTTTTTTTTTTTTGCGTGTTATTAAGATTTTTAACTTGTAATATTTAATTTGGTTTGTATGAGTAACTAGGAGATGAATTTTGTATGTGGAATAAGACTTTAGAAATTTAATAGGACTTTTTAGGAAATTACAGGAAAACAATTATTTAGGTTATAAAAAATAAAAATAAATAAATTTAAATAAAAATACAAAGTTAAAAATAAAATAATAAAATAGTGATAAGATTTAGTAATTGACGAATATTAAAGGTGGACATGATTTATTTCGATGATGAGATCCTAAAGAGGGTTACGCTTAAGTAATACTTTGGAATTTCTAGGCAAGAGGATTTCCTTCATGGTCTGACCAGCTTAATGGAAGGAGCTAAAGGGAATTTTCAATAAAAAATAATTCATGTGCATTTTCTAAAAAAATATAATAAATATAGTAAATAATAATAAAAAAATATGAAAAATAAAAATATGATAATAATACGAGTCAGATAATAATAATTCATGAAAGTGAGTATCGATCATTCCGATGATAAGATTCCAAAGAGTGTTACGCTTAAGTAATACTTTAGAAATCTTTAGGTAAGAGAATTTCTTTTAAATTCTACCAGCTTAATGGAGGATTTTAAAGGAACTTTTGATAAAATGATTTATATTCATTTTCTAAAAAATAAGGATAATTTATATTCATAGATAAGTATAACAATAAATAATGGATAAAGATATTAGTCAAGAAAATAATAGAAAATAATAAATAATAAAAATAAAATAAGATAATTTGGGTAGAGGAGTCAAGTTAGGAAATTTCCATAAAATACTAAAATTCATCCGACGACAGAGCCTCTTCAAGCAAGTCGCATAGTACTACTTGAATACTCTTGAGGTGAGAAGGATTTTTAAGTTATCCCACCAGCTTAATGGAGGATACGTAGAAATATTTTTCAATATTAAGCATATCGAAATTAAAGATTAACCTAAGCAAATTTAGAAAATAACCTAAGACTAAGTGGTACCATTCTAGGATGGGCGTTGTGGGGGTGCTAATCCTTCCCCACACGTAACCGTACTCCCGAGTCTATGAATCTTTGAACGTAGACCAAGCCTTATCTTTAGACAAGAATAGGTGACCAATCACACCTTAGGTTTGAATGGTTGGTGGCGACTCCTAGAATTTTAAAGTCTAGCGGTTAGGTTCACGGACCTAGACGTTATGACAGTTATGATGATCATCTAACGTACTTATGTACATGCTGGGCTTTTCTGTGCAGGGAGGCACATTCACAGTTTCTAACTTGGGAGGGCCCTTTGGTATCAAGCAATTCTGCGCCATCATTAATCCTCCTCAGTCAGGAATTCTTGCCGTTGGTTCCGGTAGGTTTTTCCCTTAAATTTTGCTCAAGTCATCTTCATTTCTGCTTCATAATCACTGGACTTCATTGTGTGCAGCTGAGAACAGGGTTATCCCTGGCTCAGGTCCTGAACAATTCAAGTTTGCTTCATTCATGTCTGTAACTCTAAGCTGTGACCATCGTGTGATTGATGGTATGTAATTCTACTCGAATCCTAGTAGTTTATGATTACCCAAGTCAAAACTTGTTCAGTGTCCTTTAGATATATGATCCACTTAACTCCACGTGCTGTTTTTTAGGTGCAATTGGTGCTGAATGGCTGAAAGCTTTCAAAGGATACATTGAGAATCCAGAATCAATGTTGCTCTAAATCAACTGGTGGTTCTTGTTTCGTTTTGACACATTTCCTGCTGTGATCAATTCGCATGAAGGATTGAATGCAATACTTTTACATGTGTTCCAAGCAATTTTCTTCGGCAGTAGTGCTTTCACTGTAAATCTTATTAATTTTTCTGGGAATAAGAAAGGGGGATCGACAATTGAGGAACTAAACTCGAACTGGATTTTGCCTTTTGCAGAGTGTAATAACACTATTAACCCCTTCCTTGCAGGTCCCTTATACTGTGAATAACGATTTTTGGGGCATGCGATTGCCAATCCATCACATTTCTAGTGTTTCAGTTAAGAGTGCTCAACTGTTATTATTATTCTGCATCAACGTTTTAGTCTGTCTTTGTCATTCTGAATTGGCAGACCTTGGCCAATTAAAGCAGTCAAGGGTTGCCAAAATTTTCCATAAAACTTAGCACCAAGGCATTCGCGGGTGTTCAAAGTTTTTCTAGTTTAAAGCCTTTGAGAGCTGTGCTTTGTGCTTGCATGTGCGAGGGTTAAAATTGGCAGGAGAGATGAAAGATCCGAATTTTTGCAAAATGGAAGACGCATTTCACTTAATCTATGCGTGCGTGCGCGGATGTAATGTAATACGTGAGCATTAAAGTGAATCCATATAACAGTTGCTGCTGGGTTATACAAGTGAGCTTCTTAACCGTGAAAAATCCGTGATCAAAAGAGATTCCAGAGAAAAACAGAACATTTCTTTCCCAAGAAGAAAGTTTTAATTATAAAAAAAATTACAAAAAAACACGATATGCAATATGATACAAAAAAACACGTATAATATTTTGGTAAAAATTATGTACAGATTTTTCAAAAATTGAACATCTTCACAAGATTTTGACACTCGTAAGTTAAAAAAAAATTCCTCAAGGTTAGACGCAACAAGCCAACAATGGAACATAATAACACTACTAATCTACTGCACAAGAGTCTAAACCAATTTCCCTTAAATTATGAAGGACAAAAAACGTTTCACTCTCTTCTCTTTATCCTACAAAAAGAAATCCATCTTTTCAATAAGCTGCCGCCCATTACAAAGAGAAAGCAATGATAAGATTTTCTATTAAGCAACAAAAGAGGTAGAGACGTGCGGCAGATATAAGTATTGGGCAGGCAGCTCATGCTTCTCTGGTTGCACTGAGATGGCAATTAAATGAATTTCAATACCATTACCTTTTACCACTAGCTTTGCTAATTCAACTTCTAGCTCAGAGAAATAGAAAAATACCACCCACCTTTGGCTCTCAAATTGTTTGCTTGCATAGGTGCAATTAATCAGTTTCAGAAAATGTATTACAAATGCATATACAAGTATAACCATTAAATTTACTTAAGAGAGCTTTATTCCTAAACAGCTTTTCTCATTACTAGAGTTCAAAACCTAAAACAAACTAAGCTTATGCTTTTCTAATTACTAGAGTTCGAAACCTAAAACAAGCTAAGCTTGTGCAGTCCCTTTGTTATCTCAGCTCCATAAACTTCGTTTTGCACTAACCTTAGCACCCTGGAAGTAGGGAAAAAGGAGGGGGAATATGCATGGGATCATCCAAGCTAGCTAGCTAGCTAGCACACAACATTACCTACTGGGAAACAAGCTAGCTAGCTAGCACACAACATGACAATGATCATCCAAGACAGCATCATTGCATGCTTTACAATGAAGTTAAACTAGCAAAATTTCTCAAAAAAAAAAAAAATTTAAACTAGCAAATATGCAATAAATATCTCAAACAAAGTTCAACTGATTGTTGAATATCGAACATTGTCAATTTGTTCAACTGACATTTCATTTCCCTCATCTTTCAACAAACAAGACAGCAACTTAATTACATCCAAGTCACAAAGTTTCTACACAAGGACATCTAACAGAGACAATACCATGGCATCTTCTTCCCTAACATGACTAAACAAAACAGTCTACCAACAATACATAAATTCATTAGACAATAAGAAAAACCTATTTACATTCACCACATAAACAAGCATAAAGAAGAACAAGTAAAAAATGTTTGATCGGATACCGATCCATTAATATAGAAAGAAGAAAGTTACAAAAATCATTGCTCCTCAAGTGCCATTATTCACCACAATCAACTTCACATACTACATAAATTTGATTTCTCAAAAACCTATTATCATTTCTTTTTAGCCTACCACCATCAAAATTTTCGACTCAATGAAATATTAACTCACTGGAAATTCCTGTTGTTTTTTTTCCTTTAAATAGGCACGTATCTCTTCAACACCTGCTTCCCAGCAACCACCGCTCCAGCCGCCAACCCACCAAGTGCACCTGCAACCGCAGCAGACCTCACCCCTCTCGCAGCCCGACAAACAGCTCCGGTCGCAAGGCCCGCCACCACGCTACTCCAGACATCATCCCGATCAGTCGCCGCCACGACCCCACTCTCCATCCCCGCATAAATCAAGCCCACCACTCCGATCCGGTTCCCCCATGACCGACCCGTATGACCCGAACTATTCAAGATCCGATTGATTTTCAGCTTCAAAGTATCGCCTTGCTCGAAATTCCTGAGAGCAGAGAAGAGCCCGACGGCTGCGCCGGATACAGAGCCGCCTAAATAAGCGGAACCGGTGTAAAAGGTTAGATTTTCGCCCCAAGAACGGCGTTGGCGGAGGGATTCCTCAGCGAAGAGGAACTCCGGTGAGGTTTGGAGCTTGTAAAGGTTGGTTATGGGTACTTGGAGGTTTAGGTCTTGGTATGGGTTGTAAAGTCGGGTGTTTGGGTCGGTTTCTGAGTTGGAGCCGCTATGATGAGCCATCTTTAGGGTGAGTTGGGTGGTTCGAGATTCGAGTTAGGATTTGGGTTTATGGGAGAGAGAGGTTTGATTTTATTTTTACGTTAGTTTTCGGTGCTGGAACTTGGAAGGAAACAAATGATTCTGCGTGCAGGGTCTGCGTTTGGGTTTTTTTATTAGTCGGTTCGACCGGAAAACCGCTTTAGCTAGCAGCCTTGCCTTCCAAAAATGTTAGATAAAAAGGCATGTAATATAACCCTAAATATATTTAATAATTTTAAAAAATAGTTAAATATATATAAATACGACTGTAAACAAACCGGACACAAATAAACAAACTGATGTTTTTATTCATTCGTTTGTTTTTTAGTACCGTTTGTGTTTGTTCGTGTTCGTTAAAGAGTACGTTCGTGTTTGTTCGTTTGTTTGGTAGGGATTGTTCATTAGATCATATAAACAAACATGTTCGCAAACATGTAAATGAACCAGTTTGGGAACATGTAAACAACCATATTCATGAACACATATTAATGAACAAGTATTCGTGAGAACAAACTAAAATATTAAAAATCTTACATAAAAGATTAAATATCTCATGCAAATTAAAAAAATCTAATACAAAATATTAAATACAACACAACTTAAATTAATAATGTTTTATTAAGGCTTAATAGCCAAATAAGCCCTCAACCTTTAGCCCAAAATGGAATTCAGCCCTCAACGTTTTGTCGCATGAAATTCAGTCCATAAACTTTTATTTCAGTGGAAATAGACCAAATCTGTTAAATAAACTAATTGCAGTTAGTTTTGCATACGTGGCATGCCACGTGGCAGCTATCTAAGCTATCCATGTCAGCTGCCACGTATGCAAAACTAACAGCAGTTAGTGTCATTTAACAGTTTTTGACTTAATTGCATAATTGTAAAAGGTTGAGGGTTTATTTCCACTGAAATAAAAAGTTTATAGATTGAATTTCATGCGATAAAACGTTGAGGGTTGAATTCTATTTTGAGCTAAAGGTTGAGGGCTTATTTGGCTATTAAGCCTTTTATTAAAATTGATAATTACTATTTTGAGTTCAATTTATATTATACACATATACATATATTGGTATATATATATTAAAGTATCATATGAATGAGATCTTAATTTATTATGAGACTTTTATTAATTTTATTTTAGTACATTATGTTTAAAATTTTAAAAAAAATAATTATTTTAAATATAATTAACTAATTTAATTTTATAATTGTTTTATTATTATTATTATATTTTATTAATTTTTAAGCCAACAAAGTTATATTGTATAAATATGTTTAAAAATTAGGTATTAATTTTTTAGGTTAATGTCTTAAAAATAGGATATATATATATATTATATAACTTATATAATATAAATATTTTAGTATTTTAATAAATAACAAACGAACAACAAACAAATAACAAACGAATAACAAATAACATTTTATATGAACGAGTTATAAACAAACATAAACGAACGAACAACAAATGACACTTTAAACGAACGAACAACAAATGACACTATAAACGAATGAACAATAAACGAACGAATCATACCTCTGTTCATGTTCGGTTCGTTTAACAAACGAACACTAAAATGTTGTTCGTTTTCGTTCATTAAATTTAATAAACGAACATAAACGAGTAGAAACTGAACAAGTTTATAAGCAGTTCGTCGAACGTTTTGATCATTTACACCCCTATATATAAAAGAATAAAAATATACAAATTAAAGTTTTAATAAAATTGTATATAAATATAATAAAATTAAAATATCAATTTTGATATAGTAATACAAATTATAATAATATGATAATTTTTATATTTTATATTTTATTTGACATAACACAAATATGATAAAAATATATAAAAAATATATATTTTTTTCCGTTTTGTAATTTATTGTTTTAGTTAGACTTTCTCAAATTTGATTATTTTTTATTTAAATTTTTTTTTTAAAATAGTTTTAAAAAATAAATAAATAATTCCAAAATCATTTTGGAGTGATTCAATCAACGGCGACGACGAAACAGGGCATTATAATTTATACTAGTATCAGCAAATGGAGAAACTAGAAGTCGGAATTTACCCCAGCTACTCTAGCTCGATGCGATCAATTTACTTAGTCTCCACCGTCGATAAATGCCACCGGCATTTTCGCCGGACGGTCATCCAAGCTGGGCGTAAATATCCGCACTTGGATGAGTACTACCAGAAAAACTCCATCAAGTTCTGGGACAACTTCTACAAGCGCCATAAAAACAAGGTCTTTTCTTTTTTTGAACATCTTTTTTTTGTTACGTTAACCCTTTTGAGTTTTGGGTATGTTTAAAACATCTTCCGAAATTCATTTATGCTGTAATTGTGCCATTTTCTGGAGACATCTTGTACAAACGTTTCTGGGAAATTTACTGAGAGAACTCTTTTTTTCCTTTTTTTTTTTTTGTGATTTGTTTCATATAAAAAAGATAGAGCTTTTCAAGAATAAAGTATTTTAATTGGTTTTTGAGTTTGATTGTTATGTTGTTTTATAGTTCTTCAAAGATAGACATTACTTGGAGAAGGACTGGGGGCAATACTTCTCTGATGATGCTCATTCCCCAAATGGCAAGGTTGTTTTAGAGGTATAGTTTATGCTTCATTGATTCTAAAATACTGTTATATTACCTTTGTTTGTACATTCCCTGTTTGTTCAAATTTAAAAAGGGTTTGTCATTTCTTTTTCATGTTAGTTATTGGCTTAGTTACCAAATTTACGTGATTCAATTGACCATCTTCTTCTGGCAGGTTGGTTGTGGAGCTGGAAATACAATCTTTCCGCTTATGGCAGCATATCCCAAACTTTATGTGCAAGCTTGTGATATCTCACCTTGTGCAGTCGCGCTTGTTAAGGTTTGCAAACTTTACTTCCTTGAAGTAGGGACATAATATTTATTTTGGTTATTTCTGAAGATCAAATGATCTGATTGTGCTCTCATTGGATATTTATGGCTTAGCACCATAGACTTGCATTTAGCTTGCGTGTTAGCTTATTCATGTTCGTAAAACACTATGGGGAATGATATTTTTTTAAAATTTGCAATAGTGTTCAGCATGCAGAGAGGTATGCGTTGTTTCATAGATGGTAAGGCAGGGATACTCATAAATTTTACTGTTTTCCTAAGTGCAGTCACATGTGGAGTTTAGAGAAGATCGGGTAAATGCATTTGTCTGTGATGTTACAGTTGACAATCTTTGTAACAGGATTAATCCTTCTTCAGTTGATGTCATTACCTTGGTAAGAGTGCCAATCTCCAATTTTGAGGTTTCTGATCCTACATATAGTCACTATTAGTGGTTTGCAGAGTTCAAAACTAATGGGTTTCTACTTTCTAGCAAAGTTCAAAACTAGGGTTTCTAACTTACTTTTTTCTGAACACTGCTCATGTGCTTCACTTTTTAAGGACAATGTCTATTTGATAACTAACATGTTAAGCAGATTTTTATGCTGTCTGCAGTTTCTCCATGCAAAATGCCCTGGATATTACAGAATATTAAAAGAGTACTAGAGGTATATCTAAGATAGTACCTATTGAGATGATAAGGATTATCCGTCAATCTAAATGACATGGATGCTTTGTTTGCTTGCAGCCAGATGGCTATGTTCTCTTGCGAGATTATGCTGTTGGAGATTTTGCTCAAGTAAGTTTTTTAGAATAATCAAAACATCTACTCCTCTTCATTCTCATTTGTCAGAGTTGTTGATGCTGCAGATTGTATCATATAGTTCTTTCAGTCCTACCTTTGTGTGCCAGGAGACATGTTTCTTCTGGTTTGCTTCAATGGGAACTTCCTCGAGATGAATAATTTCTTTTCTGTTCAAGTTACACACAGTAGAGTAAATGATCACATCGTAATTTGTTTGTCCCCTGTTTTACTTGGTTGGAACCTAGATTGTGTTCTAGGTTATACATGGATGTCTTATTCTTTTGACATTTTTTTATCATTTAAGAAAGTATTTTAATATAGGTAGCATGCTTCTTTCTTCTGTTTTTGCACGCTCTCAACTTATAAGGTGAAGCTAGAAAACAAGAATCAGATGATAAGTGAAGGCTTTTATGTACGAGGTGATGGAACTGTAAGTATGTTGTAAAATTATAGTTTTTCTTTTTCATGAGCAAAACTCATCTTATTTCCTAATTCCCTATGGTTGTTAAATTCTTCTCTCTAGTGTTCATTTTACGTCTCAGAAGACTTCCTGTCAACCTTATTTTTGCAAGCTGGCTTCAACACCATAGATATCAGTACATACTGCAAGCAGATCAAGAATCGTCAGAAGAATATAACTATGGATCGGTATGTGTTTAGTGATTAGTAGTTGATTATTGCATAAAACTTAAAAGAGATCTATTCTTATTCTTCTGTTTATCTATAAATAAGTTTCTAAGCCATAAGTAATTTATGTGATCTAGGTTTTATCATTGGTAGTGAGTTGCTTTCTTATTATTGTTTTTGCTAAGGTTTCCGAAGTACACGTTTGCATGCATTCATAGCACCTGTGAACTTACCAACGTTCACAGCTAATGCTTCTAGTCAGTTCGAACCTCTCATTATCATGAACATGCTACCTTTTGTCAGCTGTTGACCTTGTGCTCTGATTCTGTGTTTACTTGAATTGAATGAATATTGTTGGTAAGACGGAAGAGAACAAATATTTCAGGAGATGTCCTGGAGGGAAATGCATATAGGGAGTTGAGAATAAACTACTTAGGTTTATAAACCAAATTTGTTATCATATCTGTCTTGGGAAAATGTAAGAACTCACTAATATTGTACTCCAGGGAAAGAAAGCTCATTTCTTTTTCTCTGCTGTTCTTTTTGGCTCCCCACTCAGTTTCTTCATTTCTAATGGTGATATTTATTCCCAGGCGCTGGATACGAGCCGTTTTTAACTTGGAATGACGCATTCCAGATTTAACACAGATTCTGCAATCCAGATGACAGTTTTGTGATGCTCAGCAATCAGCAAAGTTTGGGTGTTTTGTGGATGGGGTACATAGTCCCAACTTTTTTTCACTACAAATGAAGGACACTTGATGACTGGAATCTTAACCTTGCCTGATATGAGGATCCACGTGGGACCTATATGAGAGCTACATTGACCCAGTTCATGGTTAGAGAAGATCTAATGATTATTTCTCGAGATCATTTTTGTTTACCATTTCCTATTCCTGATGAAACCATATTCCATGAAGCCAACGCAGGAAAGAAAAGTATTGTTACCATTTATCGATCAGCCATGAAAAAATAGGTACAGTTAAAGTCCACTTGTTCAGACAAACTGCAGGACAAATTACGTAGGTTTCTATAAAAAAGAAATCTCCTTCAAGTTTCTATCAGAACTTCAGAAGACATCTCTTTCAAGACTCTGAGATGGATTTTGCATGTTGGAAAGAAGAAAGGGCATTAGAATTATGTACAGTGGCCATTCCACAGGAAAAGTTTCAGGGCGATATCTAGAATGACTCCAGGACTCCAGGTCCGCCTTTAGACAGGATCAGGCACTGAAACAGGTTTATCTTCTATGTTGAAAATGACTTCCCGCTTCCCATCTGCTGCTGAGGGGCTCCGGTACAATTTACGAACGACCAACAACCTACTTCCCTGGGCTTCTTGGTTGACGTTCTTGCAGGTCTCCCTTTAGGTGGAAGAAAGCCGGCCGTCCATATTCTGGTCCTAGACTTCAACCGTTGCCATCCGCTTCTTACATTGATCTACGTTTGAATTTCCATTTCCATATTAGGTTTATTTGTCATTCCTTCCTAGTTATACATAATAGAAAACATACAATTGAAATATAGTTCAAGAAGATTTCGAGGAATTTTAGGAGGTTTACTTGGGAACCATTGGATGATTCTTTCAATCAAACAAAGAAATCAAATGGCTGTTCAACCAATCAATTCCCAAGTTGTTCAAAAGCTCTGAATAGCTTTATGCTGGGGGCATGTTCTAAGCAGCTTATTCATAACCAAGTCTGCTTTAAAACCAAATCAATATGGTTCATTGTCCATCCATGTAGCCAAGATTTTCAAAAGCATTCCCACGAAAAGTTAGGGGGAATGTTAAATGTGCTGACATTTTGCTCATTCAGGGTCTTAGAAGTTATGCTTAGACTACATATCTTTAGTTTCATTCTTTATCAATTGAATACATGCAGTCTGCAACATGGAAATCAGTGAGTGATAACAGGCTCCAAGGCAAAATGCACAAAGATATATATATATATATATATATATATATATATATATATATATATATATATATATATATATATATGCAGTGATAGTTTACTAGTCTTCACGCAATAACAAACCTGATTTTCTTGTGATCCAATCTCTGGAACTGAATTATAAAGCCGTGGTTCATAAGCAGCTTTCTCATTGTTGTTGGCTTCATTTCCCAAGGCAAGATCCCTTAGGCGGTTCAGCTCTGGCAACACAACTGTATCAAGGTCTGGCCTATCCCTTTTCCTTAGCTGGCAGCACTGTAAAGCGAGTTTTGCTAATGATAAAGCCTCTTCAACAGGCCAATCTGGTATTGTTGGATCAAGCATTTCCGCAAAGGTTCCTTTCTCAATTGCCTCTTGAACATGGACCGTCAGTCCCACCGGCGGCCTTGATGTTATCAGTTGTAATAGAACCACACCAAATGAATATAAATCTGATTTTACACCTAGGATTCCTGATTGCTGATACTCTGGGTCAATGTAACAAAATGTCCCCTGAGCTTTTGTTAAGCAATATTCAGTGAGACTATCTGTAAAAGATGCTGGAACTAGTCGGGACAAACCAACATCACTAATCTTACTCACATAATTCCAGTCTAAGAGAATGTTTGCAGGCTTGAGGTCACGATGGACCAAAGGCTCTGGCTTTGTTTGGTGAAGGAACAGAAGGCCCGTGGCAATTTCAGCGGCTATTCTAAACCGGGTTTTCCAGGGGATTGAGAGAGTGTTGTCTTTCCGGAAGAGCCGATCTTCTAAGCTGCCGTTTTCCATGTGTTCATAAACCAGACATCCATACTCAGGGCAGGCACCTATGAGCAGAACCATGTGTGGATGTCTCATACAGCTTAGAACCTCAACCTACAATACAAATTTATTTAACAGAAATGAAAGGAAAAAAGGACAGATAGGTTTTGCCACTATTAACACATGATGGTACGATCATACTTTTTAGGTCCCCTATACTTGGGTAGAAATTGCCTGGCCGAGGATTTGTGATGTTGGTTTTCTAGGTTGGAATTTAGGGCTTACTGATGTTTATAAGTAATTGCCATCTTAAATTGTAGGACTATGCACAAGCTTAAAGAAGCTACACAAGGAGCATTTCCAAAACTTTAAAATCAAATCCAGTTAACATTCCTTGTTGAAAACTTGTGATAGTTGTACTTCACTCATTTCTATATGTTACATTCTGCTATCCTTATAATGCCAAATGATGCTTGCCTCTTTCATCCGCTGCATTTTTTTCTTTTCATTCTGGCTGTAATACAGTTTCAGTGGTCTATAATATTCAGCATTGACAGATTACCACATATGTAGCTTTTGAGAGTTTTTTGATAAGAGAAGACAGCAACTTAGTTAAACTTCTTCAGCAAGAAAAGAAATAACCAAATGGGTGCTATCATAAATAATTCTACCATGCATTTAACCTGTTAATCAATGAAGTTTAATTTTTCTTAAGAAACAAAATTAACAAACATGGTTACCTCTTGTTGGAATTGCCTCTGTCCTTGTGATATATCTGGCCTTAAGACCTTGATAGCAACAGCAGTGTGATCAAGGGTGGCTTTAAAAACAGGTCCATATCCTCCTTCTCCAATCTTATGCGAGCTTGCAAAGTAATCTGTTGCAACTTCAATCTCATCAATACTGTACTTTCTGTAAACAGCTTTATTGTTAACCAACTGATCTAGTGCTTTTCTTTTGGCTTCTTCCTCACGAGTGGCTTTTAATTCTGCGAGTTTTCTCTTCTTCGCCTCCATATCTGCTAAACGTTGAGCCATATGCGCTGCTTCCATGGCAGCCTTGGTTTTCTGCCTTTCTGCCTCTGCCAAAGCCATTGCTGCTTCCTCAGCAAGCCTGGCTTCCTCTAACTTGTGCTCTTCTGCTGCTTTCCATTCTTGAAGCGTCCTCGCCTAGGAACAGGAAAGGTCCAGTCAAGAAAACTAATGATATATTGCAAAGTTAGTTTGATAAGATCACAATGATCTAAGCATCAGATCTTACTTTTTCTTTTGCCACAACAGCTTCTTTGCAAACTGAGTTAAACATTTCCATGGATTTCTTCAATTGTTTTCGAAGTCTCCTCATCTCAGTCTCCAAGCCTCGCTATGTAGCTCATGCAAGCATGAAATATGTCTCAACAATATGATCTTACACTAATAAAATAAAGAATTGAAAGGCATACTTAGGTCAAAGGCAGACAAATACATGTTGAACTAATGCTTCAACGACATAAAACTGGGAAAGAGAAGGCATCAGTCTCTGGATTCATGATAATCAGGCAATCATACTTACATATTTCTTATGTAAGGCTATCTTGAAGTTCAGCCATATCAGACAACAAAAAGGCAATAAATCTATGCAAATTGAAGGCAATAACAGATGTGTAGGCTTTCAGGACTGCCTTTACGTTAGGGTGTAAGCTTCTTTCAGAAAGTTAGCAGCCACTAAAAATGCTTTTACATACACTAGAAACAAACCTAAGTAAAAGCAAATTTGATGTTGCTGCATCACAACTTGAACCAACGAGCTATGTCAAGATGTCATTATGTATGTTTTAATGTTTGACCCCCAAAAAGCTATAAGATCGTAACACGTTAAAAGGAACATATCAGCAATGACTAACAACAGTATAGGATCAACAACACATTGTTTCACTAGAAGATGCATCTACCATGCACAGATACAACAATTTTTGAGTCAGTTATCAAGTAAACATAGTTCCCCGTTTGAATTTATTACAACATACTCACAGGGGTCAGGGAGGCCAAAGAACTGGGATCCTTAGTGGTACAGTATGAACTATGACCAGATATGTCAGTTGATCGGCAACTAGGTGGCCCTGAAAAAATACTTCTCTCCAATATGGAAATTCTATTAGGGGATTCTGGTGTTTGACTTCCCGTTGAAGGTGTAGATGATTTAACTTCATCATCTTTCTTCAACTCGTAACGTGGTGTCACTCTAAAGGAATCACTGATTCTACCAGAATTTATTCTGAAACTGCAGCCTTCACAGCTTGGAACAGTTCTGTAAAAGCAAGTATGAGTCAGTGGCCACTAGACATGGAAATTGTAGGGTGTGACCATGCATCAATGCTAAATATTTCTAGAATTTATATACCACAGGCTTAGATCGCAAACCAGAATTCTCATCCCAGAAAATTGAGAAGTGGAAATATTAGAAAGATTCATTTTCTGTTAGATTATGTTTTACACAGTGTAGAAAATCATTTTCTTCTATTAAATAGAGAAGAAGATAAATTCATTTCACATTTTCATTCGAGTTTCTCACTGCCTTCTCATTGACTTTGGCTGATAATTCTAACTTACTTTCATTGATGATATATTATGTTTCCCATGAATCCCAAGTGACATTTTCTGAAAATATAACTCAGAAAGTTCTGTTGCATCTAAATCATGTTGGAAAATTATGCAATAGATGCTGTCACAGGCCCTGTTGAATTTTACGATCTCAAGGATTACAACATCATGATTATTTGTTTCAGTAGTTCTTATGTTGATACTCATTTAGAGCCTAAGAAGTTCAGAAAAATGTTGGTTTTGATTTGACACTTGTTAATTAGCATCAGCCAAGTAATGTTGCCATCCATCTTACCTGTTTAACTCTTCAACCTTTGGGCTGTCAAATGCATGTTTTGACAAAAGCGCTTTCAGATGCGGTGACTTGCATGAAGCTGTGCTGTCATTGGGTGTCTGAGGCCTACTCGCTAATCGGGAAATTTGAACTTTTCCTTTTGATATGACATATACTGTGCAGGATTCTGGTGCAACTTTGAGCAAGTTAGTTGGCACATCTGGATTTCCGAGTTTCCTGCAAAGACATTTTCCAAAATCATTTTAGGAAAATACAAACCGAACCCTTGGAGTGCTTAGTGATGCAAAACAATCTTACTATGAGAATAAATTATGCGCAGGCAACGTGTGTAGTACTACTAATTGTAGAAATTTTCACCACTATTTTTTGCAATGAATTTCTATGCTTTTTTCTAAACTAAAAAAAGGTTTGTTTTATATTGCAGAGTTTATAGTTTATACTACTCCAAAAAGTGAAGAAAGACCCTGTTTCTTCAGTTATATAAATTCAAATAACAAATATGATCAGTTACCAACTTCTATAGACTATCTAGATCTGCTGACCAATAAACTATGCATGCATTTGTAGTTTGTGGTGAAGAGGAACTGAGGTGAAACATAGGCACCAACATAATATACTTGAGGAGCCTTCAGGCATACTTGGTACAATATAATATACTTGTGAGAGAGAGACCTTGTAAGAACATTCTGGCTGGAAGCACCAACAACGATACTGCCAATGTTGTTCTTATAGATGAAATCAACGAGGGCACTTGGCACATCATTGTCATGGAGAACCACCTCATGTGATCGAATCTGAAAGTTCCAATGTTCATGAAAATCAGCTCTATTTAATGATTAATACTATATTTGCCAAGATCTTAATTTGTATACATTTATAGCCAGCTGCTGCACTATTCAATATTTTGTGTTGAATTGTAAAGTTATCAATAGCTCTTGCCTTGTCATATGTGATTGATTACATATCCACACTTATTATACATTTATCCAAGTAACCAGGGAAAATAACCTGCTACCAGAGCAAGCCGTAAAAATTATACATAACTAGCATAACAACCAATTTGCCATTGACTCACCCCTTTTCGAGCACAGTATCCTCTGTAAGGAAGGAAGAATTGTTGCATCTCAGCTTCAGATAGTGGCCGACCTTCCTTAGGTGCAGCTTCGAAATCCTCTGTCAAAACCAAAATAGCATAAATCAAATACAACAGGAAATGGAGGTAATGAAAACGCCCTCATTGCTATCTGCATTAGAGAAAAGAAAATTAGTGGATTAAGATGCATCGACAGAAATGATCAGCACAAAGCCCTTAAACCTAAATACCTAATTACAACAGTAACATTGGTCAGAATTATGCTTAACCATAATTACAAAAGATAAAAGGAATTCTAAAATCTAGTAAACAATTCAATTTACCTCTTTACATTTTTCCTATACTAACATCATTTTACAGGCAAGCCAAACCAAGATGTAACCATGATCATGAATTGATCATGATGAAAGAGAGAGATACCTACGCGGATGCAAGCTCTGGCTTCGAACGTGAACGAGGAGGCATTGCGCGCCGGCATTCAACAGGTTATCCATCGCCCATTTGACAGCAAGCTCGCTATTCCTGTCCTTATCAACGGCAATGGCAGTGAATGCATAGGTTCCTTCCATTGCCAATGTTGTGGATCCTGATGCCAAAAATTCCTGACTTAAATCCTTTATAAATATCTCTCCTCCTCAGACAATGTGGCTTAGATGGTATCAGGAGGGGGGCAGGAAATTGCCTTTCTCGACTGATAAGAAAACCCCTTCCGTGTTACTATCACCGCCACACCTGCTTTAGGTTCAACAATGGATGAAGAAGAATGAAAAAAGAATAAATATATCCTTGCTTGATGTTGTTTGTTAACGCTTTACTAAATTTAGCTAGGGATGGTGCTATAACTAGAGGAAGAAAACAACATTTTGGCAACTAAGTTGTGTTTCCTCCTCTCTTTTCCTTGGTAGCTAGTAAGGATTGCACTGTTGGGAATTAGTTTTGCTTTAGACTTGATCAAATTCTTGGGAGTTTTGGACCAGAAAGTTGGGTAACAATGAATCATTCTTTCAATTTTGTTCCCATTAGTTTTAAAACTATTTGAACGTTGCACTGTTTTGATAATGACATTTCTCCATTCATGCCAAGTTGCCAACTCCTAAGGGACTTGAAAGACATAATTTTTTCCTTTTTGGTTTTCGACGACAATGTTTTTTTATTTTTTTGGTGCAAGACAACAATGTAATTTTCTAATATCTTTATATAAAGGGTAATTATCCTATACATCGTCAATGGAGAATTTTTACTCTACAAACAGAATTAGAATGATAACACATGTTTTATTTATTTATTTTTTATTTTCTTAATAGTTTTAAAGGACAATTCTCATTATCCTAACACCACTTATAGAGTTAAAAAATTTCACTGACAGTGTATTGGATATTAATCCATATAGATATTTATATATATATATATATATATATATATAAGTTACACAAGTGTAAAATAATTTTGATTTGCATTATTTCATATTTTTATACAATTTATATATTTTTAATTCAATCTTTGAATATTATATTTTATTCAAATAAATTATGCAACCAAAATTTTAAGTTTATAAAATATGTTAAGCTATTAATTTGATAAAAATAAAATTTTAACTGTTAATATATATTAAAAAATATGTTATTCTCAATCAAAATTATAAAGATATCATATTGAGGGTCTGTTTGACCTAGCTGGAGCTGTTATAAAAAGTGTTGTTTGAGTAGAGTTTTTTTAAAGGTGCTGTTAAGAGCAATTAAATTAGTGTTTGGCAAACATAGTATAAAAGTACCGTAGAATGTTGAAAACTATTTATTAGAATTTTTATATATTTTTGATAAATGAAAAAAATAAAATAATAAACTTTATTAAATTAAATCACAAGTTTTTAAATGAAAAAAAAACTAAATAAAATTTTTTGTTAATTAAAATTAAACAAATGAAATAAATATAAAAATGGGAAAAAATAAATAAATTATTGTAAAATAATATGAATCCTCTTTTGTAATTTTGTAAATTATTGAAAAACAAAGTGAAAATGTAAAAATTTCACTAAATACATATTCTTAATAGTAGCACTTCTTGGAAAAACTTCAATTTATAGCTTCATCAAAAAGCTTAAATTTGCTTCCCGCATAAGCTAAAATTTTTAAAAATTTGAAAGCCAAACACCTAATTTCTGCTTATAAAGTAGATAAGCTCTTCTATAAGCTAGGCAAAAAATGCACCGACTCAAAACTTTATCGCATTTCCCTTTTTTTTTTTTTCGCAAACCGGCGCATTTCTTTGACAGAAAAGAGAAACGGAGATAACAGTAAAAACAATGCCTTTTTAGGCTTTTTTTTTTTAATCTCTTTGAGTGTAGAGTTGATTTCGTTGATGGGATGATCAACAACGTAAGCCCTTATCGATGAAAATCCAAGGAAAAAAAGCAAAAAATCACTTCTCAACCAAATTTTGCTTTGCTTTGCTTCTTCGCTTATGTAAGATTGCACATATTCTGCTTCACTCTCTCACTTTGACAGGCAACGTTCACTCTTTCTCTCTCCTTGCAGCATTTTGCTGTTTCATTGTCAAATTGTTCTGAATTTTAGATTTTTCTGACTTGTATCTTGATGGGTTTTTTGTTGGGTTTTAAAAATTAGTTTTTTAGAAATCAATGTTTGATTTTCGGTGGGATTATCGGCTACCTTTCTTCTTCCTATGCTATTAATCATAGGAATTCTTGGAGTGCTATTCTGAGGGATATCATGGATCCTTTCCTTTGGTTAGTGTTGATAAATAAATGTAATATTACTAAAATCGCCAGCTTTGTCATTTCTCTGCTTTTAAGCAAGGAGAGTTTAGCTTGTTGAACATTCTTTATGCATAATTAAATAAAGTCTTCAATGGGCCTTCTTTATGTGTGGAAGTAATTTCATTCAAGTAAAAGGGTGACGGGTGGTTGAGTTTTGCTTGAAAATTGGTCTTGAAATATTCTTCTTTTGTTGGGGGCGTAGAAGCAGGTATTATCAGTTTCTTTTTCTTATGAAGCCTTTCTAATGGCTATTATAGTTGCTAATATGTTACATTCTTCACTTGTTCTCCTCAGAGCAGATCCTTCAAAGGCAGAGAGAGGAGCTTGGGACGCCAACTTTCTGTTAGACTTCTGAATACATGGATCAGAGTACTAAACTTATTCCTTCTACATCCTCCCTCTTTTTTCTTGCATATGAAAGTTCAGTGCTTAGCCCAAAAATTTCTTATTAGCTATGAAACTGTCCCGTTCATCAAGTTTTCTGAATTTTATCTCTTCACTATTTTGTGATACGCATGTTAATTTACAGATTACTAGCTTTTTTGCTAATTAGGGGTTAGTAGCATTTTTGCTAATTAGGGCCATTTACTAGTGTGACTGCTAGGTTATTGGTTTTTGAAAGATGAAGATCACTCAGCTGAAGGATGAATACAGTTTTATTTGATTCAATCACCTGAAGAATATCACGTTAAGAGCCTTTCCTGCTAAGTTGATCAGCAGAGCTGAGATGTTCTTGCTAGATTGTCTTGGCCTATTGCGTAATTTAAAGAGTGTTTGATTGTCTTTATGGGTGTTAATCTCCTTTTAAGTATTTTGGTTCTTATTTGAGTGATTAAATCAGAAGCTTATCTTATTTGCTGTTGGAAGGTTAAAAACCTAAATTTTATCTTCTTTTATGTGCATTAATAGCTGTTACGAATGGCTATCAAAGGAAAGGAATGTCTTGAGCTAACCAGAAACTATTCCTTTGGCAATTCTATGCTTATCACTGTTAGAACAATCAAGTAAAATTGCTTATATGGGTTTGATTTAGTGAGATCTGATTGTTCTTGCTGGGAGTTTTTTTTATCAGATAAATATAGGTAGAATTGCTGCTCCTGCATCAGCAAACTTCAATTCAAACAAATGTGAATTCAAGCGCATGGATATCAGCATTTTATATTTTGTAAACTATTTTTGGTGCCAAATTGTGAAAGGAGCACAAACAATGGTTCAGTCATGATTTCTGAAGATTAAAACAGTTAGAACAGTGATCATGCAGCATTAAAAAGTTGCTGTCATGCTCATGCGATAATGTGAACCAATGTATTGCATGCATTCCAATGGTTAACCAATGTAAGAGCATTAATGGTTAATCAATATTGGAGCTTTCATTAAAACTTGGAAACTGAGATGTGTTTTCAGGTTCAAAATGGTTTCAGTTATAACCATTTTTCACTCTAACTTGAAGTTTAAACTATGAACTTCTGCCTTGTTTCATACTGACATCTCCATCAGGCCAATGAATGTGTTGAATTTTGCCACTTTGAGTAAAGCTTACATGTAATACTGTTCATTTTCACTGTTAAATTGATGTGGTAAGTATTTTGGTGAATACAGAGCACTCTACAGAAGCAGTAGAACACAGAAATGGTGAATATGCACTTATTAGAGATGCGGAAGACCCACAGCTAGGAAAGTTTGATAAACCTCTTCCTTGCTTTGGCTGTGGAATAGGATGGTTTTCGTGAGTTCTCCTGTCCTCTGTCATCCTCCTTCAACTCATCTTCTTATTTTCTGGACTCAATGAGCGTATCTGCTCTGTGCAGTCTTTTGCTAGGATTTGTTTTCCCATTCATGTGGTATTATGCTACCATTCTCTATTTTGGAAACTACTATCAAAAAGATCCAAGGGAGAGAGCTGGACTTGCTGCCTCTGCAATAGCTGTAAGTGCCGACGTAGGGGTTGATGTTTTGTTTGATTTTTTGGTTGCTTTTAGAAGCACACAAGTTTCTTAATTATTTGCCAATTCTCTTTTACTTTGAGTTAAAAGGCATTTTAATGCAACCTAAACGATCATCAAATTTATCATTTTTCTTATGTTCCCCTCTGCAGTACTGTGTTTTGGAAGATATTATTGTGTTGATTGGTGCAAGATAGGAACTCTAATAAATCTATTAGGAACCTTGTTATTGTCAATTGCCAAAAAATCAGAACAAAGAATCAAATCTAACAGAATTGCATAAAGTATGTGGTTGAACTTTAGTTGCATCCCTTTTATGTGCCATTTATCTTTGTTAGTTAATTCCAGATTGTTACTTTTTGCAGGCATTGATATGTACGATTGTTGTGATAATAACAGTACTTGTTCTTATCTTCTAGTTCTCCGCCACTGGATTTGTATCTTTACCACTGTTTAAGGTGCTTCCTCAAACAAAAGTGGGACGAGGATAAGTTTAGAATTCTGATAGAGTTTCCATCATGTAGTTCTAGACCTGTAATTGGGGCTCAAAAACGATAAAGAGGAAAAAAGGAAAGATACAAGAACCTCAGAACCATTGAAGGTTCCCTTGACTGCTTTCTGGCCCCCTTTAGTCTTGTACATAACACAAAATCCACATTGCAACATTTAAGAATGGAACTGTGTAATATCCATGTTAGGGAAATCATATGAACTAGTAACAAGCACTACGAAATTACTGATATACGACTTAAAAAAATGCTGAAATCATAGAGGAACTTTTATTACCTATTGTTTTTGGCTTATGGAAGGATGATTATTTCCTGCTTTTGAAAGAAATCCAGGTTCATTCTTTGTTTAGAAAGTGCTGTAAGTAGCTATTCTTACTAAAAAAAAGATCATGAATCATGATCATCGAGTTTTTCCTGTTCATTTCAAAACAAAGGAAAATTGATGCTTCATTATTGGAGTTTTTCGCCTTTATTTTCATGGGTTTTGATATAGGGAAAAGGCTATCATGTTGATGTTATTGCTGGTAACGATGATTGATAATGTAGGGAAAACCTTGATATTTCTATCAAGGAAAGATATTATTATGGTCTTGTAGAGACCTGGGAAACTTTAGTGCTTGGACTTGGAGATCCTTTTGCACAGTCGCATAGACTCCAGAGTAGTGGCATTTGCCCAGCAAATCAGTGAAAGGAATTTTGAGCCAATATTTTCTTATAACCCCACCACCCCAACAGAGAAGGGAAAAAATGTAGTAGGATCTCTTGAATTTTGAACCACAGATTTCTTGCTTCATGTAGTGGATTTAAGTTTAAAGCAATTAACTCACAAGGTTTTCTTTGAAGATACAATATTTGATCTTATAATTACTCAACCATTTTAGCCCTTCCAATACGAGATTGCTTGTGGTCAAGCATGTATTATAATATTGGGTCACTAGGGCACCCCATTCTCCATGAATGGGAAGCGATTTAAAAAAAAAAAAGTAGCTATTCAGAGCGGCATCGTTAACTACATCGGAATTTTACAACTCTATACCGGACTTCTCAATGCCTTTCCTACATTTTGATGTTAGTCTATGTACTACAACTAGGCAAATCAATTCTGGGAGTGTATTATTCTCTATAAATCTAATGTAACCTGTTTTTACTATATAAATAAAGGAAAATTTTTCTATACACTGTCAGTGGAGTTTTTTGACTTCACAAGCGGGAATAGGATGATGACATGTGTCCTATTTTATTTATTTTTTATTTTTGTAATATTTTTAAAGGACACATGTCATTATCCTAATCTCGCTTGTGGAGTTAAAAAACTCCACTGACAGTGGATAGGATAATAATCCATAAATAAAATATCCTGTCTTGTGTTAAAAAAAATTTATTTTCTTTGAAGATATGAAGACGATGGCTAGGTGAGCTTTTCTTTTGTGGTCATGGAGAAAGGTAAATTCGGTATTTTTTAATGTGATATGATGTCATGATATAAAAACGATATAAAAATGGATACAAAAATGATATAAGTTAAATTTTTGACAAAAACTGTATATGAATTTTATAAATATTGAAATATCAATTTGATACCAACAAGTGATTGTAAAAAAGTAGAAGTAAACTTTTTTCATAAGAATTTAGATATGATTCGAATTTTAAAGTCATCACATCACTATTTGGATGGCTTTACTGTTTATTACTGTCGGTCCGAACAAAATTAATTTCAAACAGTTAAACAAACCAAATATTTGTGATTACGCAAAAAAAAAATTTCAATTAGGTATTTAACGTATCGACACGAATTGTATCGGTAATTTTTATTTATTATCTGATTTGACATAAAATGACATGAAATAATTACAGAAATCACCAAATCTGATATTTAAAACGGAAATCAAGCTTAATCTAACATCATCATTAATCTACATTTTCATTTGGGTGTATTTTATCTACATTTTTGAACATGAATAAAGAGGCTGTGGAATTGGTAAGAGATAAAAAAGCCTAAAATATACGCATCGCACATACCCTAAAAGTAAGAACTCTTCACTTTTGGATAAACAATTTAACTAAGATTTTAGTGATCAAATTAGGTTTATGGTTAACCACGTTCGCAAGCATTAAAAAGGTTCCATAAAAGCATCAACCACTCAACTCCATTGCTGTTGCTACCCTCTAGCTTATTTAAACCAGTGATCGGTTGATCTCCACTCACCTGGAATAAAAGGTTGGTCAACAACTTTAGTAGGAAGCAATTATATAAGAAAGTTTCATAGTTTAATGATAATTATAGATCAAGCCTTTAATTCTTTCTTTTTTCAATTCAACCCCTGGATTAATTTTATGTTGCAATGTGTGGAAGATCACAAATGTTCAATTCGGTAAAAGTTATCAGAACGTCTATAATTTTCAAATTGGACTTCGGTAGCAAGGAAAATGTCATAATTAAATTGGTAAAATTCTTGTTCCTCGTGTGTAACTGTGTATGAGGGATTATATTATATTAGTCAAGGAAATGATTTTCAACATCATTTAATAATTGAGATAAACTTTTCTTAACCCATTAAATTGAGTATGGCTTGTATAATGGACCTGTTTATTGGACCTAATAACTTTCACTTTTTTTTTAATCGATATATGATTTAAGCTACAAATTATTCTATGAATTCTCACCTATTGGTTTAATCTTGAAACATTAACAAAGAAATACTTCGAATATCTAGCTTTAAACTTGGTATTATCGGTTTATCACTTGACAACATGAAAACCAGATTCATGCTAATCTGATTATTTATTTTGACTGAAATGGCTTTTTATTTTTAATTTTTCCTCCCAACTCAAAGTCACTAGAACACAATTTAGTTTCTTGGTAAGACTGCAACTCAAGATTTTCAAAGAAATATGTTCTAACATTTATTTATTTACATTGATATAAAAATAATAAAAGTTTTCCAACAATTGTTTCTTAATTTATGATTTCATGGGAAATTGAATTCTCATGTGAGCATGGAATCTTTGGTTAAGGTAAAAGTATTAGTAAGGCATATGACAAAGACAACCTCGGAGAAAAGAAACTCCTTCATTTTCATACTTTTCCAAGTTTGTCTTCCTAAAGAAAGATGAAGATAGAAGGGCATGATCCATGCATATTATTTCCTTTAATCCATTAGGAAATTAGATTCTTTTCTATGAAGGAAGTTGGTAATTACCAAGGTGTTATATTTATTTGATTTGGAGCAACCAAGCTGAAATTAATCCGTTTGGTTTCTTCAATTTAATAAAGTTTGGATTCATAATTAAGGTTAGATTTATCTTTTTATTCATGTTATTTAATCTCCACATGAAGTAAAGAAATTCTAGATTCAATGGCGAATGATTTAGATTTTATATTTTGTGTGATATAAATTCCAAGAGAAATTTTGAGTTTAGATGTGACATACTATCTATTTGTGTCTAAATTTTATACACTCTAATACCTCATTAATTAATGAATTTAATAATATTTAAAATTTATAAATTAAAGATGGCATTTTGTGATTTATTAATAATGAATGAGACTTACACACAATTTGGCGTATAAACTAAAAATACAAATTTTTTTCGGTGCAAAACACAGATGTCTTCATCTGTTTTAACGGTTTGAGACTAATCATGATCGGGATTTAATCACAGTTAAGACTCCTTATCCCTCCCTAAAGGTGTGTTTAGTGGGAGTCGAACTTGAGAGTTCTTCTCACAAACTCAACCTGCATTGCCAACTGAGCCACAACCTATGGGTAAAATACAAATTTTATATCAAGCAATTTTAGATTAGATATGATATGATAAAATCACACAAAAATTATATGAAAAACTATTTATATATAAATGACGTGGGCAAAATTTTGATAAAAAACCATATAAAAATTTGACAAAAATAAAAAATTTTGTTTTATATTTGACGTGTTTAGATGAACTATACTACAATAATTTTTATATTTTACATGTATTTAACTAGAAACAACTACTACATACATATACACAAATTATGACATGTAAAAAATTCAATCCTATTTTGAAAGCAAGAACAACTGGAATATTTCCCAAAAAAATTAAAAAAAAAACTTGTGCGTAACCAAAAAAATAATAACAATAACTTGTGTAACATAATTTGCATAAATCCAAGTCTCCCCATTATTTCTGCCATAAGAAAACCCCCAAAAACAGGGGTTCCATCTAAATTGTTTGGACTTGGAAACTGGAATTTCTTCCAGCAAACGTAACAAACAGTGGTCAACAAATATATTTTCAGTTCTTATTTAATAGATTGATAATAGAAAATTTTAATTTTACAAGTAAAGTTAAGATATTGTCACTTATTTTATTTTTATTAAATTTTTTAATTTTTAATACATTTTACAGGATTGAATACATTTGTAAAATTTAAAAATTTTAATTATATCAAATAATTTTCTCATATTTTCTAAAAAACAGTTTCTTTTTAGGGGAAAGAGCAGAACACCAGACCAAAGTATGGAAAAGGTTTAACACAGGTTTCTAATTTATTTTTGTGTTATATAAAATTATATTTGTATTATGTAAAATATGAAAATTTCGTATCAAAATTCGTGTTGATAAGAAAAATTTAAAATATTATTTTTAACTTATTTTTAGTTTTTATTATATTTATATATAATTTTTACTTAATTTTAATTCATGTAATTTTTTTATAATAATTTATATCATTTTTATATTTTAAATTTATATTATTTTTGTATCGTATAATTATATTATGTTTAGGATTATGAGGATTACACGTAATAGAAAACGCGGTATTCTTAACATTTATGAGCTTTGCGACAGCATTCTTTGTTGCCTGTCCTTGTCTATTCGTAACAACTACGAAGCCCTTGCAAAAGACGTCACTCAAATTTTAATTACTTTACTATTATTATTAAATTCGTTTCAGTAATAATTAGAGGATATTTATATGGTAAGATAATTAGTTGTCATACGCGGACGCTATCTATGACTTTGACTCTAAATTTTTCTTATTTTCTGCAATTTTATTCGACAAAATTAAAACATGAGACATTTACAACTTAATAACCCCTTGGTTATATATATATATATGTTCATATAAAAATTAGATCATATAAAACTAGTAAATTTGGTCTTTGATATCATATGATTTAAGGATATATATTATTTGTTTTGAACATCTAACCATCATAGAAAATTTAAATTTAATCTTGTTAAGTTCAAAAAACCTGATAAATGATTCGAAATATTAAAAAATTTAGGAATAATAGCCAAATAAGCCCTCGACCTTAAGCCCAAAATGGAATTAAGCCCTCAACGTTTTATTTCGTGACAATCAGTCTATAAACTTTTATTTTAGTGGAAATAAACCCTCAACCTTCTTAAATTATGCAATTAAGTCCAAATCTGTTAAATGACACTAACTGCCGTTAGTGAAAGCTGACGTGGATAGCTTACTTGGCTGCCACGTGGCATGCCACATGTGCAATACTAACGGCAGTTAGTATCATTTAACAGATTTGGACTTAATTGCATAATTTTAGAAGGTTGAGGGTTTATTTCCACTGAAATAAAAGTTTATGGACTGATTTTCACGAAATAAAAGGTCGAGGGCTTAATTCCATTTTGGACCCAAGGTCGAGGGCTTATTTGGCTATTTTGCCAAAAATTTAAAATGAAAACAATTAAGTCATATATTTTTGTATTTTTAAAATAAGAGACGACTCACGGTCACGGAAAATGATATTTAAAATGTACTTATTACCTCTACAATAAAAACAGAAGAGATACAAAAACTCAAAAAAAAAAAAGCAACAAATCAATATTTTAGTTTTTTTTTTTCAAACAAATCAACACATCTTCTCTTTCAAGCCTCTCTTTGCTTTCTTTTCCTCTATTTCATCACTTTGGTCATTATGTGTCTCATTTAATTTTTTTTATATGAAATGATTTAGATGTCGAAATAGGTCTCAAAATAATATTTTGAACATTGCCTATCCTTCTCTTTCCTTCTTCCCTTGCAAAGAATCATCTACCTCCTAAGTAAATTCCAACAAACATGAAGTGAATTCCCATGTCCCAACAAAAAAGAAGATGCGAAATATGAACACAAGTAGGATTGGAATATTAAACTTTTGTTATGTATAGGAAAAGGACTATACGATAATTTGTCTGAGAATGGATGGCTAACTTCACATGCTCAACTTATCAATTTTGCATTTTTGTTTTTGTACACTTTAAAGCTGATCAATTGGCTGGTTTTACAAGAACTATTATACCTCAAATGTACAATTCATGATTAAAAAAAACAATGTTATAGGGGAGTGATTGACTGACTAAATTGCAATCGAGGAATACATGGGATAACAACTATTCTTTGCTTTTCGCTGTCATTTTACAATGACAGGAGGACAGGCAGCATGTGAAGGCATCTCTCTCTGAGTACACATTCTAATATTTATTCTTTTTTGAAAGTAATTAAGGGTTAACGAGTAATGACCACCATTATTACATAAAAGAAATCATTTGATAACTCCCCATTTTCAACATCAAATTAAATATAATAAAACATATCTTATCAATTATATAAAGCAAAGTAAAGCAATTAGCAAACCCAAAAGGCATAACCAAACCCTAAAAGCAAGCAAGCAAAAGTTAATTTCCTTATTCACAAGCAAAAGCCTAAAGTGTTTGCAAAAGTTAATTTCCTTATCACACTTTCTCCCAAAAGCAAATACCAAAACCCCAACTCTCAAAATATGGAGGACGATGAGGATATGACACCGTTTTGGCTCCAAACCACCGGCAACCGCCGTCAGCGCCGTCGTCGCCAAGCGACGTCTTTCTTCTTCAATACTGGTGTTCTGATCATTCTCTTGTTAGTCATTGCATTTGCTTTTGTCTTCTTCATCATCCCTTCATTTCTCTCTTTCACTTCCAAGATTTTCAAACCAAATCTTGTTAAGAAATCATGGGACTCCGTCAATCTAGTCCTCGTGGTTCTGGCCATAATCTGTGGTTTCTTAAGCAAAAGCAACAGCAATAATGATGCCCAAAGTTCTTTCGAAGATTACAAGTTTTCTAGTACTCCGAAGCATGTTCATGATCATGTCCGAAGATCAAACCCGTCGACCCCGCGTCAATGGTATGATTACTCCTCATCGTCAGATCGGACGGATTATAACTCTTTGCAAAGATTGAGAAGTAGCAGCTCTCATCCAGATCTACGGCAGGAATCTTATTGGATGATGAACGGCGATGATTGTTGGAGATTTTATGATGATACTCCTTTGTATAATTACCGTAGTAGGTCAAGGCGAGAGCGTGATCAAGCTTACATTAATAATACCAAGGATATAGCTGTTGATAAAGTTCACTCGTCTCCTCCGCAGCCTGCGACTCCTCCACCACCAATAGAAGCAGCAAAGGCTTCGCCTCCGCCGCCAGCTCAGTCACCTCCAACGCAGCCTTCTAAGGTGTTTAGAAGAGAACCTAAGCGGACATATGAAGAGCTTAAGCCCGAGGACAGAAGTGAACATAAGGAAGTTATATACAGTGAATTGGAAATCACGCATTCTCTTCCACCACCATCACAACCACAATCTCGGGTGCCACCCCCTCCTCCTCCGCTTCCGCCGCCAATAGCTAGGCCGGAAAAGAAAAGTAACAAGAGTGAGAAGAAGAGAGGTGGAGTGACTAGAGAATTCTTAATTTCATTAAGAAGAAAAAGGAAGAAGCAAAGACAAAGAAGCGTAGAAAACCTTGATGAATTCTTTAACCTTTCAACGCTTCCTTTATATCCATCCCTATCACCTCAGCCGCCGCCGCCACCTCCACCACCACCATTACCTTCATTTTACCACAACGTATTTTCTTCCAAGAAAAGCAAAGCCAGAAAGCATCATTCAGTCCGTTCACCGTCACCTCCTCCACCTTCATTGGAAGCTCGTGCATCAAAGAGAGAACCTCAGAAGCCACAGGTAACGACCCAGAAACCTCCTTTGCCAATCAATATAAGTAACATAAAAAATGTGGAGGAGAGCGTCGACAGTGGCAATGAGTCGCCGTTCAACCGAATCCCCCCGCCGCCACCTCCTCCGCCATTTAAAATGCCGGCGTGGAAATTCGAGGTGCACGGTGATTTTGTCAGATTAAAAAGTATGAACAGTTCACGGAGCGGGTTCCCGGATTTGGACGATCCATTAAGCGGCGAAGCAAGTCCGTCGGATGGTAATAAAATGGGTGAAATCGACAGTGGAGATTCAACGGCAGGCCCGTTGTTCTGTCCAAGCCCAGATGTGAATACCAAAGCCGATAATTTCATTGCGAGGTTCAGGGCAGGTTTGAAGCAGGAAAAGATAAACACCGTTAGGGGGAGGTCTAATCTTGGGCGTGATCGAGGCCCAAGCACTGTGTAAGAAGAACGGAAAATTTGTTTATTTATGCTGTTGTTACATACACAGGAGAAGAAATTAAATTATCCTTACACAGGATTTTTCCCTTTTTATGAAGTTTTATTGTAATGTATTATGTATTTTTTTTTTAGAAAAAAAAATCTGATACACTATCAGTGAAGCTTTTATTGGTGAATTTTGTGTTTTTTATTTTTTGGTATAAGGGAAGTTTTTGATTCGATAATAAAGAATAGATATTGATATTGAAATTTCAGACTTGTAGAACTTTAAAAACTTACTTGCTTTTTAGAAGTATAAATATGACTATTCGAATCAATGTTTAAGATTCTTTAAAAGTTTCATTAACACGCATGCCATTTGAGCTAATACTCATTTCACAATATTGTGTTTTATAAATGCTAGATAATTAAGGACTACAGATTCACAACAGAAGTAAATTATCTCTTGAGTAGGTCTTGAAGAGATTGCTGCTCTTGCTTTATGCTCTCAGCCCACCTTGCTTTGATTCGGACTTGCTCCTCGTTTCAAAGTCATTTCAAATGAAGGTCTTCCATGGCTTGCAAAAAATTCTTCAAATTCATTAGCTTTCTCATTGCAGCAAAACTGCCACATGAACTTTAACCAAATCAGTTCTCATATAGTGGAAATCTGGGTGTCAACTGGCTTTGCAATTAGACCTGTGCTCTCCATAGCAGATTATCAGAGAACTTGACTGTTCTCCTTACACACATAGTTTCCTGGCATTCCTGCTTTCAATATTCTCTGTCACCTCTCAAACCATGACGATTATACATAATGGCTTAGATCATCATTAGACTAATAATCTACAAAATTGATAAGTTCAAATGTTCCCAGAGAAACTGGTAAAAAGAACTGCACATTATCCAGAATTGATCATACCTTAGAGTCACAGACAATAGGTGGCTTGAATGAAAATTTTCTAGAACTCCCCAACAATTTCTCTAAAGAAGCATAAAATAAAGGACTGTATGGCATATATGTATTAGCTAAAAAAATGGCATGTGTAATCCTGTCATCCCCAGAAACGACCAAAAATAGCAAGAAATAAAGCAATCTACCGTGCAGAAAAATAGACTAATATTATTAGTGAACACTTGAGGAAAAAAGTTCAAGAAAAATGCCATTAAATTCAAATGGTAAAGAGGTCCTCCAAAATTGGTATGCTTTGGGAAAGATGATTTCTCTTCAAAAGCTACAATCCTAACAAGAAGGCCCTAGAAAGTTGGAAAAGAAAAATACATTAAAATAGCAACAGCAATGCCTAAACCAAGCAATAGAAAGGTACATCAGCAAATCTTATAATGCTCATAATAATGAGCCTAATGGGATTTGCTCAACAAATACTTCTTCAAAACATCCATTACCGATCCAAAATCTGCCTTCACTTGCACCGGAGGGTTAGCAAGCCTGCAAGCCATATCCTTAATGTCCTTGGAGTGATAATCAATCTTACTCTGTGTAAATTTCAAACCATGGGCCGTACTCACCACCACTGTCCTATCTGTAGGACCAATAACCCCACTTCTCCTAAGCTTAATCAATGCAGTCAATGCCACCCCTGTATGTGGACAAGTAAACATTCCAGTAGAATCAGCTTGTGCCATAGCATCCATCAACTCTTCCTCAGTAGCTTCCTCAACGATACCATTTGAATTTTTCAAAGCATACACAGCCCTGTCAATGGAAACTGGATCACCAATCTGGATAGCAGATGCGAAAGTTGTATTTGCTTTCACAGGCTTAAACTCCTTCCAACCAGACTTAAAATACAAATACAACGGATTAGCATTAGCAGCTTGTGCACAAACCAACCTAGGAATCCTATCAACAAGTCCCAACTCTTTGCACATGGAAAACCCTTTATAAAAAGCATAAATATTCCCAAGATTTCCACCAGGAACAATAACCCAATCTGGAACTTCCCAATCAAACTGCTGTAGAATCTCAACAGCAGCCGTTTTTTGTCCTTCAAGCCGCAAACTATTCAGCGAATTTGCCAAATAAATGGGCAACTCCGCTGTTATTTCCCTAATCAGTTGCATACATCCATCAAAATCAGTATCTATACTCAATACAAAGGCACCATTTGCAATGGGTTGAACAAGTTGAGCCATGGAAATCCTATTTGCAGGTAAAAAGACGATAGAAGGAATCCCAGCAGCTGCACAATAAGCAGATAATGCAGCTGAAGTGTCTCCTGTTGAAGCACAGCCAACTCCAACAACTGGTTTATTCATTTTCCTTAACCTGTTAACTTGACTAACTAAAACAGTCATGCCCAAATCTTTAAAGCTACCCGTATGACTAATCCCACAATGTTTCACCCATAAATCGTTCATTCCTAAAATGTGTTTGCCGTACCTTTCGGCCCAGAAGAGGTTAGAGTTCCCTTCAAAAGCGGAGATGATGTCATCATCGTCGATTTCTGGTAGGACCCATTCTTTTTTCGACCAGACACCCGAACCGAACGGCCACGTGGTTTTTCCGACACGCGAATCGAAGAGGTTTCGCCAGTAGGCGCCGTCAAAGTGTTTGAGAGCAGACATGTCGTGATGGACGTCGAGGAGGGAGCCTGATTGGGATCGGTAGACGATCTCGTCAAGGGAGTATGATTCATCGGAGGATGAAGGGTCGGAAATGGCGGAGAATGGAACGTATTTGGCGGTGAAACGAGGGTGGTTGGTAATGGAATTCGCAGCATTGTGGCGACGAGCTTCTTCGCGGATGTTGTGGTGGGGCTTGAGGGGTGCATGCGACTGCGTCGATGGTGGCGCTGGCGGATTGGATGTTTTGGGGACATCGGAGGTGGATGCTTTGATGAAATGAAGGTTGGGTTTAGGAGCGATATGGGCGGAGGAGAAAAGAGAAAAAGCCGCCATTGTTGGGATTGGTTGGTGGGCAGTCAGGGAGATCTGACTTCTGAGTGCGGGGTTTATTTATTTTTGCACTTCCCATGTCTTTTTGTTCATTCGCACTTCCCATTCTTTTTGGTACATATTTTTGTACTTTTTAAAGCCTTGTTGTTACGGAAAGTTTTACCGTAATGTCATCCTTTTTAATTTTACTGTAACGTAAATATAAAAATTATATGATTAAATGTAAATTTAAAATTATTAGATGTAAAATAATATATGTTATATTAATTATCAAATGTTTATGTACTTTTAATATGTTTTACATTTTCCAATCAAAAAAAAAAATATGTTTTACATTTAATAATTTTAGATTTATGTTTAATCATGTATTATTTACATTAATTTTAAGTTAATTATCAAGTTTTTACTATACATTTAATATATTTTACGTTTAATAACTTTAAATTTACGCTTAATCATATGTTTTATACGTTAATCTTATAGTAAGACTAAAAATTTTGACATTATCATAGAATTTCCCATTATGGAAATTATCATTTATAAAGGAAAGGCAACAAATGAATGATGATGATTAACAATTATGCATTCCTAAAATTAAAGTAAAATAATACATTTAAAGAAAAGTATATTACTTTTTAATTTAATAGAAATATGTTAATTAATTATAAAAAATTGGCTTAATAGCCAAATAAGCCCTCAACCTTTAGCCCAAAATGGAATTCAACCCTCAACGTTCTATTGCATGAAATTCAATCCATAAACTTTTATTTTAGTGAAAATAGACCAAATCTGTTAAATGAACTAACTGCCGTTAGTTTTGCATACATGGCATGCCACGTGGCAGCTAACTAAGCTATCCACGTCAGCTGCCACGTATGCAAAACTAACGGCAGTTAGTGTCATTTAACAGATTTTGACTTAATTGCATAATCGTAAAAGGTTAAGGGTTTATTTCCATTGAAATAAAAGTTTATGAACTGAATTTCATGCAATAAAACGTTGAGGAATGAATTCCATTTTGGGCTAAAGGTTGAGGGCTTATTTGGCTATTAAGCCTAAAAAATTATTAACCTTATGAAATTTACTTAATTATCCTCAAAACAAAATTTTCGAATGGTCCCAAAAAGTGAATTTTTTGAAAAAAATTAACAATGTGTTTGGATGAGAAACTTTGAAGCATTTCAAAATAAAATTATTTCAAATACATCAATTTAAAATACTAGCGTCTATAATTATCTTGTTTGGATCAATATTTTTTAAAAGGAATTTTGAATACTAAAATTTGATTAAATAAAAAAATAATTATAAAAGAAAAATAATGATATTATATATAAGAAAAAAATAAAAAAATGCAATATAGATATCATTAGATTCGTAAAAATGTTTAGATATTATTAATAACATAAAAAAGAAAAAATATATATTATGTTAAATAAATAATATACTTCTTTTTTAGTTTTATATTTAATAGTAGATTATATGTTGGAGAAATTTTGAAAAATCATCTTTTCAAGTGGATTTTCAAAGAGAAATTCGAGCATCTCAAATCTCCCTTGAAATTCTTGATAAATTTTGAAAATTTTCATTTTTTTGATAGATAAAAAAATTGGATTTTGAACTTTTGAATATTTTGATTGAAATGAAATCTCTTTTCGAAATCCCTCGTTCAAACATAACTTAAAGATTTCTTTGAAAGTGAATTTTCGAAAATCCTTTTGTAAGACCCAAATTTTATCATACTATATAACATAATTGATAGTGGAAATAAATATTGAATACAGATTTCCATTTTTAAATTTGTTTTATTGGATTTAAATTTTATGGTATATGTGAGGTAGAATGAACATCTAAAATTTTAAGATTAGAAATTAATTGTATGGAATTAATGGCAAAGAAATCAAAGTCAGTATGAGAATATTTGTGATTGGTTGAAGAATGTAAAAAGGGATGAAGAGTAATGGCTGTCAGACAAAGGACGAAAAAATGAGACTAAATTGTCAACTATAGTGGCTGGCTGGAAGTGGCGAGAAGAGGAAGGAGAAAAGAAAGAGAAAAAAAGGAAAGAAAATTGTCAACAACGTGCAGAAACTTCTTCTTACCGCCGTTCCATTTGCTGCAGTTTTTCCACAAGTTTTAATGCATGAAAGACGAGGTAATGATGAAGAGAACCGGATAAGGAAACAGGTGGTAGAATTTGAGTGGATTTGAGTGAGTATATAACAAGAATATAATTGAAGAAAACCAACTTAGCCAATTTCATCTTCCTCAAAATCCTTCTCGCCATTCTGTTTTCACCACAGGCTCATAATTAGTTCTTCCATTTTTCTCATATATGAACCATGAAAACTTCATTTTTAGTTAGCCAAACCTTTCCTCCATTGTTGAAGAACTAAGGAACAAACAAAGTAAAGCTAAGTGAGATAGAAAAACTCTGCTCCAGGAAGTAGAACTTAGTTGAGGTGAGCTCCCATATTACTATGGTTATCTTGATAAATTGATGGATATTTCTATGTTTATAACGTAATGAACATAGATATAGCTTAGTTTTAAGTAAATCTTGTTAGAATATATAGGAAAACTGGAATCAGATGTAGTCTGGAAACTAATGGTCAATGAAAAAAAATGAAAACACTGAAAATGACGGTATGGTGGGCTAGCTCAGTTGGCATGGGCGAGCTGGAATGTGGAAGTGGGCGAGGTCGCCACACACTAGTCAAATTCATTGGTGAGCCCACCTATGAATAAAAGCGGTGTAGGGCGAGTTGAGTTGATGTGTGGGCGAACTCATACTTTAGCCATGTTGGGCGAACTCCAACAAATAAGCCATATGAATGGCGAGAATGATTGGGCGAGCTCCCAAGAGTAGATCGAATATAGAAGGGCGAGCTCTATGGGCGAATGGCAAACTCAATCTCGCCAAAGTGTCCCAATTACTAGGAAAATATAAATAGCCTAGAAAATATTCTAAAAAGGAACATTAATAGTTTTAATAAATTTTTGCAGACGGAAATTGAGAAAGGCGAGCGAGAAGCAAGGCTTTATCAGACGAGGTAAGGGAGTTGTGTGTGAAAAGAGTGTATGTCCTGTGGAGTTAAATTTATGAAATTACTGAGAAATGGTTTTGGTTTACGGTGTAGACACCCTATTTTGTCTGGGATCTTAATTTGTATAAATAATTAATTGGGTTGGGTGACATTTGTATTTTAATTTAACAATTTAGAATTAGGTTAGAATTAAATTAGAATTTAGAATTAACATTAATTAGGAAATTAAATTTAAAATAGGATTTAGGAATAAAAAAAAGAGAGAGAAAAGATAAGAAGAAATAAAAATAAAATTAATTTTAGGATAGGATAATTAGATTTTTATGGATTAATATTAAATTTGATAGAGTTAGATTAGGATTAACATAAGAATTAAATAGATAAAGGATAAAAATATGGGATAATTATTAGAATAGATATAGTTGTATTAGGACTCTAATAGATTTGTGGCTATAAAAAGGGATCAAGGCTCATGATTTAAAGGACACACAAAAACATAGACAATCAAACACTCAACCTGAGCACTTCCATCTATCTGGCGGAAGTCACTCACTGCTCCAAATTCTCATCACTGCTCTGTCCCATAGCCTGCTTGCTGCTACGCCGTTCACGCCCGAGCCACTTTCCTTGCTGCAACCATTGTTATTGCTCCAAAGCTGTCCCCAAAACGAATCGTCCTTAGGCCATCGTCCAACGCTCCATCCGCAACTACACCACTGCATTGGTTACCCAGCTTCAGGTCATCCTTCCCATTTGGATTAGTAATAATTGGTATGTTAATTAATTTGACTTGCATGTCAATTTAATGTTTTAATGATTTAATAATTTAATTTAATTCAAGTAATATGAATTTATGTGATAATATTAATAATCTATTAAAATAATTTGGCATGGTATGTAATTTTGTATGATGTAATTTGCTTGCGTGATGAATATTATAATGTGTTAATTTAGTTTGCATGTGTAATTAGAATTTAGTTAAATAATGAGATTTGAATTTAGAAAATAAGATCCCTTAGAGAAATATAGTTAGAATTATAAATAATAAGTAATAAAATAATTCAATAAATTATAAAATATAGAGATAGATTGAGATTATTCCAAGGATGGAATTCCAAGTGTCACGAATGGTTGCCATTTTGGAAATTCCTAGGTGAGGATATTTACCTTAGATTTTGCCAGCATGATGGAAGATTTAAGGTAAGTGTTCAATATTAATAATCGATATTTATTTCTAAAAACATAAATATATATTAATAGTCAATCTCTATTTAAAATAAAATAAACATAAATATTAATAAGAAATTAGGGAATAATGATTAAAAAAATAAAAATATAGTAATAATAAATTGAGAATAAGTGGAGGTTATCCCGATGATGGAATTATAAGGTGTCACAAATGGCTGATACTTTTAAATTCTTAGGTGAGATGTTTTCTTTAAGTTTCGCCAGCATGATGGAAGATTTAAAGAAAATTTTCAAGAAGAATAATCGACATTTATTTTCAAAAAGATAAATAATATTAAAATAAAGATAAAAAATAAAATAAAAAATAAAGGATAATTAAAAAGGAAATAAAAAGAAGATAAAAATGAGAATAAAAGATGGAAAATAAAATTAAGATATTTCATAAATGATTTGACAAGTCCGACGACGGAGCCTCTCCGAGAAAGACGAATGGGATTTCTTGGATACTCTTGAGGTGAGGATGAAATTTGAGGAATTCCGCCAGCATGATGGAGAGTTTCTTAGAAATTGTCCAATATTTAAATATTTAAATTTAACAAGATTAAAAACCATTTAGTTGAAAATTATTAAAGATATCACAAAATTAATTGATACCATTTTAGGATGGGCGTTGTGGGGGTGCTAATCCTTCCCTACACGTAACCGTACTCCCGAACCCTAGATTCTTTGAACGTAGACCAAACCTTGTCCTAGTTTGAATAGGTGACCAATCACACCTCAGGTTTGAATGGTTGGTGGCGACTCCTTGATTTTAAAGTCTAGCGGTTAGGTTCACGGACCTAGACGTTATGACATACGGCATGCATATTATTTTGATAAATTGCTTTGTTGTGGGCGAACTAAAAGAAGACCTAATACTGTTTGTTGAGGCGAACTAGTAAGGGCGGGCGAACCAATCCTTTTGTTATGTTTTGGGCGAAGAGCCCCTCTTGTGATGTTTTGGCGGGCGACTGACCTAGTTTTAAATAAATCTAGGCGAACCAATGTGGGCGAGCCCTTTTAAGTTATTTTTGGGTGAACTGTTAGGCGGGCTAACCAAATTTTTATGATTTTTGGGCGAGTGACCTTGTTTTAAATAGAAAATCCGGGCGAGCCATTGTGGGCGGACCCTTTTTAATGTTGTTTTGGGGCAGGCGACCCGGGTTTTCATGAAATGGGCGAGTTGACCATGGCAATTCCGCCTTTGGCGAGTTGACCATGGGCAATGCCATATGGGCGAACTAACATGGGCAAGCCATTGAGGGCGAGCCAGTTTTACTTGTTTTTAAGATCAAAGGTTGGCGGGCGAACGCAAGTTCACCGCAATGGAAGAGCTGACCATGGACGAACAAATTTCAATTTACATTTTCTACGGAAATGAGAATAATACCTTTTTGGAGTTATTATTTATTTAATTTAAGTTCATAAATGTGTATCCTTAAATGTATTTTGAGTTATAAATATGATTTTGAGACTTAGGCCCCTAGTTTTCATGCATTCTCATGAGTTATGAGATTGATGGACTCGCCAAGTCATCAACGGTCTCGAGGTCACTTGGCAAGTGGACCCGAGGACCACCTAGAGATTGTGGCCATAGATCTACAGTATCCCTGTTGGGATAATTATTCCGTTCTAGCAAGGGGGAGGGGGAATGATGATAACATGATTTATTTATAGGGTGATGCCTAGTCTCGACTTGATGATTTTTTATAGGATTTGTTGAATCCTTTTTCATTGTTTATTATATGATATTGTAACTGTTTAGCAAATGATTTGACTATCACAAATTGTATTACAATATCCATTGTTTTTCCCTAATGGGTTTATTGTTGGGAGAAATAAATTAAATAAAGAATATGGTTTTACTGGTACAATGCAAAATACACTTCCTTACTGAGCACGTTATCGCTTACCCTTATTTTCCACTCCACAGATTATTGATCTTGGGTTAAGAGAATTACCTTCCAGAGATTATTGACTGCTAGCAGAGATTCGATATCGAAGGTATATTATTCATTTTATATATTCAGAAAAATTGTATAGTACTACTTTAAATAGAAGGGAATGTATATGCATCTTAGTACAAGTAATAAGAGTTCTAATTCTTATTTAAATTGTTAATAGTGTTAAGCATCACAGACAGCCCAACCGGTAAGTAAGTGGAGTTTATAAGTAAATATTATGTTATATAGTAGATTTGGGATGTTACACCTTTGGACCATACAAAAATGAACTTCCACCAGACCAGTCCTAGTGCATTCATATGGGATTTTAAAAATCCATGATTTGTTTATGAATGATAGATTTTCAATAGAAACCCATTTGAGTTTTAGGAATTTTGTGATTTAGGGTTAAAAAGTTTACAAAAATAAAATAAAAATATAAATTCAGATTATAATTTAAGATTTAGGGCTAAATAAAAAAATCAAAATATAAAATCAGATTATAATTTAAGATTTATTGAAGGAATTAAAGGATTAGTGAATAAATTGGTGGTTGAGTTTGAATAAGATGTGGAAATGGTTAAATGAAAAAAAAGGCACTACAAGTTTTGTTTTACAATGTCCAATTATTATTAGCAAATTTTTGCGTTTTTAATTATTTTAATTTTTAAGAATGAGCAAATATCGTTTTAGATCAATTTAATCAAGTGAAATCGATCAAATAGATTTAGGTCATGTTTGGTATATAGGATGAGGATAGGATAAGATAATATAAGATTATGGATAGAATAAGATTAGATTATATCATACTATCTTATGTTTAGTATGTACAAGGATTAAAAATAGGATAGGATGATTTTTTATGTCTTTCACAATATTTGTTATGTGTAAAATTAAATATAGTATAAAATGATTTTTTTTAAGTACTCGTTTTTAAAGTAACATAATTTAAATTTTTAATTTTTTTGTTATAAATATAAATGAAAATTTTAAAATCTAAATATTATTTATAATACTATAATTAATAATCCAATAAATTAGATGATATTTTTAATAAAAATTTACTTCTAAAAAATTTATATTACTTTTTCAAAAAAATTATTTTGTTAAGAAATGAATTTTTTTGTTTTTATTTTTTTATTTTTTTCCTTTTGTTTTATTTCTTTTATATGATTTAAATTTAAAATATTTTTTTATTGTAAATTAAATATATTTTTTTAGAAAATTGAGTTTTTCTTGGAAATAAGTTTTTTTTAATTACATTAAAATTTTCAAAAGACTGTTCTTAAATATTTTTCTTTATTTTTATGGTTTCTTTATCTTCTTTCTTTTTTCTTTGTCAATTATAAGGAAATATAGAAAACAAAAAAAAAAGAAAAATACAAGTTAAATTTAATAATTCATTTTTGATTAATTAAAAAATAAATAATTTCTAATAATTTATGGTTAATAGTCATTTTTCTTTCATTTTTTTCAGGCAAAAAGAAAAAAATTAAGAAAGAAAAAATAAAAATTTAAATGTAAGAAAAAACTAGTTAAAAAATAAATTTTATAATAATTTTTATGTTTGAAAATTTATTTCTAAAAAATAATTTAAAAAATTGTGTACAAGAAAATATTATTTTATCAAAATTAGAGTTTTTCTTTAATCAAAAACAAGAAAAAAAAAGAAAGAAAAAGAGGGAAAAAATTATATTAACTAATTAAAGATCCTTACTATTTTATTAAATGTTTAAGTTAATTTTTAAATATAAATGTTAAGGATAAAATAATAAAATATGTGTATTTATTTCTAATCCTATAAGATTAAGAATAATCCTTACTTTTTCGAGAGGATTGAGTTATCCTATATTAGGAATATGACTAATCCTCCTTGCAATCAAATCCTCCTCTTAATGTGTGCACCAAACATCCCATCAAAAAAAAATGTGTGCACCAAATATAAGATAGGATAATTATCATCCTATCCTATTCATCATCCTATGTACCAAACATGGTCTTAGTTAATTTGATTATGATGAAAACTTAGTTTATGTGATCAATTTAACCAGTTAAATTTATAAGTTTTTAGTATTTAAAATTATTATTCAAATAGGTCAAATTAATCACTATTTTTAATATATGTATTTTCAAATGTAGATAATATAAATAATTAAATATATCTCTTTTTTTGAGAGAACAATTAAATATATCTAAAAAATAGATATAAACTAACAAACTTAACCTTATGAATTTCTTTCCAGTCCCCGGGATGGCATGTTGCGTTCCATAGGAGTCTCAAAATGTTGACAGAAGACAGAAATAGCCTTTCTGGCATCGATAACTTATTTGAATAAATTTATGTTTTAAGGGTTCTTTGGTCATTTAATCGTCGGACCGTTTTGAAAGTCGTACAGAAGATGCTATAGCATGCATGTGCGAGATGGCGCCCAATTGTAATATTCCTCTAATTTTCTTCTTAAAATAAAAATGAGCAAACTAAAGAAATTCATTAAACTATTTAATTTACTTTTTTTTTTTTTGCAACGCCAGCAAAGATGACGGATGTCCCTTTTTCTTGTCGTGAAAGATTAAGTTTTGAAACCTATTTAAATGACCTTTGTGTTTGCCATAACTAAGAGACTGCCCTTTCATTTAGGCATTTTAAGATTTTTTTGGCTTAATACCTAAATATGTCTTTTATGCTTGATACAAAATAAAATTAAGCCATCAACGTTTAATTGTATAAAAATTAGTTCTAAATGTTTCAAAATAATATTAAGTACATTCCTGTTAAATTCTTTAATTTTTGTTATCATTGACAATAATAAAATTTAACGGCTTTAGAGGGAGCTAATGAAAATGTAATTAATTATATTGTTTTGTAACATTTAGGATTGATTTTTATGCAATTAAACATTGAAAGTATTATTCCATTTTGTGATAAACGTAAAAGGTAAATTTGGATATTAAGCCAACATTTATTGAATAATAAAATTTAAAAGAATTTTAAGATTATTTTGTATTTCACTTTTGAATAGCAAATAACTTTTTGCTAATGGGGTATCGACTTAATGGCAATAAGGAAGTTCTTAGATTTTGAAGTTTCATGTTCAAGTCTCATCAAATGTGAGATCGAGTTTAATTGATTAATTATTTGTTTAGTTTATTGTTATTACTTATATTCACTAGTGTAGACACCCAATTTTGTCCGAATCAATAATATTTTTGCTCGAAAATCTCAGATTAAATATTATGCAATAAGTCCAATTGGACTATCAAAGTCCAAGTCAAAATGAATGGGCTTTAAAGCCCAAATTTTAATGGGCTGGTGCTTACTTATTTTTATGTTTTAATTTTAATTTTAATTTTTATTTATTTTTTTTATTTTATTGTATTTTTTCATTTTTATTTGATTTGGTTTTTTTATTTTTATTTTATTTTATTTTATTTTTTTTTAACATGTCAGTGCATTTAAGAGGTGCATTTAAGAGGGTTCCCTTCTCCATACCCGTCGCCTCCGCCCAGCTTCTCCTAGGCACAATGTTGCCACCAGCTCTGCTGCCTGCTCTGTCACCCTCCCTCATTCCAATACAGACGCCTTCAAAGATTTTAAAGACCAAACTAAAAACTGGATAAAAGAGGGTGTTCTAATTTGATTAAAATGAACACTAGTCTACGGGAGGATGGGGGACATTTTTGCTCCTTCAAAGCCTCCATCGTTCTCGACCCTCACAAACCGAGCATCATCGAAATTCCCATTACCATTTCCACAACCAGACCCGAGATCAAACCACTATACAGAACCCCAGAATCAAAACCTCTACCCTGTCATAACCCAAAACCCCACCGTTAATCACCACCCAACACACAGAAAATCCACAAAATCAACCACCCAAACAATTACTCTCCCGGTACCCATCTTACCACCGAAACCCACCAACCGAACCACCATAAGCCACCACCTAAACCACCAGCCCAAACAGCCACTACACACTCCTTACTGCTTCCCTCGGCTTTCACTCACTCATCACTACCCTCACCCTAACCCCTCACAGCACCACAACCATCACAGAAAAGACCCCAACGCCATCGTCCCAAAACCGAGAGCTCCAAAAGTCAGATCTAAGATCTGAACCCCCTAACACCTGCAAAGAAGAAGCAAAAACACCACATGATAGCAGATCTAAGAACATACCGAACCATAAAAAAAAAGAGAAAAAAAAGCAAGCAAAACAGAAAAGAAAAAGGGTGAGGAAATGGTTTCGGTTAAACCTAGATCTACGGTGTTAGGGATATTTTCGAGTAAATCGAAAGGCAGATCTGGTTGGAGGAAGACGAGTGGAGTGTTTTTACGGTTTCAGAATACTCACCGGACGCCGGAGTACGACAGCGCAGGGTGGCCCGCGGCGGCTCCGACACCTGATCTGGAAAGAGGGAAGAGAGAGTTGAGAGAAAACAATTTTTTTTTTCTTAAGAGAAGAGAAGAAATGATTTAGGAAAAAAAAGAGTAGTTTTTATATATAAAAAAAAGGGGAAGAAGGAAGCTGGTGACCCGCGCGACTCGGATCCGACTCGGGATCCACGCGCCCGACCCGAAAGCTCTCTCAGCCGACCCAACCCGTGCCACATCCGACCCGTTTTGCAACCCGGTCTCTTGACCCGCGTCTGACTCGTGTTGGCCCATTTTGCTTCAGGCCCGGTTCCCGTTTTATAGCCCAATAGGCCTTAACCCATTCCAAAGGCCCTACAGCAGTTTTGAGACCTCTTCAAGTGGGTTTTAAACCCAAATTGGTATATTCCCTTTAATATTAACAGTTTTTATATTTAACTATTATATTTCATTGTTATTAATATCATTTTGTTTAGTTATTATTATTATTATTGATGTTATTATTATTCTTCTCATTATTATTATTATTATTATTATTATTATTATTATTATTATTATTATTATTATTATTATTGGTATGGTTGTTGTTGTTGTTATTATTATTATTATTATTATTATTATTATTATTATTATTATTATTATTAGTGCATGTTGCAAAATAAGAAATTAAATTTTTTTTACTTGTATTTTCATTGATTATTATTAATTAGAAAATAGAAAAATAAAAACAAAGAAAAATAATAATAAAATTTAAATTTAATTAAATTTGTCCGATGATGGGATGTTACGGAAGTCACAAGTAGTGATTCCTAGCTGATCCCTAGGTGAGAAGAGTCGTACTAAATATTGCCAAAAGTATTGGAATATTTAGTATGATTTTTCAATAATTTAAATTTTTATTAAAATGAAAATAAAATAAGTTCTTTTAAAATTAATAATAAAATTTAAATTTAATTAAATTCGTCCGATGATGGGATGTTACGGAAGTCACGAGTAGTGATTCCTAGCTGATCCCTAGGTGAGAAGAGTCGTACTAAATATTGCCAAAAGTATTGGAATATTTAGTATGATTTTTCAATAATTTAAATTTTTATTAAAATGAAAATAAAATAAGTTCTTTTAAAATTAATAATAAAATTTAAATTTAATTAAATTCGTCCGATGATGGGATGTTACGGAAGTCACAAGTAGTGATTCCTAGCTGATCCCTAGGTGAGAAGAGTCGTACTAAATATTGCCAAAAGTATTGGAATATTTAGTATGATTTTTCAATAATTTAAATTTTTATTAAAATGAAAATAAAATAAGTTCTTGTAAAATTAATAATAAAATTTAAATTTAATTAAATTCGTCCGATGATGGGATGTTACGGAAGTCACAAGTAGTGATTCCTAGCTGATCCCTAGGTGAGAAGAGTCTACTAAACGTTGTCAAAAGTATTGAAATGTTTAGCTTGATTTTTCAATAATTTTAATTTTTAATAAAAATGAAAATGAATAAATTTCTTTTTTAAAACAAAGAAATATAAGTAAATAAACAAATAAATAATGAAATTTAAAAATTAAAAATTCATTTGCATCATATATTATCTGTTTGCATCATATGCATCCATTTAATTTCCAAATAAGTGTGAATCCTCCGATGATGAGATTCTATAAAAGTCACAAGTAGTGATTCTTAAGAAATCTCTAGGTGAGAAAAATTATTTCGAATGCTGCCAAAAGTATTGGAGTATTCGATTTAATTATTCGATAAAAAAGGGTTCATACTTACTTTCGATAAACAAAACCAAATCCTTTTTTAAAAAAATTGGAAAAATGATTCTGATAAATAATAAAATGCTTTAAAAATGGAATAAAATAGGAATTAATTTTAAATATCAATTCAAGACCATTTCATTAAAATCAAAGGATAACACATGATTATTATGGTACCGTTTTTTAACGGACGTCGTGGGGGTACTAATCCTTCCTCACGCGTAACCGTACCCCCGAACCCAACTTTGTTTTCACAGACCAAAAATTATCTTTTTAATAAAACTTAATTAATTTTGAGATTTTATTAATAAGATAAATATTTTAGGTGGCCAATCACACCTAGTCAAAAAAGATTGGTGGCGACTCCTCCTTGTTTTTAAACGTGTTTTTCAAAATCGTCGAGCACGAAGCCGTTACGACAGCTTGGCGACTCCACTGGGGACGCTTTTTGAGGGTCAAGCCATTTATTAATCATGTGTTATCCTAAGTTTTAATTTAAAGGTCTTAACTAATATTTAAATTTAATTTCTTTAATTTTAAAATAATCAGTTGCATTTGTGTTTTAATTATGTTGATTATTTTATAGCATTTTTTATTTGTATATATTATTCTTAATAAATTGTTGGAGTAGAATAAGGGTTATGGTTTGATAAATGTTCTCTCATACACACACTTGCACTTGCATTTGCATAACATGAGCCCTATACCCGGGTTCCGTCGTTCTTAGGAGGGAGTAGAGTACCTTTGCTCTCGTGAGGTAATCACCTCCGCAATGGCAAGTGAAATACTTTCACTCAAATTAGATCTTACTAGTCCAGTGTGGATGACAGTGAGGTATAATTTGGGAACCTTTAGATCTTTATATCCCAACCCAACATGTAAAAAAACCTAAGAGGCCAACCTTAGGTAGAGCCATGTCCAATTTTTGTAGAAATTATCCCGATATTAGGACACAAGAGAGAACATTATTTGACCCCATTTCTTGTATCAATAATAAAGGTACTATGGATTTTGGTTTGAATTGTCCATAATTAAAGTCTTAGAAATTTTTCTTGTTTTTCAAAAAGGATTTTTCAAAAAAAAATAATAATAATAAAATTGTGGAAAGAGATTTTGTGGAATAAAAAGAAAGAAATTTAAGTTTTAATGAAAAAAGAAAGTGTGAGAAAAACAATAAAACAAACTTTTTTTTTCAAAACAATGAGACTGATTTTTCTTGGAGAATAAAAAGAGGAGAGGGATTTCTTTCAAAGATATAAACATAAAAATGGGAATAAATAGAAAAATGAGCTTTATAAAGCAATAAAAAAGAGAGTTGACATTTTTCTAAATAAAGGTAAAATAGAGTCAACAAAATCTTTCCTTGATTTTTTATCTCTTTTTCTGAATAATTTAAAGAATAAGTTGACAAGAAAAAAAATATTTTTTATTTTATTTTTGGGTTGTATAGGAAATTTAATGAAAATATAAAAACATTTGAGTTTTTCTTGAATAAAAAGATGTCAACAAAAATTGTCCTTGAATTTATTTGGTAAAGAATTTAAAGAATAATTTGATTGGGAATAAAAATGAAATAAAAATAATTTTTGAAAAAAAATCTACTAGAAAATGTGAATTTTTTTTAAAAAAGAATAAAAAAAAGAAAAACTTTCTCTAGTACACAAAAAAAAGAAAAAAGAAAAAGAAAAAAAAGGGAGAAAAAAGGATGAAAAAATGTGTGAAGAGTGTTTAGTTTTAGTTAAAACTTATGTTTTTCTTCTTTCCTCCTTGCATACGGATTCAGCAACAATAGAATTTGTGTCTAGGTACTGTGTATACAAGCATTCATTTTTTAAGCATGTTAGCATCATATATCATTTTAATTTCATATCATTTAAAAAAGAAAAAGAAAAAAAAAGGGAGAAAAAAGGATGAAAAAATGTGTGAAGAGTGTTTAGTTTTAGTTAAAACTTATGTTTTTCTTCTTTCCTCCTTGCATACGAATTCAGCAACAATAGAATTTGTGTCTAGGTACTGTGTATACAAGCATTCATTTTTTAAACATGTTAGTATCATATATCATTTTAATTTCATATCATTTTGACATTATCGTGTCTACTTGTATTGAAGATCATGTTAGGTGCATTTTAGGATCATACAAGTGAAATAAAATAGAATTTGATTTTCATTTATAATTGGATTTTGCATAGATTGTATTTCATATATACATGTCTTTCACCAATGCATCATTGTTGTATCATATCTCATGCATTTTTACATTGCATTTCAAAGATAAAGAAATTCTTTCTGATTTTTATTAAAAAAGGAAACTCTTTGGAATATTTTGTGAGGCATAAAATGATTCTTTGATTTTCTAACTTGTTATTTTTACATGTCTCAGTCTTGGTTCTCCAAGTTGATATGAAAAGTTGTCAAACAGGAGGGAATTTTCAACAAAAATTTTTGTGTATTTTACTTTGCTATGTCATTAATTGTTGTAAATAGATTTGAAAATTTTTTATGTACATTTTTCATTTTAATTTGTCATTGTATTTGATATATATAAATGGCATTGATTGATTCTTTTTGTAAAGAAATCACATTTTTTTAAATATATATAATGATTCAAATAAAGCCTCACATGACTAAACCGAATGATCAAAGAAGTTGAACAAAATGACAAAATAAAGAAAGATTGAAGAGAGTTTTGAAAAATTGGTGATCATTATCAGAAAAATCCATCAACTACCTTCTCCTATCATTTCCATGCCCCAAAATTCTTAAAAGGCCTTCAGGCATTTAAGGGGCAAAAGCTTGAACTCAAATGATCCATTTTCATCCGATCACAATATGCAATTACAGTGTAATGACCTTCACCTGGGCAATGAACAATGAAATAATCAATTTGATAGAATTCATTTTTGGATTCATTGAATAATCAAGCACGACACTCTTTTAAATTTGAATTTTGGTAATTTGATATGTATCAAAATTATGCCAGAAATTCATACTTGTCAGAATTGCCCAATTTTGTTTGAAAAACCACAAACCATGAGATTCCTTAGGCCATTTCTGAATCTTTGATTCATTCATGTGACTGAAACCAAGATTGAGGAGGACAAAGTATCATACCCTCAACTTGCCCAAATGATGTAATACCTTTTTCCTCTCTCGGTAAAAATACCATGGGCAACCCAAAGTTAAATATGCCAATCCCAATAGTTTTCACTAGCTTGTGGGCATTTTGTAGCAATGTTTTGCTGCCACATGAGTTGTAGAAAAAAAAAGCAAAAAAAAAAACAAAAAAAAAGAAGAAAAGAAAAAATGAAACAAAAAATGAAAAAGAAAAATCAATTGTGACATCATGCACTCAAGATATTCGAATGATTCCAAACAACAAAAAGAGAGAGAGAGAGAGAAGAAGAAGAAGAAGAAGAAGAAGATGCCAAAATATGAAAATATCCAAGAAATTCAATTCAGAAAAACAAAAAAAGAAAGCCAGAAAGACAATGTTTGACCCTTTTGGCTCAAGGAAATTTTCGTCAATTTAAGTGACCATGTTTGAAATGACAAATGGCCATCTTTCATCATCCTTTTCACTAATTTGAAATTTATCCATTTGCTACCCTCTTTGAGCCTTATAAATTCTTTCTAAATAAACCTTAACTAAGGATCACCCTCCACATTGGGGGGCACGTATACAAAAACCTTCTCCAAGAGTACGAATGACCAGCCCCAATTCTAAGTCAAAATGGTTTATCATGTTGAGGGGCAAATGTGAGATGAATTAGCTTTACAAAATTTTGATTTCACTCCATTTAAAGTAAAAAAAGAAAAAGAAAAAAAGAGAAAAGAAATTGCAAGAAAAGAAAAAAAAAGAGAGAAGTTGAAATGAAGGAGTGGAGAAATAAGAAATTAGAAGACCAATGACTTGAATAAGTCTTCATTTCATATTAATGATCCTTGGTTGATCACCCTTAAACACATTTTTGGGCCTTTTATCCATTCTTTTAGAATCCTGAACCCTTGCTTGCATTACGTACCATGAAAAGTCCATTTCGATCAAATGTGAAAACTTAAATTGAGGAAATTATTACCTGAGGAACCATTATAATCACTGATATATTTATCATTTTCCTTCACCGATATTGCCTTTTGGAAACCCACATACCCAATTTTGGGTGAATTTTGAATTCTTAAGTGCATGATGGAATGATTACACAAAAAAAAAAAGAAAAAAAAGAAAAAAATATAAATGAGGCTTTAGGGTGAAAACCCCAAAAGGGGCAGTCTATAACAAAAGTGAAAACCTTTTGAGGTCATTCATGGTATTGTCAAGGTCTAACAAGAAGTGACTTTATGAAATAATTTCAAAGAGACCCATGACCATCCATAACCCTTAAGAGAACCAAGAATGTCCATTTTGATGATCCATTAATGGGATTGATATAAAATTTTGAACCTTCTCTCCATTCCCAAATAACTCAGCAAAAGCTTGAGCCCATTTTGGCTAGTCTTGACAACTATCAAAATACATAAATTGAAAATTAAAAGAGTGTCAAATTTTGGCTGCATTTCAAGATAAACCTTTTTTGAAAAACCATGATTTGCAAGGAATTCATCATTTTCTGAAAAACTTGTGTTTCATTTGTGAGCCCGAATAAAAGAACACTTCTTCACTGAGTTGTGAGTTTTTTCTTGATGAACTAGATATTGATGTGTGAAACCACCTGATTCATTTGATGAGAACAAATTACCTTCCCCCCCACACCCACCTAAATAGTGATCACTAATCTTCAAGAAACTCAAATGATAATTCTTTGTTGCATTTGTGTTTAACTTTCTTTGATTATTGTTGTGTGGGGCAATCTTGTAAAATTAAAAAGTTTTGGCTAAGACAGATATTATTCAAAAATGAAAACCATTTGTCTTTTGAATATGAAAATGGGAAGGATGCTTGGGGCAATTTTGTTTGAAAATTTTATTGCCAATCAAATTTTGATAATGTCTTAAGCAAGAATGAGAGAGAATTTGACAATTATTGTGGGCCAAGGATTTTTATGCCATTGTGGGGCAAATTTGTTCTAATTTTTTTTATTGCTGATTAAATAGGGAAATTTGACAATTATTGTGGGGCAAAGAATTTCTTATGTCATTTTGGGCCAATTCTTGTTAGAAAAATTTTGATTGTAAAATGAATTCTTATAGTGTTTCGAAATGTAATTGTAAATGAAAATGTGATAATTGTCTGGAGGCAACCTTTGTTGCACAAGTAAACAATGGATTCAAGTGGTGAGACAAATACTTTAAGGTAAGGTAAGATCAGAAATTGGAAATAAAAAGTTTTGAAAAGAAATTTTGGATAATTGCATTTGCATCTTTACAATGCACATTTGCATCTTGATAGAACTCATTTGCATTTGCATCTTGATAGAATTCATCTGCATTTGCATCATGATAGAAGTTATCTGTATTTGCATCATAATAATTGGCTATTCATTAGCATCATTGATAAAGAAATTTGCATTGACATTGTTGATATTGCATTTGCATCAGTGATCATTGCATTTGCCAAACATTGAAAAAAAGTGAAGATAGGAGTTTTGTGAATTGAAAAGGAAAATTATAAAAGAAAAGGAAAAATGAGAAAAAGTTAAAAAAAAAAGGGATGGAAGAGATAAAAGGAAATTTCTTGTTGAAAATAATAAGGTGATGAAGATGTAGTTTGATAAGAAAATGAGAGATTTATTGTAAACACATAAAAGAAAAAGCAAAAAAAAAAGCTTTTGGAAAGTGAGAAAGTCAAATAAAAAAAAGAAAAAAATGAGAAAAGATAAGTAGAATGTTTGAGAAGATGAAAAATAATTAAGAGAGTTTCCACATTTGGAACATTTGAGAATACCTGAAATTTATTGCTTTTGAGAAGAATGAAAAGTTAATGATTCTTGAGTTTGAGTTTTGAGGAAAAGAAAATACCAAAATCAAAGGAACAATATTCTTAAAAAAAAAAGAAAAAAAAAGTTTTTGTGAGCACGAGATGAAAATTTAAGCTTGATGTAGTTGGCACCGTTGTGTGGTATTAAGCCCAGCGAAATCGGCACATTATGAGATGAGATTTTTAAAGCGCAGTAAAGTTGGCACCTAAGATGAAAATTTAAGCCCAATGTAGCTGGCACCAATGCAACTTTTCTCAAGATAAGAAAATCAAGGATACTCATTCAGTTTGATTATGACATTTATGAATCCAATTGACATTGAAGAATAATTTTTGAAAGAAAAAGTAAATCCTAAGGCCTCCGGGCAAAATTTTTAAAGTTTCAATGCCTCTGCTGCAAGAGGAGCCTTTTTCAGGAAAGGAAAAATTTTTAAAGTTTCATCGCCTCTACTGCAAGAGGAGCTTTTTTCGGATGTGAATTCCCGAAACCAACAATCGGACGAGAAATTCCCGATATAAATTATCCAGATAAGAATTCCTGGACGTTTGGGTGTGAATCCCTAAGTCAAATTTTTGGATGTGAATCTCCAACTTAAAATTTCGGGTGTGAATCTCCGAATTAAAATTTTGGGTGTGAATCCCTAAGTCAAATTTTTGGATGTGAATCTCCAAGTTAAAATTTCGGATGTGAATCTCTGAATTAAAATTTTGGGTGTGAATCCCTAAGTCAAATTTTTGGGTGTGAATCTCCAAATCAAATTTCAGGTGTGAATCTCTGAATCCCAAGTTGAAAATTTCGGATGTGAATCTTCGAATCAAAATTTTGGGTGTGAATCTCTAAGTCAAATTTTCGGATGTGAATCTCCGAATCTAATATTTGAATGTGAAATTCCAACTGAAAATTTCAGGTGAGAATCTCTGAAATTTCGGATGCGAATCTCTAAAATGGATATTTGGATGTGAAACTCCAGCTCAAAATTTTAGATGAGAATCTCTAAATTTAAGATGCGAATCTCTGTATTAAGGTTTATGTTTGGAATTTTCAATGCAAATCCTCAAATTGAGTTCCTGAATGTATCCTTGACAAGAAAATGTAAGATTAAAACATGAGGTTGGAAGAAAACGATTTTGAAGTTGAAAAAAAAAGAGGAAGAAGAAGGTTTTTTATAAAAAAAAAAGGGGGAGAAGAAGATGGTTCAGGGCTATATTTTAAAGAGGAGGTTCGAGATTAAATTTGAAATGAGATTAAACATAAGATTTAAAGATGAAATAGAATCAAGATAAGGAATTTTAAGATGGAGAAATTCGATTTGGATGTGAATCTCCAAATCAAAGTTAAAATATTGGGTGTGAATCTCCAAATCAAATTTCAGGTGTGAATCTCTGAATTTCAAGTTGAAAATTTCGGATGTGAATCTCCGAATCAAAATTTTGGATGTGAATCTCCAAGTTAAAATTTCGGATGTGAATCTCCGAATCAAATTTTCGGATGTGAATCTCCAACTTAAAATTTCGGATGTGAATCTCCGAATCAAAGTTCTAGATGTGAATCTTTAAAATCAAATTTTCGGATGTGAATCTCCAAGTTGAAATTTAGGATGTGAATCTCCGAATCAAATTTTTAAATGTGAAATCTCTCAATTTCAGAAAAAGAATTTTAAAGTTTCATTGCCTCTGCTGCAAAAGGAGCACATTCCAAGAAAGAAATTTAAAGTTTCATTGCCTCTGCTGCAAGAGGAGCACATTCTCAGAAAAATTTAAAGTTTCATTGCCTCTGCTGCAAGAGGAGCTTTCTTAAAAAGAATTTTAAAGTTTGATTGCCTCTGTTGCAAGAGGAGGACATTTTAGGAAAGAATTTAAAGTTTCATCGCCTCTGTTGTAAGAGGAGCACATCTTGGGAAAAATTTTTTAAAAAAAGTTTCATTGCCTCTGCTGCAAGAGGAGCACATTTCAAAAAAAATTTTAAGTTTCAAGGCCTTTGCTGTAAGAGGAGCACATTCGAAAAAAAAAGAGAAAAAAAAAAGAAAAATTTTAAAGTTTCATCGCCTCTGATGCAAGAGGAGCACATTCCAAAAAAAAAGAGAAGAAAAAAGAATGAAAATAAAAAAAGAAATAGAGGAAAGGAAGAAAGAAAAAGGAAGCGATCGGGTTATAAGCTAGACAAAATTAATGTCTATTATCTTTGCTCTATTCCTGATTCTCAGCAATGAGCAAAAAGGGGCAACTGTAGACACCCAATTTTGTCCGAATCAATAATATTTTTGCTCGAAAATCTTAGATTAAATATTATGCAATAAGTCCAATTGGACTATCAAAGTCCAAGTCAAAATGAATGGGCTTTAAAGCCCAAATCTTAATGGGCTGGTGCTTACTTATTTTTATGTTTTCATTTTTATTTTTATTTATTTTTTTATTTTATTGTATTTTTTCATTTTTATCTGATTTGGTTTTTTTATTTTTATTTTATTTTATTTTTTTTAACATGTCAGTGCATTTAAGAGGTGCATTTAAGAGAGTTCCCTTCTCCATACCCATCGCCTCCGCCCAGCTTCTCCTAGGCACAATGTTGCCACCAACTTTGCTGCCTGCTTTGTCACCCTCCCTCATTCCAATACAGACGCCTTCAAAGATTTTAAAGACCAAACTAAAAACTGGATAAAAGAGGGTGTTCTAATTTGATTAAAATGAACACTAGTCTACGGGAGGATGGGGGACATTTTTGCTCCTTCAAAGCCTCCATCGTTCTCGACCCTCACAAACCGAGCATCACCGAAATTCCCATTACCATTTCCACAACCAGACCCGAGATCAAACCACTATACAGAACCCCAGAATCAAAACCACTACCCTGTCATAACCCAAAACCCCACCGTTAATCACCACCCAACACACAGAAAATCCACAAAATCAACCACCCAAACAATTACTCTCCCGGTACCCATCTTACCACCGAAACCCACAAACCGAACCACCATAAGCCACCACCTAAACCACCAGCCCAAACAGCCACTACACACTCCCTACTGCTTCCCTCGGCTTTCACTCACTTATCACCACCCTCACCCTAACCCCCCACAGTACCACAACCATCACAGAAAAGACCCCAACGCCATCGTCCCAAAACCGAGAGCGCCAAAAGTCAGATCTAAGATATGAACCCCCTAACACCTGCAAAGAAGAAGCAAAAACACCACATGATAGCATATCTAAGAACATACCGAACCATAAAAAAAAAGAGAAAAAAAAAGCAAGCAAACAGAAAAGAAAAAGGGTGAGGAAATGGTTTCGGTTAAACCTAGATCCATGGTGTTAGGGATATTTTCGAGTAAATCGAAAGGCAGATCTGGTTGGAGGAAGATGAGTGGAGTGTTTTTACGGTTTCAGAAAACTCGCCGGACGTCGGAGTACGGCAGCGCAGGGCGGCCCACGGCGACTCCGACGCCTGATCTGGAAAGAGGGAAGAGAGTTGAGAGAAAACAATTTTTTTTTCTTAAGAGAAGAGAAGAAATGATTTAGGAAAAAAAGAGTAGTTTTTATACATATAAAAAAAAGGGGAAGAAGGAAGTTGGTGACCCGCGCGACCCGGATCCGACCCGGGATCCGCGCGCCCGACCCGGAAGCTCTCTCAGCCGACCCAACCCGTGCCACGCCCGACCCGCTTTACGACCCGGTCTCTTGACTCGCGTCTGACCCGTGTTGGCCCATTTTGCTTCATGCCCGGTTCCCGTTTTATAGCCCAATAGGCCTTAACCCATTCCAAAGGCCCTACAGCAGTTTTGAGACCTCTTCAAGTGGGTTTTAAACCCAAATTGGTATATTCCCTTTAATATTAACAGTTTTTATATTTAACTATTATATTTCATTGTTATTAATATCATTTTGTTTAGTTATTATTATTATTATTGATGTTATTATTATTCTTCTCATTATTATTATTATTATTATTATTATTATTATTATTATTATTATTATTATTATTATTATTATTATTGGTATGGTTGTTGTTGTTATTATTATTATTATTATTATTATTATTATTATTAGTGCATGTTGCAAAATAAGAAATTAAATTTTTTTTACTTGTATTTTCATTGATTATTATTAATTAGAAAATAGAAAAATAAAAACAAAGAAAAATAATAATAAAATTTAAATTTAATTAAATTCGTCCGATGATGGGATGTTACGGAAGTCACAAGTAGTGATTCCTAGCTGATCCCTAGGTGAGAAGAGTCGTACTAAATATTGCCAAAAGTATTGGAATATTTAGTATGATTTTTCAATAATTTAAATTTTTATTAAAATGAAAATAAAATAAGTTCTTTTAAAATTAATAATAAAATTTAAATTTAATTAAATTCGTCCGATGATGGGATGTTACGGAAGTCACGAGTAGTGATTCCTAGCTGATCCCTAGGTGAGAAGAGTCGTACTAAATATTGCAAAAAGTATTGGAATATTTAGTATGATTTTTCAATAATTTAAATTTTTATTAAAATGAAAATAAAATAAGTTCTTTTAAAATTAATAATAAAATTTAAATTTAATTAAATTCGTCCGATGATGGGATGTTACGGAAGTCACAAGTAGTGATTCCTAGCTGATCCCTAGGTGAGAAGAGTCGTACTAAATATTGCCAAAAGTATTGGAATATTTAGTATGATTTTTCAATAATTTAAATTTTTATTAAAATGAAAATAAAATAAGTTCTTTTAAAATTAATAATAAAATTTAAATTTAATTAAATTCATCCGATGATGGGATGTTACGGAAGTCACAAGTAGTGATTCCTAGCTGATCCCTAGGTGAGAAGAGTCTACTAAACGTTGTCAAAAGTATTGAAATGTTTATTTTGATTTTTCAATAATTTTAATTTTTAATAAAAATGAAAATGAATAAATTTCTTTTTTAAAACAAAGAAATATAAGTAAATAAACAAATAAATAATGAAATTTAAAAATTAAAAATTCATTTGCATCATATATTATATGTTTGCATCATATGCATCCATTTAATTTCCAAATAAGTGTGAATCCTCTGATGATGAGATTCTATAGAAGTCACAAGTAGTGATTCTTAAGAAATCTCTAGGTGAAAAAAATTATTTCGAATGCTGCCAAAAGTATTGGAGTATTCGATTTAATTATTCGATACAAAAGGGTTCATACTTACTTTCGATAAACAAAACCAAACTCTTTTTTAAAAAAAATTGGAAAAATAATTCTGATAAATAATAAAATGCTTCAAAAATGGAATAAAATAGGAATTAATTTTAAATATCAATTCAAGACCATTTCATTAAAATCAAAGGATAACACATGATTATTATGGTACCGTTTTTTAACGGGCGTCGTGGGGGTGCTAATCCTTCCTCACGCGTAACCGTACCCCCGAACCCAACTCTGTTTTCGCAGAGCAAAAATTATTTTTTTAATAAAACTTAATTAATTTTGAGATTTTATTAATAAAATAAATATTTTAGGTAGCCAATCACACCTAGTCAAAAAAGATTGGTGACGACTCCTCCTTGTTTTTAAACGTGTTTTTCAAAATCGTCGAGCGCGAAGCTGTTACGACAACTAGTTTATCAAGTTACTGATTAATGGAATGTAATATGCTAATTGTGATTATAACTTTGAATGAGAATATACTGTTCACAAAACTTTTTCATGTGAAAATAAAAAATGGTACCAAAAGAAGTTAGAGATGAGAGATTTTGTTCACTTCACTAATTTGTTCATTTAGATGATAAAAGATTTTGGGTTTAAGGTAAGATGATTTTTATTAATGTTATATAAAATGTAAATTTTGATAAAATTAATGAAAAAGATTGTACATTTATGTCAGCAATCTAATATAGATTTGATAATTAGTACGTTTATATCATGTTTATTTCGTTCAAAATATATATAAAGCACGAAAATAATTGTGACAGTATTTGTTTTTCATATTTTTAACATGAAATCGATTTTTTTAAAAATTAATTTTAACAAAAAATTAATTTGTGTGATTTTTTTATTTTTTTGTATTATTTTTATGTTGTTTTTAAATTATCAAATCTAATATAATTGGAGCAATTTACATGTCTTTAAAATTTAATTAAACGTTTGTAAATCCACAAAGAATTCATGTTTTTGACATGGAAAAGTATTTATGCAAAAATAGTTTTACCTAAGCTAGAAATACAGTGATAAAAGCAATAAGGATTTTGCCTAACAAATGAATAATTTATGATTTAAGTTTAACTTTGGAGTATTACAAAGTTAAACAATAAAAAATACTATATGTTTTATTAACAATGACACTAAACAGTAAATTAATTATTGTATTTTTTCGATGAAAGCATTGGTCCACCGAATTTCTATATGAATCTATTTTTGTCTTTCATTAGAAAAGGGGGCAAGCTATTTTTGCCTTGGATTGCCTTGGCCATTGGCCAACGTCTAAGCTCTTGTTATTTCCAATGATAAAAATCTTGGGACACCCACCGTGCAATTATTCTTACATAGTCCATTTTTTTAAAAAATTTTTTATTAAAAATAGTTAAAATATTTTGTAAAATTTGATTTTGAATCTAAGAATTCTTGTAGTAAGCGTATTTCATTTTTCAAAAAATATTTTCATATTTTTCTATGTTCGATAAATGTAAAACAGTTTTAATCAATTGTAAAATATTTTCGGTCAAATTGAAAATACTTTAGGTTTTACGAAAATTGTCTTCTCATTTCCGAAAGAAAAAGACAATTTCCGAAGACTAAACTCTTAAAAAAAAAGTTTCTGTTGAAATTCCAGTCCCACCTTGATTGCGTCACCGCTGGCCGACCAACACCGGCAGCTCCCTTCTTTTCTTCCTTTGCTCCTCTCATCGGTTTTTCTCTCCCAACTACTCTCCACCCCCTACCTTTTTCTGCTTTGTTTTTACTACATACTAGTTTTTGTTGCGATTTAAAGTGTCCACTCTGTATCGATTAAGATCCTTTATTTTTTTGGCTTGAGGCAAATTCAATTTATCCAAGCCTTACATCATTAATAAGCATCACTGCCTATGTTTATACAGCCTATTTTCTGATGCGTTTGATCTTTTTTTTTTTTTTTTTTTTGTGTAGGATGCGTTTGATCTTCACAATGTGGGTTTTGTTATCTTTCGGTTTTATGAGATTGGTGGGATACTCTTATGAAGTAAATTTTTTTGGGATGATTGGGCGACACTAGATATGGGTGTGAATGCTAACTTGTTTTTTTTTTTTTTTGTATGATTAGCTAAAACGTTTAATACTTTGAGTTGGAGTAATAACGCATCGAAAGCGTTTGATGAAAGATTTGAGTCAATTTATAAGGCTTTTTTTCCTGTGTCAAGCTGGTATATTTTTGAAGAAATTCTGGTATATTTTTAATAAATTTTATTTTATTATTTATTTTAAATAGAAAATATATATAATATTTATTATATAAAAGTTTATATAGATATACATGTTAAATATATATAATTGTTTATATATATATTTTATATTCTTATTAGATTTATATATAATTCTTATATTTTTACTTTATATATATACATATATTTATTTCCCTTATTATAGTTTATATATATGTTAAATATATATTATTATCGATTTAAAAACATTATTAATAATTAATTTTATGAATAAGACTTTTTTTAATAGGAAAATAGATTTTTCATAAAATAGCTAAATAACAGAAAATATTTTTCAGCATATCAACCAAATAACAGAAAATAATAGTTTTTTCAAAAAATCAAATTTTCAGAAATTATTTTTCTAAAAATTATTTTTCAGAAGTCATTGTACGAGGACCATACGGACCCTAAACAAATATAAATTTTATCCTCTAATTGTAAGAAAAAGTAGTAGTAAATAAATTCACACAATAAAAAATTTTTAGATTATGAAAAACAATATCTCTTCAAAACACAAAGATGATTATAAAAATATATGATTTTGACAAGGAAGAAAAAATTTTGATTATGAAAATATGGATGGATTTATGAACACAAGTAAATTTTAAGCACTTATTTTTCAAATATTAGTTAGCATTTAATTGAATTTTCAAGTAATAGTAATTCAAATATGAAAAATACAACTAAGCACTAATAAGTTTCTTTTTGCAAAAAAAATTTATAGAAATGGCTTGTTCTTAATTAAATTATCTTTTTGAATATTTTTTCTTTATAGTTGATGAGTTCATAAAAAATTATACACAGATATTTTATTTTAGAGTTTGTATATGATGCACTGACAGTGTATAGTTTTTATACACTGTTAATATATTAGAGGTTGACACTTCATCAATTGGTAAATTAAAAAAATATGCCAAACCTTAAAAGCAAAAATAAATAAATTTTTTAATTTGCACATAAGAGCCTATTGATGAGGTGTCAATCTCTAGTGCATTGACAATGTATAGAAACTATATACTGTCAGTGCATCATATATAAATCTTTTATTTTATAGTTGATAAGTTTGAGGCTTAAAAAATCATGTTTAAAATTTGACACGTGTTAGATTGAGTTTACATATTCAATGAATAATTTTAATTAAATTAAATTTTCCAATATTTTACTTTATAAATGATAAATTCAAGAAAGTAAAAACATATATGATTGTCAAAATTTATCATCTAAAAAATTCAACCATAATCACTACTCACCCATATTATCTAAATTGAAAAAAATGTTATATCTAATAATTGTAATTTTTGTTTTATCATTCCAAAAAAAGATTGTTTTTATAAATGTTGATAGAATATTTAAATTTAATAAATGTGATTAAATATGAATTATTATTTAATATACTGTTAATGAAATTTTTAAAATTTATAAATGGAATTAAGATGATAATATATATAATTTAAAAATATTAAAAAAATAAAAAAAGTGGGAGTGGACAATAATCATTAAAGGATTTACAATAAGTAGTAATTTATTTTATTAAAATTTTTTAGATATATCTTAGTATATTAAAGAAGCTTTCAGTCTTAATAAATGTATTTTTTTTGTCGAAACCATCCGGTATTCTTACACCATTTTGGTATAGGATTAATCCGGATTCGAGCCGGGCAGGACTCAAAGGGAGGCAAAGTTCTTCCTCAAAAGTTTTAACATAGCTGCACACTCAGGGCTCAAATTCAAGATCTCTGATTAAGCTAGAACAATTCCCTGCCAACTGATTTATCAAAATTTTCCGTCCAAACAAAATTTTGTTAAGATAGTCCTATTCCTATTGCGAGCATTTGCCTGTTCAAAAAGGTAAGTAATAAAAGGCAAGAAGATGGCAAAAACCCGTAAAAAGGCAATGAAAACCTCTGCTATTCGTCCTGGGTTTAATTAGCCAGACATGGCGCGTTCAATGGCGTCACATTTTTAAAGACTGTTTGATAGAAAAGAAAGAGAAGGAAACAAAGGGAAAGTTGCAGACCCTCAAAGCAGAGAAGAGAGAGAGAGGCTGGTCTGTGGGACTCTCCCTTTGTCCCCACCATTGCTATCCTCAGCTGACGACACAAAACCTGCAAAAAGCTTTGACACAAAAGAGAGAGCGGAGAGAGAGAGAGAGAGAGAGAGAGAGAGAGAGAGAGAGAGAGAGAGAGAGAAAGAAAACTGAAAGTCAAAATACAAACCTTCTTAGAGAGAGACAGAGAAACTTAAAAAACCCATTTTTTTCAGAAACGAACAATCCCAAGTTTGGAAGGAGGATTATTTTTCCTTTCGAAAACGTGTTATTTAAAAAGAGAGGAGCAATAAACAAGAAATAAAGGAAAACCCATTGTTTAGTGAGAGGAGTATTTATATATATGAAGTGCAGAAAGCTTTGGTTTTAAGAGGGAGGGAAGAAAAGAGGATTTCTGGATTTTGTTCGGAAGTTTCGAAGTTCATCTGTGGCTGTTCGTTTCTTAAGAGAGTTCGTACGTGGATGAGTTGAAAGATCAATGTTTTTGATTGTTGTTTTCAATGGTAAGGACCGACTTGTTTTTTTACCAGCTAATGTAGTGTGTAAGCTTCATAAGTCAATATATGGCTTGAAGCAGGCATCTCTACAATGGTTCTCCAAGTTTTCTTAAGCTTTGCTTGCTATTGGATTTAAACAATCTATGGCTGATAGCTCTTTCTTTATTAAGATTCAAGGTGATTCATTTCTTGCCCTGTTAGTCTACGTTGATGATATAATAATAGCAAGCAATAATTCAGAGCAAGTTGACAGTTTGACAAGTTACTTGAACAATTGCTTTAAGCTCAGAAACCTTGGAAGTTTAAAATACTTTCTTGGTCTTGAAGTGGCAAGATCTGCAAAGGGGATTTTTCTCTCACAAAGGCATTATGCATTGCAATTGCTATCAGACATTGGATATCTTAGGTGTAAACCTCAGAAAACCCTAATGGATCCCAGTGTTAAATTGACACATGATCAAGGAGAGTTACTTGCTGATCCTACTCAATTCATGAAGTTGATTGGAAGACTCTTATATCTTGTAATTACCAGACCTGACATTTTTTATTCTGTGAATTATTTGAGTCAGTTTCTTGCCAACCCGAGGAAACCTTATTTGCAAGCAGTATATAGAATCTTGCAATATATCAAGGGCACCGTGGGGCAAGGCCTGTTGTTCAAATCATCATCTAAACCAAATTAGTGGTTTCTGTATTTTCATTAGAGATTCGTTGGTGTCCTGGAAGTCCAAGAAACAACAGACAGTGTCAAGGTCATCAGCTGAAGCAGAGTACAGGTCGATGGAAAATGCAATGTGTGAGTTTATTTGGCTACTGAATCTCTTCAAAGAGCTGCACATTCAACATCCCAAACCAGCTATTTTGTATTGTGATAATCAAGCTGCTTTGCATATTGCTGCCAATCCTGTCTTCCATGAACAAACAAAGCACATAGAACTAGATTGCCATTTGGTTCGAGAAAAGATACAATCTGGTATGCTTAAGACGTTGTATGTATCATCACAGCATCAGGTTGTAGATTTGCTTACCAAACCTCTTTATCCTGGACAATTTCAAACATTACTCAGCAAGATGGGCATTATCAACATATATGCTCCATCTTGAAGGGGAGTGTTAAGAATTAAAATTAGCTCACGTTTATATTGTTCTATTTTCTGTTGCATTTATTTTTCAAATTTTACCGCTTAAATGTTTTGGCGGCAATCATTTGTTTTCATTTGACTTGGCTATATAAACGATACTGTAACTACTTTACAGAGTATTGAGGAATAATAGAAAAGCTTCTTCTGCTTCTCTATTTCCCGCTCATTTCTTTTCTTCTTTTCTCTTTTCTCCTTTCTCCTTCCTCATTCGATCTTTAACATGTTTCAATATATTTCTATTCTTCTTTTATCTCTTTAGTTTTTATTTTTAGCGATGGCTTTTGCTCACATTTTATTGAGTATATAAGATTCTGTTATGTGTTATTTGAAAATTTTGAAATTTGACTGTTTCTGCTGGGCTTGACTTTGCTTGCAATTCAAATTTAAGGAGATGAGTTTTTGATAATTCGAAAATTTTGAAGGGAAGTGGGGTTTAGTATCAGAGCAAATGAGGAGGGAAGTAGTTTACTGGGATCAATATAACTCAACTAGCATTTGAAACTCTAATTAATTTGTTTATTTTTGTACATTACCAATTTATCTCCAGTTTTGTCCAGGCAATTTAGTAGAAAATAAATGCAGGATCAGCTTGACATTAGCTGCCTTTTTTTTTAGTATTTGGTTCTTGGAGTGGATGGTTGCATTTTTACATTATGCTGAAGTTAGTTTGGTTGTAGTTTGTTCAGTCAATCTTTATTATTGACGAATTGATTTAAACAGCTTCCTGTTAGAGCTTGCAGGTGGCATTCTATTTCAATGACCGTTAGTTTTTTCATTTTAGTTGCATGTTAGGAAGGTAACTAATATTTCAAAGAGTGGTTGTCTATCAGTGATGCTTGTAAGGAGGCAAAGTTCTTTCGATTGCTGCATTATGGTACTTAAAAGTACTTGTAAAATGATTGATTTATTATTAAAAGTTCAAATTTCTCTAGGAATGCTTTAGTTTTTACTGCTTGTTACTTCAATATCAAGTGATTTCTGGTTGAAGATGTCTTATTTCTGAAAGATTGTTTCTGATGAATTCTTATCTTTCCTAACCATCCTTTGCTTAACATAGATTTTGGTTTCTTCTTAACCATTATAACTTATAGGTTCTATAGTTGATATGTATTTTATGCTTTCCGTGGTTCAAATCTCTTGACGTCCTCTTTTTGGAAACTTCTAATTACTTAAATTAATAGTTTAATAATTTTTATTTGAGGTTTACTTAATAGAATGAATCCTGCATTATATTTTCAGGCTGGTGCATATAACATAATTTTAGGTTCTTATGTATGGGTTGAGGATCCTAGTCTAGCATTGTCACGACCCGAAGGCCGCGACTTTCCTTTATACTCATACTTTTCTTAGTCTACAAATTTATGGACTAAATTTTTCTTTTTCATTTTAAGGTTTGTATTCGGTGTCAGTGTAGTTACTATACTATCTCGGTGACCTATAGTTATTCCATTTAAATATTTAACAACCACGGAAACGATTCTTAGTTACATCCCAACTTGTTAAACAGAATATGTACTCTGCATCAATTTAAGTCTTACATGTAAACAAGTATTTTATAAGAAACATATACCTCGGAAGACTAGTACTAAGTCCATATACCGTCTCCGATGCCCACTGAGCAGCTCACATGGTAGATGTTAACTTCAATAATCTGAAAGAGATGAAATTTAGTGGGGTGAGCAAAACCACGGCTCAGTAAGATAATAATATAAATACATGAGTAGGATTATACTGTCTTAAACTGCAATGCTTAAAACTTGTAAGGATGCAATTACAGTTAATCCTTTCTCATCGATACATCTCATTATCACTTCTCATTTCATAATCATATTTCTGTATTCTATCATCTCGTATCGATTCTCATATCATCTCTTATCAATTCTCATATCATCTCTTATCATTTCTCCTATTGTGGATCATGATCACGGTGGTACGAAGTCATAATTCTCTTCGTGTATTTCTATATTCCTGTTTCATATCATATCATTACATCATATCAATGAAATATCGTTACCACCGAGTCATGATACTCTTCATATATTCTCCATGTTTAATGTAGACATCCTATCGAATTCACTTTACATTTAACAATCATATTCCCGTATTACATCAATTCATATCACTTATCATCTGAGAATTTATGATCACGATAGAGTGAGATCAGAATTCTCTTCATATCAATCTCATGTTCATATATCATATCATCTCATGTCATCGTATAGATGAAACATTATTAACGTCGAGTCACGACATTCCTCATGGAATTCTCATGTGTTAAGCATATTATCATGTTAGGGTTTAATATGCAATTCATGTAATTTTTCTGTATAAACCGCTATCATCTCAGATCATATCATATATACTTTAGGACATGCTCAATATATGGATTTTCAATTCATTTCAAATTTGCCTTTAAGGCATGATAGAAACATGTTCAATTTCAGTTCATGTATTCGTTTTCGGAGCATGTCTAAAACATGTGCGGTTTTAAAACATTTTTTTTTCATATGCTGTAAGTCATATCAGGTCTAGAGTTCATTTCAAATCGATTTATACTCTAGACCGCATATCATTTTAAATTCGACACGAAATCGTATATAAATCATGACAATGTCGAAATCATTTATCATATACTTTTAAAACATATACTGTAAATCATATCAGGTCTAGAGTTCATATCAAATCAAACTATACTCTAGACCGCATATCATGCCATGTTCGACACAAAATTACATATAAATCATATAAGTGTCGAAATCATATCTCATGGACTTTTAAAACATGTTTAAAACATGTACTGTTTCAAAACATATTTCATTTCAACTCTGTTTCATGTACAGTATAAATCATGTCAAGTCTAGAGTTCATATCAATAAAATCATACTCTAGACTTCATATCATATCAATTAGAGACTAGGCTAGATCCCTATCATCTCTATCAATAAAGACTTAAATCACTGTAGCTAGCAGTGAAATCATATCATCGTCCCCTGGAAACCAACTAGGGCGCTATCTATGGCCATAGACCTCATCTCTCTCAGCCCCACTGATCAGGCGTGACTGAGACCTGTCCACGACTATTGTCGGACAAGCATATCTGCCTAATGAGCAAAGCTCCAATTAGGCGGTTTCCACTATACTTTATTGAATTTAATTCTCTTAAGGTGCCTACAGTCTCATAAAACATTTAAATTTATAGCTTTATTTTCAATATTATGTAAAGCATATGGTAAAATTCTGTATAATATTTTATATATCAAAAAATATATATAAATATCTACCATATACTTTCGTTTCAAAACAAATCAATACTTTTCAGTATTCATATAAACATTATTAAAATGTTTCAAGTTGCAAGAAAGCATGCTTAAATGCGATGCTATAAAACATTTCAGTATGCAACTTCAGTATTATTTCCATCAAATATGCTGAAGCGATTCATTTAACTTTATCACCATCAGTTATTCGATTTCAAGACTTTCTTTCTGTCCAATCAGTAAATCACTATTCAAATCATTCAAGATTCATTTCATTCAGTATTCAGATTGCTCAATACTCTAATTATTTAATAACCAGATCACTTGGTATTCAATATCCTTTTTCGATAATTATCGACTATAATAATCAATTGTACTTTTATTACCGATACTAGAACTACATCATCAGTGTGAATCCTCTTAGTATCTATGAGCATCAAATATCATGTTTCCATATAGCCATCAGGATACTGAAATTATGAAATACTAATATCCTCATTCGATATCTATTCCAGAGTAGACATCGAGGATCGTAGAACCACAAGATCAATAATCGCATATCAAATCCATTTATGGTTTGACCTATTGGTACATATTCAGAATTTTCGACTTGCGGTTCATTTTTCATTCACTATCATAAAAATCATATCACAATCCTCAATTCACTTTTCATCTAGCCTGTAGAATGTAATATTATGTTAAAATTATCCATAAACGTCCTCAATTCAATTTTTGATTGGCAATTCACCACTTAAAAGAATTTGCCAATTTCCACTATCAACAGTATTTCAATCATTTAAGTCGTCTTGCGACTATCCATATTATTGCCAAAAATCTCAGTTCATACCACTAAGACGGTCCATTTATTTGAATTTATCAATCCTATAATCGTCACTCGATTGATAATTCCGCAATTCTATCATTCGACCATCTAAATCACAAATTCGATTTTTTTTCTCTTTTAAGTTGTATCATATAATTATCATCACCTTTATCTGTGATTCGTCAAATAAATAATTTCACCTCAATCTCAACTTGATACCATTTATGATATTAAAATCACTTGATTTATCAATTCTATAAGGTTTAGACCATATAATTCATCACATTATCGTTTTCAATGATCTATCTTCCCATCGATTTCAATATCAAACTCTTCAGTAATACCATATAATCCTTTTAATACTTATTTCCAATAATTATCTCCAAGATTCCATTTATGTGAGAAACTTAATCTTTTTCCTCAGATATTTTCCTAAAAAATTCAGCAGCATAACGGCTTAATTTTTTACTAAGCCTCCTGCACGGAAAACAGTTTATAATTGCAGCCGTTGTTTCTCACATTTTCTTTATCTCTTACTAAGACCTCCACCATCAGTTGTGGGTCCTCTTAGCATTTTTAACATCAATTCAATCTATAAATCATATAAAAATTTTCACAATTCCATTTAAATTTATTCCATCTATGCATCATATAAAAATCATAAAATCCCACATACAATATGATACTACTAATGCTTTATAAAAGTATCTTACTTGGTGCTGAAGCTTAGCGCCTTGACGAGCTCCTAGCATCGTCGAACCCCAAATCGCGCCTGTCACTTCCGCTACAATTTTCACAACACCAATGCATTTATGTGAATATGTGACAATAAAATTTATTCAATAACATCAGTAATTTATTTTTCCTCAATTTTTCCTTACCTTTTCTTTCTTCTTCTTCTTCCTTTTCCTTTTTCCTTTTTCTTTTCTTTTCTTCTTTTTCTTCCTTCTTTTCTTTCTCCTTTTTCTTTTTCTTTTCTTTTCTTTTCTTCTTTTTCTTCTTTTTTTTTCTGTTCTGTTTTTTTTCTGGTCTGAACCGGTTCGGACTGGTTCGGACCGGTTCGGGCCAGTTCACCTTCACCTGGCCGGTTCAACCACTGGCGGTCACCCTCTCCGCCGGTTCTAGCCTCCTACAGCTAGTCAACATCGTGAGGATGCCGAATCTGGCCTCCGTTTTCTCGATCGGCGGCGGCGGCGGTAGCAGATCTGGGACGGGCGGCGGCGGCTCCTCTCTTTTCTTCCTCTCTTTTCTCGTCGTTTTCTTCACCGTCGGGCGTTCCTCCCTCCAGATCTGGCTTCATCGGGGCTTCGCAAGGCAGCGACGACCGGTGGATCGACCGGCGTCGCCTCATTTCCTTTTTCCTTCTCCTTTCGGTTTCACTTTGCCCCTTTTGTTTTCTTTCCTCTCTTTTTCTTTTCCGTCGCCGGCAAGCCCTCTCTCCCTCTCTTCGGCTCGCCGGCGACCTCCTCTTTTCTTCTCTCGCCGGTTGTCGATCGGTCACTTTTATTTTCCTTCGTTTTCGTTTTTTTTTACTTTAAGTTTTCTCCTCTGTTTGTTAACAGAGGAGAAACTGGGTAGGGAATCGGGAATAGCCCGATTCCCGCCTCTTTCCTTTTTTTTAAATTAATATATATTTATTATTATATATATTAATTATATTCATATAATTATATATTTATATATATATATATACATAATTTGTATAAATCAAATATATATACTTTAATTTCAAATACTATACATATATTTCATATAGGAATGTATATATATATATATATATATATAGAAAAATATATATTTATATAATAACCTTATATAAATTTATAAAATTACATATTTTTATTTCTTATAAAATTTGAATTTCTTGATATCCATATTTATTTTCTCCAATTTCATTCTTATTTAATTTGGATTTCAATTTATCGAAATTAAATTTTTTTTTTGGATACCTTATATTTATTTAGAAAATTCTCGATCTTCACAAGCATGGATTGATGGAGAAGTTGTTTGGATCAATGTAAACAGAATTAACTAACTCAGAATTAGTTAATTCCATCAGTTAGTTAGTTGACCTTATCAGTTGGTTAAGATTCTGTAACTATAAAAACTAAGCTGTATTCTAGTTTTTGAAATAGTTACAGAAACGACAAAAACGTTATCCTTCTAAATTCTTTCTTTCTCTTTTCTTTCTTTATCTTCTTCTTCTTCTTCTATATACTGCTTCATTATTGTTCTCATCATGGTATCAGAAACCAAAAAAGAGAGTAATCATATCTCTCTCTTTCGATCTTGAATCCTGGCTCTCAGATCATCATAGTGAAACTTGGAGATGATAATTTTCTAATGTGGAAGCAACATGTTGTGGCTACTCTTCGAGGATATGGATTGAAAGGATATATAGATGGTAAGCAAGCTATTCCTTCAACTGGTTCATCTGAATTTGAGTTGTATGATAGACAAGATCAGATTCTTGTATCTTGGATTCTTTCTTCGATTGATAGTCAAATATTGCCTAACTTTGTTGGTTGTGGAACAACAAAAGAATTATGGGAAGCAATTGAAGATTATTTTGCCTCTCAAACAAATGCCAAGATTATGCAATATAGGAGAGAATTGCAAAATGTCAAGAAGGGTCCTCTTAGTATGAAAGATTATTTGATCAAAGTTAAATCATTATGGGATACTTTACAATCTTACGGTTGTGCTATGAATGATTCTGAATTAGTTCATACTGCTTTATTTGGTCTGGGATCTGAATATGATGCTATAGTTGCTGCTATTTCCACACAAAAAGAGCTGCCAAACTAGAAAACCATTTCAGCTTTATTGTTTGCCATTGAGTCTTGAAACCTGCAGAACTCCTCCTTCACTGAAACTGTTATACCATCTGCTCATCTTGCCACACAACAAAAGAAATATTCCTTTGAGAATACCAGATCTTATACTGGTAGCAGAAATTTCAGAGGCAGAGGTAAGTTCAGAGGCAGAGGTTTTACTGGATCCAAGCCTCAATGTCAACTCTGTGGCAAAGTTGGACACACAGTTCATAGATGCTACCATCGTTTTGATATATCTTTCAATCTTGATCCTGGTGAATCGTTTCAAACTTCAAGATTCTATGGTTCTGGTGTATATTCTCCTATTTCCAGATCTCTCCAACACACCAACACCTTCCTACACCAAGCAAACTCAGTCGAGACCTTCATAGCTACCCCCAGTTCTGTTGCAGACTCAGCTTGGTATTCTAATTCAGGGGCCACAAATCATATCATCACCAACACTTTGGAGAATCTCAACATTGGGTCTGGTTATCTTAGTACTGATAAAGTTTACATGGAGAATGGTGCTGGTCTTGATATCACTGGTATAGGTCATTCTTTTATTCCTTCTCAATCCAACTATCTTCGGTTAAACAATATCTTACATGTTCCTCACATAACCAAAAATCTACTTTCAGTTTCTCAATTTTGTAAAGACAATTCTGTATTCTTTGAATTCCATTCTAACTTTTGTTTTGTAAAGGATTCAACTACTAAGGAAGTACTTCTCAAAGGCCAACTTGATAAGGGGCTGTACAAATTCAACCTGTCACTAGATAAGAATACTACAGCTGGTTCACATAATCACAAAGAAGCCTTAGTCTCAAAAGTCTCAATTCCACCACACGTATATAAAGTTCCTCCTTCAACAGTGGACACTTATACTTTTTGGCATAGGAGACTAGGACACCCTAATCCTACTATTGTTTCCAAAGTTTTAGAATCTTGTAATGTTTCACATAAAATCAATAAAACATTCATTTGTTCTCATTGTCAATATGCAAAGAGTCATAAACTTCCTTTCTCTCCTTCTACAACTTCATACACCTCACCCTTCACTCTCATAGAATCTGATATATGGGGTCCTGCTCCTTTTTTGTCAGGTAATGGATTCAGACATTATATCTCATTTGTTGATGCTTGTAGTCGATATACATGGATTTACTTCCTTCAATCTAAAGCTAAAGCCTTACAATCCTTCCTGCATTTTAAGAAAATGGTTGAACATCAATTTTCTGCTAAAATCAAAATTTTACAAACAGACTGGGGGGAGAGTATAGAAGTTTCACCTCATTTCTTAACTCCGAGGGCATTATTTTTAGACACTCTTGTCCTCATACATCATAACAGAACGATATAATAGAAAGAAAACATAGGCATATAGTTGAAATAAGACTAACCTTACTTTCTCAAGCTACTCTACCTTTTAAATTCTGGTCTCAAGCCTTCTCAGCTGCAGTATACCTTACTAACAGGTTGCCTAATACAACACTACACTCAAGCACACCTTTTGAAGCACTTTACAAGGTAATACCAGACTACTCACTCCTTAAAACTTTTGGTTGCTTGTGTTTTCCTTATCTTAGACCTTATCACAATCATAAAATGGATTATAGATCTGCTCTTTGTATCTTCCTAGGCTATAGTCCAAACCACAAAGGTTATATGTGTCTTGATCAAAATGAACATCTTTTCATCTCTAGACATGTCATTTTTGATGAAAATAGATTTCCTTATACTGAATTGTTCTCAAAATCTTCCTCTCAAAATTCCACTTTAGTTCCCTTACCCTCACCTTCCTTAGTAATTGCCAAAAGTACCTCTTCTTCTTCCTTACCAGTTTTTGTTACCTCCTCAGATAATACACAGCCCATTTCATCTTCACATACCTCATCTTTACAACCTTCAAACGAGTCTGCTTCCTCTTCCTCCTTACCTTCCTCATCCATTCCAAATAATGACAATACCTCTATATTGGACCACCACCTTCTTCTGTTACTAATCAGCACTCAAGGAGAACCAGGTCCAAATGGGGCATCTTCAGACCAAAATTATATCTTGCTTATCTTGATAATACAGAACCAACTACTGTAGTTCAAGCTTTTCAACATCCTAAATGGAATGCTGTAGTTCATGATGAATACACTGCCTTGTTGAAGAATGGGACTTGATCCTTGGTACCTCAACCATCTGATAGATCTGTTGTTGGCTGCAAGTGGGTGTTCAAACTCAAAAAGAACTCAGATGGTACTGTTGCAAGATACAAGGCAAGACTAGTGGCCAAAGGCTATCTTCAACAACCAGGTATTGATTTTGGTGAGACTTTTAGCCCTGTTGTGAAACCAGTAACAGTTAGAATTCTTCTCACCTTGGCCTTATCTAGGGGCTGGTCACTTAGGCAGGTAGATGTCAATAATGCCTTTCTTAATGGCAATCTCAATGAAGAGGTATACATGCAGCAACCTCCTGGATTTGAGTCTTACACTAATGGTCAAAAAATGGTATGCAAGCTTCATAAAGCTATCTATGGCTTAAAACAGGCACCAAGGGCCTGGTTTGACAAGCTTCAAAGCTTCTTACTTCAACAGGGGTTTGTATCATCCAAGGCTGATCACTCTTTGTTCATTAAGCAGACTCCTCATTTCAGTCTTTATGTTTTGGTTTATGTAGATGATATCGTCATTACTGACAGCTCAGTAGCTCAAATTGATCAGCTTGTCACTCACCTAGACACTGCCTTTTCACTTAAAGATCTCGGCTCGCTCAGTCTATTTCTTGGTATTGAAGTTGTAAGAATGTCTAATGGGGTGCTGCTCACACAATCTAAATACATTAAAGACTTGTTAACCAAGTTTCAGATGTTGGAAGCTAAACCAGTGCCTAGACCCATGGTTAGTTCCTTGAAACTCTCTCTTACAGAAGGCTCACCAATTGAAGATGTTCAACAATACAGAAGTGTTGTTGGTGCACTTCAGTATGTCACTATAACCAGACCAGAAATAGCATTTTCTATCAACAAAGTTTCTCAATTCATGCATCAACCATTTGACACACATTGGAAGGCTGTTAAAAGGATTCTCAGATACCACTGTGGCACTTTGCACCATGGTATTTTTCTTCAGCCATCACCTATTTTACAGCTTACAGGTTATACAGATTCAGATTGGGCCACTGATCCTGATGACAGGAGGCCAACACCTCACTATTGTGTCTACTTGGGATCTAATCTTGTTTCTTGGAGTTCAAAGAAACAATCCACTATATCCAGGTCGAGCACTGAAGCTGAATTCAAAAGCTTAGCCAATTTGACAACTGAAATCATTTGGATTCAATCCCTACTATCTGAGATTGGTTTGATGTGAGACCCGAATTTATTACTGTGAGACCCGATTTTATTATGCTGTATAACATATTGTAAATGATGGATAACTGAAATAAATTATTAAGTGGAATTAAATAAATATTGAATATGAATTTCCACTTTACATTATGGGATTTTTGGAATTTTAATTTACAATATGGTATATATGGATGAGGACTAAACATTATGGGATAGAACTTTCAAAAGAAAGGAAAAAAGAAACCTAGAATCACGCCAACTATATGGCTGCTACATGTACTCGGTGTTGCATTTGATTTGATTTAATTTTTAATGAAAAATAAGTGGATAAACGAGCTAGCAAAAGAGATCAAGAGAAGTGAATATGTAAAATAAGGAAAAGAAATGCTTATTGGATGGCATAGATAGAAGTCAATAAGGGAGCAGCAAAAGTGGACTTCCACGCCACTTTGCTGCTCATACATGTCCCTCTTCAGCTTTGTTTAAGGCTGTTAGGCTATAAAATTAAGATAGAAAATGGTACTTAAAGATAAGGTAATTACAGCTAGCATGTAAGAGAAAATTTCAGTTGATAAATAAGCAAAGAAAGAGTGAAGAGCAAGGATAAACCGAATGGTCCAGCAAAGTCAACACCAACTTTGCTGCTATTACACGGCTTTTCCCTATTTTGTTAAGGCTGGAAGGCTAAGAATTTAATAGTATAAAGACAATATAGGAGATGCTTAAGGAAGAAGAGTCAACAATTATGGCTAAGTATAATGGAACATAGAGAGGAAGATTGGAGGAAGGGTGGACTTTATTGGCTGAAGTAGTGGTAAGCCAACAAAGTCAATAACGTATAAGGAAAAAAAAAGGGGAACCAGCCGATTTCTTGTGTTAGGAATTTCTCCATGCATTAACACACTACAAGACAAGAGAATTGATGAGGTAAGAAGCTAAGGGAACATGCAGCAAAGGGGTATTGAGCAACATGAATATAAAGAGGAGTTATGGGATTGAATACCCCAGCAAATTTCATGTTTCTCTCGATCCATTCTGCTGTACGCCAGCCTTGATGGTGTAGCTGGAAACTGATTGCTTTGCTCTTGTTTTCCAGGGAGTCTTAGTATAAAATTTATTTCCCTAGCTAGCTAACTACCTAACCCTCTTTGGTAAATCTCCCTTTCATCTCAAGACCACTTAAAAACAATGAGAGAAGGGGACTGACGTGGAACCAGAACACTACACTGCTCTAGTGTTGAGAGATTCGGCTAAGGTAAGCTAGTAAATCCTTACGGTTTTCACAATATTCTATGGTAGATATCTATGATCTAAAATAGGATAATCATGGATATAGCATGGTTTTTAAGTACTCTTTATTGAATGTGGAAATAGAATCAATATCATGTTAATGACAAGGAAGATTCGATTGGCATGAAAGTATGTAGCAAGTTAACATGACTGAATTTCTTACTGGTTGGGGACGTTAATGGCTAAACATAAACTGCTGTGTTATGCATATGTAACGTGAGTAGATGAAAGATGATGGGCGAACGTGACTATCCAACTGCTCGCCAAATAGGCAAGCAAAGAAATTAGGATACTCAACCAAGGGATGAGGCGAGCTTAATGAAATGCATGAATCGACGATATACATGTTCGCCAACTTTGGAAAAATCGGAATGATCGGCCGAATGGGCGAGGGAGTATGATCACCCAAAATGCATGGAAATTATGATCGCCAAAAGAGCGAGAATAGGTGAGGGTATAGGATCACCTAAATGGAACGAGGTGTGATCGCCCAAAAAGGCGAGAATGGCGACTATTGTGATCGCCCAGGTGGAACGTTAGTGATCGCCAATGAGGTGAGTAGGAAATAAAGAACTCGCTAAGTTGAAAGTGCTCGTCCAAGTTGGCGAGAATCTCACCTTAGAGTTATAAAGTAAGAGAGAATGGCATGAAGAATAGCCATTTAGCTGTGGGATTTACTTATAATTTGATAGGAATCATAGCTTAAAGATACAAGGATAATTAAGCTAATGAGTTGATACAATTATTTTGGAGGTGGGAATTGAGAATTTACAAAGGCGAGCGGAAAGCTAGGCTTCGTAAGACTAGGTAAGGGAGTAGTATGTGAAGTGAAATGCATGTCCTATGGAGTAAAATGTTATAAAAATTTTGAGAAAATATTTTGGTTTATGACATGCATTAGTTTGATAAATTGTTTTGTTTTGGGTGAGCCAAAGATAGGCGACCCCTTTGTGATGTTTTAGGCGAGCGACCCATGTTTGAATAAAATCCGGGCGAGCTATAGAGCCGACCCCTTTGTGATGTTTATAGTGAGCCAAAGAAAGGCGACCCTGTTTTAATAGAAATTCCGGGCGAGCCAAAGAAAAATGACCCATGTTTTAATAAAATGGGCAAGCTGACCATGGACGTGCCGCATTAGGCGAGTTGACCATGGAAGTGCCGCATTGGGCGAGTTGACCATGGGCAATGCCATAATGGGCGAACTGACCATGGGCGAGCCGCTATGGGCGAGCTGACCATGGGGCAACGCCATAATTAGCGAACTGACCGTGGGCTAGCCAATTTAACTCATATTTTCTCACGTAAATTTTTATGAAAATTTTGGCTGTGTTATTATGTTGTAAACAAAAAATATAAAACCTTTTTGGGAAATAAATCATTTTAAGAAAATGATGAATTTTGTGAAATAATTCCTTAAAGGTTCTTTATGAGATATAAAGTGATTTTTGAGACTTTAGGCCCCGAGTTTCATGCATTACTATTTCACGAGGCTGATTGACCCGCCAAGTCATCAGAGGTGTCAAGGTCACCTGGCAAGTGTACCCGAAGACCACCCATAGATTGTGTCCATAGATCTACTACATCCCTGGGAGGATGATTACTATGTTCCTTTGGGGAACGAAGATAGCATGATTTAATTGTAGGGTGATGCCTAGTCTCAACTTATTGATTTCTGTTTACTGTTTTCTATACTATATTGTAAACTGTTTAGCCAGTGATTTAAATATTAAAGACTGGTTACTATATCCACTGTTTTCCTACTGGGTATGGTGTTAGGAAAAATAAACGTTTTGTGGAATATAGTTTTTATTTTTATAAAGCAGCTTACACCTTCCTTACTGAGCACGTTGTCGCTCAGCCCTTATTTTCCACTCCACAAATTGTTGATCTTGGATTAAGAGAATTACCTTCCAGAGATTATCGACTGCTAGAGTTAGCAGATTTTCGATATCGAAGGTATATGATTTTCTTTTATATATTCAGTGAATTTGTACAGTACTACTTTGAGTAGAAGGGAATGTATATATATATATCTTAAGGAAATAATGTAACAATGCATATTTTCATATTGGTACGATGAATAAGAGTACTAATTTTAGAAAAGTGATTAATGGATGGTTAAGCATCATAGACAGTCCAATCGGTAAGCAAGTGAGATTTATAAGTAAATATTATGTTATACTGTGGATTCGGGTTGATACAGATTTAATGGTATTAGAGCAGGTTGGTCGGATGTCTAGTGATGCTTAAAATGAAAAGTGAATAGTAAACATTCCCTGTAGTACTGTCTAATCTGAATATATAATTGATATACTAATGATAAGTGATAAATGATCCCTGTGGTATAGATATGAGTGGAAGGAGGAGGATACGCTCAGTGAGAGGTATAGGCCGAGGTAGGGCGGCATAAATTTCGGAGCCGTAGACGTCGGAACCCGCCCCAAGACTTGCACGTCCTCTACAGCCAAAGAGCACTGATGCTCGTGTGACTCGAGTAGAGAGGTTATTAGCCGATTTCATGGCTATGTATCAGGCGGATAGAGCCGCAAATAGGGCGAAAAGGGAGAGAGCAGCAGCTTCCTCAGCTCCAGTAGAGGCACCGGCACCGCCATAACCAGCACCAATTGTACCTGAGCCTCAACCTATTCCACCACCGGTACCTCAGCCACAGGTAGCTCCACCCCAGCCATTGATTCAGCCGCCTAGAGATGTGGAGTCATATTGTGATGTCACTTTGGTGCGATCATTCAGGAAATTAGATCCACCTAAGTTTAAAGGTGCTAAGGATCCGTTAGCGACGGAACAATGGGTTATTGCTATAGGGAAGCTATTAAGGATTATGAGGTGTACGGAGACTGAAAAGGCAGGTCTAGCAGTGTTCCAGTTGACAGCTGATCCGGAGCACTGGTGGAAGGCTACTCAGATAGTATTGTTTTCCCAGCATCAGGATATTACTTGTGAGATTTTTGTAGATGCCTTTAGACGAAGGTATATCCCTGACACTGCTTATCAGAAATTATAGCAAGAGTTTATGGACTTAACCCAGGGAAGTATGACAGTGGACGAGTATGAGGCTAAGTTTACCACCTTGAGCCGATTTGATTCACAGACCAGTGTGACTGAGAGACATAAGATTGAGAGATTTAAGGCTGGTTTGAGACCTTCAATCAGATCAAAGCTAGCCCCATTTGATATTTTGACCTATGATGAGGTAGTACGACGGGCTCAGCTATGTGAGAGGGATTTTGAGCAGTACCATACAGAGGCTGGTGGTAGGAGCAAGAGTAAAGGGAAAGATAAGGGTAAGAGACTTTTAGAGAATAGATATAGTAGGGAGCAGCCTAAGAGGACTAGATCTTCGGGCATACAGATTTCAGAGAGACGATTCAATAGATCAGCAGTTTTTACCCCTGCTAGTGGCCCCACCGTTACTCAGAGAAGTGTTGCTACTCTGTGTAGACATTGTGGAAGGTCTCATGTGTCACGCCCTTATCTTTTGATGTCTAAGGCATGTTTTAGATGTGGACAGATGGGACACTTTTCCAGGAATTGTCCGATGCTCAAAGAATCAGCTGCTTCTACTATTCCTCCTGCACTACCGCAGATAGAGGCACCAGCAGCCCCGAGTGAGTCGGAGAAGGCGACACCCTTACAGCCTAGGCGGGCGACAGCCGTAGAGAAGGGTAAGAAGGCTGTGACTTAGGGTCGAGTGTATGCGATGGATCAGGAGACTGCCGATGCCTCTATCGATGTGATTAAAGGTAAAGTCTACCTCTTTGATATTCCCGTAATTGCCTTATTTGATCTAGGTTCTACCCATTCATTTTTATCGCCTAAATGTGCTAACAGGACCCTAGTAGAGCCGGACTTGTTAGGGCATACCTTGCAAGTGAATACCCCTTTTAAAGATTTCCAAAGGACGGATATTATATATAGGAACTGTAGATTGACTATAGGAGAGAAGGTCATGACAACTAACCTAATTTTGTTGAATATATATGATTTTGATATCATTTTGGGTATGGATTGGTTAGTTGCGAATCATGTTAGTTTGGATTGTAATACTAAGTTTATTACCTTCTCTCATCCCTAAAAGTACGTTGTAAAGTTATTGTAAATTAATAAAAAGTATGTGAATATATGTTTGTATAATGACATGTGTACTAAAATCGTGGTTATGTATGAATGTTTATGAAGGGTATATTGCTAGTGTGGAGGATGTAGAGAGGAAACATCCAGAGATTCAAGAGATTCCTGTGGTTAAGGATTTTTCGGATGTATTTTCAGAGGAATTACCAGGGTTACCATCGGATTGAGAGACGGAGTTTATAATCGAGTTGATACCCGGTACAGAGCCGATTTCTAGACCCCCATATCGGATGGCACTGACTGAGTTAGACGAGCTTAAGAAACAGCTCCAAGAGTTATTAGATAAGGGATTTATATGTCCCAGTGTGTCACCGTGGGGAGCTCCAGTATTATTTGTTCGAAAGAAAGATGGTAGTCTCCGGTTGTGTATAGATTATCGGATGTTAAATCGGGCTACCATTAAGAATAAGAATCCACTACCCAGGATTGATGACCTATTTGATCAGCTCAGCGATGCACATGTATTTTCCAAGATAGATCTCCGATTAGGCTATCACCAGTTGAAGATTAAGGAGTCAGATGTGCATAAGACAGCATTTCGGACTCGCTATGGTCACTATGAGTTCTTAGTGATGCCTTTTGGGTTGACAAATGCCCCTGCAGCTTCTATGAGTTTGATGAATTAGGTGTTCCATCCATTTTTGGATAAGTTTGTCATAATATTTATCGATGACATTCTGATTTATTCTAAGACTCCAGAGGAGCATGAGCAGCATCTGTATATGGTATTACAGACCCTCAGAGACCGGAGGTTGTATGCAAAATTCAGTAAATGTGATTTCTGGCTTGACCATATAATCTTTTTAGGACACATAGTGTCGAAGGACGGGGTGTCAGTTGATCCGTCCAAGATAGAGGCCATTGTGCAGTGGGAAAGGCCTAACACCTTTACTGAGATACGGAGTTTCTTTGGTCTTGCCGGATATTATCACAGATTCATAGAGGGATTTTCCAAACTTGCTGCTCTATTGACACGACTCGCACGTAAGGATGTGAAGTTTGAGTGGAATGATGCGTGTGAGTGCAGTTTTCTTGAGCTTAAAAGGAGATTGATTACTGCCCCCGCATTAGCCTTTCCCAGCGGATCAGGTGGATTTATGGTGTATACTTATGCGTCTGCTCAAGGTTTAGGGTGTGTGCTTATGCAGCATGGTCAAGTTATAGCCTATGGTTCTCGACAGTTGAAGGATCATGAGACGAATTACCCGACACATGACTTGGAGTTAGCCGCAGTAGTGTTTGCATTGAAGATATGGCGGTATTATTTGTACGGGGAGAAATTTCAGATATATACAGACCATAAGAGTCTGAAGTATATATTCTCGCAACGAAAGTTGAACTTGAGGCAGCGACGGTGGATGGAACTGTTAAAGGACTATGATTGTGAGATTTTGTATCACCCGGGTAAAGCTAATGTAGTAGCAGATGCACTGAGTCGTAAGCATGTTGGCATAGTATCTTACATGATGATCAGGGAGCATGATTTGATAGAGTAGTTCTCTAACCTCAGCTTGATAGTTATTTCCTCTTACCAGTATGGATTTACGGCTAGTTTTCGTATAGAGCCGGATTTGATGGATCGGATTAGGGAAGCTCAGAAGAGTGATGATTATTGCGTCAGGGTAGCTGATTAGATTCAGATGGGAGTTGTGTCAGATTTTGAGATTGGCACAGATGGAATACTGAGGTTTAGAGGCAGGACATGTGTTCCCAGAGATCAGCAGATTCAAGAGTTGATTTTATCAAGGCCCATACCTCTAAATATACATTACATCCAGGTAGTACTAAGATGTACCAGAATCTTCAGAGAGTATATTGGTGGCCTAAGATGAAAAAGGACATCGCTGATTTTGTTGCCAGATGTCTAATATGCAGGTAGATTAAGATTGAACATCAGAAGCTTGTAGGTATGCTTCGACCGTTATCGATTCCTACTTGGAAATAGGAACATGTAACTATGGATTTTATTATGGGATTACCACAGACCCGAAAGGGGTATGATGCTATTTGGGTGATCGTAGATAGATTGACTAAGTCTGCTCATTTCTTGGCCATGAGATCTACAGATTCAGTTAGTGCCTTAACCGATTTGTATGTCAGGGAGATAGTGAGGTTACATGGCGTTCCAGTGAGTATTACTTCTGATAGGGATTCCCACTTTACCTCTCATTTCTGGGAGAGATTTCAGGCGGCTATGGGATCCTAGCTGAACTTTAGCACTGTTTTTCATCCGCAGACTGATTGACAGTCCGAGCGTACGATACAGACGCTTGAGGATATGTTGAGAGCGTGTGCATTGGACTTTAGAGGCTTATGGGACGATCATTTACCCCTGGCGGAGTTTGCTTATAATAATAGCTTTCACATAAGCATTAGCATGGCACCTTATGAGGCCATATATGGCAGACGATGTAGATCCCCGATAGCATCGAAAGAAGTGGGAGACCGTAAAATACTAGCTCCCGATTTGGTCGAGCAGGCTTCCCGTGATGTACAGATGATTTGTGAGAGGCTTAGAACTGCTCAGAGTCGGCAGAAGAGTTATGCAGATATCAGGCGCCGACCACTAGAGTTTGTAGCGGGTGATTATGTATTCTTAAAGGTCTCACCGTCCAAAGGTATAATGAGATTTGAGAAGAGAGGAAAGTTGAGTCCTCGATATATTGGACCTTACGAGATCTTAGATCGCGTGGGAGATGTGGCATATCGGTTAGCGCTACCACCAGAGTTGTCAGGAGTGCATAACGTATTCTATGTCTCGATGTTGAGAAAATACCATCCAGATCATTCTCATGTAATTCAGCATGAGCCATTAGAGATCAGAAAGGACATGAGTTACGTTGAGAAACCGGTACGGATACTGGATACGAAGGATTAAGTATTGCGATCTAAGACGATTCCTTTAGTTAAAGTGCTATGGCAGTATCATAACGAGGATGAGGCTACTTGGGAGTTAGAGAGCCTTATGCGTGAGAGATATCCAGAGCTCTTTCAATGACAATCCTGGATGAAATTTGGAGGACCAAATTTCTTAAGGAGGGGAGAAATGTGAGACCCGATTTTATTATATTGTATAAAATATTGTAAATGATGGATAACCGAAATAAATTATTAAGTGGAATTAAATAAATATTGAATATGAATTTCCACTTTACATTATGGGATTTTTGGAATTTTAATTTACAATATGGTATATATGGATGAGGACTAAACATTATGGGATAGAACTTTCAAAAGAAAGGAAACAAGAAACCTAGAATCACGCCAACTACATGGCTGCTACATGTACTCGGTGTTGCATTTGATTTGATTTAATTTTTGATGAAAAATAAGTGGATAAATGAGCTAGCAAAAGAGATCAAGAGAAGTGAATATGTAAAATAAGGAAAAGAAATGCTTATTGGATGGCATAGATAGAAGTCAATAAGGGAGCAGCAAAAGTGGACTTCCACGCCACTTTTCTGCTCATACATGTCCCTCTTTAGCTTTGTTTAAGGTTGTTAGGCTATAAAGTTAAGATAGAAAATGGTACTTAAAGATAAGGTAATTACAGCTAGCATGTAAGAGGAAATTTCAGTTGATAAATAAGCAAAGAAAGAGTGAAGAGCAAGGATAAATCGAATGGTCCAGCAAAGTCAACACCAACTTTGCTGCTATTACACGGCTTTTCCCTATTTTGTTAAGGCTGGAAGGCTAAGAATTTAATAGTGTAAAGACAATATAGGAGATGCTTAAGGAAGAAGAATCAACAATTGTGGCTAAGTATAATGGAACTTAGAGAGGAAGATTGGAGGAAGGGTGGACTTCATTGGCTGAAGTAGTGGTAAGCCAACAAAGTCAATAACGATAAGGAAAAAAAAAAGGGAACCAGCCGATTTCTTGTGTTAGGAATTTCTCCATGCATTAACACACTACAAGACAAGAGAATTGATGAGGGAAGAAGCTAAGGGAACATGCAGCAAAGGGGTTTTGAGTAACATGAATATAAAGAGGAGTTATGGGATCGAACACCCCAGCAAATTTCATGTTTCTCTCGATCCATTCTGCTGTACGCCAGCCTTGATGGTGTAGCTAGAAACTGATTGCTTTGCTCTTGTTTTCCAAGGAGTCTTAGTATAAAATTCATTTCCATAGCTAGCTAACTACCTAACCCTCTTTGGTAAATCTCCATTTCATCTCAAGACCACTAAAAAACAATGAGAGAAGGGGACTGACGTGGAGCCAGAACACTACACTGCTCTAGTGTTGAGAAATTCGGTTAAGGTAAGCTAGTAAATCCTTACGGTTTTCTCAATATTCTATGGTAGATATCTATGATCTAAAATAGGATAATCATGGATATAGCATGGTTTTTAAGTACTCTTTATTGAATGTGGAAATAGAATCAATATCATGTTAATGACAAGGAAGATTCGGTTGGCATGAAAGTATGTAGCAAGTTAACATGATTGAATTTCTTACTGGTTGGGGACGTTAATGGCTAAACATAAACTGTTGTCTTATGCATATGTAACGTGAGTAGATGAAAGACGATGGGCGAACGTGACTATCCAACTGCTCGCCAAATAGGCAAGCAGAGAAATTAGGATACTCGCCCAAGGGATGAGGCGAGCTTAATGAAATGCATGAATCGGCGATATACATGTTCGCTAACTTTGGAAAAATCAGAATGATCTCCCGAATGGGCGAGGGAGTATGATCGCCCAAAATGCATGGAAATTATGATCGCCAAAAGAGCGAGAATAGGTGAGGGTATAGGATCGCCTAAATGGAACGAGGTGTGATCGCCCAAAAGGGCGAGAATGGCAACTATTGTGATCCCCCAGGTGGAATGTTAATGATCGCCAATGAGGCGAGTAGGAAATAAAGAACTCGCCAAGTTGAAAGTGCTCGTCCAAGTTGGTGAGAATCTCACCTTAGAGTTATAAAGTAAGAGAGAATGGCATGAAGAATAGCCATTTTAGCTGTGGGACTTACTTATAATTTGATAGGAATCATAGCTTAAAGATACAAGGATAATTAAGCTAATGAGTTGATACAATTATTTTGCAGCTGGGAATTGAGAATTTACAAAGGTGAGCGGAAAGCTAGGCTTCGTAAGATTAGGTAAGGGAGTAGTATGTGAAGTGAAATGCATGTCCTGTGGAGTAAAATTTTATAAAAATATTGAGAAAATATTTTGGTTTATGACATGCATTAGTTTGATAAATTGTTTTGTTTTGGGCGAGCCAAAGATAGGCGACCCCTTTGTGATGTTTTGGGCGGGTGACCCCTGTTTTAATAAAATCTGGGCGAGCTACAGAGCCAACCCCTTTGTGATGTTTTGAGTAAGCCAAAGAAAGGCGACCCTGTTCTAATAGAAATTCCGGGCGAGCCAAAGAAAAATGACCCATGTTTTAATAAAATGGGCAAGCTGACCATGGATGTGCCATATTGGGCGAGTTGACCATGGAAGTGCCGCATTAGGCGAGTTGACCATGGGCAATGCCATAATAGGCAAACTGACCATGGGAGAGCTGCTATGGGTGAGCTGCTATGGGGCAACGCCATAATTGGCGAATTGACCATGGGCGAGCCAATTTAACTTATATTTTCTCACGTAAATTTTTATGAAAATTCTGGCTGTGTTATTATGTTGTAAACAGAAAATATAAAAACTTTTTGGGAAATAAATCATTTTGATAAAATGATGAAATTTGTGAAATAATTCCTTAAAGGTTCTTTATGAGATATAAATTGATTTTTGAGACTTAAGGCCCCGAGTTTCATGCATTACTATTTCACGAGGCTGATTGACCAGCCAAGTCATCAGAGGTCTCGAGGTCACTTGGCAAGTGTACTCGAGGACCACCCATAGATTGTGGTCAAACTCTTTGGATAATCAGCATGATAGTTGGGATGGGCGAGGACCAATGATCACCCATGAGGAATGTTTGTGATCACCAAAGAGGCGAATAGGAAATAAAGAAATCGCCAAGTGTTAGTTCAATTAATGGGCAAGCCCAACACTGGATAAAAAGCCACGAATGGCGAGTTGAATGGTCGGGCGAGCTGCATTTTGGGCGAGCTCCCACGTGTAAGCCCATAAGCGAATGGCGAGTTCAGTTGGGCGAATGGCGAGCTGTAGAATAGTCACAAGAATCTCGCCAAAGTGTTAGAAATATTAATAGTTTTAGAAAATATTCAAAAAGAAAATATTAATGGAATTAATATTTTACTTTGCAGTCGGGAAGTGAGATTGATAAGGCGAGTGGGAAGCAAGGCTTCATCAGACGAGGTAAGGAGATGTGTGTGAAGTAAAATGCATGTCCTGTGGAGTAAATATTATGAAAATATTGATAAATGTTTTGTGTTATGACATGCATTATTTGATAAAGTGTTTTGATCTCGGGCGAGCTACAAAGCCGGCCCCTATGTTATTTGTTGGGCGAACTGGTAAAGGGCGGGTGAACGAACCCTTTTATGTTGTGATTGGGGCGAGCGACCCTTGATTTATCAGAACCCGGGCAAGCCAATGGAGGGCGAACCCTTTTATAATATCTTGGGCTAGTGACCTTTTTTTTTTATATATTGGGGCGGGCGACCCCTTTGTTAAGAGTGTCATGGGTGAGCCGGACTGGCAAGCTGACCATGGCGAACAGATTCACTTTTCCAAATTTTCTCAACGAAAAATGAACTAATTTTTATATCTTTGAAAATATGAAATATGTTTTTAATGTAATGGGCGAGTTGACCTCAATGGGCGTGTGACCTGGGAAGTGTCGCATTTGGGCGAACTGACCATGGCAATGCCAGAGAGGGCGAACTGGTTATGGGTGAGTCACTGTGGGCGAGCCTTTTTTACTTGTTTTTAATAGCAAAAGCGGGCGGGCGAACACTAGTTCATCGCTATGGGCGAGTTGCCATGGGCGAGCTGACCATAGGCGACCAAGTTTTAAAGGTTGAGATTTTGGACTGTTTTCAAAGTGTTTCGTAAATAGAAAGCCTAAACCTTTTTGGAAATCAAATCATTTTGAGAAAATGATAATATGGATTGAGATAATTCTATAAGGGTTTTCATGAGATATAAAAAGTGTTTTTTTGAGACTTTAGGCCCTAAGTTCATGCAGTATTATTCATATAATTGCGTGACCCTCCTGGGGCGGTGGCTCAGGTCAATGGACCAACGGGTGCACCTCAGGGCGTCACAAGGTTGATGGACCCGCCAAGTCATCAGCGGTCTCGAGGTCACTTGGCAAGTGGACCCGAGGACCACCTATAGATTATGGCTATAGATCTAGCTGAGATAGCCGTGAGGGGCGATGGCTTACGGGTGCACCCCAAAAGCGGATGACTTGTGAGAGCATGATTTGTTTGATGCCTAGTCTCAACTCATTGATTTCTGTTTACTGAAAGGATCTATTGAATCTTGTTTAATGATTACTATATCCATTGTTTTCCTAATGGGTTTGATTGTTAGGACAAATAAATGTTTTGGGGATATATTCTTTATGTTTATAAAGCAGCATACACCTTCCTTACTGAGCACGTTGTCGCTCACTCCTTATTTTCCACTCCACAGATTATTGATTTTGGACTAAGAGAATTACCTTCTAGAGATTTGACATTGAAGGTATGTTATATTCTTTTATATATTCAGTAAAATGGTACAGTACTACTTTAAATAAAAGAGAATGTATAACCATGTTTAAGGGAACAATTTTAATAATTCATATTTCTATATGTGAGAGGAATAAGAGTACTAATTTTTATTTAAAGGTTGAGAACTGTTAAGTATCACACACAGCCCAACCGATAAGTAAGTGTAAATTATAAGTAAATGTTATGTTATACAGTAGATTTAAGATGTTACAGATTTAATGGTATCAGAGCAAGGTTGGTCGGATGTTTAGTGACGCTTAAAGTAAATAGTATACATTCCCTGTAGTACTGTATAATCTGAATATATAATTGATATATTAATGATAAGTGATAAACGATTTTTGTGGTACAGATATGAGTGGAAGGAGGAGGATACGCTCAGTGAGAGGTATAGGCCGAGGTAGGGCGGCACAAATTTCGGAATCGCAGACATCGGAACCTATCCCAAGACCTCCACGTCCTATACAGCTAGAGAGTATTGATACTCGTGTGAGCCGGGTGGAGAGGCTAGTAGCCGATTTTATGGCTATGTATCAGGCGGATAGAGTCGTAAATAGGGCAGAGAGGGAGAGAGTCACAGCTACCGCAGCCCCAGAAGAGGCGCCAGTACCGCCACAACCGGTACTAGTTGTACCTGAGCCTCAGCCTATTCCACCATCGGCACCACAACCACAGGTAACTCCACCACAGCCATTGATTCAACCGCTTAGAAATATGGAGTCATATTGTGATGTGGCATTGGTGAAATCATTTAAGAAGTTGGATCCACCTAAGTTTAAAGGTACTAGGGATCTATTGGCGGCAGAACAGTGGATTATTGAGGTTGATAGATTACTTTAGATTATGAGATGTTCAGAGACGGAGAAGGTAAGCCTAGCAGTGTTCCAGTTGGCAGATGATGCGAGACATTGGTGGAAGGCCACTCAGACTGTGTTATTTGCTCAGCATCAGGATTTGTCATGGGATATTTTGTGGATGCTTTTCGGAGGCAGTATATTCCTGACACTGCTCAGGAAAAATTACAGCAGGAATTCATGGATTTAGTTGAAAGCAGCATGTCAGTGGACGAGTATGAGGCCAAATTTACTACATTGAGCCATTTTGATCCATAGACTAGTGCGAATAACAGGTATAAGATTTCGAGGTTTAGGGCTGGATTCAGACCATCCATCAGAATGAAGCTAGCCCCATTTGATATACAGACTTATGATGAGATAGTTAAACGGGCTCAACTATGTGAAAGAGATTATGAGCAGTTCCAGCTCGATTTCAATAGCAAGAGTAAGGGTAAAGCAAAGGGAAAGACTAAGAGGTTTATGGAGGACAGATCAAGTAGAGAGCAGTCTAAGAGGACTAGACCTACGGGCATACAGATTTCAGAGGGCAGATTTGATAGACCAGTAGTTTCTACTCCTGCCAGTGGCCCCACCACTACTCAGAGAAGTGTTGCGCCCTTATGTAGACATTGTGGAAGGTCGCATGGGTAACGCCCTTGTCCTTTAATGTATGGGGCATGTTTTATATGTGGACAGACGGGGCACTTTATCAAGAATTGCCCGATGCTCAGAGAGTCAACTGCTTCTACTAGACCTCCTGCATTACCTCTGATAGCAGCCCCGGCAGCTCAGAGTGAGCTAGAGAAATCGACACCCTCACAGCCTAGGCGGGCGATAGCCGCAGAGAAGGGTAAGAAGGTTGTGACTTAGGGTCGGGTGTGCGCGTTGGATCAGGAGACTGCCGACGTCTCTAATGATGTGATTAAAGGTAAGGTTTATCTCTTTGATATTCCCGTAATTGCCTTAATTGATCCCGGTTCTACCCATTCGTTCTTATCGCCTACATATGTTAACAGGACCCCAGTAGAACCGGAGTTGTTAGAGTATACTTTACAAGTAAAAACTCCTTTTAATGATTTCCAGAGGGCGGATGTTGTATATAGGAATTGTAAATTAACTATAGGAGAGAAGGTTATGACAGCTAACCTAATTTTGTTAAACATTTATGATTTTGATATCATTTTAGGTATGGATTGGTTAGCTGCGAACCATGTTAGTTTGGATTGTAATACTAAGTTTATTACCTTCTCTCATCCCGAAAAGTATATTGTAAAGTTATTGTAAATTAATAAAAAGTATGTGAATTTATGTTGTGAGATGACATGTGTACTGAAATTGTGATTGTGTATGAATGTTATGAAGGATATATTGCTAGTGTGGAGGATGTAGAGAGGAAACATCCAGAGATCCAAGAGATTCCTGTGATTAGGGACTTCTTGGATGTATTTCTAGAGGATTTACCAGGGTTACCACCGGATTGAGAGACAGAGTTCATGATCGAGTTGGTACTCGGTACGGAGCCGATTTCTAGACCCCCATATCAGATGGCACTGATAGAGTTAGATGAGCTCAAGAAGCAGCTCCAAGAGTTATTAGATAAGGGATTTATACGTCTCAGTGTGTCACCGTGAAGAGCTCCAGTACTATTTGTTTGAAAGAAGGATGGTAGTCTCCGGTTGTGTATAGATTATCGAATGTTGAATCGGGCTACCATTAAGAATAAGTATCCATTACCTCGGATTGATGACCTGTTTGATCAGCTCAGGGGTGCACAGGTATTTTTCAAGATAGACCTACAATCAGGCTATCACCAATTGAAGATTAAGGAGTCGAATGTGCATAAGACAACATTTCGGACTCGTTATGGTCACTATGAGTTTTTAGTGATGCCTTTCGGGTTGACAAATGCCCCTGCAGCTTTTATGAGTTTGATGAATGAGGTGTTTCATCCATTTTTGGATAAGTTTGTCATAGTTTTTATAGATGACATCCTGATTTATTCTAAGACTTCGGAGCAGCACGAGCAGCATTTGCAGATCGTTTTACAGACCCTCAAAGAAAGGAAATTGTATGCTAAGCTTAGTAAATGAGAGTTCTGGCTTGACTATATTATATTTCTCAGACATGTAGTGTCGAAGGATGGGGTATCAGTTGATCCATCCAAGATAGAGGCCATTGTTCAGTGGGAAAGGCCTAACACGATTACCGAGATACGAAGTTTCTTAGGTCTTGCCGGATATTATCGCAGATTTGTGGAGGGATTTTCTAGACTTGCTGCTCCATTGACACGACTCACACGTAAGGATGTGAAGTTTGAGTGAAATGATGCGTGTGAGCGTAGTTTTCTTGAGCTTAAGAGGAGATTGACTACTGCCCTCGTATTAGCCCTTCCTAGCGGATCAGGAGGATTTATAGTGTATACTGATGCATCCGCTCAAGGTTTGGGGTGTGTGCTCATGCAGCATGGTCGGGTTATAGCCTATGGTTCTCAACAGTTGAAGGATAATGAGAGGAATTACCCGACACATGATTTAGAGCTAGCCACGGTAGTGTTTGCACTAAAGATATGGCGGCATTACTTGTACGGTGAGAAATTTCAGATATATACAAACCATAAGAGTCTGAAATATATATTCTCACAGCGAGAGTTGAATTTGAGGCAGAGACGGTGGATGGAACTGTTAAAGGATTATGATTGTGAGATTTTGTATCACCCAGGTAAAGCTAATGTGGTAGCAGATGCATTGAGCCGTAAACATGTTGGCATGGTATCTTACATGATGATCAGGGAGCATGACTTGATAGAGCAGTTCTCTAACCTCAGTTTGACAGTTATTTCCTCTGACCAATATGGATTTATGGCTAGTTTTCGTATAGAGCCGGATTTGATGGATCGAATCAGGGAAGCTCAGAGGAGTGATGAGTATTGCATTGGGATTGCCAGTCAGATTCAGATGGGAGTTGAGTTAGATTTTGAGATTAGCACCGATGGGATACTGAGGTTTAGAGGTCGGATATGTGTTCCCGGTGATCAGCAGATTAGAGATTTGATTTTATCAAAGGCCCATACCTCTAGATATACGTTACATCCGGGTAGTACTAAGATGTACCAGAACCTCCGGAGAGTATATTGGTGGCCTAAGATGAAGAAAGACATCGTTGAGTTTGTTGCTAGATGTCTAACATGCCAGCAGATTAAGATTGAGCATCAGAAGCCGGCAGGTATGCTTCGACCATTATCGATTCCTATGTGGAAATGAGAGCATGTTACTATGGATTTTATTATGGGATTACCACGGACCCGAAAGGGGTATGATGCTATTTGGGTGATAGTGGATAGATTGACTAAGTCTGCTCATTTCTTAGCCATGAGATCTACAGATTCAGTTAGTGCCTTGGTCGATTTGTATGTCAGGGAGATAGTGAGATTACATGGTGTTCCAGTGAGTATCACCTCTGATAGGGACTCTCACTTCACCTCTCATTTTTGGGAGAGATTTCAGGAGGCTATGGGATCCCAGCTGAGTTTTAGCACCGCTTTTCATCCATAGACTGATGGACAGTCCGAGCGTACGATATAGACGCTCGAGGATATGTTGAGAGCGTGTGCATTGGATTTTAGAGGCTCATGGGACAATCACTTACCTCTGGCAGAGTTTGCTTATAATAATAGTTTTCATACGAGTATCGGCATGGCACCGTATGAGGCCTTGTATGGCAGACGATGCAGATCCCCAATAGCATGGAAAGAAGTAGGAGACCATAAACTGTTAGCTCCCGATTTGGTCGAGCAAGCTTCTCGTGATGTACGGATGATTTGTGAGAGGCTCAAAATGGCTCAGAGTCGGCAGAAGAGTTATGCAGATATCAGACGCCGACCATTAGAGTTTGTAGTGGGTGATTATGTGTTTTTAAAGATCTCACCGTCCAAAGGTATAATGAGATTCGGGAAAAGAGGAAAATTGAATCCCCGATACATTGGACCTTATGAGATCTTAGATCGCGTGGGAGATGTGGCATATCGGTTAGCACTACCACCAGAGTTATCAGGAGTGCATAACGTATTCCATGTCTCGATGTTGAGAAAGTACCATCCAGATCCTTCTCACGTGATTCAACATGAGCCACTGGAGATCAGAGAGGACATGAGTTACGTTGAGAAACCGGTACGGATCGTGGATAGGAAGGATAAGGTATTGCGATCTAAGACGATTCCTTTGGTTAAAGTGCTTTGGCAGTATCATAACGAGGAGGAGGCTACTTGGGAGTTAGAGAGCCTTATGCGTGAGAGGTATCCAGAGCTCTTCCAATGACAGGTCCAAGTTAAATTTGGAGGACCAAATTTCTTAAGGTGGGTAGAAATGAAAGACCTGAATTTTATTATACTATATACCATATTTGTACATGATTGATAGTGGAAATAATTTCTTTTAGTGAAATTAAAGAATCATTGAATGTGAATTTCCACTTTTCATTTTAAGTTATGATTTACAATATGGTGTATATGAATTAGGATTGAGTATTTAAGAAATGCATAGAAAGCATTAAATGAAGTGTTGAACAAAGGAAGAAAACAAATGAACAAATGAGATGAAAAGTCAATATTAGTGGCTGGAAGTGGCGTGGGAAGAAGGAGAAAAGAAGAGAAAAAAGAAAGCAAATTTAGTCAAACTGCAGAAAGAGACTTTCCTTAATGAACTGTGGAAAAACTTCACCCCGCCATTTAATGGAATTGTCATTTTTTCTTCATCATTTAATGGGCTCTAAGATGACGTAATGATGAAGAAAGGGATAAGGAATAGATGGTGAGTTTTGGTTGGATCAGCAGGCTATATAAGAGGAAGTGCATGAGGAAAATTGACTGAAGCAAACTTCATCCTCTTCAGAATCTTTCTTGCCCATTCTGTTTTCATTGCAAGTTCACAATTAGTTCTTACGTTTCTCTCATACTTGAGCCATGAAACTTCATCCTTAGTTAGCCAAACCTCTTATGCAGTGTTGAAGAGCTAAGGAATAAGAGAAGTAAAGCTAAGTGAGGCAGAAAAGCACTCTGTTCTGGAAGTGCAACTCAGTTAAGGTGAGTTCCATATTTTTATAGTTCTCTTGATATTTAATGCTAGATTTCTATGTTTCACAACGTAATAAACATAGATATAGCCTGGTTTTAGTTAAATATTGTTGAAGATATAAGAAATTAGATGGAAAATAATCAAGAATAAATAAGGAAATACGATGGGCGAATGACGAACAGACTTACTTAACTGCTTGCCAAACAGTTGAGTACTAGCCCAAAGGTTGAGGCAAGCTCAAGAGTTGCATGAGTTGGCGCATATGTGTTCGCCAAACTCTTTGGATAATTAGAATGATAGTTGGGATGGGCGAGGACCAATGATCGCCCATGAGGAATGTTTGTGATCACCAAAGAGGCGAGTAGGAAATAAAGAAATCGTCAAGTGTTAGTTCAATTAATGGGCGAGCCCAACACTGAATAGAAAGCCACGAATGGCGAGTTGAATGGTCGGGCGAGCTGCATTTTGGGCGAGCTCCCACGTGTAAGCCCATAAGCGAATGGCGAGTTCAGTTGGGCGAATGACGAGCTGTAGAATAGTCACAAGAATCTCGCCAAAGTGTTAGAAATATTAATAGTTTTAGAAAATATTCGAAAAGAAAATATTAATGGAATTAATATTTTACTTTGCAGTCGGGAAGTGAGATTGATAAGGCGAGCGGGAAGTAAGGCTTCATCAGACGAGGTAAGGAGATGTGTGTGAAGTAAAATGCATGTCCTGTAGAGTAAATATTATGAAAATATTGATAAATGTTTTGTGTTATGACATGCATTATTTGATAAAGTGTTTTGATCTCGGGCGAGCTACAAAGCCGGCCCCTATGTTATTTGTTGGGCGAACTGGTAAAGGGCGGGCGAACGAACCCTTTTATGTTGTGATTGGGCGACCGACCCCTGATTTATCAAAACCCGGGCGAGCCAATGGAGGGCGAACCCTTTTATAATATCTTGGGCGAGTGACCCTTTTTTTTATATATTGGGGCGGGCGACCCCTTTGTTAAGAGTGTCATGGGTGAGCCGGACTGGCAAGCTGACCATGGTAAACAGATTCACTTTTCCAAAATTTTCTCAACGAAAAATGAACTAATTTTTATATCTTTGAAAATATGAAATATGTTTTTAATGTAATGGGCGAGTCGACCTCAATGTGCGTGTGACCAGGGAAGTGTCGCATTTGGGTGAACTGACCATGGCAATGCTAGAGAGGGCGAACTGGTTATGGGCGAGTCACTGTGGGCGAGCCAATTTTACTTGTTTTTAATAGCAAAAGCGGGCGGGCGAACACTAGTTCATCGCTATGGGCGAGTTGCCATGGGCGAGCTGACCATAGGCGACCAAGTTTTAAAGGTTGAGATTTTGGATTGTTTTCAAAGTGTTTCGTAAATAGAAAGTCTAAACCTTTATGGAAATCAAATCATTTTGAGAAAATGATAATATGGATTGAGATAATTCCATAAGGGTTTTCATGAGATATAAAAAGTGTTTTTTTGAGACTTTAGGACCTAAGTTCATGCAGTATTATTCATATAATTGCGTGACCCTCCTGGGGCGGTGGCTCAGGTCAATGGACCAACGGGTGCACCTCAGGGCGTCACAAGGTTGATGGACCCGCCAAGTCATCAGCGGTCTCGAGGTCACTTGGCAAGTGGACCCGAGGACCACCTATAGATTATGGCCATAGATCTAGTTGAGATAGCCGTGAGGGGCGATGGCTTACGGGTGCACCCCAAAAGCGGATGACTTGTGAGAGCATGATTTGTTTGATGCCTAGTCTCAACTCATTGATTTCTGTTTACTGAAATGATCTATTGAATCTTGTTTAATGATTACTATATCCATTGTTTTCCTAATGGGTTTGATCGTTAGGACAAATAAATGTTTTGGGGATATATTCTTTATGTTTATAAAGCAGTATACACCTTCCTTACTGAGCACGTTGTCGCTCACTCCTTATTTTCCACTCCACAGATTATTGATTTTGGACTAAGAGAATTACCTTCTAGAGATTTGACATCGAAGGTATATTATATTCTTTTATATATTCAGTAAAATGGTACAGTACTACTTTAAATAAAAGAGAATGTATAACCATGTTTAAGGGAACAATTTTAATAATTCATATTTCTATATGTGAGAGGAATAAGAGTACTAATTTTTATTTAGTGTTGAGAACTGTTAAGCATCATACACAGCCCAACCGATAAGTAAGTGTAAATTATAAGTAAATGTTATGTTATACAGTAGATTTGGGATGTTACATAGCTACAGTGGAAGCTTTCGTAGAAAGCTTATTGATTATATTTCCAAAGAACCCGGTTACGTTACCAAATCTCACAAATGAATGCCTGTCTCATGAAAATGTTTTGAAATGTATATTTCGATACTGTTACAAAAATGAATGAATGTATCATTTCTATTTCTACTGTATCTTGATTTTGTGAATGCGTGAGCACTAATATGTTTGAAAATTACTCAGTATAGCGTTTTATAACTTATAAACATTAGCATATCGACTTTGCACTATTTTCAATAAAACGCATTGAAACATAAGCTTTGTGTATTTGTTTACGCATAAACATGCATTAAACACAGTAGGAGCCTAACATCACTTAGCATATTATTGGGCATTAGCTCACCCCCCCTCTTCCATCTCACAGATTACTTCAGATAGGCTCGAGTGCGAGAGTGCTGCACTAAGAGCACGACTTATGTGCTGCTAAGTTATTGCTTTTTATATTGAGGTATAACCTTTCATTTCTTTGTTTATATTCCAGACGATAAGATTCTTTTCGGTATACACAATGTACATGGATTGGGATCTAAGACTGTATCGAGAATTATATATAATTGTGCCTTGTAATGAATAGTATCTCGATAGTATATCTTGATGAAAATGTGATACTTTGGATGGTTTCTTGAGATGATTATTGTGCCACAGGTTGGAATTATTGTGTGTTACAGAGTGTGGTTGGACAATAATTATGTATAAAAGGACAGAGTTTTTCAATTTCTATTTTGGCATGCATTACGAGGTAACTGAATGAGACCTTAGACAATTAGTCTAAAACAAATAAACAAGTAGTAATTTACTTGTTAGGTTTTAGCTACACTGAGCGAGTGATAAACATAGTAAGTAAAGGAAAAAGTTAGCCCAAAAATCCTAGCTTCCGAGGGCGTTACATTAATAGATTTCTATGTGTAATAAAAAAAATAGACTTGCTATACTCGTGCTTAGAGAACTATGGTTTTTCTGAAGCCATAATGATAATTATTTTTTATTTTGACTTCCTATAATTGTAATTGGCATGTGTTTTTAGAAGCTATCAAACAATAGAATACATTTTATTTTTGATGAAATGAAGAACTAAAACTTTTAATTTTCATTGATAATAAAATTCATATTTTTACTTTAATATGTAATAAAATTAATGTTAGTTTATTTTAACTTCTTGCAAACCAAAATTACTTCATATGAAAATGGATTTATAAAAAACTAAAAAAAATGCCATTTCCTATAATTTGAGACATAATATTTGAAAACTTTTTTATGCATGTAGTAAATGGATAGGCAGATCCATACACTAAGTATTGAAAGAAAGAAAAACAAAAAACATAATGAGAAGGTAGGTGTCGTAACGGTTTCGCGCTCGACGATTTTGAAAACATTTAAAAACAAAGAGAGTCGCCACCGATCTTTTTTGTCTAGGTGTTATTGGTCATCTAAAATATTTATTTTTTTAACAAAATCTCAAAATTAATTAAGTTTTATTAAAAAGATAATTTTTGGTCTGCGAAAACAAAATCTGGTCCAGGAGTACGGTTACGCGTGAGGAAGGATTAGCACCCTCACATCGCCCGTTAAAAAACGGTACCATAGTAATCATGTGTTATCCTTTAGTTTTAATAAAATGGTCTTGAATTAATATTTAAGAATAATTTTTATTTTTATTACAATCAATTTTATTCTTTTTATTCAAAGTCATTTTTTATTTGTAAAAAATCATTTTGTTTTATTTTAAAAAGTTAAATTTTATTTTTCAAAAGTGAATATGAACCTTTTTATATTGAAAAATTAAATCAAATATCTCAATACTCTGGTAATATTTGAAATAATTTTTCTCACCTAGAGATTTCTTAAGAATCACTACTTGTGAGTTCTATAGAATCTCATCGTCGGAAGATTCAGATTCACTTCAAAAATTATTATGAATTCAAATGATGCAAACAGATAAAATGATGCAAATGAATTCTTTATTTCAAATTTCATTATTTATTTGTTTATTTATTTATATTTCTTTGTTTTTAAAAAAACTTATTCATTTTTTTAATAAAAATTTAAATTATTGAAAAATCATACTAAATATTCCAATACTTTTGGCAACATCTAGTACGACTCTTCTCACCTAAGGATCAGTTAGGAATCACTACTTGTGACTTCCGTAACATCCCATCATCGGACATTTTATTCAATTAATATTAATTTTATTATTAATTTTAAAAATTCAATTTTATTTTCAAAATTTTAAATTATTGAAAAATCATACTAAATACCTCAATACTTTTGACAATATTTAGTACGACTCTTCTCACCTAGGGATCAGTTAGGAATCACTACTTGTGACTTCCGTAACATCCCATCATCGGACAATGTTTAATTAAAATTTTATTATTTATTTTTCTTTATTTTTCTTTTCTTTTTTCTCTTTCTTTTTTTTCTTTTTTTATATATAAAAAAATAAATTATTTATTTTCACGTATATATATATATATAATATTAATACTTTAGGTAAAAGTAAGAAAATTTACGAGTTCTTATTATTTTTTTAGTTTTGTTTTTTTATTTTATTTCTATAACATATATATTTTAAAAATGACATGACTAAATAAACAAATAAATAAATAAGGGGTTAATGAAATTTTACCCCAATGGAAGCCCAAGTTGGAATGGACTTGAACCTACTATTGGGCCTACCAAACAAGTGCATAATGCTCAAAAGCTTAGTTGGATACAATCAGAGGCGGGTCGGGTTGGCGGATTAGGCGAAGCGGGTCGCGAGGCACGTGGGTCTTCCTCTACTGGAGGGCCGGACACGAGGATCCCAGGTCGGATCCGGGTCGCGCGCGGGTCGGCCAAAAATTTCTCTCTTTTTTTTATATAAAAGCCTACCTTTTTTTTACTTCATTTTCTTTATTTCACAGAAAAAAAAAACTTTCAGAGCTCTTCAAAGTCTCCCGACCAGGCGATTTCCGGCCTGTCGAACCGCCGTGCGCCACCACCGGCCGCCACTCGCCGGTGACAAAAATAAAAAAAGAAGCTGCTTTCTAGAAGCTTTCCACTCCTTGGGCCCAAATCTAGCCTCCGTTTCACCCAAATCTCACCCTAACTACTTAGATTTAGGCTTCACCGAAACCCTCTCCTCACCCCTTTTCTTTTCTTTTTTTTTGTTTTTTTTTATGGTTGATGGTTCGGCTGGTTCTCGAGGTTGCTGGTTCTTTTTTTTTTGTTTTTTTTGCAGGTTTCAGGATGGTTGGGTTTGGGTTTCAAATATGGGATTCGAGGTTCCCAGATCTGGGGTTCTTGGGCAATGGTTGAGAGTTGGTATGGCGGCTGTCGGCCAAATAGGCCTGTTTTGGTGATTTTTTAGATAATGCTTGCATGGGCTAAAAGATGGTGGCTAAGGGAGTTTGGGATTTTCGGATTTTGGGATTCGGTTTTGGGTTGGGGCGTGCGTGTGTTTGGGTTAGAATGGTGATGAATAGAGGTGTTTGAGAGGTGGTTGATGGTGGTGATAATGGTAGTGAGATTGCTCGGCTGAGATTTTCTGGGTGATTTTGGGTGGCTGTTGAGCCGTGGGGTTTGGGTGTCGGGTGGTAGTTGGTGGCTCGGGGGTCTTCTGGTGAGTGAGGATGATGCTCGGGTGAGGGAGTGAGGCCGAGTGATGGTGTGTGATAGGGGTCTCGGTTCTGGCAGAGAGGCAGTGGTTCACGGTGATCGAGTTTGTGAGCAGAGAACTGAGGGGGTTCTTGTAGGGGGACTGGTATAGGGTTTGAGAATGGTGGCTAGCAGAGATGAGATGGGTGGCAAAGAAGGGTGACAAAGGAGAGTGGCCGGAGGGGATGGAATGGCCTGGGGAGAAGGGCTTAGGTGGAGGCCGATGGGTATGGGGAAGGGAACCCCATTAAATGCACTAATAGATAAATAATAATAGTAATAATTATACTAATAAAAACATATAATAATAATAATAATAATAATAATAATAATAATAATAATAAAGTATAATAAAACAAATTAATTAAAATAAAACAAGTAATAAAATTAAAATAAATACAAATATATATAAAAAATAATAATAATAACAAAAATGGGACAAAATTAGTTGTCAACAGTAGGTATAGAGGGAATTATAAGTGTTAAATGGTAGAACTGATATAGATGATTATGGAAAGAAATTAATTTTGCTTAAAAATTTAAGTAACAAAAATTAATTTCTTTTGTAGAGCTGATATAGTAATTCCCTTGCTACTGGGTTTGTTTGGTTGATCAATCTATACTAAAGGTATTTGTATCTCAACAGTTTTAATCTGTTTTGTATTTAGCGATTATGATTTCATCAAATTATTCATATTACAGGACCGCATGCATTCTAATTCTTCATTCCAAAAGAACAATGGTATATGTCTTGAAGCAATGCCTTTAATTTATTGTTGCATTTGCCACGCTCCTTTTTTTAATCTAAAGTTTGGATTATGACTAGGATTTTAGCAAAATTTGAACAACTAAGGCTAGCAAAGCCAGAGGATGAAAACTTTTTTAGTTAGCTTGCATATAAATGCAATTTAGTTTATGGAATATGATTTTGATTAAGTTAAATGAGAGATTACCTGAGTTGATACAAGATCGGGCTTTGCAAAGTTAAAGTCTCTTGATGAATGAGTTTTAGAAAATTTAAAGAAGTTTTTATTTCATAAATGATTAATTAGTAAAACTTAGAGAAGTTTTTATTTATTATGCTTACATGTTTAATCTTAATTCCAAGCCTTTCTGTTGATTGTTTTTCTTCACTAAATGTGTGCTGGAGGTTATTTATTCTTAATAACTAAATATAAACCATTTATATGTTTACTAAGCAATGCAACCATAATCAATTTTCTATGTTTATATACTTAACATATAACATAATAACAAAAAAGATAAATGTTGGTTCTTTTTTATTACGTTCAATTAACCTCTTATTGACCCATCAGGTTGACTCTACCCTTCTACTAATGATTGGAGGATTTATGGATGGTATCTGACACTCATTACAAGGACAAGGCAAGTAATCTTATTATTATTTAGTTTTGATGAAAAACTCCTTTTACATTTCAAAACTTCAAGAATGATTCAGGTAAGCCTTTGAGTGCCTATCGTAAAGTCTCCTTTTTGTTGCTTACCTCAATTTAGAACAGAATGCCATATTATGTATTATGCTATTCGTATCAAGAATTATGAGCACAAATTTTTTACCTATTGGTATTCACAAAATCAGTTGTTCTACGTAAGTATTAGCTCCACCTATAAGAGGTTCAAAGACTTTAGATGGATCACTCTTGATTGTTTACTTTTGTGGACTTCCCTACGTATTTTTTTTCTATGATTTTTTGATTACATTTTAGAAAAAGTGCATTAGTTGAAGGCAATTGAAGCTACGAATGTTATGAGGCTTCAAAGTTGATTGTTTAGTTTTTAACTGAATACAATTTTTTTTAGTTATTATTTAGTATGTATTTATCTATTGGAGTTTATCACTTGGGGATATTGTCTACTTTTTAAAACTTTTTATGTTATGTGATAATGTGTATTGATTAAAAAAAATTGTTTCTAATTTCTTCAAATATGATAAATTGAATATGTGATTTTTAAGATTACATTGATGTTTTGCATTGCCGTTGTTGTATGATTAAATCAAGTGATAAGAGTATAATTATTATACCATTGTTTCTGCAAAGGAAGAAAAAAAACAGTTCCTACAGTGTAACGCGGGTATGATTCTAGTATCAACAGAGGTAACATCAGTCTTATTGTGGATCCCGTTAAACCGCGTAATGGGTCCATTGGTGTTCTCGAAGTTTCAACGTGCTTGGTGCGTTTACAGTGTTTTGAGTTGGACCTATTTATAAGTTGCGTTAGCTCTATGAAGCAGCGTCCTTGACCATATTGATCCGAAACTATCAAAGTTTTAATGCAGCAACAAATCAAAGTAATTTTAGTTGTATTTATCGTATGTAAAGAAGTCAAGCAATGGATTGTTTCCACAAAAAAAAGAAAAAAAAAGTCAAGCAGTGGACAAATACAAGGGTAAAGACTCCGGAGAGAGGATTATATGAAATAGTTATACCACGTCAATATATATTACTTTTATTTAAATCATACCACGTAATCACATTGTTGAAAAAAGTCAATGATTTATTATCAGAATCATTAATGAGTCTCTTTAAAAAAATATTCATCATTTAATTATCACATGTGATGTGTAATAAATGATTGATTTTTTTCAACAATATGATTACATGGCATAATTTGAATGGAAGTGATATATACTGACACGAAGTAACAGTTTCATATAATCTTCTCTCAAAGACTCCGCGTCTCCTTGACGAAGTAAACGCATGCACCAAATGAAAAGTAATTGCCGTTTTGAGTTAGACCAATATATAAGTTGCGTTAGCTCTATGAAGCAGCGTCCTTGACCAAATTGATCCGTAACTATCAAAGTTTTAATGCAGCAACAAATCAAAGTAATTTTAGTTGTATTTATTGTATGCAAAGAAGTCAAGCAACGGACTGTTTCCACCAAAAAAAAAGTCAAGCAATGGACAAATACAGGGGAAAAGACTCCCGCGTCTCCTTGACGAAGTAAACGCATGCACCAAATGGAAAGTAATTGCAAATGAGAAGCCTAAATATATAGGATTATAAATACAAGGACCTGATGGGTGAAATACTAAAATCATCTTAAAGACCAACAAAGAGTGAGGTGGTTTCGGGCATTATTCGAAATGAGACCCAATGAAGATAATCCTAATGAAGACTATGTGCTTCAGCTCTACGAAGCAGCTTTGAAGGGTTCTGTCGCCAACTTCACTGCATTGATCCGAACTGATCCACTCATTCTCAATGAAGTTTCTCGTACTTCCTTCACTGAAACTCTTTTGCACATATCAGCTTTGGCTGGTCATCTCGAGTTTACCGAAGCTCTCTTGAGCGAAAAATCTGAACTTGCCTCTCGACTGGACTTTCTGGGTCGCTCACCCCTTCACCTAGCTTCCGCCGAGGGCCACACTGAGATTGTCAAAGCATTGTTGCATGCAAATTCGGATGTCTGCTTGGTCCATGATAAAGAGGGAAGAATTCCACTTCACTTGGCTGTGATGGGGGGACATGTCGTAGTCATACAAGAATTGGTCAATGCACAACCTAACTCTGTTCTTGAGCAATTGGAAGGGAATACGGTTCTACACTTAGCTGTGAAATACAACCAGTTAAAGGCTCTCAAACAGTTGGTGAAACAGCAGAATAATAATGAGCTTTTCGACTTCACAGACCACCTAGGCAACACCATACTCCATACAGCTGTTATGTGGAAGCAATTAGAGGTAAAAGGAATAGAACTCTTTAATTTCCTGATTCCTTCGTTGTCTTTGCTAACAATCATATACACAACTAATTTATTTGGTATAGAAAGCAAACAAGCAACAACAGATAATATAGCATATGCTAATTGATTAATTATAAAATCATCAAGTAAAAATGTCATTCATTAATTAGTTGACTTGTTGCGATCTTGCAGATGATAAGATACTTGGTTTCGGAAACTAAAATAAAAGCAAAGATAAATGTCTTAAACAAAATGGGATTCAGCGCCTTGGATTTGATAGAGCATTATCAAAGAGATTTCAAGGGCCTTCAAATTGGAGACATTCTTGTCAAAGCTGGAGGTAGAAAATCAAATAATCTGGATCCAAATCCTGCAGATACAGTTCCAACTGTTGTTGACGAGGCCCAAGTTAAGGCAATCAAGTCAGGATTCAGTACCTTCTGGTTGAAAGAGAAAACAAAGTTAGTGTACGGCAAATGCAAGGGATACATGAAACGACAATCTAAGGGGTTTGAGAAGATGCAGGAGTCATTGATGCTTGTGGCGACGTTAACCGCAACCGTTTCTTTCCAAGCCGTAATCAACCCACCTGGCGGTGTTTGGCAACAAGATTACACAAACATAACCGCTGGTTACTACAATTGCGGTCCAGGTTTGGACTATGAAAAATGTGTTGCTGGAAATGCTGTGCTGGCCTATGTTTATCCCGATGACTACCTCTTGTTCACAAAGTTTGCGATGATTTCTTTCATTGCTTCTCTGAGTGTTGTCCTTTTAGTAATCAGTAGACTTCCTCTCAAGAACAAGCTATGTACATGGCTTATGACAATAGCTATGATCTTTGCAATTACGTTCGTGTTACTTACCTTCATGATGGCGATTGAGATGGTCAGCCCTGATCATATCTATGAAACAATTATCAAGGATATAGCAAAAGCATTGTATAGCTGGGTTGCTTTGTTTGGAATGATTGCTGTGTTTGCCACGATCCGCCTTCTCTTTTGGCTAGTCAGTCTTCTAAAGAAGTTAATACGCTGGGAAAGGAAAATACTATCACGTCCAACGAAGAATCAGGGTCCCATCTGTTGACAAGTATAATTTTGAATAGATATTTATATATGTACATTTCATTTTCGTTCTAAATAAGACTAACAGAATTTGCCCTTTGCCATTTTAGAGTGGATATAAAATGTGCATCAATGTCTCACCATGTGTTAGCGTAACATCCCAAATACACAGTATAACATAATATTTACTTATAAATCACACTTACTTACCGGTTGGACTGTCTGTAATGCTTAACCATCCGTTAATCACTTTAAAAATATTAGTACTCTTATTCATCGTACCAATATGGAAATATGCATTGTTACATTTTTTCCTTAAGATATATATATATATATATATATATATATATATATATATATATATATACACACACACACACACACACACACATTCCCTTCTACTCAAAGTAGTTGTCGTAACGGTTTCGCGCTCAACGATTTTGAAAAACGTTTAAAAAAACAAAGGGAGTCGCCACCAATCTTTTTTAACTAGGTGTGATTGGCCACCTAAAAATATTTATCTTTTTAACAAAATCTCAAAATTAATTAAGTTTTATTAAAAAAACAATTTTTGGTCTACGAAAACAAAATTGGGTCCGGGAGTACGATTACGCGTGGGGAAGGATTAGCACCCCCACGACGCCCGTTAAAAAACGATATCATAGTAATCATGTGTTATCCTTTGGTTTTAATAAAATGGTCTTAATTTAATATTTAAAAATAATTCTTATTTATTACCATCTTTTTATTCTTTTAATTTTGAAAAATTTAAATTTTATTTTTTATTTGAAATAAGTGAAAATCTTTTGTATTGAAAATTATTCCGAAGTACCCCAATACTCTGGTAGCATTTTGGATAATTTCCTCACCTAGAGATTTCTTAAGAATCACTACTTGTGAGTTATATAGAATCTCATCATCGGAAGAATTTCACTCGCTTCAAAAATTATTATGAATGCATATGGTGCAAACAAATAATGAATGATGCAAATGAATTTTTTAATTTTTTATATAAATATTTCTTTATTTATTTTAAATAAAAATTTTTGTTATTGAAAAATTACACTAAGTATCCCAATACTCTAGTAACACTTAGTGAACTTCTCTTACCTAGGGATCAGTTAAGAAATCACTACTTATGAGTTTCATAACATCTCATCGTCGGGAATTATTGTTTAATTATTAAATTTAAATTATTTATTTTTCTTTATTTTTTTTATAAAAAATAAATTATTTATTTTCATTTTTAATAAAAATTTAAATTATTGAAAAATCATACTAAATATCCCAATACTCTGGTAACATCTAGTACGACTCTTCTCACCTAGGGATCAGTTAAGAAATCACTACTTGTGAGTTTTATGACATCCCATCATCGAAAATTCATTTAATTAAATTAAAATTTCATTATTAATTTTCTTTGTTTTGATTAAAAAACATTTATTTTTTATTTTTAACAGAAATTGAAATTATTGAAAAATTGTACTAAATATTCCAATAATTTTGGCAACATTTACTACAACTCTTCTCACCTAGGGATCAGTTAGGAATCACTACTTGTGACTTCCGTAACATCCCATCATCGGACATTCAATTAATTAAATTAAAATTTCATTATTAATTTTCTTTGTTTTGATTAAAAAACATTTATTTTTTATTTTTAACGAAAATTGAAATTATTGAAAAATTGTACTAAATATTCCAATACTTTTGGCAATATTTAGTACAACTCTTCTCACCTAGGGATCAGTTAGGAATCACTTACTTGTGATTTCCGTAACATCCCATCATCAGACATTCATTTAATTAAATTAAAATTTTATTATTTACTCAAATTTGAATTTCATCATTTTTAAATACATTTTCTAATCAATAATAATAATCAATGAAAATACAAATAAAAGAAAATTTTCAAAAAAAACTTTTATTTTACAACATGCATTAATAATAATAATAATAATAATAATAATAATAATAATCTTTTTAACTTAATTTTTTTAATTTTTTAATTTTTTATTTTCTATTTAATAATAAAATTTAACAAAACAAATAAATACTAAATAAATAGATAAATAAACAAATGAGAAAAAGAAAAAAATACCTAAATGGGTTTGGACTTGAAACCCAAAAAAACAAACCCTTTGAATGGCCTAAAAGTCAAAACCCAATAGCATTTGAAATGGGCTGGAATAGTTGGGCTGAAACAAGCCACGGGCGGGTCGGATCAGGTCAGACGCTGCACGGGTCGGGTCAGAGCGTCTGAGGCGCGCGGATCTTGAACGGGTTCGGGTCAGGTCTTTCCCTTCTCAACTGGCCGGGCGGGCGCGCGGGTCCCGGATCGGATCCGGGTCCACGCGCGGATCTGCCTTCAGTTTCTTTTTTTTTTTGGCTATAAAAGCCCCTTTTTTTTATTCTTTCATTTTCCTATTTTCTTCTTCAAAAAAAATCCAGAGCCTTTGAGGCTCTCTGCCGGGGCGATTCCTGGTCGCCGCCTGCGCCACCGCCAGCCGCCGTCGACCGCCGTCTCTGGTGGTCGAAAACAAAAAAGGAAACCCTTTTTCAGAAGCTCTCCACTCCCTCTTTCCGTTTCTGACCCTCATTTTCCCAAAAAATGGCCCTAACCCCACGGATCTGAGGTCGAAACCTTCGGCCTTTCCGTTTTTATTTTGATTTTTTCTTTTCAGATCTGGTTTCGGATGTGTTTGGGTTTGATTTTTTTGTTGTTGTTTTTGTGTTTTTTTTTGCAGGTGGGGATAGTGATTTTAGGGTTTAGATCTGGGTTAGGGGGTTTGTTTTGGGTGTTGATGGTTGGTGGTGACGATGTTGGGGAGCTTGAAACTTGGGTGGTTTTCGGTAGTGGTTGTCTCAGTTTTAGGGTTTTTGGTGAGGGTATCTCGGTTTTGGGATGAAGGTTAGGCTATGGTGGAGAATTTTTGGGGCTTTCATGATGATGGGGGCTCTCAACAGAGGCAGAGGTGGTGAGGGAGTTTGAGGGTTTCGGTGGTTGCTGGTTTGAATGGGGGTTGATTTGGGTAATGAGGATGATGCCGTGTTGATGTTGAGCCGAGGATGGGGAGATTGTAAAAGGCTTGGGTTTGGCCTCGGGCTGGTGGAGATGGGATGGCTGGCAGGAGTTGGAGGCTGGCTGATGGATGGGTGGCAGAGTAGCTGGCTGGTGGACACTGGTGGTGATTGGTGGACTGATAATAATAATAATAATAATAATAATAATAAAGTAATAGAAATAAAAATAAAAATAAAATAAATAATAATAATAATAATAATAATAATAATAATAATAATAATAATAATAAAAATAAAAGAAGAAAAAATAATAATGCTAATAATAATAAAACAAATACAAATATATAAAAGTAATAACAAAAATGAGACAAAATTAGATGTCAACAGTAGTACTGTACAAATTCACTGAATATATAAAAGGAAATCATATACCTTCGATATCGAAAATCTGCTGACTCTAGCAGTCGATAATCTCTAGAAGGTAATTATCTTAATCTAAGATCAACAACCTGTGGAGTGGAAAATCAGGGGTGAGCGACAACGTGCTCAGTAAGGAAGGTGTATGCTGCTTTATAAAAATAACAACTATATCCCCCAAAATGTTTATTTTCCCTAACAACATACCCCGTAGGAAAACAGTGGATATAGTAAACAGTCTTTAATATTCAAATCAAGGGTTAAATAGTTTACAATATAGTATAGTAAATAGTAAATAGGATTCAATAAATCCTTTCAGTAAACAGAAATCAGCAAGTTGAGACTAGGCATCACCCTACAAATAAATCATGCTATCATCGTCCCCCAGGAACACAAATCATCCACTTTGGGGTGCACCCGTAGGCCATTGCCCTCACGGCTTTCTCCGATGTGCCCTTAGGCCAAAACTCCAATTCGCGTTCCCACTGGGATACAACTAGATCTATGGTCACAATCTATAGGTGGTCCTCGAGTACACTTGCTAGGTGACTTCAAGACCTCTGATGACTTGGCAGGTCAATCAGTCTCGTGAATAGTAATGCATGAAACTCGGGGCCTAAAGTCTCAAAAAATCATTTTATATCTCATAAAGAACCTTTAAGGAATTATTTAACATATTTCATCATTTTCTCAAAATGATTATTTTCCAAAAAGGTATTATATTTTCGGTTTACAAAACACAGTGAAACAGCCTGCAATCTCACCATTTTTCGTTTGAGAAAAACATAAGTTAAACTGACTCGCCCATGGTAAGCTCGCCCATTACGGCTCGCCCATTAGGGTTTTCCCATGGTCAACTCGCCCATTATGGCTTTCCCATGGTCAACTCGGTCACAAACATATTCGCCCAAAGGCTGAAATATAACTCAATGGTTCGGGGTCGCCTATCTTTGGCTCGCCCGGATTTTATTTAAAATAAGGGTCGCCTTTCTTTGGCTCACCCAGAAACAACATAAGGGTTGGCTTTATAGCTCGCCCAAATCATGGCCTGTGAAAATAGTTTATCAAACTAATGCATGTTTCAAACCAAATCATTTTCTCAATAATTTCCATAAAATTTAACTCCACAGAACATGCATTCACTTCACACACATCTCCTTACCTGGTCTTACGAAGCCTAGCTTCCTGCTCGCCTTTATCAATTCTCAATTCCTGGCTGCAAAATAAATTATCAAGACCATCAATATATTCTGTCCGAATCCTTCCAACACTTTGGCGAGACTTGAGGTAATCCTCTAGCTCGCCCAATATAACTCGCCATTCATATATTGGCTTATACGTGGGAGCTCGCCCACAATTCAACTTGCCATTTATATATTGGCTTATATGTGGGAGCTAGCCCACAATTCAACTCGCCATACCTATGCATGTGAGTTCGCCATACACAGCTTTTTATTCAGAGGTGGGCTCACTTATGAATTAAACTATCATGTGGCGACCTCGCCCACTATACCACGCTCCATATTATTTAGCTCGCCCATGATAGCTGAGCTCGCCTATTTTTATCATCACTTTTGCACCATTTCCAGCACTTTCCTTGTTTATTCTTGATTATTTTCCAGACCACATCTTGTTCTAGTTTCTTATATATTCTAACAAGATTTCACTAAAACAAGGCTATATCTATGTTTCTTACGATATAAAACATAGAAATCTACCATTGAATATCAAGAGAACCATAAAAACATGGAACTCACCTTGACTGAGTTGCACTTCCAGAAACAGAGTGCTTTCTGCCTCACTTAGCTTTACTTTGCTTATTCCTTAGCTCTTCAACGATGGAGAAAAAGTTTAGCTAACTAAAGGATGAAGTTTCATGGCTCACGTATGAGAGGAACGGAAGAAACGAGGTGTGAGTTTGTAGTAACATAGAATGGGCGAGAAGTAGTAGTGTGGTTTTTCGAAGAAGATGAAGATTGCTTAAGTCGGTTTTCCTCATGTATTTCTTCTTATATAGCCATGCTAATCCAATCATAACCTACCACCTGTTCCTTATCCTATTTTCTTTCATCATTTTACGTCTTTCATGTATTAAAACTGGAAGAAAACTGCAGCAAAAAGGAACGCTGGTGAAGCTTCTTGTTGCAGTCCGTTTGACTTACTTCTCTTTGCCATTAATTATCTTTCACATTGCATGTAAATTGGTTAAGCCATTTGGTGTCTAAACCGATTTGTACAAGGAGGAGCAAAGTGGCGTTATGTCCACTTATAGCCTCTTTTCTTGACTTCTCTTCATGCTTAAATTTCAAAGCTTTCTCCAATAAGCTTCTAGGCATCATGTTATATTTAATTTCCATTCTTATAATTTTTAGATATTCATTCTACTTTACATACACCATATAGAATTTAAATCCAATAAAAATGGGAAGTAGAAACCCACATTCAATATTTATTTTCACTATCAATCCTTTACAATTATAGTGTACAGTGTAATAAAATCGGGTCTCACGGTTAGCTTAAGTTTAGTTTAATTATTTATTAGTTTAGTTAGTTCAATTATTTATGAGTTTGTTTAGTTTAAGTGAAGTAATTTTCATAGCTACAAATTAGGAAATGTAATATGTTGATTATAATTATAACATTTAATAAAAATATACTACTCAAAAAAGATGTGCATGGTCGGGTGTACAAATAATGTTTTCCAAAAATAAAATTAAAAATTTATGTTAAACTGATAATTTATAATGGAGGTGAATTTTTATTCATTATGGTATGTAGAAATCTTAAATTGAACATTATGATCTTATAGTGTTCATATATTGATCATATTTAAACCCTTTATCTTTGATAGATTATGATAATAATTTGTAAATCAACAATCAAGACCAAGAACTTAAGAGTCGAAATAATTATGTAGTTAGCAGGTTAGCTTGAAAAGCCGTACCATAATTAAACAATTCTCATTGTTATTACGTCAATTAAAGATGGGTAGAACCCATTATGAAATGGATTGCAACGGGTATCTTGTAATCAAGTATCCAGACATACTCAATCCAATTATATCAATTCGAGTACTCTATAAGGGTAATTGTTGGGTTAGGCCGAGTAGTGATATTAGTATCTGTATCAAGTTCGAGTAGCAGTCCTTGAGTACCATAAACGGCTAAACCTGAACCAGGTCGATTATGATTTTACTAGGTAATGTAAGGTACCCAAACCCCTTTATATATACAAATAATATCATATTCATAGGGAGATTTGAACTTGGCCAAAAAATTTACTTAATAAGCTCCTTACCAAGAGAACCAATGTCAACATCTAATATTGTTTGTTTTGAAAATTAATTTATATATATATATATCTTAGAACAAATTATACTTAAAATTTCAATAATCCAATTTAATGAAATGTTGTTGGCAGTAAAGAGGAAGACGAAGAAGAATATTATTATTATTATTTAAGAAATTCTAAACAAAAAATATTGAAATTAAATTATGAAAATTTATATACTAAGTTAAAATAAAATTCTTAACATATATGATATTTTAGTATAATGTATAAATATATATACTACTTTATTATAATTAATGTATAAATCTTATTATTTATATAAAGATGTATTTGTATATTGTTCTGTTATAAGATATTATAATTTATAAATATGGACATTAATCAAGCTAATGTAAATAGTCATAACTTCCAAGTTCATGGACCTAACCACTAGACATACGACTTCTAGGAATTGCCACTATTTATTCTACCTAAAGTGTAATCGGTCGCCTATACATAATTATGGATGAGGTTTGGTCTACGAGAGTATGATTAGATGGGAAGGATTAGCACCCTCACACTACTCATCTTACCATCTTAAATGTTACTAACCTAGTGTTGAATTATCCTAAGTTTGCCTCTAAAAATTTTATTTCTACCCCTTTTATCTTTTTGTATTTCTATTTTATCTTATTATTATTTTATTCTATTTTTATTTTTGAGTTTATTTTATCATGAAAAAAATTATTGATATTTGACCTTATAGACCTTCCATCACATTGGAAAAAATCTAAAATGATTTCTCACTTAAGAAATTCTTAAGTATTATTCACTCGTAATCACCCTAAGATATCCATCATTGGAACAATCTTTATTCATTTTTATTATTTATTTTTATAGATTTAATTACTTTAACTATTATATAAATTGACTGTTGATTATTTTTCAAAATTTCTCATTTAAATCATTCATAACTTGGAAATTTTTTTTTAAAAAAAATTATGCCTAGAAAATTCTTAGCTGTTACTCACTTGCAGTCGCCTTAAAACTTTCATCCTCGGATAATCACCAATCATTCTTATATTATTTATTAATTTTTTAAATTTAATTATTATTATACATTTTGTTTTCTTAACTCCTATCGTAGTTAAAATCCATATTAAATAACACTTTTCATATAAAACACTTATCATGTATTAAATCAATAATTATTACATAAATCATACTAATTATATTAAGTCATACAAATTATTAAAGTATACCATTTTAATTAATAAATCCTATCATAAAAATTACATAAAATCATACAAATTATTCATTTACATCATTAATCATCCAAGTTAACTCCCATCATACAAATTAATCATACAAGTTATATCAATTAAATCATATAATGCAAATTAATATCATATCACCTCATACAAATTATTTCATCAAATTATTAATTATTAAATTAAATCATACTAATTGTTTCATCAATTAATTAATAAAATATAAATAATAATTTAAAAAACTAGAAAAACGGAAAACGAGTCTGCACGCTAATGGTTGAAAAACTTGAATGTCGGTCGGAAAACTCAGCCAAACCCAGATTCCAATCAAGCACTGTCGTATCTCCATTGTGTTCGTACCTAGAAAATACCTAAACTTTCCAGAAATAACCTTTTTGTTTCACTAAACACTATCTCTTAATTGAAATCTTTAAAAAAACTCAAACCCAAATTCCAATCAAGCACCGCCATAACTCCATCGTGGTCCTGGCTAGAATATACCCAACTTTCCACAAATAACCCTTTTGTTTCACTAAACACTATCTGTTAACTGAAATCTCTAAAAAAACTTAACTCGAATATGTAGATTTAAGAAAGAGCTTTACTTCTTATAAAAGCAAAACACTTAGAACTCTGTTTTATGATTTTCTCTGTAATTGTTGTATTCTCTCATTTCTCCCTACGATTATGGATTATTGCGCTTGTTTATATTGACTCGGTTCTGTATTTGAGTTAGACTTGACTTGTATTTTTACAGATTTATCTTTACAATTAATCTCTTTTTTATTATATTTTTTTTTTATGATTTATCAAACACCTTTCTCAAGGATAAGCCCGATGATGATGATAATGATTTCTGAAGGTATCCTTAATTCAACAGGATTAGTTTTCCTAAATGATTAATTTTTTTCTTTTTGGTTTCACACCTCTTTTTTATTATTTATGTTTTATATTTTTTATTTTCTGATTTTTTTTAATTTTTTGACTTTGTAAATTAAAATTTATCCTAAAATTATTTAACCTAAAAGATAAAAGCTAAACATTTTAATCCTAATAATTCTATAAATAATAACCTATCCCAAAATATCTTAATAATAATAAACTTAATATAATAACTATCCAAAAAAAGTAAATTATTCTTATCCTATCCTATTATTAATTCCTAATATAAAAAGTCATAAACTTAAACAATTCTAATAATCCTAATCACATAATCCTAATGTTAGTTGTTAATTGTTAAATAATCCTTAGTGTTAATTGTTAATTATTAAATTAATTAATTAAATTACACCTTGTCGATTAAGCACACTAATCAAATCAAGAAATACAAAATCACCAAATTACCTATGTTATTTACAATTTACAATTTAAGTCACAAAATAGGGTGTCTACAATTGCTCTTTTTTGTGCATTGACTATGATACAGTAATTATACAAAGAAATAAACATTCTTTTTGTCTAACCCTTTCCCTTTTTCCTTTTTTTTTTATTTTCATTTTTATGAAATGCCTCCCCTAACTAGTGAAGTCTTGAGACTTTAAAATCATATCTTGGAAAGGCCTTCCCACAAAGAAAGGTTTTGAAACTTTAAAATCATGTCTTGAAAGTTCTTTTCATGATGAAAGATCAAAAAATTTTAAAATCACGTTGTGAAAAGCTCTTTTTACGAAGAAAGGCCATAAAACTTTAAAATCGTGTTTTGAAAAGCTCCTTTTGCAAAAAAAAAAAAAGCCATAAAACTTTAAAATCACTAAGAAGGTTGGTGAATGTAACATGGCTAGGTTTATTTCAATGTGAAAAAAAAAAATCTTGTTCTTGCTTTCCACTATACTTAATCTTGGATTAACATCTAATTTATAAGGGATTTTAAAATTTGAGGGTCATTTTCATTTGCTTTGACTTCTTCCTCTTGTCATACGATATTTCTCAAGATTCCTTTGATAGAAACTAGGAGTGAGTAGTGACAAATGGCCAATGGGGCTTGAGGAATCTAGGGTTTTTGATGGATTTGATTGAAATCTTACAAAAGCATGATTTTATGATTGAATCTTAACCGATTGTTTTTTTATTAATAGGTTGATTTTAGGTTGCATTTGTATGCTGCAAGTGATTACTTTGCACTGCAATTTAATTGGGTGCAAAGTCTTTAGAGCATTTGGTAAGGTTTTAAACACTGCAATGTGATATTATGGTCGCAATCACTTTTCACCCGTTGGCTACAAAGTGAGTGCAGCCAAAATTAGATGCAAAGTTACTTTGCATCTGCGAAGTACTCACCCAAAATTACCCTCACCCAAAACAAAACCCTCTCCCTCACCCAAAATTACTTTCACTAGAATTGGACCCAACTATGGTGGGGTGAATTATTTTCTTCATTAAGTTTTATTTTTATTTTTAGTATTGTTGTTGCCAAAAACAACAATAAAAGTTTGCTGACGTCAAATCTTCGATCTTCGTGTTAGTTTGTCCTCAAGAATTCTGCAAGAGAGAAAATCATCAGGGAGCGCAGGGGTTTTCCCCTGCGCGCGCACTCCGATACTTAAGTCAGACAGGGTTTTGACAGGGTTTCCATAGGCAAATAGAGCTCAGAGTTAAAAATAATACCTGTGACCTATTTATAGGAGTGATTTTGCACGTAATTACCTTTAAGCCCCACAGCTTAAATAATAACCCAGTGGATCATTTATGGGCCTTCTGAGTCCTCTTTCCTCTTGGGCTTAGATTATTATTTGGCTCAATGGTCTTCAGCTTGACTTATAGAAAAGCCCAGTAATAAATGACCTAGTCCACATCAATTGCTCCCCACTCTTTTACAAGGTTTACCTTGTGAAAGAGAATATAAAGAATAAGCTTTTCAAATTTTCTTGTTGCCCTCTTCCAAGAATCTTTTTATCTTCACTTGAGGGCTTAACTAGTGAACTTCATTATTATTTGTAGTAGAAACGACTTCGTGTCATCATTTCTTTTGTCAAGTGCCTTCTATTAGCCAAGAGAAAGAAAACTGAATCTGGGTTAAGGCCATGAGGGCACATCATCTAGAAGTGCCATAAGCGGATGCATATGTTCTTATCTGGTTTCATCATATCTGATTTGTACTTGGCATGCTCTTGATTGGTTAAAGCTCAATCCAGATGCTGAGAATTCGGAACCTTTTGATAGGCATTTATAAAGATTTATCTGATCTTACCAGCTCTTAGAAGCCTTTTTGTCGATTAGTGGTTGGGGCATTGGACACTGAATGTCGTAACCCAAGTTCAAAGCTCGATGAAACCTTTTTGTCGACTCGAGATGGTCGAGGTTCTCACAAGCTTGGAAAAAATTTTTAGATAATCCAGAGACTAATTTTCCTAAGGATCAAGCTCTTGACATTATAGCACCTCGGGATGCACATGCATGGATGCTTCGATACTCCTTTTAATGCAGAAGTTAATCTATAGTGCTCCCCAGCTCTTCTTATGAAGCACTTACATCTAAAAAAGAATTCGTACTTGGGTATCACATTTATCCGTACACTTTATTGCTTAAGGATTTCACAATTTGCCCATCTCGCGCATTTTTCACTTAGGGACTTTATAGAATTGCCCGTCTCGCGCATTTTCACTTAGGGACTTTTTAGAGAATTGCCCATCTCGCGCATTTTCGCTTAGGGACTTTTAGAGAATTGCCCATCTTGCGCATTTTTCGCATAGGGCCTTTATAGAAATGATAAGACTATAACACTGTTTTTATATCAGGAATACCAGCATAATACATTAAATGCATTTTGTTTATGAATTGTAGCACATATTCAATGATAAAATTGTGACGTGCCTCGTGCCATACCTTACAACCTGCATAATGTGTGCTCCCTAAGCTTTTCTTTGCGACTTTTTGTGTCTAAAGAAGAACTTTTACTGGAGTATCGGTCCTGTCTTGCGTTCTATCCGCTTAAGGACTTGTTAGAATATAATATCGTTTATATCCGAGATGCCAACATAATGCATTTAAATGTAATATGATAAAATTGTAACATGATAAAATTGTAACGTACCTCGTTTAGAGATATTTTTGCCCGTCTCGCATCCTTTTGTGCTTAGGGACTTTTTGTTTGCTCGCTTAGGGTCTCATTTTTGCCCGTCTCGCCCATTTTTCGCTTAGGGACTTATTTGTGCCCGTCTCGCGTCTTCTTCTCGCTTAGGGTCTTATTTGTGCCCGTCTCGCGCATTTTTCTCGCTTAGGGTCTTATTTGTGCCCATCTCGCGCATTTTTCGCTTAGGGACTTATTTTTGCCCGTCTCGCGTCTTCTTCTCGCTTAGGGTCTTATTTGTGCCCGTCTCGCGCATTTTTCACTTAGGGACTTATTTTTGCCCGTCTCGCGCATTTTTCGCTTAGGGACTTATTTGTGCCCGTCTCGCGTCTTCTTCTCACTTAGGGTCTTATTTGTGCCCGTCTCGCGCATTTTTCTTCTATTCCTGCAACATGTCTATCAAACATGGAGGATTATCGTAGTACAGATAAAAATAACTGGCCTTTTGTTTCATAATGTAGTATTTTCAATTAAGTGGAATAAGCAACAATATAATTGCAGCAAATGTTAAAACAATAATAGTAAATGTTTACCACCAGTACCATTCCAAGTCTCTATCTTTGAAAAATTCGAGTGTTGTGATGTTTTGTTGTCAACCATGGATTGTGCACTAAGTCGTGCCTCGGTACCAGCAATCTATCTTCACGAGCTTACCACAAGTTGTTTTCGATTGAACCAAGCTCTTCCTGGCTTGCTGCCTTTCACGACAGTGGCTAGTGCCTACCTCGAACACCTGCCTAATTCAATCACAATTGTTAGAGTGGACAAGAAAATTGAAAACATCGTATGATAGTACCTCAGATCTGGTTACCACCTTTATGTCCATGCTTGAGTGTGTTTGCAATTTTCGTTATGCCAAGCATTCACTTGTATTGATACTCCAGAACGCTATGTATAGGGGTTTACAAAGGAGACACAGCCTTGATCTCGACACCCTAAGCTGGCACATCCTTGTCTTGCTTAAAGGACTCATGAAGCCGACATACTCTTTATATAGACAAACCCTCTTTCACATGTGTGGTTGTTAATATGCTAAGTGTGTGGCTCTTAAGCCACTTCAAGATGGTTGCTAGAGCAGTTCTTAAAAGCTTATGTGTCAGACGATCGACAGATGGGTCGAAGGAAGCTTTTTGACATTCTGTCAGATTAGTGCACGCACTAGGTCTAGAAGATTCTAGATCATTTCGCTCAAATCCCGTACTTGGGCGTGCGCTTGGATCGTCAAATTTAAATGTGCTCGCTAAAGTTTTTTCTAAAAGGCGAACTAGTAGTTTGGATTTCGTGCTCGCCAGCATTGATAGCCATTGCCGAAAGGCATGACTCGGGTGTTCTTTGCTCACTTGCATTGTGCTAACGGGGAATCTTGCCTATAGGTGCTGTGTTCACCGAGTTTTTTTCGCTGTCATTTTATCAAAGTGGGGAGCTTGTTGCGTGCGAGAGCCCTATCTCATCCAAGGCTTGTTGCGCGTGGGAGCTACCCTGTCGCCCAAGGCCTATCGCGCGCGGGAGCCCATGTCTCGCTCAGGGCCTGTCACGTGCGGGAGCTCCTCTCTCGCCAAAGACTTGTCGCGTGCGGGAGCTCTTGTCTTGTACAAGGCCTGCCACTCTTCTTGGCTTTGAAGTTCAATTTGACAACGAAGAAGATAAGGTTGCCCATGTTCGAGTCGTGTCGCATGCCTATAGTTGTGCAAACTGCTCTGTCGCGTAGCCCTGAGCTAGCTCGGGACAGAGTGCCTGTTGCATGCTTGTAGTCACGCAAATTTGCAGTGTAGCAAGCACCTTTCGAGCGACAAATTGTTCTGTAGCATAACGTCTTGCATGCAACTGACTATTCAAAAGAGTGGCATCTTTGTGAGATCTTCAATAGTGGTCCCTCTTTCTCGCCATTTTCGCTGTCGCACACGTGAGCCACCTCTCACATAAAGAGTCTGCCACGTGGAACCTTGTCGCCAAAATTTGTCATGTGCGTGTCTGTGCTCGCCCATTTGAGGACATGGTTGTCGCCCATTCCTTGTACTCTACCGCTAGAGATCTTTCAGGCGACAGGCTGGGCTCTGCCCATTCCGTGTACTCAATCACCAGGGAACTTTTGGGTGATAGGCAGGGCTGTAGCCCAATTCTTATATTCTGCCGCCAGAGATCACTACCTGCAGCCAAATATGTGAATGGTCGTCGCCTCAGCTTTTTCTTTCTTTTCTTTTGTCTTTCCATTTTTTGCGACACAATACCTTTTACTTTTACAGTATTTAGCGTACCTTTACACCATATAGCTCCCCAAGTTCTTCTTTGAAACAGTGTTGTCATTCCTGTTCAAAGATGGACTTTTTCTCGAGCGTTTGCTTGATGATGTACAGAGTTGCCTAATCCTTTTTCGATTTGGCCACCCAAAATGGCTTGCCCATAGAGTTCTCTCTCCTAGGCGAGTTCCTATATCGGTTGACAAGGGCTTGCTTGCTTGGGTCTGAGGATGGCTGTATTCTTACTCATCATTCACAATCGTACTCGCGTGGTGGCCACTAGCTCGTCTGACCATTTGTGCCCTACCTGGTTTTTGCCGCTCGTCTATGTTTTTACGCCTCTGGGCGAACACGAGCGGGCATTTGGAGTTCTAGCGTGTTCCCTGAGGTCTTTGGTTGGGGCTTGCCCAATAGAGCTCCCCTGGATTTACGTTCACTCATTTCGAGCTCTTTGTCCAGCTTTTTCCTTTCCTAGGCGAGCTTATCTAGCATTGTGTTTGCATCTTTGCCAGACCCTTCGGCTTATTCCTTGCTTGTCCATCTAGATTGCTTCTCGCACCTTGGCAAGTGTTTTCCCAAGCGAGCCTTGCTACGGAGGCTAGGTTGTGGCGTTGGTTATGTAATCGCCACATGCCACTCAATCATCGAAAGTGTCTGCTGCAGTGGGTAGCATTGCTTCACGCCTTGTGTGTGGGACGCTGGGCTCACGGGAGCTGTTCACTCGCCTAGAATGCCTGTTGTGTGACTTTTTCTTGCCCGCATGGTTGTTGCATAGGACGAACCGCTTTATCGCAATATAACCTATCGAATGTGCTCACCATTACCTTTTACCTATTGGGCAAGCATGCAGCTTGGGATCAGTGCTCGTGTCTTTGCACTACTGCTTTGTGTACGGTGGATTGGCCTGTTGTGGCAGGAGCCCTTTTGTTGCGACGGTGCTTGCCGTACGTTAGATGTTTTTTTTTTTCGATCTTTTACTCTATAGGCCGTGAATGCCATCATCTCTTTACTGCACAAGACTATCGTGTATGTGCGGTTCTCGCCATCGTGGCTTACTCTTTTGTCAAAACTCGTGTCGCGTTTAACTGTCTTCGCCTGTTCTAGCTGTCGGTAGGCGAGCCACAATCTCTCATCAAAGGCCTGCGATGCAACATTCTTGCCACATTCATGCCTACGTGTTCTCTTCGTGCGGCACCCTACCTCCCTTGCATGCACGAGTTGCTATATCTCGCCAAAGGGTCCTGCTTGCCCACATTCCGCCCCTGATGTGAGTCATCGTAACAGTCCTTTGTTTGCCATCGCCAAACAAGTATTTTTAGTTAGGCTTTGTTTGCACACATGCATTGTTATACCCGGGCACTTGCCACGAGTGCCACTCTCCACAAAAGGGGATGTCGAGTGCGAGAGCCCTTCTTTCACTGTCAGTGTGTGGGAGACCCTCTCTTGCCATTTGCTTGCGAGAGCCCTTCTATCACTGTTTTGCACGCGGGAGACTCTTTTCGCCCAGGGGAGATGTCGTGTACGAGAATCATTGCTCGCTTGCTTTAGCCATTGCGCAGTTGAGCACTATATCCTCAGAGTGGCCTTCCGCACGGGACATATGCTCATCTAAATTGGGCGAACCTTGTGTGCCTGCTTGCTATCTTGGATAATCCGTGTTCGAGTCACGTGCAGCGCAAAATAATTTTTGCATTATTTGTGCACGACTCCTTGCGGCTGAGTGGTCTGCCGCGTGGGTTGTGGTTGCACGAATTGCTTTGTCGCATGAGCCTTGCTCGAAACAGACTATTCTTTCGCGTGAATAATCTACCGCATGCATCTTATCCGCGACGGACTGTTCTGTCGCGTGTAATAGTCTGCCGCATGCACCTTACCTATGACGGATTGTTCTATCGCGTAAAATTGTCTACCGCATGGCTTTCGCACGCGACAGACTATTCTGTCGCATGAATAGTCTACCGCATGACCAACATCACCGTTCACTATACCAGATCCATTTGGGTTTTCATCTTGAATCATGGGATTAAATCCTGAATTTCTAGCACAGCTTGTACAGTTGATGCCCCTACTATCAAGAAGCTCAAGCAAGCACCTAGAAGCAATACATCCACAATGGAGACGCTTGCCACAGGAAGTACACTCCCTCCACCCAGAATCCTCCGAGTGGAACACCTCACATAATATTGATTGTTCATATGCAGACCCGTACTTATCGTAGAGATTAGCAAAATCTCCGGATCATAGAATCCAACCTTTTCTCCACTCAATCGACGTGGACGCCCCGCATAGTTCATTCATGCAACTCCTCGATGCCATGCTCCAACCTTTCAAAGAAGACTAAAAGGAGTTGCAGCTTCACCGGCATTGAATATCATGGCAAAGTAAAAATGGGGGAATGCTTCTGTATGCACTGAACGAATCTTCATGTTTTAGGTTTTGACAACGCTTTTCTAGTTAGTTTAAAGTCTTCTCAACCCTTTTTGTTTTGTTTTATGCTCGTCATTGCTTCTTGTTACGGTGACAGTTTTACAAGTCTGAGATTTGTTTTTGTTTTCATCATGAAAAGGAAACTTCGTAGTTGTTACGTGTTACCTAATGCCAAATTTTACCTGGTTTATACACAGATAAGACCAAAATAATCTGTAGACGTTAGGATTTTTACCAAACCTTTTCATTAACAGTGTCCAATTTCACATCATTTGCTTGGCAGTATTGCCGAATGGCAACCTATATTGTCTTGACATTGTTATCAAAGATTAATGAGACAATAACAGTAATAAATATGATTATAGACAACAATAGTAATAAATATGATTATTGGACCTTTCCTTTTGTATCATCTTTCTTGTCTTCTGATTGTCAGATTCTTGCACATTGAAAATGATTCTTCGGATGCATCTGCCACACCAATATAAACTGCATTGGTTGTCTGATATATGCAAGCGGATATGGAAGCAAGAACAATTGGCCCAAAATGTCTATGTCTCTTCTGGCATAAGACAAGATTCATATGCAACAGCAGAAAACTACCACCCTACGAAGTGATTTGAATCAATTATTTTGCCCCTCAGGTTTCATTAGAAACTCAACTCTCAATATATTTTATTACATTGCAGGAATAGAAAATGCAAGAAGCTGTTTTCACCACTTTTTAAAACAAATTATTGAACTCTGATGAATATGACTGAAACATGTTTATAAAACGTCAGAAATTTTCTTGTAATGATCGAAACGTGTGAAGTCTACTTCCCTGTGTATTTCTAACCACTATTATCCTCCACGGCCGAGTCCTTCACCACCAAGCTGAGATTGCCATCATCGACCTCGACCGAGCTTTTCTGCCCATTCATAGCCTGCTTGCTACATCCTCATAATCCCCATACGCATGTGGGTAGCATTCTGAGTTTACAGATAGCAACTTGGCGTAAGGGTGGTCATTGATCGCATTCAAGTTCACGTCATTACTGGTTGTTGAATCCATGGTTGAAGCAGCGGCTGCAACTTAAGCATTGTAAGAAAAAGTGGTTGCTCCATTCTGTAAAACATTGTGGGCCTCTTGTTTATATTCCAATAGAGCATGTGACTAGTTGCCTGAACAATTCCAGTCACTTTTGACTTTCCCATGACTTTGGTTCCAGCATTTGAAGCCAAATCAAAGCTGAAGATTCAGGGTAACAGGCTTCCTTACCATGTTACTGCAACACATTTGAATTCATCTATTGGGTTTATACTTTTATTCTCAAATGGGATTCCATCCCATTATTCCATCTGTCAGAATTCTTCTTTAAATTGCTGAACTTGTATTAGTTTATGATCATGGAAAGATTCTTGGATATGTTGATCAGTTTGAACAATATTGAATTGCATATGGCAACTGTCTTCCCATGTTTGGTGTTTCTCATGCAGCGGTGAAAATTCACTGTCAAAGACACCAGCCATGGCTCGCCTTTGACCTTCAATATGGCTTCCAATGGTGATGCGATTCAGCTAGGATATTTAGCCAATGAAAATGCAAGCGAGTGACTGAAAGGGGACAAACTGCCTGTAGTGTAGCAAGCGGCATGTGTTTTCCCTTTTTGCTCGTGATTGATGAAAGTTATTATTTGTCCTTGCAATGCACTATATGTAAATGGAGATTCGACATGGCTGCTGGAACCTGGAACCTGGAAACTCATCTCCGGATGCATTGTGCGACACGTTCTCAAGAAAATTTGAAGCGTACGTTTCGAGAGGTGAATAAAGATCGGAAAGGACTGGGTATGTTGACGCATTGTACGGTCAAAGCATACTCAACAAAGTAGAAAAATTGGGCAAAGCATATTCGAGAAAGGGTCTTGTAGTATGTATGATGATTACGATTTTTCTAAGGCCTGTCGCCCACGCGGGAGGCTCTCTCGCCCAAGCCTCACCAAATGCGGGAGGCTCTGTCGCCCTATGCTATTGCCAAAACTTGTCAGGTGCGAGAACAATCTCTCACCCTGCCTCTCTCACCAAGCTTTTTGTTCGACACGAGAGCTAGTCTCGCCCAAAATGCTGTCGCCAATTTCTCTCTCACCAAAACTTGTCAGGGGTGAGAGGCAATCTCTCTCCATGCCTCTCTCGCCAAGCTTTTGTGCGACAGGCTAGCTTCCACTTTTGTCTCGCCAGGCTTTGTGTGATTTCGCCAGGCTTTTGTGCGACAGGTTATGTGAGGCTTTGTGCGACAGGCTTGTGACGACAAACTTGTACGACAGGATAATCACCCTCTTGCCAAAAGCTATCAAATGTGGAAGACACCCTCTCGCTGACAGCTTGTCGCATATATCGTCCAAGGCCTATCGCCAAGGTCTGTCTGGCGCGAGAGATAGCTCTCGCCAGTGCTAAACAGGAGGAGGTCTCTCGCAGACCTATCGTGCGAGAGCTAGCCTCTCGCCCAGTGCTGTCTCTCGCCCCAGACTTTATCGCGTAATCTGTGCACCCTGCCGCAACCTACATACCCTGTTTTTCGCAGATCGTCTTTTCACCATCTTTTGTTATGGCTCTTTTGTTTGTTTCCCACAGACGGCGTCAATTGTTGTTGCCAAAAACAACAATAAAAGTTTGCTGACGTCAAATCTTCGATCTTCGTGTTAGTTTGTCCTCAAGAATTCTGCAAGAGAGAAAATCATCAGGGGGCGCAGGGGTTTTCCCCTGCGCGCGCACTCCGATGTTTAAGTCAGACAGGGTTTTGACAGGGTTTCCGTAGGCAAATAGAGCTCAGAGTTAAAAATAATACCTGTGACCTATTTACAGGAATGATTTTGCGCGTAATTACCTTTAAGCCTCACAGCTTAAATAATAACCTAGTGGATCATTTATGAGCCTTTTGAGTCCTCTTTCCTCTTGGGCTTAGATTATTATTTGGCTCAATGGTCTTCAGCTTGACTTATAGAAAAGCCTAGTAATAAATGACCTAGTCCACATCAAGTATATTTAAGATTATTTAAATATAAAATTAATAATAAACTTTTAATTCAACACAAAATTTTATAAAAATAAATTGAGTAAACAATATATTTAATATTTTATATATTACAATTAGGTTTTTGTTGTTAGTTTTTTGTGCTATAATATGAACATTATAATTTTTTTTGATTATTTGATTAAATGTATTAATTTTTTAATTATTTTACCCCTCCAAAAAAGAAATTCATGCTTTCATTGAAAATCCTTTAGACTATTGAAACGACAAATATTACCTATTGAAAAACTATAATATTATTAGCTTTAAAAAGCCTAATAGCCAAATATACCCTCAACCTTTTACATAAAATGGAGCTAAGCCCTCAACCTTTTATCGTGTAGAAATCAGTCCATAAACTTTTATTTTATTGTAAACAAGCCCTTACTCTTTCAAAATCATGCAATTAAGTTCAGATCTATTAAATAACACTAACTGTCATTAAGATAATCTACGTGTAAGTTGACGTGGATAATTTAGTTGGTTGCCACATCGCATGCCACGTGTGCAATACTAACGGAAGTTAGTGTCGTTTAACATATTTGAACTTAATTGCATTATTTTGAATGATTGAGGGTTTATCCATAATAAAAATAAAAGTTTATAGATTGATTTTCATGCGATAAGATATTAAGGACTTAATTCCATTTTATGCAAAAGGTTAAAGGTACATTTAGCTATTAAGCCGCTTTAAAATGATGGCCTTGGGTCTTTCTAAATTTGTTTAAAACTTTATCTATCATTTAGGCACAAATTTTGCCTGGTTTTGTTTAAGTCTTCAATAAACATATATGGTTTGGTGTATTTTTTTATTATTTACATTTTAATATAATAATTAAATTTTAAATTAATAATAATGTATATAAATTTGGTATTACAAAAGGTAAGCGATATCAATAATTATAGCTTTATATTATTTATATTTTCATATGATAATTACATTTTTAATTAATTCTATTGTATCGGATTTATTTTTATACTTAAGGATATTTCTGGAATTTGTCACTACATTACCAACAAAGTGAGTGTTTACCAAATACTACAATGTAACTTTCTTTGTAATTTAAATAGAATTTTATATTGCATACCAAATACTACAATGTTATTTTTTCAACAATCATTTTGCACCACAGTCACTTTACACATGCAATGCAGCTAACCCAAACTTGGTGGGAAAAGGAAGTTTGGATAATCCTCCTTTTTTTAGTGTGTGTGTTGAAGTGTTTTATAAATTATAATGGATAACTATGTTGTGGTGGGTCTAGCGGTCCCCTCCTCAGATTTGGATGGGTATGGAAATTGGAAATTTTGGAGTATTATTTAAATATTTAATTAACTAAGCTTAATTGAGTTTTCTGAATTCAATCATACAACAAAGTATGGATTGGACCACTCTGAGTTAAAATCCAAATCAAACCTTAATCATTGACCTTTCTATATTCACTTTTCTGTCGTAAGTCCAAGTCTTGTTTCATTTACATTTGGCTTATTTGCCACCATTACTTAACAGCCAGCATAAATCATTATTTATCATTTATATAAAAGGGATGATGAAATTAGTAATTTTATGGAGATTAAGATGATAAACAGCCTTGTAAGTTGTAAATCCAACATTGATTGACTTGATGCTGCCAATGTTAACCACAATGTTTAGTACTTGACCAAATACGGGGGGTAGCCTATAGTGTAGCTTTTACAATGACAAATAAATTTCATTGTTTGGCGTGTTCTTACACAAGGACTGCATTGGTTTCTATTCCAAGTTTCTCAGGTTTACTTTTCTTCTTGTTAAATTTCAGTTTCCCTGCCATTGGTAGCTGAAATTGGATAAGATTGTTAGGCATTGAATCAGATCTGAAATGGGTTAAAGCTCCTGACAAAAGAAACAGGTTGGACTCACAATTTCTCAGTTGCCCCTAAATTCGCTAAAGCAGCCCAGAATTTAGTTTGGCCTGGGCCCCAATTCAACCAACGTGGGGACATTTTCTTCATGTTTAATGCGTATTTTCCAGGGAGAAGTTTCTTACTTGGTAAAAATATATGCGAGGAAACATGAATTTCCGAGGGGTGAATGTATATGAGACCACCCTTGCCGAACAGATGCGGAAATTGGGCCAGCTGGGAAAGATCATAAGACCTTAAAACATAACAGAATTCCCCTATCAAATAAAAGGATTTCCAAATGTTTAACAAGGGAATTATCATAAACTAAGCTACAAATAAATAGTATCGAAAACTGAGATTTCCTAGACCAAGGTGATCATTCACATGATGCACTAGTGTACAAGAAAGACACAAACTGATTAACAGGAGTAAAGTGCCAACGAGCAAGGAGAGAACGAGGGCAGCACATTTTCATGATATCAAGGGCGAGCTCTCTTGTTGCTGCATGATGGGCACTTGTACTGCTTGATGTGCTCTGCTCTAGCTGGAGTGATCTTCACACACTTCCCATGGAACCACTTCTCGCAGATATCACAATAAATCCAGAACTCATCTGATGCATAGTTCTCGCCGCAAGCCTCACACAAGGTCTCTCCATGCTCCTCCTCGTCTTCCTCGTCCAAGCCTTCCTCTTCGTCCTTTGGCTGCAATGCTTTTGAATACTTTGCCTGCGATTCCCACTTATCAGAAAAAAACAAACAGCTTGAGCCATTAAAGTCAACTTCTATTAGTTGTCTAATCTTTCTGAACCAAGAAAAAAAATTGTAGCTGCCCAATCTTGAATAATAATACAGCAGGAAACATAATAATAACTACTTGGATATTCAGGAGCTCACAACTGAAACTTTGCGTCTATATACTGTACTGGAAGTTCTTAGTCACATGGTAATACTATTTTGACTACAACATAACAAATGATAATACAGCGACTCATCACTGAACACAATCATGAATAGTTGCCACATATATTCATTACAGCTATCTATAGTAAACAATATGATTTATGCACAGAAGTTATTTTTTACCGCTTTGGAGTTGGACTCTGATTTGTTGCTACTATGGTTTGAAACCAATGACTTCTCCTTTGTTTGTTTCTTGGCAGCCCCAGTTACAACTTCAAATATTGTTGGAAGATCATTAATCATGTTGAAAAGCCGTTTCCTGTATCAATGGAAAGACATTATACCAGCTTCATATTTAAAAATCTGATGCAAAACAGAATACTATAAATATCCAGGAAATGACTGATATCCTGGTTTGAGTTTATCAAACTTCATTTATATTAATCCTGCAATCTGATCCTTTAAGTAACTACAATCAGACATGCTTTTGTGGGCTGACATGATTCAATCAAATCCACCCAAATCCTCTTTCATTTTTACCCTTTTGGGTCCAAAGGTAGGGCTACTCAATAGGAGGCAACCCTGTCTTAACCCTACAGAGCAAACCAGAAGACAGGCCTTCCAAAACCGAGTTACATTACGGGGGAGGGAGGCGCCATTAGACCAGAACGCCATTATCATGAACTTTTTACGCTATTAGACCAGAACGCCATGGCCTAGTAGCCCATATGCTTGCATTTAATGCATAAAATATTACATAATGAGCAAACCAAAAAGGCTACATATTTTTTACGTCTAAGCGGCTTAAGTCAGGCACACGTGTCTCCACACAATCAGAAGACAAAACTCACTTTTGTATTGAGAGAGAGAACGAGGAGGAGGGATAAATCTAGATATTGGTCAATTATGTAGTTCCCAAAGACCAAAAATAAAAAAAGATATCTTACACAAACACTAAGAAATACCACACAATCAACTAAAGAAGGCCATCTATAACTTGCTTCTGCTTCAACTAAGAGCATGCTGAAGAGTAAATATTGGCATCAATTGACACATCTGTCAGCTATATCAAATCCAAATCTTGCACCAAAATAGAAGGCAACTGAAAGCAGCCATGCATCACTATGAACAGCAACTAAAGATAACCAGTCTTTTTCTTGCATGCCATCCCTTGCAAAGTTAATACCCAAGGCAGGTTCAGGTAGTTCTGGAGGGACTTCCTCAGCAGGTAAATTGACTTCCCATTGCTCACTTGGGAAGCCATACAAGCACAGATTCTCCTTCTCTGCAAATAAAAGAACAAAGCTCATAAAGGCTAGGTGGATGAGAATCAACATTCTCGCAAACACTACCAACCAGATAATAAAGAAGATTACAAACCTAGCAATCAGACATAAATAAATCGATAAAAAGGTAACATGGCTAAGGCGTCCAAACTAAGAGGTTGACTGCAGTAAAGTCGCCCAAAAGTTAATACACCTTATGATTGATTAAGAACCTACCTCCATATCCAGTACAACCTACAATCAACTGCATTTTCAAGCACAACTAGCTTCCCTTCCCACTTAAAATTATAATAATAACAACCCTTTCCATAAATACGTAGAAATAAAAAAAATAAACAAAGCTGCAAGTCTAATAAATAATAAATGCACATGCAAATATGAACACAAATATTATTCTAATAGCAAAGCTAAAATGAAGTGAAACACACACGCACACATATTAAAAAAAATCAAACTGCAAGTCTAATAAATAATAAATGCAAATGCAAGTACGGACACAAACATTGTTCCAATAGCAAAGGTAAAATGAAGTGAAAAACACGCACGCACACACACTCCAAGAATCTGCCTTGAATATCAAGGAGCAGCCACAAAGTTATGCACATATAAGTACAAACTACGAAAAAAGGTAAAGTATTGCTAACGTACATTACACAAACACAGAGTTAAGCACAACTCTCCAAGAATCTGCTTGGAATATCAAGGAGCAACCACAAAGTTAAGCACATATAAGTACAAACTGCGAGATACCCAAGTAGCGAGAGTATCCACCAATCCAGTTTTCATGATGATTCCTGAACAAGCCTCCAGCCTCAGCCTTTCCAGGGTTACCTTTTGCAGCTCCATCTGTGTTTAGCTTAACAAAGTTTGTGGGAGGGGCTTGCCATCCCACATTAATTTGTAAGTTATGTTTTTGTTGTCGATCAGGTCCCATAACAACCCAAAACTCTTTGATATTATGTAAAAGTCTCCCATGCCACCTGTTGCAAGTTTCACTGGTAGCTTCAAATATGAGTTTGTTTCTATTGTTCCAGATAGCCCATAAGGTCATGGAGAAGATTGTTCTCCATGGTATAGCTAAAGTAACATCAGCTACTTCAGTTTTACAGTTAGTGACCAGCCAACTTTTTAACTCAGAATTGAAGGAATTTTGTACTTTATTTGGGATGTCGAGACAATGCCACAAAATTTTAACTTCAAGGCAATCTTTAAGACAATGAGTGATAGATTCTGGTTCTCGATTGCATCTGGGACAAAGATCAGAAACTTGTAATCCTTTTCTAGCAAGGTTTGCTCTTGTGGGGATTTTCTGATGTTTGCATTGCCAAAGGAAGTGCTTTACTTGTGGGGGAGCATTCAGTTTCCATATAAATTTCCAATTAGAGTTCATGGTATCTTTGTTATTATGAGCATATTTATAGGCAGATTTTATTAAGAATAGTCCTGCTGGATTATCATTCCAAACAATGGTGTCATCCTCATCTCCCATTAATTGAACTGGAATAGCTAATATTTTAAGCTGAATTTTCGGAGGGATTTCAGCACTAAGATTACCAAAAATCCATCTTCCCTGATCATCCACCACATCTCTAACTGTAGTTCTACAATCAACTGGGTGCTAAGGACCAAAAATGATTTTGTTAAGAGCTCCCAACCTCGACCAGTTATCAGCCCAAAATAAAACTTGTTTGCCTGACTTTTTTTTTTTGAAAAGCTAAGTTTTATTGAATGGACTAGAAGCAAAATCCAGCCAAAATGTACCAACTACGGCAAAACAAATATAAAGGACTCTTAGGGGCTTTACAACAAACACCTAGTGAGCGGTAAAAACGACTGACTAAAAGACCAGTCTGTGAGTCGGAAAAACCCCAGAAAATAGAGGAAGAAACACCATTTAACAACTCAGCCACAAAAGGTAAAGAAGCATAATAAAAAGTAGGTCATGCAAAATCGTTAGGGCCAAAACTCCTCCAACCGATACACCCAACTAGAAAATAGCTACCACACATTCTTCAGGGGCCAAAAACAGCAGAGCATACCAACTTGTCATTGGCATCCTCAAACCCAGCATGCCAACGGCAGAAACTTCCACGAAAGCGAACCCGAGCAGAATAATATGGACAGAAGGACCATTAATCCGTTAGCTACAAGAGAGAAAAAGATACCAACCAACCATTCAGGACTTTCGTCGAGCAACTTCAGTGCCACCTGACTCCAGACGAGATGCTGAGACATTTAATTAGCCAGAACCAAAGCTACCATAAACGGCAACAGTATTTGATCTAACAATTCATTTCCAAACAGAGGACCAAGTCCCAACTGTCGTAACGATTTTCGTCCAGGGACTCGATCGCTAGACGATTTCGAAAAAAACACAAAGAGGAGTCGCCACCAATCTTTTTTGACTAGGTGTGATCGGTCACCTAAAATTATTTATCTTTTTAATAAAATCTTAAAATTAATTAAGTTTTATCAAAAAGATAATCTTTGGTCTGCAAAAATAAAGTTTGGGTTCGGAAGTTCGGTTACGCATGGGGAAGGATTAGCACCCCACAACGCCCGTTAAAAAAACGGTACCACTTAATCATGTCTTATCTTTTGATCTTAATAAAATAGTCTTAATTAAATATTTAAAAGAACTTCATTTATTTCAAAATCATTTTTGTTATTTGTTTTATTTTGAAGTATTTAAGTTTTATTTTTTATTTGAAATAAGTGAAAATCTTTTGTATTGAAAATTATTCCGAAGTACTCCAATACTTTTGGTAGCATTTCAGATAATTTCCTCACCTAGAGATTTCTTAAGAATCGCTACTTGCGATTTCTATAGAATCCCATCCTCAGGAGATTTGTACTTATTATGGAATTTCATGAATGCAAATGATGCAAACAAAATAGGTATGATGTACACGAGAAATATTATTTTATTATCTTTTATATTTATAGTATTGCTTTTATAATTTATTTCTATTTATAAAATTTTATTTTTATTGAAAAATTATACTAAATATTCCAATACGCTGGTAACATTTAGCATATTTCTCTCACCTAGAGATCAGTTAGGAATCACTACTTGTGAATTTCGTAACATCTCATCATCGGAAATAAAAGAAGCTTATTTGATTAATTTATTTTCTATTATATATATATATTTTAAAACAGTCACTAGTAATTCATTATTTCATAAATTTGACAAAATCATCTTCTTGTATAACCTCTAAACATATCTAGACACTTTTTAAAATTCCTTAACATCTTAGAAATTATACAAAAGACAAATAATAACTTCATGCATAACAAGTGAATAGTTCAGTTTAAGAAAAGGAATGTACAAAAATATATATATACATATATTTAAATATATATATATATATTTATATAGACACACACACACATACCTCACAAGCTAAGGAATTTCTTTTGTTGGCTTTAAACGGTGTCCCACGTGGAGATGTGGCTCTCTTATTTCTCTTTGATTGCTTCTTTTTCTCTTCCTTTGAAACTGCTAACCTCCAGTATTTTTTGCTAGCCACAAGTTTAATCACTTAAGAGATAGACAGTAGCAACACAGCAGCAAAGCGTAGTGTAGGGCAACAAGGCGCGGGGCAGTGCAGAGCGGCAAGCGGGGCACGTGGTGCAGGCACTGGTGCAGGGCTGGAGTAGCTACAGTGGAGCGAACATACAGGGATGAAGATGGCTCGGGTTTGCTGGGTAGCAAGGCGTGGAGACCACAAGGCAGGGATGCAAGGCAATGTAGGGGATAACAGGTGCGGTGGCAATGCAAAGAGCTTAAAAACCTTTATCCTGACTTGCACCTTCCTCAAACAGAAGCAAGTGGCGTGTGGCTTCAACAGTAACGATGATGGTGCAGCAATATAATGGACAAATACCAGCAGAAACGCTGTAGAGATGATGTAAGGGTCGGTATCAACGAGGACAGCTGCAACAGGGATATTGGGCGCAAGGTGACAAGGACGTGGCGTTGTGTTCAGGTGCAATCGGATTTGGCGTGGATAGCAGCAAGATGGTGGTGGCGTTGCAGAGAGCAATAAGCAATGGTGTGGCCTATTGGAGCAGGCTAGGTGTTGGAGAAATAGGGGTACGATGATGGTAAAGCAATAACACAAGGGTGGTGAGCTAGGCTTGTCAAAGTGCTAGGCAGAGGTGATAATGGTGAAAGGATTAAGGAGGCTCGATGAAGATGATCCAGACCAATTGTAAAACTTTTTTTCCTCCTTTGTTTTTGTCCACGTAGCAACTTCAAGATGACAACTTGTAGTGGTTTGAGACAGGAGCAGTAACTGATACAGCTAGCAATGGCAATGAGGCAGTATAGGGACAAACGATGCAATAGAAGGTGCCCCAACTCAGGGAACAGCAGCTTGCTTCGGCTTGGTGGTGCAGAACGTGGGCGGCTGGTGTAAGGCAAATGTTTGGCACAGTGGTGCTGTAGCAACTCAAGGGTAGGGCTGATGATGCAAAGCAGTGAGGATGTTCACGCAGGGCAATGGATTGAAACGCAGCAGCAATGGAGAGGCAGCACCGGTGGCAGGGAACGATGGTGAAGGTGGCCCTAGCTAGGTTTTTTTTTCTTCTCCAACTAGGTTTTTTCTTTCTAGGGTCTCTAGGGTTTTTTTCCAAGGTTTTTTTTTCTGTGTAAAAAGTCTTTTTTTAAAACCTAGCCGACCCCCATCTTATGTAATGGCTTTAGATGGCCACTTAAAGAAAATCCTTTAATTTTGATTTTTCTTTCCTTTTCTTTGCAATTTTTATTTCATTAAATTTTTGTGATGGATTTTCTTGACAAATTACATCCCTAAGTTTAAGTAATTGACTTGGGTATTAATTCATTCAATTTTTGCCATTAATTTCATTTATTTATGGTAACAAAAATCAACATTAGTCAACCCATGATATGCAAATGATATATATGGTGTTCACACGGGAGATTGGTCAACCTATTAAGACTTGATCCACTTTGAAAAGCTGAATTCGATTTTGAAACACAATACCTTGACTCCCTACCAAGGCTCGATCCACTGTGAAAAAGTGAATTCGATTTTGAGACACATGATACATTGACTCCCTACCAAGGCTCGACCCACTTCGAAAAAGTGAATTCGATTTTGAGACACATGATACCTTGACTCCCTACCAAGGCTCGATCCATTATGAAAAAGTGAATTCGACTTTGAAACATAATACCTTGACTCCCTACCAAGGCTCGATCCACTTTGAAAAAGTGAATTCGACTTTGAAACGTAATACCTTGACTCCCTACCAAGGCTCGATCTATGAGAACAATGGATTCGATTTGAAACACAATACCTTGAATCCAATACCAAGGCTCGATCCATTTTAGAAAAATGAATTCGATTTTGACACATGAAACCTTGACTCCTTACCAAGGCTCGATCCACTGTGAAAAAGTGAATTCGATTTTGGCACATGAAACCTTGACTCCTTACCAAGGCTCGATCCACTGTGAAAAAGTGAATTCGATTTTGGCACATGAAACCTTGACTCCTTACCAAGGCTCGATCCACTGTGAAAAAGTGAATTCGATTTTGGCACATGAAACCTTGACTCCTTACCAAGGCTCGATCCACTGTGAAAAAGTGAATTCGATTTCGAAATATATGATACCTTGACTCCCTACCAAGGCTCAACCCACTTCGAAAAAGTGAATTCGATTTTGAAACATAATACCTTGACTCCTTACCAAGGCTTGATCCACTATGAAAAAGTGAATTCAATAAGAGAAATTTTGTTTTTTTTTAGAGAAATTCACATATTTGGAACAAAGAAAATATTCCATGATTCACAAAAATTTTGAGATTCGCATCTAGAAAAACTTGAAGATTTACATCCTAAGAGATTCACATCTAAACTTAAAGATTCACATTCTAAGAGTTTCACATCTTGATTTGAAAATTCACATTCCAAGAGTTTCTCATCTTGACTTGGAAATTCACATCCTAAGAGTTTCCCATCTTGACTCGGAAATTCACATCTCAAGAGCTTCACATCTTGACTCGAATATTCGCATTCTAAGAGATTCACATATTAAGAGTTTCTCATCTTGATTTGAACATTCTAAGAGTTTCTCATCTTGACTTGGAGATTCACATCCCAAGAGTTTCACATCTTAACTTGGAGTTTCTCATCCTAAGAGTTTCTCATCTTGACTTAGAGATTCACATCCCAAGAATTTCTCATCTTTAGACTTTCACATCTTGACTTAGAGTTTCTCATCCTAAGTGTTCATCGGTTTTGTAAGTTGAATCTAGAAGATCTAAGTCTTATCATGCATCAATTTTACAATGAAGCCAACTAAATCTCATTTACTCATAAGCTAATTTCATTGGGCTTGAAACCACCTAACAATGCCAGTGACATTAGACTTAAACTCTTGTTATGACCGCACCATTTTTCTTTAAAGAAAATTTTCTTACTCTTTAAGGAACAACTAACCTCATTACATTCCTTAATCATTCATTTTCTTTTTTTCTTTTATTTTTTTTTTCAATGATGCAAATGCAAAATGCATGCCCCTAAAAAATGTCAATCACAATGATGGTAATGCAAATGCTTTCTTGAAATATGCCCCAATGTAATAGTTAAAAAAAACCATGATGCATGCATCTTTTAGAATTATGTGAATGCCTGAATGATAGAAGTCTCCTTTTTCTCAAAATTTCTCTTTTTTTTTTCGGTGCTGAAAATCCATGGCTTTCTTCATTAGGATCATTTCTTCTTCTCACAAAGATTCTCTTCTTTCTTTCCCATCTCGTTCGTAGAAGCACATATGTCAGCTACATTTATCATTCTTGCTTTCTTTTTTTTGCATATGGCCTTTTGTCATCTTTAGAATCTTTCCCAAAGTAATGCCAAAGATTTTTATGTATAATTGTCATTTATTTATTATCATTCCAATTCCATGACAAATCCAATTCAGTCACCAATTTCCTCAATCCATTTTGGGAAAGTATGAATATTAGAAAGCTCAGGAGAATAAAGAAATGTAGGAACAAACTTGATAAAGTATAATAAGAAATTGGATAATTCAAAGTGGATAACAATGATAGATTCTCAATTAAGAACTGGATAATTTAGAGCAAACGACAATGATAGGTTCTCAATGAAAAATCAGACAATTTTGACAAACTAGTCAGGATTCTTTGAAAAATATATTCAATTGACATTCTCGATCAAATTGAGTTGCCCCCTACACCATGAGATTCTCAAATGATGCTGGTTCTCCTTATGTCAAACCATCTTCCCAAATCTTCAACTAGATTATCATTCTTTTAACTCAAACCGCCCTTTCGGGTTTTCAATTTGAGCTTCCCCCTTTTATCCTTCTTTTCTTTTTTTCTTTCTTTTTTTTTCTTTTTTGTCTTTTCTTTCTTTTTTTTTTCATTTTCTCATTCATTCTCTTTTTTTTTTCAACTTCACTAATATTCCCAACAAACAAATCGCAATCTTGTTGTTTCTTGATGGCATCATAAGTATGTCCAAGTTCAATACATGATTCTCCAATTTCAAGTATTCACATTTGATCAAAATGGACTTTTAAGGCACGTAATGTAGGCTCTAGTGATGGGTTATGAAAAAATGGATATAATCAAGCTCAAAATTTGTTTCTTTAAGGGTAAAAAACCAAAGGATCATTTATCATCATGCAAAGCATGCTTGCCGCTCTGCCTTAATTGATTTTCATTTTCATCATTTTCTTTTCTTTTTCCATTTTTTTTTACAACTTTTCATTTTCACCCCTCTCTTTTTTTTTTTACAAGAGGACTCAAACACCAAAAGGTATTTTCTCTTGAGATTTTTCATAACTCATAACCTGAATTTCTTCATTTGTCGACTGGTTTTTTTTTTTGCAAAATTTGCCCCTTAATATGAAGGGTGATCCTTGGTGGGTTTGTTTTGGAAAAAAAAACATGATAGGCTCAATAGGGGTGGCAAATGGATAATTTTACTCATGCACGAAGGATAGATCAAAGACGGCCATTTCTCATCTCAAATGTAAATACTCTTATTGAAGAACATTTGTTGAACAAGAACAACACAATGGATACAAACGCTTCACTTCTTTCTCATTTCATGTGATTTTAACTTCTCTTGATAGGAGCTATCTCTGTATTGCTTCAACAATTTTAGCAATTTAAAGGACAAAAATGATCATTAACTTTGCCAACAAAAATAGAATCTTCAAAATAGAATCCTAGACTATTGTCATAATTGACTGCTCATTCATTTTTTGGAAGTTAAGTGTGGGTGAAATACAAAGAGATGAAAACAATGATTTGTATGGAAGAGGATATGTAGTGCAAATGCATCTGTCATTTTATTCAAATGATAATAGATAAACTAACTCATGCATAAAAATTTCCCCAAAGCTTATAGGCATAAGCATTTAAGGAATTTCATTACTTTAGAATAACTCAAAAGTGACAAACTTTGGCCTTTCCTCATAGAACACTTGTCCTCCAAAATCTATGCCTTTTTGCAGCGAAAGGTTCCCACCAACATTTTACTTTTCCTTCTTATCAAAATTTAGCAAGCCAACATTGATCAAACTCTGCACCTTGTATTTAAAAGCAGGGCAAGTCTCTATGGAGTGGCCTACATTCCCACAATGATAGTCACATCGAGCAGCGGCATCATACCATTTAGGATATGGAGGTTTTAATGGTTCTAGATAAACAGGTGCAACAAGATTATCTCTTACCAATTGTGGAAATAACTCTGTATAGGTCATAGGAATTGGGTCCACAGAGATTCTCCCTTGATTGTTCCTCACCCTTTTTTGACTACCCACCGGTTTGTTTGATTGAGTAGGGACTTGAAAATTTGATTGCCAACTTGGGTGATAAACAAAAGGATTATGGGTAGTGTTGTCTATAGTTGGATAATAAGGATATGGGGGGATGTGCAGTATAGGGTTGAAAAGGAACGAAACTCCTTGGTGGTTAATTTTCAATGGTAACAGCTTGTGTTTCTCCCTCTTTTCTCTTATTTGCCCCAACTCTATTTGAAGCAGAAGTATCATCAATTTTACCACTCTTAATGGCATTCTCTATCATTTCTCCAGAAATTACCAGGTCAGCAAATTTTTTTGTAGCACTCCCCACAAGCCTATCATAATATGATGATGGCAAAGTATTAACAAACAATACCATGGTTTCCTTTTCAGTAAGGGGAGGCTGCACTTGAGATGCGAGGCCCCTCCACCTATTGGCATACTCCTTGAAACTTTCAGAAGGCTTCATTTCCATATTTTGCAAAGACAATCTATCTGGTGCCATGTCAGTCATGTGCTTATACTGGGACAAGAAGGCTTTTGCCAGGTCATTCCATTTGCGAACGTAACTCCGATCAAGCTGATTGTACCACTTGGCTACTGTTCTAGTTAAACTATCTTGGAAGCAATGGATGAGCAACTTATCATTATTTGTATACCTAGACAATTTTCGACAAAACATAGTGATGTGAGCTACTGGGCATGTGGTCCCATCGTATCTCTCAAATTCAGGTACTTTAAATTTCGGTGGAATTACTAGATCTGGGACGAAACTAAGCTCATTAGCATCTATATTTCCAAAGAAATCCATTCCTTCAATTGCCCTTAACCTTTCATCCAACAGTTCATATTTTTGTTGTGACTCGCCACTTTCTTTCCTCAACTTTTCTTGCTCCATGGGATCATGTAAATTTGGAACAAAAATAGGATCAACAGGGCTAGATCTCGAGTGCTGTCCTCGGTCTGGTTGTTGATTCACAAAAACATGAGCTTGAGGATAAGCTCTTTAGGAAGTTTGAGTTTGAGGGGCTATAAACTCTGATGGGTACAGTAGATTCTCTCTTATAGGTTGAGGCTCATTTCCTGATCCTTCCGTGACCTCTTTGCCTTTCATCAAAGTCATCATCATCTCCATCATCTTCGACATTTGCTTCTGAGATTCTTTTTGAGATTTAGCTAGCTCTTGTTGAATTCTTTCCATCTTTTCCATTCTCTCAACATGTTCATTTTCCATGGCTTCGGCCTTTGATTGAGTACTGTAACGATGTCGAATAAGTGGTTCAGAATGCGATGGCTTCTTTATTTTGGCACCTCTAACATTTGTTTACCACAATTTAGAGCATATTATTATTTGAAATTGTGCCATAAAAGAAAAGACTATTAAAATCATCCCAATACGCTGGTGAGGATTTTAAAAATCTTAACTTTTTACTTCCAAAATTTGATGTCATTACTTATGATCACCAAAAATTTTCATAAGTGGGCACAAGATGAAATGTATGCATGCATGCTAAATGCATGTATGTGCATGAAATTCAATAGCTATTGCTCATGTGATGAGATGCATATATCAAGTTTAAAATCTTACAAAAACACCTTCTTTCTTTTTAAAAAAAATGAAAATCTTTTTTTTTAGAATATGCATGCTATTGAAATCACAAATAAAATTGAAGGAGAAGGTTTTTATTTTTATTTTTATTTTTATTTTTATTTTTATTTTTTTTCACAATTTCAATATTCACTTTATTATATTTCCCATAAAGGTGTTACATAAAAGTATTCATTCATGTGCCATGATTTAAGGTAACCCCCACAAAAGGCTGGTATGGCTCTAGCTAAGGTTAGTTTCTCTATGGCTCAGTACATGCTTGGTTTAAGTCTCTAAAGGGTAAAAGGTTCTCAAATTGTTCCTTACTGACGTCCACACTAGACTAGTAAGGCACCCCAATCCTCACCCATGACAGGCTACAAACGGAAAGGGTTCAACTTGAGTGAGAGTATTTCGCTTGCCATTGCGGAGGTTATCACCTCACGAGAGCAAAGGTATTATACTCTCTCCTAAAAGGGACAAACCCGGGTGTAGGGTTGATGTATGCAATGAACATGTCATTTATGCAAAGGAACAAAATTCAAAGTGCATCCCAACAAAATGCAAATGATAAAGATGATTCACACATTTTTTGTTTGTATTTTTTTTAATTATTATTTTTTTATGAAAAGTTTTATTAAATATTCATTAAGACCATTAACTACGATTTTGGATAAAACATGATTAACCATGGTTCGACTCTCTTACATGATCCCCAGTGGAGTCGCCAAGCTGTCGTAACGATTTTCGTCCGGGGACTCGATCGCTAGACGATTTCGAAAAAAACACAAAGAGGAGTCGCCACCAATCTTTTTTGACTAGGTGTGATTGGTCACCTAAAATTATTTATCTTTTTAATAAAATCTTAAAATTAATTAAGTTTTATCAAAAAGATAATCTTTGGTTTGCAAAAATAAAGTTTGGGTTCGGAAGTTAAGTTACGCATGGGGAAGGATTAGCACCCCACAACGCCCGTTAAAAAAACGGTACCACTTAATCATGTCTTATCTTTTGATCTTAATAAAATAGTCTTAATTAAATATTTAAAAGAACTTCATTTATTTCAAAATCATTTTTGTTATTTGTTTTATTTTTGAAGTATTTAAGTTTTATTTTTTATTTGAAATAAGTGAAAATCTTTTGTATTGAAAATTATTCCGAAGTACCCCAATACTTTTGGTAGCATTTCAGATAATTTCCTCACCTAGAGATTTCTTAAGAATCGCTACTTGCGATTTCTATAGAATCCCATCCTCGGGAGATTTGTACTTATTATGGAATTTCATGAATGCAAATGATGCAAACAAAATAGGTATGATGTACACAAGAAATATTATTTTATTATCTTTTATATTTATAGTATTGCTTTTATAATTTATTTCTATTTATAAAATTTTATTTTTATTGAAAAATTATACTAAATATTCCAATACGCTGGTAACATTTAGCATATTTCTCTCACCTAGAGATCAGTTAGGAATCACTACTTGTGAATTTCGTAACATCTCATCATCGGAAATAAAAGAAGCTTATTTGATTACTTTATTTTCTATTATATATATTTTAAAACAGTCACTAGTAATTCATTATTTCATAAATAATAAAAAGGAAGTCATGCAAAATCGTTAGGGCCAAAACTCCTCCAACCGATACACCCAACTAGAAAATAGCTACCACACATTCTTCAGGGGCCAAAAACAGCAGAGCATACCAACTTGTCATTGGCATCCTCAAACCCAGCATGCCAACGGCAGAAACTTCCACGAAAGCGAACCCGAGCAGAATAATATGGACAGAAGGACCATTAATCCGTTAGCTACAAGAGAGAAAACGATACCAACCAACCATTCAGGACTTTCGTCGAGCAACTTCAATGCCACCTGACTCCAGACGAGATGCTGAGACATTTAATTAGCCAGAACCAAAGCTACCATAAACGGCAACAGTATTTGATCTAACAATTCATTTCCAAACAGAGGACCAAGTCCCAACTGTCGTAACGATTTTCGTCCGGGGACTCGATCGCTAGACGATTTCGAAAAAAACACAAAGAGGAGTCGCCACCAATCTTTTTTGACTAGGTGTGATTGGTCACCTAAAATTATTTATCTTTTTAATAAAATCTTAAAATTAATTAAGTTTTATCAAAAAGATAATCTTTGGTCTGCAAAAATAAAGTTTGGGTTCGGAAGTTCAGTTACGCATGGGGAAGGATTAGCACCCCACAACGCCCGTTAAAAAAACGGTACCACTTAATCATGTCTTATCTTTTGATCTTAATAAAATAGTCTTAATTAAATATTTAAAAGAACTTCATTTATTTCAAAATCATTTTTGTTATTTGTTTTATTTTGAAGTATTTAAGTTTTATTTTTTATTTGAAATAAGTGAAAATCTTTTGTATTGAAAATTATTCCGAAGTACCCCAATACTTTTGTTAGCATTTCAGATAATTTCCTCACCTAGAGATTTCTTAAGAATCGCTACTTGCGATTTCTATAGAATCCCATCCTTGGGAGATTTGTACTTATTATGGAATTTCATGAATGCAAATGATGCAAACAAAATAGGTATGATGTACACGAGAAATATTATTTTATTATCTTTTATATTTATAGTATTGCTTTTATAATTTATTTCTATTTATAAAATTTTATTTTTATTTAAAAATTATACTAAATATTCCAATACGCTGGTAACATTTAGCATATTTCTCTCACCTAGAGATCAGTTAGGAATCACTACTTGTGAATTTCGTAACATCTCATCATCGGAAATAAAAGAAGCTTATTTGATTACTTTATTTTCTATTATATATATTTTAAAACAGTCACTAGTAATTCATTATTTCATAAATTTGACAAAATCATCTTCTTGTATAACCTCTAAACATATCTAGACACTTTTTAAAATTCCTTAACATCTTAGAAATTATACAAAAGACAAATAATAACTTCATGCATAACAAGTGAATAGTTCAGTTTAAGAAAAGGAATGTACAAAAATATATATATACATATATTTAAATATATATATATTTATATAGACACACACACACATACCTCACAAGCTAAGGAATTTCTTTTGTTGGCTTTAAACGGTGTCCCACGTGGAGATGTGGCTCTCCTATTTCTCTTTGATTGCTTCTTTTTCTCTTCCTTTGAAACTGCTAACCTCCAGTATTTTTTGCTAGCCACAAGTTTAATCACTTAAGAGATAGACAGTAGCAACACAGCAGCAAGGCGTAGGGCAGGGCAACAAGGCGCGGGGCAGTGCAGAGCGGCAAGCGGGGCACGTGGTGCAGGCACTGGTGCAGGGCTGGAGTAGCTGCAATGGAGTGAACATACAGGGATGAAGATGGTTCGGGTTTGCTGGGTAGCAAGGCGTGGAGACCACAAGGCAGGGATGCAAGGCAATGTAGGGGATAACAGGTGCAGTGGCAATGCAAAGAGCTTAAAAACCTTTATCCTGACTTGCACCTTCCTCAAACAGAAGCAAGTGGCGTGTGGCTTCAACAGTAACGATGATGGTGCAGCAATATAATGGACAAATACCAGCAGAAACGCTGTAGAGATGATGTAAGGGTCGGTATCAACGAGGATAGCTGCAACAGGGATATTGGGCGCAAGGTGACAAGGACGTGGCGTTGTGTTCAGGTGCAATCGGATTTGGCGTGGATAACAGCAAGATGGTGGTGGCGTTGCAGAGAGCAATAAGCAATGGTGTGGCCTATTGGAGCAGGCTAGGTGTTGGAGAAATAGGGGTGCGATGATGGTAAAGCAACAACACAAGGGTGGTGAGCTCGGCTTGTCAAAGTGCTAGGCAGAGGTGATAATGGTGAAAGGATTAAGGAGGCTCGATGAAGATGATCCAGACCAATTGTAAAACTTTTTTTTCCTCCTTTGTTTTTGTCCACGTAGCAACTTCAAGACGACAACTTGTAGTGGTTTGAGACAGGAGCAGTAACTGATACAGCTAGCAATGGCAATGAAGCAGTATAGGGACAAACGATGCAATAGAAGGTGCCCCAACTCAGGGAACAGCAGCTTGCTTCGGCTTGGTGGTGCAGAACGTGGGTGGCTGGTGTAAGGCAAATGTTTGGCACAGTGGTGCTGCAGCAACTCAAGGGTAGGGCTGATGATGCAAAGCAGTGAGGATGTTCACGCAGGGCAGTGGATTGAAACGCAGCAGCAATGGAGAGGCAGCACCGGTGGCAAGGAACGATGGTGAATGTGGCCCTAGCTAGGTTTTTTTTTCTTCTCCAACTAGGTTTTTTCTTTCTAGGGTCTCTAGGGTTTTTTTCCAAGGTTTTTTTTTCTGTGTAAAAAGTCTTTTTTTAAAACCTAGCCGACCCCCATCTTATGTAATGGCTTTAGATGGCCACTTAAAGAAAATCCTTTAATTTTGATTTTTCTTTCCTTTTCTTTGCAATTTTTATTTCATTAAATTTTTGTGATGGATTTTCTTGACAAATTACATCCCTAAGTTTAAGTAATTGACTTGGGTATTAATTCATTCCATTTTTGCCGTTAATTTCATTTATTTATGGTAACAAAAATCAACATTGGTCAACCCATGATATGCAAATGATATATATGGTGTTCACACGGGAGATTTTAGAGTTTGACCAAAATTTATTTCATTTCATTTATTTTATTTTTTAATTTAAAATTTTTTTAAAAAAATTACCCGGACAAAATTCGATGTCTACACCAACGATCAAAACCCAAATCAAAAAAGTCCAACACAGCCTGAGGAGTTCCAATCGACGAACCAGAGAATATCAGGATGTGATAATAACTCAGGAAATCTCATACCTGGACACTGCACCCCTGGACGGACCAAGAATCAGCAACCAAGAAGCCTAGGGGAACGAGAACCCCCGAGAATGCAGGTGACGCCGATGACCAGCAAAAGCAGCCCATGATCTGGTTAGGACAAATAGACACACAAATACCCACCCGAAGTAGCCGAGGAACACGTTCATAAAGCCAAAACAGAGCATAAACCGAAACAGGATGAGTCTGTCAATAATTCAACAGCGAAAACCACTTCGCAATAATTGATTACCAACAGGTTGTTAACTCTATTTACCCCCTGCTTTGCTAACCTGTCGGCGAACTCGTTACTCTCCCTATAAGTATGTTGTATTTGGAAGCCAGTCAATAGCATTTTTAGATTCTCAATTTGAGAGAAAAATTTTCGTAATCTCCAAGGGGCAGACTCTGATTGCAACACCCAATTAACAGTGTTGACTGAGTCGCTTTCGATGGAAGATTATGAGAAGACACCCATCTGGACTCAAAGAACAGAACAACAGCTTCTCTAGCTGCGAGAACCTCAGCCACATTGGAATCTTCGATTCCAACGGATTTAGAAAACATAATTTTTACTTCCCCCAACTCATCCCTCAGCACACCACCTATACTTGCAGGACCCGGTTTGCCAATAGCAGCTCCATCTACATTAAATTTTAGAACACCAGCAGGGGGGCTTGCCACTTGGATCCAGGTCTGAGATTGCTCTTTAAATTTGGGACCTTGACCAACATAGGAGATTGGAAGAAATCGACAAAAGTGTTAGAACTACTAGGCCATTTAGCCTTGAACCAAGTTGCCAATCTGAAATGAATCACCTCCCTCAAGCCTTTGAAATCAGCTGCCTTCCCGTTGAAAACTACATCATTTCTAAACAACCAAGTAGACCAAACAATGGCAAAGAAAGCCATTTTCCACAACTTGTCGCATCTGTCCATAGGAAGTGCAGATTGCCAAGCTAGAAAAAAGACAACAGGATTGTTGTGGCAAACCCAGGTAACACCCCAGCATTTACACCAGTAAGCCCAAACCTTCCACACTTCCATACAAGTAAAGAGGGCATGATTCACAGTTTCCTGTTCCAATCCGTAGAAAGCACACCTAGCACTATCTCTTTGCAGTAGCCCCTTCTTAACAAGTTGTTCTTTGACAGCAACCTTTCCTTTTAGCAGTTGCCATACAAAAATTTCGACTTTGAGAGGGGCCAAACCTGCCTAGATGTACTTCCAGGTATCAGACTTAACACTGTGGCTAGTTGACACCACTTTGCAAAAGTCTTTGGCAGAGTACTCGCCATTGGAAGACCTCTTCCAAATCGACATATCACTGAACTTAGAACAAAGACAATAATCATTTATCAAATCCAGAAAATCCTTCCATTGTTTTAGCTCCCAATCGAATGGCCTTCTTCTCAACTGAATATCCCATCTCCATAACGATAAACACCAGGAGCCAAATTCATTCACCTTCCCGTCCTTTTTAACAGCTAATGCCAACACACGAGGGAACATCCTTTTTAAAACAACGCCGTCAATCCATTCATCCACCCAAAAATTGATGCTACAGCCATTACCAAGCACCAAGCCCATACCGGTACTCACATATTGATTGTAGGCATTATTTGGTGAAAGGGTGTTGATGATATTTTTCCATACTCTGGACATTCTTCCGAAGTGTCCACGATAAGGGACAAGATCTGAAGGACTCCCACCGTACTTCCCTACTATAATAGCCTTCCATAGGGCATCTTGTTCCTTTCCAAACCTGAAAATCCATTTGTTTAATAATGCCCTGTTCCTAACACCCAAATCAGTCAAGCCAAGACCACCATACTCCTTGAAATTGCACACTAGATTCCAATCTACCCAGTGTAGTTTCCTGCGCGATGAAAAGCCGTCCTAGAGAAACCTTCTCTGAATTCTGTCAAGTTTCTCTTTAACCGTAACAGGAATCTGCAATAATGACATATAATACACCGGGAGACTTGCCAAAACTGATTTTACCAGGGCTACTCGACCTCCCATCGACAGGTGCCTAGCTTTCCACCCTTCCAATTTCCTCTCGAACTTATGAATTATAGAATCCCATAGCCCTACTCCTTTAGAGTTGATACCGAGTGGGAGACCTAAGTATTTAGAAGGCAGCTTCTCAGTCCTACGACCGATCACATTTGCCCAACTATCAGGAACTTGCTCATCAACCCCAACGCCGATAAGGCAGCTCTTCTTGAGATTGATCCTCAGCCCATACATGACTTGGAAGCACCTAAGAACCCTTTTGATGTCCAACAGCTGTTCAAGATTGGAGTCACAAAAAACAATAGTGTCATCAGCATATTGGAGATGCGACACCGTCAAATTATTACTACCCACCGCCATACCATTAAACAGACCTAATTTTGTAGCTTTCACTAAAAGAATGCTGAGAATTTCAGCCACCAAATTAAATAGGAAAGGGGAGAGGGGACAGCCTTGACGAAGACCTCTACTCATTCCGAATTCCCTAGTTGGGACCCCATTAACCAACACTGATAGAGAGGCAGAAGAGATACAAGACAGGATCCATGATCTCCACTTCTCCCTAAAGCCCATCTTGGTCATAACGAAATCAACAAATCCCCAATCTACGCTATTATAGGCCCTTTCAAAATCCACCTTAAACACCAATCCTCCATCACCTCTAAACTTAATCTCATCAACCACTTCATTAGCAATAAGGGAGCAATCCAGAATTTGCCTACCTTTAATGAAAGCAAATTGATTGACTCCCAACACCTCGCCCAGGACGAGTCTTAAAGGTTAGCAAGTACTTTTGCCAAGATCTTATATATAGTGCCAACTAAGGAGATGGGCCTATAATCAGAGATGTCACTTGGATTTGACCCCTTGGGAATGAGGGTGATAAAGGAGGAATTAAGCCGCTTGTCGAAGGAGTTAGTCCTATGGAAGTCATCAAAGAAATTCATCACCTCATCTTTAAGTAAGTTTCAATGTGCTTTGAAAAAATTTAAATTTAGTCCATTGGGACCCGGAGCCTTGTTACCATCGCAACTTTTGATAACTCCCCACACTTCTTCCTCCGAGAATTGGTTCACCAACAGCCTATTACTTTCCTCTCCCAATTGTCTGACATTACACTTGATGTCTTTAACAGTAATTACTTGGCGAGATTTAAAGTGTGACTCAAAATGGGAGCCAATGAATTCTTTAATAGTGCTCGGATCAGCAACCTCGATACCCTGAATGTTGATTTTGTCGATCATATTGGCTCTTCTTCTAGCAGAAGCCTCTAAATGGAAAAACTTGGTGTTTCTATCTCCATTTAAAAGCCATTTGGTTCTCGATTTCTGTAACCAAGACCTCTCCTCTGCTCAATACAACGTCCAGAGTTCCATCTTTAGTTTATTAACCTCTAATTTGAGCCAATCATTCTCATTGCCATCACACATTTCCTTCTCAAGACCATCTATTCTCTCCTCCAACTTCTTTATCGTATTACTGTCCCATTTACCTTCTTCATTGTACCATTTTCTAATAGCTAATCTGACCCCTTTTAGCTTACCCCAAATATGTGAAGAGCTAGGAACTTTACTGCTTGCATTTCTCCAAGCTTCACAGACCAACTTCTTAAAACCCTCTTTCTCCAGCCAATGGTTAAACAGTCTAAAGGGTTTGGGGCCCCAATTCAGTTCCACGGACTCTAGAACAATCAGGTTATGGTCTGAGAGTGATCTAGGATGAACTCTCTGCACTAGACTCGACACAAGAGAAATAAGCTCTGAAGAGATTAAAAATCGGTCAAGTCTGCAGAAGGTAGGCTCAGGTCTGTTGCTACACCAAGTATATTTTCCACCCATCAAAGGAAGGTCAACAAAGCCCATCTCACTTATGAAGTTCACAAAATGAGACACAGCACTCAAACTACAGTCATTCCCAAACTTTTCTTCAGACGTTCTCACAACATTAAAATCCCCTCCGAGGCACCACAGAATATTTACACCCTCCAGTACACCAGCCAATTCCTCCTAGAAAGCCTGTCTCTCACCGTCGTCATTCGGTGCATAGATGTTGCCAAGGCCACATTTGGTTTTCAAATGACATAATTCACCAATACCTAGAATGTATCTTTGGGAAATGATTTTGCTTTCCATCTTAAAGAAATCCTCACTCCATAAAGATATTAATCCGCTCGCTGCTCCGCTGGCTAGCACATATTCATTAGTCATCAACTGTAGGCCCTCGAGCGATCTGAGAGTCTGGTACTTCACCTTATTCAACTTGGACTCCTGAAGGAAAATCATTATCAGCTTCAGCTTGGAAATTAGCTTTCTCACTACTCAGATCTTCTCCTCCCTACCCAATCCTCTGATATTCCAAGATGCAATCTTCATCATAAAATTAGACACACTAGTAACACCACCCAAGGCCCATTAAACACCAACCCGATTCGCTGCTTCCAAATTCTTGAAGATTTGAACCGCAGGTGCTCTTTCAATCTCGAAGTCAACCCCCAACTATGAGCAAACCTCCCATGTGGCTTCAGCTTCCTTTAATAGCAACATATTTCTGTTCTCGATATCTGAGTCCGAAATGGAATTTTTAGGAATAACAAAGTTGTGATTAGAGTCAGCATCTATTATCTCCCGAATCTCTCTTCTGACTTTTCTCCTCCTCTTCACAGTTGAGATCGTTTTTTCCTTTTTGTTACTGCCAAGCTCGCCATTCAGTACCATGGGTTTTCTTGAAGGTAACTTAAGTATGCGGCCAGAATTGTTAAGTGCCCCACGTTCAACCTGTCCATCAGAATGGCAGGCTTCCAAACTCAAAGTGGGCCCATACTCTTGATAGATATGATTGTCATGTAGCCTATTCTTTCCAAACTCAGAAACGATGCCCAGATATGATCTGGCCCCACCCACTGCGCAAGGCTCTTCAGAAACATGCTCTGTCGTAAGCTTATTAGTGCCTGACTATGCTAACAGGCTCTTGGCCAATGATGCGACGCTCCCCCCTGCATGTTCGTCTTCAGTTAATAACCTTGCATTTCCCATGCATCCAGCGTGAGGCTCAGAAAGCACCCAACATTCAAGAAGTGTAATCGAAGCGTCAATATCGGCATGTCGGGGGACCTTGTTTAATTCAAAATCCGCTGAAGAATGTAAAAGGTCACCGGAACTTGATGACAGAGAGTCAGAACCCCTCTGTGCGTTACCGACCATCGAATCTTCATCTATTGAAATTAAAATTTTGTAAGACGATCCTCTAACTTCGATCAAGACTGAAGACGGAATGTTCCACCTAGAATCCATAGAAATTAGCATTCTTGCCAGATCCAGTCTTTGTCTTCTGATTGTGGAGTCGTCCAAACAGATGAAAGAACCCCAACTGTTCCCCAGGGATCTGAAGAATCTCTTGTTCCAAACTTGAAGCGAGACCTCCTCCAGGGCAACCCAAACTGAAAATCTTCTCTGGATTGAGGAAGGTGACCATGGACTAACAGATGAAAACAAGGTTGAATGGAATTGTTTGTTGTCCGAGAGGAATTCCTCCATCTCCTCAGTTGAACTAAACGTTAATAAAACAATAATGCCTCCCAGAAAGCTCACTTGGCAACTCAAACCAGAATTGGAGAAAGCTTCAAGAATTTCTTGAAAGTTAACATTATCATGCGTAAAACCCACCACGCTACTCTTCAACCAGTCCATCTCACCTTGGGGGATCTCCATGTTGAATGTAACTGCCTTATCAATCTTAACATCGTTGTGGTCTTTCGTAGGAGCAACTGTAGACTTGCACTGGGGTATGCTCTCGGCGGGGTTCATAGGTTTGTCTTGCAAGGCAGGCCCAATCAGAGCATCTCTATATGATCTGCCGTCCCTTCAAGAACCAGACCTATTAGAAAATCTAGGAGGATGAATCACATTCACAGAAACGCTTGAGTTCGAGACTTTCCTCTTCCTCTTGTTCCATCCAACAGATGCCTTCTTAACCGTTATGTAGCGGCCATCAATCTTCCTGTTATTTCCTCTTTCAATCGCCGTCCTCATTTCGTTTTCCAATCTGAACCTCACAAAAGCAAACGTTGGCCTGAAGTGTGGTCTTCTATTCCTGAACGAAATATAAACATCAACAACCCTACCATAAGTGTTGAAGGCTTCCCACAGCGCTAACTTAGAAACTCTTCTACTCAGGTTGTTCACGAAAACTGAATACAGACTTGAACACCATTGCCCAGACTTGCCACCTGAGAACTGCTGCTCCATTAGGCAAATAAAGATTGTGTTTGCCTGACTTAACATTCCCTTTTAAGCCCTTATTAATAATTTCATAACCTTTCCTCATTCCAGCCCAAGCTGAGGTGCAGTTTTTGGTCCTATACTCACCATTTTTGAAGTATTTTAACTTAAGAACCTTAACCCAAAAACTATCTTTTTGAGTGAGGAACTTCCATCCCATTTTAGCCATATTAACTTCATTACGTTTTCTCATATCTCTAATTCCCAATCCTCCATCTTCCTTTTCAAGGGTGATAGTATCCCAATTAATCCAATAGAGTTTCCTCCTTCCCTCACTTGAACCCCACAAAAATTTTCTACTTATCTTATTTAATTCATCACATGTGCTAGCAGGTAGGCAAGCACCTTGCATGTAGTACATTGGAATAGCTCCCAGAACAAACTTGATAAGGGAGGCCATCCTTACAAAGGACAAAAGTTTTGCTTTCCAACCTGAGAGTTTTCCATTAACTTTATCAATTATAAACTTATAACTTGAAGCTTTTCTGGTCTTCTTAAGGGGAAAGCCAAGATATTTTCCTAAGTCATCGGAAAAATTCATGTTCAAAATATTACAAAGAGATTCTCTTTTATTCTCCTCCACGTTTAGGGAGAACATAACCATTGACTTTGCAAAATTAATGGTTTGTCCCGACTCCTCACAAAAATTTCTAAGCACTTTTTTCATGGTGTTACAATTTTCTTTTGATGCCTTGCCCATAAACATGAGGTCATCAACATAGAAGAGATGGGAAATTTTGGGACCTCCTCTTGCAAGTTGTATTGGTTTCCACCTTCCCTCTTCACATTCTTCATGGATCTTGAGAAAGAGGTATTCAAGACACAATATGAAAATATAAGGAGATAATGGATCCCCTTGATGAATACCTCTAAGGGCCTGTTTGGTTTCAGTAATTTTTTTTTACCTAAGGGAATTTTTTTTCCGTCAAATGATTCCCGCATTTGGTTGGGGGAATCGGATTCCGGAGGGTAATTTTTTTTTACCAAAAGTGCCCAAACAGTGCCAAATAGTGCCAAAATTGGGAAAAAAATTACCTCCTCTCCCTGAGGTATTTTTTTTTCCGGGGGGAATCTAACTTTTTTACCAATTTTACCCTCCAATAATTATATTTTGTTTCCATTTTACCCTTAAAATCTATCTAATATTACAACCATGTTTTTTTCTTATTTTGATGAAGAGAAAAATAAATTTAAAATCAAATGGACCAATAATAAGATGGATCCTATGATTTTTGATTAATCAAAATCAATTTAATATAGTAATAGTTTGTTATATCAAAATAATTTACATAACAAAAACCTTATAAAAAAGGGGCAAAATAAATAAATAAATAAATAAGTATATTAAATAAATAAATAAATAAGTAATTAATTTAAATATAATTTATTTCAAGTGTTATTCACTTTACATCAACTAATAATATGGAGGGTATTATAGTAAAATAAATAATTTTACCCTCTTACTTTCCTTTAACCAAACACAGAAATCTTATATTTCCACCAATACAACCAAACACAGGAATCTAATATTCCCAGTAATCCGTCAAGTAAAATAATATTCCGGTAATTTAATATTCCCGGTAATCTTAAATTCCCCGAACCAAACGCCCCCTAGAAGGCAAAATTTTTGTGCTCTGTTCACCATTAATTAATATTGTCATAGAGGAGGTGGAAATGCTTGACATGATTAACTTGATCCATTCTTGAGGGAAATTAAAAAATAAGAGCATTTTGCGAACAAAACTACACTCAAGCTTGTCATAAGCTTTTTCCAAGTCAATCTTTACTATCATGTAACTAATGTTAACTTTTTTTTCTTTTAATGGTATGCACCACCTCTTGTGCCACTATCACATTGTCCTGTGCCCTTCTTCCGGCAATGAAACTAGTTTGAAGGAGGGTGGACCCTTTTAGAAATAAAAGGTCTAATCCTATTCACAATGATTTTAGTGATTAATTTATATATAGTATTGCAGAGACTAATTGGCCTAAACAGATTAAGGTTAACAGGAAGCTGGTCTTTGGAATAAGGCATATAAAATAGTCATTTATCGTCTCAGGAACTTGGAATTGATCAAAGACTTCTTTCACAAAATCAAAAATGGATTGCCCCACGATGTCTCAACTTTTCTAATAAAATATTGGATGGAATCCATTTGGCCTAGGGGCCTTTGTGAGCTTCATACTAAAGAGTGGTTCAAAGATTTCTTGTTGGGAAATAGGATTGAGCAGACCTACTGTTTCATTGTCACTTAGGGGGTTTGCAAATCTACTTGAAACTCGATCTCCAAGGATACTGGAAACTAAAAATGTATTGTATAATGAATTAAAATGATTTGAAATAATACTTTGAATTCCGGGGGCATCATTTATCAAGTTACCTGCCCCATCTTCCAACAAAAGAATTTTATTTCTCCTTCTATGTTGAAGAGTGGTGAGGTGGTAGAATCTTGTGTTCCTATCTCCATCACAGATCCATTCAACTCTAGCCTTAAGGGCCCACAACTCCTCTTCAAGTTTGAGAACTTTTTGGTACTCCTTTTCGAGTTCTTCTTCAAGTTCAACAAGGTAAGGGTTATGTTTAGAAATAAGAGATCTTTAGATTCCTTCTAGCCTAGCCCTTAATCCTTTTCTTTTGATAGAAAACATTTCCAAAAATATTCTTATTAGAGTAAGTGATTTCCTCAAATTTTTCCGTAGCAACAAGAATTTGATTTTGAGCAACTTCCAAATGTTCTTAACAAATTGCTTAAAATCTATGTGAGAGAACCATATTGTTTCAAACCTAAAAGGTCTAGTTCTAAAGTGAAGCTCATCAGGGTGAGTATTAAGCAGGACAGGATTATGATTCGAACTGATTTTTGTTAAGTGAAATATTGTGGCTTTTAGGAATAGGTGTCTCCACTCACCATTTGCCCATGCTCTATCTATTTTTTCTCTAATAACCTGACCAAAATGGTTTTTGTTAGTTCAAGTGAATTGTTCTCCAACAAATCCAAGATCCAGCATTCCACATTCATTCATGCAGTCTTGGAAAAGTCTGGCTCTATATTGATTAATTGGTCTTCCCCCTAGTTTCTCAAACTGAACAATAACTTCGTTAAAATCTCCCATCATTGTCCACAGAAGGTTATGAGATTTAGCAAAATCAGTAAGTTCCTCCAAAAGGACTCTTCTCCTTTCAAACCTAGGTCTAGCATAAACAACAGAGAAAATCCAAATAGGTTGAATTAAGTTAAGCATATTAGAATTGAGAGCAATTGCGTTTGGACAAATCTGGACATTAGCATGGATTACTTGAGACGAGTGATGTATAATGTTGATGTCAACTTTCGTTGGTCTCCAAAGAAGCCAAATGCCTCTAGAGTATCCCTCGGCATCTACCCTGAACATTCCGTCGAACCCCAACTGTCACGCCCCAAACCTGAGACATAACAAACGCCGCACACCTGTAAGAAATAATCTCACAGACATGTAAGGCATTTATCATACTAAAATTCAATACTTCTAAATGACTAAACTGAAATATACCATCAATGATCAAAAGAAGTTTACAAAACTTCAACCTATTGCTTAAAGTTAACAAAGAAATTTAAAAGGTTCTTAAGTCTCAATCTAATCATAAGCTTAAAAGTCTTGAAACATAACCTAAACTCCAAAGCGTGACTCCCCAACATTCTTGTGGACAGTATCAACATCAAAACATGTAAGATGTTAAGAAAGGGGGGTAAGTACAACCATTCAGTAAGCAATCGATATCCCAACAGTTGGATTAAGCATGTCATAAAAACATTAGGCCAAAATATCAATGTAAAGATTCAAAATCAACATTGGGTAATCTTATATTTAATCGCGTAATTTATTCAACATACATTCATATTACAAAACTAAATAGAATTTCAAAGATATCTAAACTGAGCAAAAGTTTCATAATTCAAAATTTTCAGGTCTCCTGTAACATGCCATGGCCACGCTTAACCCTTGTGGCACATGTCAGAATTAGAGCAAAAACAACAATTAACCCCTATGGCTCGGGTTAGAGATATTAGAAGCAACTACTAGTTGCACAGAAACAGAACAAAGAGTCACTATTCTCAACCAAGGGTTCAGTTAGAAACTAGTTTCACTTAATATAATACATGTCGACATGGCCAACATTTAACCCCCATTGGCAGGGTCAAAGCACAGCCATACTAGGAGACAAAACAAAACAAAATTTCAGATTACCCAATGTATAAAGCTGTATTATAAATCTCACAACATATTTCAGACAAAATGAATTTCGTAAATCAATCAAACCAAATCTCATATTCACAAAACACATAGCCTGTCGATATGTAATTATGAAAAATTTCAAAGCAATTTCATATTTTCAAAATATACACTACAAATTTCATATATTAAAGTGATTAAAATCATACTCATGTACTTGAACAAAATCCAATTCAAAATAAATTCTAATAATTGTATACACTTTGCATGCTTAACCCAATTTTTAAAAAAATCATAGGGCAAAAATATATTCGTACATTGTATATGAAATATATATCATATTAAGGTTATATTTTAAGTGTATCAAAACATCGAAGGGATATCAAGTCACTTACTTAAACTAGCTAAATTGAAACCAAAACAAAGCCTTAATATCACTCGGAATCTATTATTAAAAAAAATTAATATTAGAAAATAGCTATCTGACAAAAGCTAACAATTAATACTGTATTCGCTAAACGACTATAACTCGATAAACTATGAATTCGGCTTAAGTTATATTATTTGACGAAAGCTAAAACTATCTGTACTTTCGTTAAAATACAGATTTCTCCAAATTCTCAATATCATATTTTCTTCAAAATTCAATCCCTAACTACACAATGTAATCATAAAAATTAAAGAGAATTCTTTACTCACCTTAGTCTTCTTGCACTTACACTAGCAGCACTAAGCTCCCTTCTAATAATTTTTTTTCTTATTTTTTTCAGCTTGGCACTATAGCAGCTGAGCTTAACTTTTTTCTTTCTTTCTATTCGACATCGCCTCACTGCCTCTCTATTTGTTTTTTACTTGGTTGCACAGCCACTAAAATTGCTATTTTCCTCTTCTTTTCAACGTCACAAAAACTGCTTTCATATTGCTATTTCGTTTCTTTTTTTTTTCTCTTGGCTGCCTTTGACCTTTCCAATGTTTTCTTTTTTTTTTCTTTTCAATATTGTTATCGACGCAGCTCAAAGCTTCTTGCCTCCTTCAATGTTTCTTTTTTTTTTTTAACCTAAGTAACAATGGCTGGCTGCCTCATGTAATAGCAATTGGGCCTTTATTATTATTATTATTATTATTATTATTATTATTATTATTATTATTATTATTATTATTATTATTTATGTTTTGGGCTTGGGTATTACATCCTCCCCACTTTAAAAGAATTTGGTCCCCAAATTCAAATACCCATAAACTCAAAATTTCAAAAATTCTTCGAAAATTGTCTTATGATTTGATTCATCTATGTAATATAAGACTATAGTAACACCCATGATTACTGTCTAATAGTTAATCAAATCAATATGAATTTTGATTCAAAGAAACTAAATTTAACTCTTAAATTCTTAATGCCAATTTCAAAGGGGTAAACACCGAATTCAAATTCTTTGAACTCCAAATCTCGCCCATTTTTAAACAACTCTAACATGTAGTTCTTCCCTTAAGGATCCATGAAATTTTATTTAGTAGGCTTCAAAGAAACTCCTAATAGTCATTTATCTGATAATTAAATCAACAAAAATTTCATTCCAAATTCTGTATAGTACAAGTAAAACTTTCCAACTTTTTAATGTCTATGTTTATTTCACATCATATATACTTATCTAAAGTATCCATCTCTTCCAAATTCCATTCCCTCCAAAACATACATATTACATAAATCTAATTCATAGCTAAACAACTTTATCTCAATGTAACTTTATTCCATTCCTGTGATTCCTTACTAGCAAAAGCATCCATGACAAAGTATTATAATTTCATAACCCACAAGTTCTCCAAGTTTCAAATATAAATTTTATACTCTCCATACTGTTAATGCATAAACCAATCAAACTCAACAATCAAAGATCAATTACTTTCTAAATTAGCTATAGTCTCAAAATTCTAAGTATCAAAATCCATAATCTCTTTATTGTCATTACACAATTTGCTTTCTGTGTAAAATTTATTACTAGCTATTAAGCAATAATCCAAAATTCATACTTTTGCTGTGCAGTCTAGTATTTAATCTATATGTAACCACAAAAACATCAATTGGATTTCATAGTATCTTTTACACCAACAACATCACTTGTCCATAGCATCACTAACAATAGAGTTTCGAAATCATTGACGTAAATATAACCGCGTATATCTTTAAATCTTAATAATACTATCAACAACTAAGTTGCCACAATGTATCACATACTAATTTCAATTTCTTTAACATTAACTATTAAAAAATTTTCTCCTCCATTGAACCATCATGAAACTATAACAAATATCAAACTTTTACAGTAGATTTTTTCTATAATTTCACACTATACAAAATTCAAATGCAAAACTTGTTGTACCCGATACAACTCATTGAAAGTACTATTGCTTTTCAAAATTTGAAGAATCGAATACTATATAATTGCACTAATCACAAGGCTTCAAATATCATGATATCCCAAATTTCCTTCAAGTATGCATAATTATTCTTAACTTCAAGTCAAATTCAAAATTTACCTACCATAAGAAATTTCTTTTATCAAAATTTCAATGTATATAAACTCTAAGTTTATAATCCACATCAAAAGTATAACAATGAAGTCTCCAAATGATTGTTTAGTTATAGATTTTCTTAAATTCTTAAAACTTTTATCCATACTCAAAATACCAATTGACAAAACCATTATTAGTAATCGACTACCATAATAAAAGTTAGTATTTGTACTTAATCACTTTTTTGTAACTAAAGGATCTTATTCCAAATTGATCGATTGCTTTATCACAACCTTTGAGTAAACATAACCTTATACCTTTATCTTTATGCACAAAATTACGACACATTACACATGAAAAATGGTAGTCCTCTATAAACATTATTCAAGAACTCTCATATTACTTTCTACTTAAAAACCATAATCACAACCAATCATATTAACCATTTCAAACTTATAGCACTCCAAAATAAAAATAGAATGATCAACTCTAACACTTTCATGGAACATCAATTCATGTCACCAACTTTATATTTGGGGGGGGGGGGGGGGGGGTGGAATTCAAACGAAACCATGACAATTTGAGCTAATAACCTCCTTTATGCATCATAATGCTAATTCTTGTAAGATTGAAACTGAAAATTTACTAATACAATACGTAAATGTTAAAACCATATTTATTTCTTAATCAAACTCCAATAAATGCCTAATACATCAATTTTTTTTGTTTTTTATTTAAGTACTACTCCAAAGATCAAAACCATAACAATTATATTAAATATCTTCATTTATATCTTAACTCCAATTGACCACCAACGCATATTTCAAACGATCCATAAATCAAAACCTCACAAAACCTAATACCAATAAGTACTTCAAAATTCCAAATATTGCTTCTTATCAATTACTATGTTTCACATTTTAAATCTCATCAAAAAATGCAATATCTAGAAAATCAAAGATTACTAGATATCTATAAAAACTCCAAACTTATATGTTAATAGCTTTCAAATTTCATAAGTCCATTATCAGATAATAATTGAAATCTTCACAAAACTAGAAAACCTCATAATGTCACAACTTTCCTTGTTTACACACGCTATTTATCGTTACTATAATATTAAAGTCAAAATCTATTAAGATAATTCTCAAACCTTAATATCATAATCATATAAGAATTATATTTTCACAAACACTTGAACAATCATCCTTTCCGTCATATTATGCACTACTCACTGAAATGCAAACCACACCAATATTGTTGAAATTTTTACTTTATCATAATTTCAATTGACCATAAGTACAGTTTAAGAACAACATCTGTCAAGGTAAAGTTCATAATATCAATATTTAGAGTACTTTAAATTCTTCACATACCAATTCTTGTCTACTATCATACTTTTAATCTCCACAAAATGCAAATCAATATATGATAAAATGGCTCACTAAATATCTATCTCAAATCTCAAAAATTATATATATCGAGAATTGGACTTTAATTCATAAAGCCTCAAAATATCAAAATCATTCATTACAATAAAAGTTTTAAGCTTAAAATCTAACTTATAAAAGTCCTACCAAAGTAACTTCATTTATAAACATATCATCTTATGACAAATCTATTATTTCATGTTTTAACTTCAAATAAATACAATAAAGAAAATGATCAACATCATTAAGGACCCATATGCAAAATCTGAATATTTTCACTATATCAAAAACCTAACCTCAACTAATTAAGGTCTTTAATATTCTAATCTATTTCCATGATAGGCATGAGACCAAGGTAACTTCTTCTTCTTCTTCTTCTTCTTCTTCTTCTTCTTCTTTTAATCAAAACACATGCTAAGAATCAAGTCATCAATTTTTCTCCTCATCGAAATTTCAAAGCTAATGTCTAAAAGTCAATTAGTGATAAGTCTCTGAAATATATAGTTTTTAGAGTATTTTATTACACGAATTTTGAATAAATTTTGGAATTTCTAATGTAATTTCTTCTCAATTTAATTAAATTGTCTTCATGTGTAGAAAATTCAAGAATAATGAGGAAGTCAAGAAAATGGCAAGATAATCAAGGAAAAATGGTTGGATTTGGTGTTTAACCCCTAAAATCCATAGACTTAGCTTTCTCCAAACCCTAAATCCTATTCCTACTACCTTACTCGTAAACTATTTTTACACCATAAACCTTACCTAAACCAATATTCCAAACCCTTTTTAAAAAAAACCTTTAACCCTTACCCTACCATAATCTACTTAGACCTATCCTATTTTCACATAAAGTCCAAGCATAATTTAAACCCATTTTAAATATCAAAACTCAGCAACCCAAAACTAACCATTTTACTTGAGTTTTGGCCCAACAGAAAAGATCAGCCCAAGAGAGTGTGCTGCCAAAGTGGGAAGGAAGTAGCCCTAATTAAAAAGGATGAAGTAGCCGCAAGGCAATGGCGTGGAGGAGGGGCTGCGTGACACAGCTTGTCTTCACCAATGTTCTACAGCTTTTGTTTACTGTCTTTCTCTAGTTTAGGAGTTTGATGTTCGTAATTTTTAGTAATGAGAGGGGAGAGGAGGTTGGTGACAGCAGCTTCATTCCTCCCATCGGTTGCAGTGTTTTTTTTTCTAATTTCTGTTTTCTTTAGGTTTTAATGAAGTTTTTTTTTTATTTCTTTAGTTTTTCTTTAAGTTCAAAATCAGGTTTATATTACGTTCAGTTTCTTTTTAGAATTTGAGTTCAATAGCATTTTGTTTTTCTGGTTCTCGTTTCAAGCTCTGTTCTTATTATATTTACTGTTTTGATTTTATTTTGCTATTCGATACTTTAGTTTCTTCTAGTTGATGTGTTAAATTTCATATCTAGCTCTTTACTACTGCACTGCATCATTCTTGCTTCTTCTGTATTCATGTTTTAAGAATCTTGTATTAAAATTCTGCATTGCCTTTCTACATCATTATTTCTTTGTATCTCTGTTTCTACATATTTCTTTCTTTCTTTCCTCTATCTAAATCTGTAAATATTTTTTCTGCATCAATGTCTTGTGTTTGTTTTCCATTATTGTTTCTGCATCTGCTATCGTTTTTTGTTTTCCATTATTGTTTCTGCATCTGCTATCGTTTTTCCTTGTCGCTTGTCTGCTGCGTTCTTCGTGACTGGGCTGTTGTTGGGAGCAAGAAGCAACTGCGTGTCCTGTGCGTGGAGGCTACTGAAGCGTGCTGACGTAATGCTAGCTGGGCGCGAGGTGCAGTGGCAGGCGTGTGACATTTGGCTTGGACGTGACTGGCAATTGCAGTAGGTGCGTGACGCGGCTGCAGTTGGCATGAGCTGCAGTGTTGACGGCAGGTGAGAGCGTGGCTGTTAAGGTGAGATTGTGCAAGTGCATGGCAACTGAAGCAGGAGCTAGCGTGGGCTAAAGCAAACCATCCAAGCAGCTGCGTGTCCGACGTTTAGCAAGGCAACAAACAGAGTTTCATGGTGCTCTATTGTAATTAATAAAGTTTTATAGTATTTCTTTTACTAGTTTAATAGTTTTAGTTACAATGGTTTATTGATAGTAGTTTAGTGTTGTTTTAATTTAGTATAATTTTAAATTAATCTATGTAGTGTTTTATTATTTTAATTAATTCGTATATTTTTATGATTATTAGATTTAGTTTTTAGTTTATTTACGTGTTAGATTTCTTATTTACTTTTTATTGTTACGTTTTTTTTTAATTTTAATTTCGTCTTCAATTTAAATTTTGTTTATTCTTTTATGCATTTCTATTTTTATTTGGCAAAATTAAGCTATTGGTTTAAGTAGTTAGTTTAGCTTAAGAAAAATTACACATCGCTTGAATAAAGCTAGGATGACCAATTTTAATACTTAGCTGGAACAATTTTAACTAATCCTCGCGGGAACGATATCTATACTCATCTCTTTATTACTTGTAGCGACCCGTGCACTTGCAGTGTAGGTCTTCGACGCAACAAGTTTTTGGTGCCATTGCCGGGAATTAGTGTAAGTTGTTCTTAGTTAATATTAGAATCAATCATGCCTAGGTTTAATTCAAGCCTTTTCTTTTTCTTATTTTTGTAAATATTTCTTCCTCCTAATATTTTAATTCTGTTACTTTGCGAGGTACCATTGTGGATCTAGCAGAGCCCAGAACCTTGAGAGACTACGTTATGCCTCGTGTGTCCGTAATACATTCAAGCATTAGGAAGCCCGAAATCGAAGCTGACAGCTTTGAAATCGAGCCAGACTTCATCCTAATGATCTTGAATTCAATTCAATTTGGAGGTTTGCCCAGTGAAGATCCATATGCTAATCTTGTCAAATTTTTGGAGATATGTGACCTATGCAAGTACGATGGTGTTTCTGATGATGCTATTGGATTAAGACTCTTCTCATTCTCACTCCGAGATAGGGTAAAGGATTGGCTGTGGTCACTTCCTCATCATTCTATCTGTACTTGGAATGATTTGGCTCATAAGTTCTTAGCTAGATTCATTTCACTTGAGTGTCTGGGGAAGATGAGGAATCAAATTTTATCCTCTGAGCAATATGACTCCGAGTCTTTCTATGAAGCATAGGAGAGATTTAAAGACTTGATCAAGAGATGTCCTTCTCATGGATTACCCCTATGGTTACAAATTCAAACTTTTTATAATGGCTTGGGTAATACATTGAGAGTAGTAGTTGATGCAGCAGTAGGTGGAGCGCTTATGAGAAAGTCTGTTGAGGAAGCATATGACTTTATAGAGGTAATTGCTTCCAATGACTTTCAATGGCAATATAAGAGAGATACACCGGGGAAGATCATCTACAATCAAGAGCTTGTTCTTATTGAGACTTGGTCTTCTCCTAAAGCCGCCTTGCCTGGGAAAGTCTACATAAGTCCTTTTATCTCCTGTGAGATATGCGAAGGGAGTCATGCCATTGAGAATTGTCCTATCAATCTGAGTTGGGTGAGTCATCCGAGCTATTCTTCGAGCAACTATGAGAAGCTTTCATCACCTTCTTCGGAGCTTATGGAGACATGTGACCTTTCTCCTCAAGCTCCTCTACAAGCACTACATCAAGAGGTGTTGAGTAAAGAAATTGAAAAGTCTTCACCACCCGAGCTTATTAAAATTGAAAGTGTGGTTGATCAAAAAGAAATGGAGAATAGTAAGGGTGAAGAAGAAGTCCAAGAGGAAGGGCTTAAGATTGAAATCCAAGTTTCAGAAGTTGAAAAAGACCAAGAGGCATCCTTCATTGTTTCTTCATTGAACTTTCCACAAGAATATGAAATAGGTTATATCTTAGAAGATTGTGGAGTTAAGTTCTGTGAAGCAAAGTATCTGATGGAGTCACCTTCCATAGTGGTGCACTATGTGCATCCATCCATATTCAGACCTTTCAAATTACCTTGAAGGATGACAGAGATAGTCAAGCTGATGACTATAAATCAAGTGCTTCTGGGGAGGCAACCCCAGCTTTTTATTTATTAGTTCTTTCTTTCTTTTATTAGTTTTAGTGTTAGTATTTCATAGCTTTGATTTTCTTTTTCTTTCTATTTTGTAGGTTTGAGTCCAAGTTTGGGGGAGCAGTAAAGACACTTTTTGGGCATGCAATTGAGCTTCAACAAAAAATTCAGGGGAATTTCCTTCTTTCTTTTCTGAATTCCTGAATCACTTACACATTGAGGACAATGTGCACTTCAAGTTTGGGGGAAGAAATTTGAGCTAATTTTTCTCAAAAATTCCAAAATTTTTCAAAATTGATGCAATAAAATACTCTAAAAATGTATATTTTAGAGACTTATCAATTAAACTAAGAACTCTAAAAGGTACAAAATCACAAAATCTGAGATATCGATAAGTCTATTAATCATAACTTAAGCTCAAACTCTTTAAAAAATTGCCACTTAATTTAGAGGTTGCAATCAAGATTATAGAAGGACCTAGAATTTGTTCATGCTCTTATGTAGTCTCTTCATACTCAAAAATCACAATCTAAACTTTCAAAAAAATAATAAAACAAATCTTATACCATAATGAGTGATATTGTTTGTTAATACCATCCAAATAAACTCATATTTTACCTCAATCAAAATTATAAGAGCGATTTAGTCACCTTGACCATCAAAATTATATGAACATGTCTAACTATTTCAAAATGCAAGAGTATACGAATCTCATATCGATAAACCTAAGCTCTGATACAACTAAATTTGTCACGTCCCAAACTCGGGACATAACAAACGCCCTACACCTGTAAGAAATAATCTCACAGATATGCAAGGCATTTATCATACTAAAATTCAATTCTTCCAAATGACTAAACTAAAATATATCATCAATGATCAAAAGAAGTTTACAAAACTTCAACTTATTGCTTAAAGTCAATAAAAAAATTTAAAAGGTTCTTAAGTCTCAATCTAATCATAAGCTTAAAAGTCTTGAAACATATCCTAAACTCCAAAGCGTGACTCCCCAACATTCTTGTGGACATTATCAACATCAAAACCTGTAAGATGTTAAGAAATAGGGGGTAATACAACCACTCAGTAAGCAACCGATATCCCAACAGTTGGATTAAGCATGCCATAAAAACATTATGCCAAAATATCAATGTAAAGATTCAAAATCAATGTTGGGCAATCTTATATTTAATCGCGTAATTTATTCAAATTTATACATTCAAATTTCAAAACTAAACAGATTTCACAAATATCGAAACTGAGCAAAAGTTTCATAATTCAAAATTTTCAGGTCTCCCGTAACATACCAAGGCCACGCTTAACCCTCGTGACACAGGTCAGAATCAGAGCAAAAAACACAATTAACCCCTTGCCTTGAGTCAAGGATATTAGAAGCAACTACTAGTTGCACAGAAACAAAACAGAGAGCCACTATTCTCAACCGGTGGTTCAGTTAGAAACTAGTTTCATTTAACAGAATACATGTCGACATGGCCAACATTTAACCCCCCTTGGCCGGGTCAGAGCACAGCCATACTAGGAGACAAAACAAAACAAAATTTTAGATTACCCAATGTATTAAGCTGTATTATAAATCTCATAACATATTTCAAACAAAACGAATTTCGTAAATCAATCAAACCAAAACTCGTATTCACAAAACACATAGCATGTAGATATGTAATTATGACGAATTTCAAAGCAATTTCATATTTCCAAAATATACACTACAAATTTCATATATCAAAGCGATTAAAACCATACTCATGTACTTGAACAAAATTCAATTCAAAATAAATTCTAATAATTGTATACACTTTGCATGTTTAACCCAATTTTAAAAAAAATAGGGCAAAAATATATTCGTACATTGTATACGAAACATATATCATATTAAGGTTATTTTTTAAAGGTATCAAAACATGGAAGGGATATCAAGTCACTTACCTGAACTCGCTAAATTGAAACCAAAACAAAGCCTTAATATCACTCGGAGCCTATTATTAAAAAAAAATTTAATATTAGAAAATAGCTATTTGACAAAAGCTAACAATTTATACTGTATTCGCTAAATAACTATAACTCGATAAACTATGAATTCGGCATGAGTTATATTATTTGACGAAAGCCAAAAATATCTATACTTTCCTTAAAATACAGATTTCTCCAAATTCTCAATGTCATATTTTCTTCAAAATTCAATCACTAACTACACAACATAACCATAAAAATTAAAGAGAATTTTTTACTCACCTTAGTCTTCTTGCACTTACAGTAGCAGCACTAAGCTCCCTTCTGATAAATTTTTTTCTTTTTTTTTTCAGCTTGGCATTATAGCAGCCAAGCTTCACTCTTTTCTTTCTTTCTATTTAACGTCGCCTCACTGCCTCTCTATTTGTTTTTTACTTGGTTGCACAGCCACTAAAATTGCTATTTTCCTCTTCTTTTCGACATCTGTTTCATATTGCTATTTCGTTTCTTTTTTTTTCCTCTTGGCTACCTTTGACCTTTCCAATGTTTTCTTTTTTTTTTCTTTTCAATATTGTTTTCAACTCAGCTCAAAGCTTCCTGCCTCCTTCAATGTTTCTTATTTTTTTAACCTAAGTAACAATCGCTGGCTGCCTCATGTAATAGCAATTAGGCCTTTTTTTATTATTATTGTTTATGTTTTGGGCTTGGGTATTACATCAACGATCTAGAGACACTCTCAGCTCGATCTCCTGAAATTGTAGTTTTCGTGATGATCACAATGCAAGGGTTATTTATTCGGACCAATTCCAATAGATTTCTTCTGAAGTTGGGGCTCCCGGCCTCTCTTGCATTCCATAATAAAAACCTTATTGGAAATTTCTCTAACTTGGACCCATTAAACAACCATTCAGCCAACTCTGGGAAAGCTGATACCTCTTTTGTCGACTTCCTCTTGCATAGAAGATTTAGAGCCATGTGGTTTTGGGGAAGGAAGATTCGTGAGAATTCTGTTGTTTTCCTTCCTAACTCTGGCTTCCATTTGATCACCATCGTGAGGAGTTTGGACGTTAGTATGGAAGTTATCAAAATTGCTTCTTCTTTATCCTCCACCATCTTTACCTTTCTCATCGTGTCCAAATACATTTGTTTCATGCTGATGTTTTGGAATGAAGGTAATGTTACCACCTGCCTCGGACTCATGCTTTGTGACTGGTCCTTTACCAGATCCAGAAAGTGTTAGGGGTTTGGAATATCTACTGCCATGATCAAGTTGTTCCATGCCAACATTATCTCCTCCTTGCTCCAGTTCTCCATCTGCTGGCAATTTTCCAAAACCAAGGTTATTGCTTGTTTCATGAGAAAGACCTTCTCGTCTAGCCAAAGGAATAAAAGGTCTAGATCTTTGAAAGTCTTTGGTATCTCTTCCATCTAACTGGGGGTTCATCTTTTTTGTCTTCTGTTTGGAGAATGAGAGGTTTCTTTGTTCGTTCCTTCCTAGACTTTTACTTGTAAAGGTCAAATATTTTAGATTAACCATCTGGTTGGGAATAGACAAGATATTGTTGTTTGTCCCATCCTTGTTTCCATAAATTCTATTCTTCTAACTGTCCATCTTTGGACTTTGTGATGGAAACCACTCATCTTTACTTCTTGAGCCCTAACCTCAACTGTCTAAGTTCTAAAAATATGCCCATTGCTCTGACTCCTTCACATGGTCCTCAGCTTTACTTTTACCTTTCTCTTTTTTCCTCGTTGGGTCATCTTTACCCGATTTCTGCACTTTAGCAGACTTTGGTCTCCTCCTTGAAACCACCATCCATGGTCCAAATCCTTCCTCTTCCTTATTTGGGTTTGTTGGGTATTAGACTTTTCCACTATCATCTCCTCACTCTTATTTCTTATATCTCTCTTCTCTACTTAGGGTATCGTTTGATTATTCATTGTTTTCCCCTGAATGCATGCTTCCTTCCTGTGTCTGATCATACCACATGCAAAGCACAAGTTGACTCCTTCATATTAAACATTTTGGATCCTTAAACCAATCCTTAACTTTGGGATTAATGGCTTATCAAGATCAACTCGAATACATAGTCTAGCGTACCGACCCCGAGCACTCATTTCTGTAAATGTATCAATTTTCAATAGAGTTCCCAATTGATTCCCAAACCTTTGCAAGATTTTTCTATCAAAATATTCTATCGGTAAATTAGGTAGTCTACCCCATATAGCTATTATAGAGCTCTTTTTCAAAGGGTCCAAAATGAATCCTGATTCCTATATTCGCATAGTTAGATAATATGGTCTAATGAACCATGGTCCTTCATCAATAACTCTATAAAAATCATCAACCAAATGGAACCTGAAGAGGAAATAATCGTAACCAAGGTCAATGTAATCCATTCCTCCATTCGGTTTCCACACTGATCTTGCTCTTGGGAATAAAAAGTTGTATCCAACATTTTTCCCGAAAGTTTTCACAATAATCGCATTCCTCCATGGTTTGCAAATTTTGTTTTTCTCTTCTTTAGATAATAGAATTGTGGAGATCTCATCCATTTCCTCTTGTTCTTGATCTGGACCCTCATCCATGAAGGAATGATGAGCGATTAGAGAAAAGTTAGAGTTATTCTAATCTCCCATTAGAAGACCTTTATAAGAACCGTTGTTACTAGACTGGGCTTCTTGTTGTTCCCGAATTGATTGTTTGAATTCTCCATTTTTTGTTCTCTTAACACTCCTCTACTGGAGATCTTCTTCTTCATCACCTCTCAGAACGTTCTCATTCACTGCTTGCATTGTCAGAGCGTTTTTCAGGTACTGCTTTACTTTTTGCAGTGTGAAAAACTTAACATGTATCCAATATAAGTAAATTATACATATCATACATGCTTCTACATAATATGAAACATGTTAAACAAATAAAAGCGAAAGCGACAGGATCTAACCTCCAGCCATTGCACTCTGTAGCTTTGCTGTAGAAGCGATTTCCGAGTCTGACGATAGGATTCTTATACCTTTCAAGTCTTCCAAGCACTCAAAAACCTCACTAGATGGTGTGTTTTTTTGAGATTAACGTACTTGGGGACCAGAAGGAGCCCTCTTTTATTACTAACGAGAGCATGCTAATTATGGTAATAAAATCACGTTTTAACGATCACAAAATCGTGTTTTAATAGCCAAATATTGAGTTTAGATTCAGTGTGAAATTATGGACCATATCCGGAATTGGTCAACCAAATATTTATTTCCATAATAAGGAGATATACTAACATTCTCCCACTTGGTCCATATATTTCACTTATAGAAGAAACAAATCACATGAATCATGGCGACAGTTCCTCAAGTGGTGAGTATTATCTTCCGTGTATTACTATGTAAAATGTTTCTAAATCAACCCATTTTTACTTAATGAATAAACCTTATGTTTATTCTCGATCCAAACTATAAGGATATTTCTCAAATAAAACTTTAGTGTATACAAATCAAATGAGAAACATCATAGTATTAATAAGAGTTTCAATTACAATCAAAATGTGGGACCAAGTCCCATTCTCTCTACATGATCCTTAAATTTAAATGGTGGCATGCCCTTAGTCAAAGGATCAACTAACATCAATTCAGTGCTAATGTGTTCAATGAACACTCTTTTATCTTTAACACGTTCTCTAATGGCTAAGTACTTAATGTCGATGTGCTTACTTCGACTTCCACTCTTATTGTTCTTAGCCATGAATACCGCAGCTGAATTGTCACAATATATCCTCAATGGCTTAGTTATGGAGTCAACAACTCTAAGCCCACCAATGAAACTCTTAAGCCATACACCATGTGAGGTAGCCTCAAAACAGGAAACGAACTCGGCCTCCATAGTAGAAGTGGCAGTCAGTGTCTGCTTAGCACTCTTCCATGAAACAGCTCCACCGGCAAGCATGAAGATGTAACCGGATGTTAATTTACGAGTATCAACACAGCTAGCAAAGTCTGAGTCTGAGTAGTCAATCACTTCCAACTCATCAGTCGGTCTATCCATAAGCATGTAATCCTTAGTACCTTGAAAATATCTAAGCACTTTCTTCGCAGCTCTCCAGTGGTCCATCCCCGAGTCACTTTGGTATCTACCCAACACTCACACAGCAAAAGCAATATCAGGCCTGGTACAGACATGTGCATACATAATGCTTCCAACAGCTGAGGCATATGAAATGTTCTTCATCTGTTCTCGCTCAAGATCATTTTTCGGGCACTGGTTCAATTGAACTTGTCACCCTTCACAATGGGAGCTGGGCTTGGTGAACAATCTTTCATTCTGAATCTTTCCAAGACTTTATTAATATAGGCTTCTTGTGACAGACCTAATATACCTCTATGTCTGTCTCTGTGGATCTTAATGCCAATGACATAAGATGCATCACCCATATCCTTCATATCAAAGTTCTCAGAAAGAAATTGTTTCACCTCACATAGCATCCCCTTATCATTGGTTGCAAGCAGAATATCATCCACATATAACACAAGGAAACAAATCTTGCTCCCACTGACCTTCTGGTATATACATTGATCCACGATGTTCTCAACGAAACCAAATGAAGAGATGACTTCATGGAATTTTAGATACAATTGGCGGGAAGCTTGTTTCAACCCATATATGGATTTCTTCAGCTTACAGACCAAATGCTCGCCATTACTAGAGGAAAAACCTTCAGGTTGTTTCATGTAAACCTCTTCTTCTAGATCACCTTGAGCAATGCCGTTTTCACATCCATTTGTTGCAACTCTAAGTCAAAATGTGCAACAAGCGCTATAATGATGCAGAGAGAATCTTTCTTAGATACAGGAGAGAAGGTCTCCTTGTAATCGATTCCCTCCTTTTGAGTGAATCCTTTGGCTACGAGTCTTGCCTTATAACGCTCAATGTTGCCTAATGAGTCAGTCTTGGTCTTAAAGACCCATTTACAGCCTATAGCCTTGGCCCCATTAGGCAACTCGACAAGATCTCATACTCCATTAGATGCCATCGAATCCATCTCATCTTTCATAGCATCGAACCAAAGTTTTGATTCTTTGCTATTCATGGCTTGTGAAAACGTCTCTGGATCATTAACAGGCCTAATATTGAAATCATACTCTTGTAGATACATAATATAATCACTAGGAATAGCTGATTTCCTTTCCCTAGTAGACCTTCTTAATGTTGGTTCAACATTCTTTGAAGGATCATGTTGTTTAACTGGTTGCTCACTCAATTTTGGTGTATCCAGAGGAGCTTCGTCTACTGGTAAGTTTTCAGCTACTTGTGGATCTTCAACGATTGGTTGTTCAATGTCCAGTTGTACTGAAGGGACATTATTCATGATAACCAATCCTTGACTCGAGGTAGAGGGTTGATCTCTCACAGAAACTAGGTCTTGAAATTGATCGCTCCCACTAACTAAGTCATTTTCAAGAAACTTGGTGTTCCTTGATTCCACAAATCTAGTACTATGAGATGGACAATAGAATCTGTAGCCTTTGGATCGTTCGGCATATCCGATGAAATACCCACTTATGGTCCTAGGATCCAGTTTCTTTTCCTTTGGGTTGTAAACTCTTATCTCAGAAGGACATCCCCAAACGCGCATATGACGCAAACTCGGTTTCCAACCTTTGAATAATTCAAAAGGCGTATTTGGAACAGCCTTAGTCGGAACTCGGTTCAATATATACGCTGCCATTTTAAGAGCTTCAATCCACAAAGACTTAGGCAACTTCGAGTTGCTAAGCATACTACGCACCATTTCCGTCAAGGTTCAGTTCCTTCTTTCTGCAACACCATTGATCCGATGAACCAGGCATGGTATATTGGGCAACAATCCCATTTTCTTGAAGGAACTTCGCAAATGGTCCAGGTGCTTGTCCATCTTCAGTGTATCTATCATAATACTTCCCACCTCTATCAGTTCTTATTATCTTTATGAGTTTTCCACATTGTTTCTCTACTTCAACCTTAAAGACTTTAAAGGTGTCTAATGCTTCGTTCTTGTTATGAAGCATGTAGAGATACATAAACCTCGAGTAATCATCAATAAAGGTGATGAAGTATTTCTGACCATATGCATCAATGTCTGGACAACATATGTCAGAATGTATGATCTCTAATTATGGTTGAACTCCTATTGGCACCTTTCTTAGACTTGTTGGTTTGCTTACCCTTAATGCAATCCACACAAGTGTCGAAATCAGTAAAATCGAGAGTACTAAGTATTTCGTCATTTACCAATCTCTTAATTCTATTTATAGAGATATGATCTAATCTCCGATGCCATAACGTGGAGGAGTCCTTATCCATATTTGATTTAAAACAAACATATGAGATTGGATTACCTTTCTTGACGAGCCACTGCTGAAGCTTGGCGGAGTCCTTATTCATGTGTCCCTTCCTTTTATAGAAGAAACACTTGGACTCTTTCTTAATGTCAGCTTGGGTAGGGATTTTCCCTTTTCCCTTGTTCTTGGCTCGATCCTTGGTCTTTCCTTGGCTTGCAAAAAATGCACTGTAAGATCCGATTCTACACTACTGTAGAGTCTAATTTCATAAAAGTGATAATGGAAATTAAATAAATAGAGAGTATTGAATTCCATTTAGTTGAAAAGCTCCTTAACTTGAGATGAGAACGGAGCAAATTAAGTGAAATCCTCTACGGACGAGTAAGAGGGCAGCTCGCCAATGGACGAGCAAGATGACAATCGCCATAGGTGATGGTGAGTTGGACGATGGCATGGGCAAATAGTGGAGTTCGCCAGCAAGTTATTTGGGGATGGTCGCCCAAATGGGCGTGGACTGGTGATCTCCCATATGATAGCAAGTGGGCGATTTGCTATAAACTGTGATAGCCAAGTAAAGGAAGTCAGCTCATAAATCACCACATCGTATGTTGGCAAACTGAAATTGGTGTTGGCGAGCTAAGGTTTCTGGTTGACTAGACGAACTGGAACTGGAATCGGAATCAGCACATGACCATTACAGCCAAAATTGACTTGTAAGTCGTACGGTTGAAGACAATTAATGGAGAAGATGTTGAAGTCAGTAAGGAATTAACCTTATTGGTTGAGAAATAAAACAAGGTCAATAGAAGCAGAAAAAAGAGTGTGGAAGGGAGACTTTCACGCCACTTGTGCTGCAGTTTTTCTTCATGCATTAGATGCATGAAAGACGTGGAAATGATGGAGGAAATGGGATAAGGCCAAGTGATGAGTTCTGATTGGATGGCACAGCTATAAAAGAAGAAACAATTGAGGATAACAGAGTTAGCCAACTCCAGCTTCTTCACGAAAGCCATTTCTCTGTTTCTTCCATTTCTTTGCCATGTTCGATCTACTAAACTCCAACCTTAAGTTGGTTAAATACATAAACCAGCTTGCAAAACCTTTCCTTCTTAACTTGATGAGATAAAGGAATAAGTAAAGGAAGGCCAACGTGAGACAAAAAATAATTTGTTCCACAAGTGCAGTCGGTTGAGGTAAGTTTCATATTTTCTGGGGTGTTCTTGATATTCAATAGTGGATTTATATGTTTACGGTATACTAAACATAGAATACAACCTTGTTTTAGTTAGATCTTTAGAGAATATGGAAACAAGGAAAATAATGGAATAAGTGACGACAATGGCGACTATAGTGATCGCCCATGTTTAAAATTAGTAACCGCCAATGAGGCAAGTAGATAATAAGGAACTCGCCAAGGTAAAGTCTGTATTCAAAGGGTGAGAACGCCCAATTCTAGTGAAGTGAATTAATGGGCGAGCTCAAATGCATAAGGCATTGGGCGAGTAGAATTGTGGGCGAACTCCCACAATTAAGCCAATAAAGGCCTCGTGAGTTGACTGGCGGGCGAGCTTCCACGTGTAAAACATTTATTGAATGGCAAGCTCGGTTGTGCTAGTTAGAGCTCTGTTGGGCGAGTAGTCAATTGATTTATCTCAATCTCGCCAAGTGATATAAAAAGAAATATTAATAAAATTTATAATTATTTGCAACCGATAATTGGAAATGGCTATTGGCGAGCAGGAAGCAGGGCGAAGCAAAGCTTCGTTAAACCACGTAAGGGAGATGTGTGTGAAGTTAATGCATGTCCTGTGGAGTTAAGTTTTATGCAAATTATTGAGAAATTGTTTTGTTTTATGGCATGCATTATTTTGATAATTATTTTGGATTTGGTGGAGCTAAAGGCCGACCCCTACATTATGCTTGGGCGAACTGATACAGGGCGGGCGAGCTCTTGTATTTTTATGTTGGACGAGCCCTTGTATTTTTATGTTGGGCGAATTGGTATTGGCGGGCGAGCCAAACCCTTTTATAATTTTTATAAAACCGTTTCTAATTTTTAAGCGCGGGCGAACCGTTTTGATAGGAAAACTATGGGCGAGCCGGTAGTGGCAAGCCAGTATTTTGTTCTAAATACAGAGGGTGGCGGGCGAACACTTGTTCACCTCATTTTCGAGTGACCATGGGCGAGCCATGCGGGGCGAGCAGACCATGGCGAACAGATTTCTATAGTGTTTCCAACGAAAATGAGCCATTTTAAATATTTTTGAAAAATAGAAAATATAAATCCTTTTTGGGCGAATTGATGAATGGGCGAGCAGTTAAGGGCGAGCCAGTTTTGCTTGTTATTTTTTAAAAGCAATGGTGGGCAGGCGAACACAAGTTCACCGCATTGGGCGAGCTGCCATAGGCGAACCATATTAGGTAGCAGACCATGGGCGAGCAGGTTTTAAACGTTAAGATTTTGGAAAGTTTTCAAGGGGTTTTGTAAACAGAAAGCCTAAACCTTTTTGGAAATCAAATCATTTTGAGAAAATGATAATATGGGTGAGATAATTCCATAAAGCTTTTCATGTGATATGAAAGTGATTTTGAGACTTTAGGCCCTGAATTCACGCATTATTATTCATGTAGTTGCGTGACCCACCTGGGGCGGTGGCTCGGTCAATGGACCAATGGGTGCACCTCAGGGCGTCACAGGGCTGATGGACCCGCCAAGTCATCAGCGGTCTCGAGGTCACTTGGCAAGTGGACCCGAGGACCACCTATAGATTATGGCCATAGATCTGAGATAGCCGTGAGGGGCGATGGCCTACGGGTGCACCCCAAAAGCGGCAGATTCCGTTCTCGCAAGGGGGAGGGGGAACGATGATAGCATGATTTATTTGTTGCCTAGTCTCAACTTACCAATTTCTGTTTACTGTGAGGATTTGTTGAAATCCTATATAGTGTTTACTACATTTTAAAGTACACTGTTTAGCCAGTGATTTGAATGGCGTTTTAAGAGAGTTGTTTACTATATATCCACTGTCTTTTCTACTGGGTTATTGTTAAGAAAAGAATAAATGCGTTGTGATATATAGTTTTGCTTTATTTAAAGCAGCATATGTTTCCTTTACTGAGCGTATGAATCGCTCACCCCTTTGTTTTAACTCCACAGATAAGAAGTACACGGAGTTGAGAGAATTAGATTTCAGATGGGTATAGCTATGCTCAAAGCACTGAGGCATGGCACATTAAATGTGACAGGTACAGTCTCTTCTCTTTTACATTTCAGACATATGTATATAGTACTACCTTAGTGAAATAAAGGTTAATAGGGGATGTCAGATGTAAGGAATAATGAAAAGAAATTTCATATTCCATAATTAATAGATAAATGTTTATCATTTATCACTGTTACTATTGAATGTTAATGGCATCGCAGACAGCCCAACCGGTAAAGTTGATGGAAATACGTGAAAAATGTAAGTAACGAGATGTTACAGATTTAATGGTATCAGAGCTTGGGTTGATCTGATGTCTGTTGATGCCTTTAGCATGGGAAGTGTTGAAAAAGGTTAACATCCCCTGTAGTACTGTATAGTCTGAATGTATAGAAGAGTCGAATGACTGTGAATTGAGTTAAGTGGTGAAATATGGTGAAAGTTGATGAATTATGGGTTACAAATAGAGATAGTAATCCGAAAATTTTGCATGAGATAGGTGATCTTATCATCATAATGTCGGGTCTATTCGATAAGGTACAGTGAGAAACTCGGTGAGGGCCCCACCAGGACTTCTCTGTCCATATCAAACTAAGATCCTGAAAATGATGATATTGAGATGAAAAGGGATAATATTAGCATATAAGCCCTAAGATCGCGTGTTTGGAGTTATATTGATGAGAGAGAAAATTAAAGGGAAATTTATGAATATACCCTATATTGAAATGTTTAATTTGAGACATAAAATAAAAGACAAAATTGATTTAAAATAGATTGATGGTGAAATAGTATGAGTATTTGATGGTATAAAGGATGATTTCTACCGTAGACACCATTGATATATTGATAAGTAAGGTGACCCAGAGTACAAGCTATGAGAGGTCGCGAGCTAGTCAGCCCTGTTGTGGATTTTGGGTCTAGATTTAAAAAGGTGAATTGTGTGAGAAATGATGTAAAATCGATTATGATAATACTGGTTATATATACTCTTTATGTTTTAGGAGAATGGATATTAGTAGTGACTTGACATTTGAGGAAGTCAAGTGTTTGAGTCTGTGGATGAGAAAGAAAACTTTGAGATGGGCGAACTCGAGCACGGTTGGAAGAACCGGGCATCGAGGTGATCGCCAAAGAGGATAGTATGGATGAGTAGCGTTGTCACAGCAATCGTTGTCGATAGGCCCAAAAAGGGGATTGCCATGGCCGGTTGGGCTGGTCCGTTACGATATCCATAGAACCGGGATATTTTGAGATTTATGTTAAATACTCGATGGGCGAGAACTACATTGGGATAGCTAGCCAATGGGCGTGCAAATGTATGATCGCCAATGGTGTGGGCGAGTTAGATGATGGCGAGAACTAACATGAGTCCGCCAATATAACATGAATTGCTAAAGTGGGCGAGGATCCTGATCGCCCAAATAATTTTAGTGATGATCGCCTAAAGAGTATGGTGAGTAATCTGATCAACAAATTGTGGTGTAAATCATAACAATGTGGCGAGAAGAGCGATCGCCAATGATATGATATGAATCAAAGCAATGTGGCAAATAGAACAAAAGTTATAATCGCCAAGAAAATGAAATGTCTCGTATTTGCCAAATGATAAAGTTGGCATCGAGATTTAGTTGACAAGCTTAGAGGTTGGTGAATTGAAATAGGAATATGTTTGTAAGCTCTTACCAGTGAATCAGTAGAGCTTGAGAAATTACTCGAGAGATTGATGAGTAAAGAACTAAACTGGTTTGTTATAACTGATGAAAACGAAAATTTTATTGCTTTGAAAACAATGGGATTAGTACTCTCTACAGTTGCTTCTAGGTTCCGGAACAAGTATGGTATTCTAAAATACCTATCATATTCTATCTGGAGCCCTAGCCGACTGTAGTATCCTTCCTATTTATGTGCCTAGAGCCAACTAGGATGATTTTAAAGAGAATAAATATGTATATTGATATCAGCAATATTATTGAATAAGGTATGGAAAACCTTATTGTTAAGTCAGTGACCATTAGTTTCTAACTGAAATATATATATATTAGAGACGTGAGGTCTCAATTGATTAAGCAGACATTAAAATTGTCTGAGTAAAAGATTTTACTACTTAAGTGAGGTTAAAGTGTGCTTATTGGGGTATAAAATTTATGAGTTTTACCCATATAGCACAAATGAATTGTTGAAGAGTTTGTGGAATTTGCTACCTTATTGATTCAATGCTTAATTGGGAGGAAGTAGAAGTGAATGGGTATGTATGAATATAGTATTCGAAATGGTTACGAGATAGTAACAGTAAAGTACTATATTAAGTGGGAAAACAATTGTGGTGATGAATGTAAAAGAATGAAATTGTCTTGAGAAGACAAGTCATATGATAACTAGGGAACACAAGTTATGAGGTAGTTCCCAAGTATATGAATAAATGTGATTTCCTCTGATCATTATGTAGTTATGGCTGGAATTAATGACAAGCCAGAATTAAAAAAGATGAAATTGTCATACTCAGAGGAGCAGATACAAGAAGTACTGCTAATCCTGAAAAAGGATATACATATGTGTATATATGTACATATTGGGAATGTGAAATTGTATAAGTAAAGTGGTGATGAAATCTGAGTGATAATAAATTTAAATTTCAGTAATTGATGTAAGGAAAAGTATATTCTCCAAGTAGTGACCTTAAATGTACTAGGAGAATCAGAGATAGAATGATCACTTGAGATAAGAGAAGTGATCAAGGGGAAAATGATTACCTGAGACGTAATCAGTGGCTAATATTAAGGTCTGCAAAAGAAAAGCAGTCCTAGATTAATCATGAAACAATCACTGTGAGGTGGTGAAGAATCCGAAAGAACCATGATGTTATAGAAGTGATTATGGATTGAGTAACCAAATTATTTCACTTCTTCATCATCAGGTTTCGGGATGTAATGAGTGCCTTAGTCGATATATATTGGTGAAACAGAGAGAACGTATGTGAAGTTCCAGTGAGTGGGTACTTGTGATAGGGATCCCTAATTCACCATATGCTTTGAGAGAATAGCAAGAGGCTTTGGGATTCCAAATTTTTACTGTTAGCACCGCCTCAGATTGATATAGATATCCGAGCGCATTGTGTGGACGCTCCGGGATATATTGAGAGCGAGTGCGTGGTATTTTAGAGGCTACTGGGACAATTACATACGAATGATTAAAATTATCTATATGATAGTCACCAAATTATAATCGACTAGCACTGAATGAGATGATAAGTGATAAATAGTATAGATAAGTTACTAACTCTCAAAGATGATAAAAGACTTAAGGGAATGTAAATTGGTTTTGAGAGAAGACGCCCGAGATTCTTCAGGACCTTGAGAAAATTCGGGATGGGCGACCCACGAGTGGGGTGATCGCTCAACACCGGATAACATGTTGTGAAATGTGGATGAACTAGGTGGTCGCCAACTCACTTGAGAGAATAATCCTAGAGCGCGGGAGAGCGCCAAAGGGGTGATTATTGATGGCCGGAAGAGGTGGGCAGTACTCTTAAGGACAATAAGGAGTATAAAGTGATATTCGTGGTCTCATATTAGAGACGAGAATAAATAAAAGTTGAGAAGGTGATAAGGAAGAGAAATGCCTATATTAGAGGCACTTCCTATACTCAGGGAAAAATTGAAAAGAGTAAAATGCTATCTGGATAGTTGTGTATATTGAGTAAGTCTGCTCATTCCTTGATTATGGAATTTGTTGAGCTAATTAATGCCTTGGCAGGATTATATGTCAGGGAAATGGTGAGGTTTTACAGTATTCCAGTGAGCATTATAGTTGATAGGGAGTCCCGCTTCGTATCTCAGTGTTGAGAGAGATTACATGAAGCTATGGGATCCCGATTGAGTTTTGCACCGCAGATTATCCGCAGACTGAGAGACAGTCCGAGCGTATGATATGGACGCTCAAGGATATGGTGTGATCGTGTGCAGTTGATTTTATAAGCTCCTGGGATAATCCTCTACCCTGGCAGAGTTTGTTGATGATGATGGCCAAAGGAGAGTATAGGCATAGCACTTGAAAGGACGATATAATCCACGATAGCATGAGAAAATGGGAGATCGAAAATTATTTTCGACTTGGTCGAACAGACTTCTTGAGATATACAAGAGGTTATGTATATTAAGGTGTTACCATTGGGATGCATAATGAGAGGGAAATTGAGTTCCCGATGCATTGGATCGTCGGAGATCTTAGATCATGTGAAAGACGTGCACTACCTCCCGAGTTGTCAGGAGTGCATAATGTATTTCATGTCTCATGAATGAGAAAGTACTATCCATATACTTCTCACGTGATTCAAAATGAGTCCTAGAGATTAGAAAGGACAGGAATTACGTTGAGAAATCGGTACAGATTTTGGATAGGAAAGATAAAGTGTAGTGATAAAGTGTTATGATCTAAGATTTATTCTTTGATTAAAGCTCTGGTAGTATGAGGCTACTTGAGAATTAGAATGCCTTATGTGTAAGAAATATACACAGCTTTCACACTGATAGATCTGGTTGAAATTTGGAGGACCAAATTTCTTAAGGTGGGGAGAAAATGTAAGATCAAATTCTACACTACTGTAGAGTCTAATTTCATAAAAGTAATAATGGAAATTAAATAAATAAAGAGTATTGAATTCCATTTAGTTGAAAAGCTCCTTAACTTGAGATGAGAACAGAGAAAATTAAGTGAAATCCTCTACGGACGAGTAAGAGGGCAGCTCGCCAATGGGCGAGCAAGATGACAATCGCCATAGGTGATGGTGAGTTGGACGATGGCGTGGGCGAATAGTGGAGTTCGCCAGCAAGTTATTTGGGGATGGTCGCCCAAATGGGCGTGGACTGGTGATCTCCCATATGATAGCAAGTGGGCGATTTGCTATAAACTGTGATAGCCAAGTAAAGGAAGTCAACTCATAAATCACCACATCGTATGTTGGCAAACTGAAATTGGTGTTGGCGAGCTAAGGTTTCTGGTTGACTAGACGAACTGGAACTGGAATCGAAATCAGCACATGACCATTGCAGCCAAAATTGACTTGTAAGTCATACGGTTGAAGACAATTAATGGAGAAGATGTTGAAGTCAGTAAGGAATTAACCTTATTGGTTGAGAAATAAAACAAGGTCAATAGAAGCATAAAAAAGAGTGTGGAAGGGAGACTTTCACGCCACTTGTGCTGCAGTTTTTCTTCATGCATTAGATGCATGAAAGACGTGGAAATGATGGAGGAAATGGGATAAGGCCAAGTGATGAGTTCTGATTAGATGGCACAGCTATAAAAGAAGAAACAATTGAGGATAACAGAGTTAGCCAACTCCAGCTTCTTCACGAAAGCCATTTCTCTGTTTCTTCCATTTCTCTGCCATGTTCGATCTATTAAACTCCAACCTTAAGTTAGTTAAATACATAAACCAGCTTGCAAAACCTTTCTTTCTTAACTTGATGAGGTAAAGGAATAAGTAAAGGAAGGCCAAAGTGAGACAGAAAATAATTTGTTCCACAAGTGCAGTCGGTTGAGGTAAGTTTCATATTTTCTGGGGTGTTCTTGATATTCAATAGTGGATTTATATGTTTACGGTATACTAAACATAGAATACAACCTTGTTTTAGTTAGATCTTTAGAGAATATGGAAACAAGGAAAATAATGGAATAAGTGACGACAATGGCGACTATAGTGATCGCCCATGTTGAAAATTAGTAACCGCCAATGAGGCGAGTAGATAATAAGGAACTCGCCAAGGTAAAGTCTGTATTCAAAGGGCGAGAACGCCCAATTCTAGTGAAGTGAATTAATGGGCGAGCTCAAATGCATAAGGCATTGGGCGAGTAGAATTGTGGGCGAACTCCCACAATTAAGCCAATGAAGGCCTCGTGAGTTGACTGGCGGGCGAGCTTCCACGTGTAAAACATTTATTGAATGGCGAGCTCGGTTGTGCTAGTTAGAGCTCTGTTGGGCGAGTAGTCAATTGATTTATCTCAATCTCGCCAAGTGATATAAAAAGAAATATTAATATAATTTATAATTATTTGCAGCCGATAATTGGAAATGGCTATTGGCGAGCAGGAAGCAGGGTGAAGCAAAGCTTCGTTAAACCACGTAAGGGAGATGTGTGTGAAGTTAATGCATGTCCTGTGGAGTTAAGTTTTATGTAAATTATTGAGAAATTGTTTTGTTTTATGGCATGCATTATTTTGATAATTATTTTGGATTTGGACGAGCTAAAGGCCGACCCCTACATTATGCTTGGGCGAACTGATACAGGACGGGCGAGCTCTTGTATTTTTATGTTGGACGAGCCCTTGTATTTTTATGTTGGGCGAATTGGTATTGGCGGGCGAGCCAAACCCTTTTATAATTTTTATAAACCCGTTTCTAATTTTTAAGGGCGGGCGAACCGTTTTGATAGGAAAACTATGGGCGAGCCGGTAGTGGCGAGCCAGTATTTTGTTCTAAATACAGAGGGTGGCGGGCGAACACTTGTTCACCTCATTTTCGAGTGACCATGGGCGAGCCATGCGGGGCGAGCTAACCGTGGCGAACAGATTTCTATAGTGTTTCCAACGAAAATGAGCCATTTTAAATATTTTTGAAAAATAGAAAATATAAATCCTTTTTAGGCGAATTGATGAATGGGCGAGCAGTTAAGGGCGAGCTAGTTTTGCTTGTTATTTTTTAAAAGCAATGGTGCGCGGGCGAACACAAGTTCACCGCATTGGGCGAGCTGCCATGGGCGAACCATATTAGGTAGCAGACCATGGGCGAGCAGGTTTTAAACGTTGAGATTTTGGAAAGTTTTCAAGGGGTTTTGTAAACAAAAAGCCTAAACCTTTTTGGAAATCAAATCATTTTGAGAAAATGATAATATGGGTGAGATAATTCCATAAAGGTTTTCATGTGATATGAAAGTGATTTTGAGACTTTAGGCCCTGAATTCACGCATTATTATTCATGTAGTTGCGTGACCCACCTGGGGCGGTGGCTCGGTCAATGGACCAATGGGTGCACCTCAGGGCGTCACAGGGCTGATGGACCCGCCAAGTCATCAGCGGTCTCGAGGTCACTTGGCAAGTGGACCCGAGGACCACCTATAGATTATGGCCATAGATCTGAGATAGCCGTGAGGGGCGATGGCCTACGGGTGCACCCCAAAAGCGGCAGATTTCGTTCTCGCAAGGGGGAGGGGGAACGATGATAGCATGATTTATTTGTTGCCTAGTCTCAACTTGCCAATTTCTGTTTATTGTGAGGATTTGTTGAAATCCTATATAGTGTTTACTACATTTTAAAGTAAACTGTTTAGCCAGTGATTTGAATGGCGTTTTAAGAGAGTTGTTTACTATATATCCACTGTCTTTTCTACTGGGTTATTGTTAAGAAAAGAATAAATGCGTTGTGATATATAGTTTTGCTTTATTTAAAGCAGCATATGTTTCCTTTACTAAGCGTATGAATCGCTCACCCCTTTGTTTTAACTCCACAGATAAGAAGTACACAGAGTTGAGAGAATTAGCTCTCAGATGGGTATAGCTATGCTCAAAGCACTGAGGCATGGCACGTTAAATGTTACAGGTACAGTCTCTTCTCTTTTACATTTCAGAAAAATGTATACAGTACTACCTTAGTGAAATAAAGGTTAATAGGGGATGTCAGATGTAAGGAATAATGAAAAGAAATTTCATATTCCATAATTAATAGATAAATGTTTATCGTTTATCACTGTTACTATTGAATGTTAATGGCATCGCAGACAGCCCAACCGGTAAAGTTGTATGGAAATACGTGAAAAATGTGGTAACGGGATGTTACATGCACTCTCACCCGATTCCATAAGCAGTCTTCCTTCCTCCTGAACACACATGGTCATCAATTTATTGATGGTCCACTTATCCTATTGTGTGTTGTAGGATATCTTGAATGGTCCGTACTGCTTTGGTAGAGTGTTCAATATATAGTGCACCAGGAAAGATTCAGACATCTCCACCTCTAGCTTCTTGAGTTGGGCCGCTATATCTCTCATGGCCATTATGTGCTCGCGCACTCCTTTGACATTGGTGAGCCTCATCGATGAGAACTTCATTATTAGGGTGCTGGCCAACGCTTTGTCTGAAGTGACAAACTGATCATTTATGGCCTTTAGTAAGGTCCTAACGTCGGTATGCTGTTCGACTGAACCACGTATCCCAGCAAATATCTTTGTCTTAATATACATGACACTAAGGCGATTGGATCGCTCCCAGCGTTCATGTAAAGCTACTTGAGCAGGAGTGCTGGTCTCAGTCAATACGGGCTCGTCTTTCCTTATAATATAGTCTATATCCATGCACCCTAATTGGAGGAGAACTCTCTCCTTCCAAACCTTGTAGTTCTCTCCATCCAGCTCGGGAACTTCTAGGTTAATACTAGCCTGAGGAAACACTGCATATAGAAAAACAACATGCTTATGTATCTAGAATTTTTTTGAGGCAAACTTAATTATGTCTACCAATGTAAACATATTTTATTAATGAATCTCAGACATAAAACTTGCCTGTGGGCTAAAGTTCTAATTCTAATAGATTCATATCATAATGATAAAACTATCAAATTATATCATTTCCTAATTCCTGTGGGTAAATTAAGAAACTAATTTGATATTTTATCCTAATTAGTTGTCAAATTATAATAAAAATTCTTGTGAGATAAAATTTATTATAACCTTATAACTAATTACAATTTATGCCTAATATCATTATGTGATTTTACAAATATAATTTTACTGAATTAAGGTTGCTGTGGCTAAGCCCTAATTAAATAAATTATTAATTACTTAGACATATTGGAAAAATTCTAAGTTTATTCATATTTTAAAAATTGCAATTATCATAAAGCAACTTTAATTCCAAATAATATGAATAACTTAGGTACATGTGCTTTTAGTATAAAAATAACAAAATTATACACATTCAAAATGAGCACATATACACATTCAAATCAAATTTTCATAATTCAATCATAATTTTATGATAATTTTCACAAAATTATTCAATTTAAAATTACAGCATTTATAAAAATTTTAAATTTATGACAAATCCTCATAAAATCCAAATAATGAGAAGTTTTCATAATTATATTAATTTTGTAAAAATAATCTAATTATTCATAAAATTATGAAAATTACAAAATTGAAAATTTGATAAAACTATCAAAAATATAATTATTTGGCCTAAATTAAATAATTTAAATTACTTAAATTAAATAAATCCTTAAGGCCTAAAATAAACCAAATGGCCCTTTTATTTAATCCACATGGCCCAAATAATCTAGCCCAAATAAAAGAAAAAACCCATAAATTATATGGCCCAAAACTAACCCAAAAGGAAACCCAAATTGTGACCCAAAACCGGATGGCCCAAGGTTTCTTTCCCTTTTTTTTGCACAATGCGGTTGCACTGTACAACCAAAGAGCGGGCGCGTGAGATCCACGCGCCCGCATTTCCAATTCCATTATCGGGCGTGTGAGATCCATGCGCCCGTTTACACCATCAGGCGCGTGGATCTCACGCGCTCGCAGCTCCTTCTTCGCCCGAACGGGCATTTTGCATAACTTTTGGGTCTTTTGACCCGATCCGACCTATACTCATTCAAACAGTCCCGTTTTTCATGTATTTTTCATCCCTAGAGCTCTCCAACAATAGATCTAAAATATTTGAGCCAAAATTACATGAAAACAGAATGGGTTTCAAGGAATCCGAGACTTAAATTTTCAAAATATGAGTTTTTTATGCTTCTTTCTACAAATCTTCAACAAGGCAGAAGTTATACTACGGCTCTGATGCCAAATGTAAGTAAATCATACAGATCATACATGCTTCTACACAATATGAAACATGTTAAACAAATAAAAGCGGAAGCGACAGGATCTAACCTCCAGCCATTGCACTCTGTAGCTTTGCTGTAGAAGCGATTTCCGAGTCTGACGACAGGATTCTTACACCTTTCAAGTCTTCCAAGCACTCAAAAACCTCACTAGATGGTGTGTTTTTTGAGATTAATGTACTTGGAGACCGGAAGGAGCCCTCTTTTATTGCTAACGAGAGCATGCTAATTATGGCAATAAAATCACGTTTTAACCATCACAAAATCATGTTTTAATAGCCAAATATTGAGTTGAGATTCAGTGTGAAATTATGGACCATATCCGGAATTGGTCAACCAAATATTTATTTCCATAATAAGGAGATATACTAACATCCAAATCAATTTGTTTAACTATAAATCCTTTGTTTCAGACCATAATATATGGAGTATTTATGTAAATGTGACTTTTATGCTGTTGTTGATTTAAATTATGCGATTTGTTTTTCTTATTGTTTTTCTTATGTTCCATTCTATTTGCACCTAAGACGGTATCTGTGGACTTTGTGATAGCCTAACATGCTCCTCATGTATATTGTTTTATAATCCTTTTTGATGTTGCAATGTAAAATCCGATTTTTATGGTACTGGATATGTACTATGTAATAAGAAATAAAAGAAAATCAATAAGTCAAAAAAAAGAAAGAACGCAATAAGCATTCTCGTGGAAGCTTGCTGCATCCAAATGAAGGTACGTAGAAAAAAAATATATAATAAATAAAGAAATAAAAAGAAAAGAAAAAAGAAAAAGAAAATAGGGGTAATTTTACTATTGGACCATGTGGCTATTTTCTATTGGCTAAAACATAGATAAATGAGATAAAACTCAGCCATTTTATCCAACAAAACCTACATTCCTCCCCTCTCTTTCTGCTGTTCACGTTTTGCCCAAGAATTCCTCCAAAATCCTTCACGTGTGCTTGCCAAACCTTATCCTTTCTTCATCAAATGACCAAGTTCCTTCAACAAACTTTATTCCTCATCTTAAGAACTCTCAAAAAACTGGGATTTGGTGGATTAATTCCAGCATTTGAGGACTGATCTTGCTGCTGAAATTTTCTGTTCTAGGTAAGCTTACAAGTGTTGATGTTTTCTTTTAATTCTAGCCATACTTTTGGATGATCTAATGCATGGGAAACATGTTTATGACCTTGGGTTGAATTAAAATTATGTATAAGAAGAAGTGAGGGTTTCAGCCATGAAGAGGACATAAAGGATTTGTGGTGATTTCAATGCTTGTTGGGTTGAATTAGGTAGCAAATGATGAGTAGAACTTGGCCATGGTGATAGTTTTTCAAATTCATGTGTGTGGCATGACAAGGGCCATTTGGCCATGGTGTAAAGTAGATGATAATGATGAATTTTTAATGTATGGAAGGTGTTTGATAAATATACTAAGTGAATAGAAAATGTTCATAAGGTTAAGGTTGAGGAAAGAAAAGAAACAAAGTGCTAAGTGTAGATTTCAATTATGCTGGAAAAACTGTCCTGTCCGAGCCCAAGTAGAAAAATTCAATTTGGGGGTTTTAGAAAGAAATAAATTCTGGAAAAATTACAACAGATAGCCTCATGAGTTAGGAAAAATTCAGTTTTGGAATTACCTAATTTGGAGTTGTATAGCCTGAGATATAGGCAGCTGAACACAGGGCACTCAGTGCAGTAGGCGAGATGCCCTGTGGAAATTTTGAAAAATTGTATAAAATAGCACAGATTGAATTCGGCTGCAAGCTTTATGTTTCTAGAAAGGTATATGAGTAGAGAATATTATGGTTCTGAGTTTGCACAATTTGGACAAACCTATCTTGAGATATGGCCCAATTTGTACATAGAGGTCAGTAGCCAATCTGCCAGAATGCATCTGGAAATAGGGTAACTTTGAGGAATTATTAAAAATAATTCCGAAATGATAAAATTGTGAAACTTGCTATTCTGAATAGGGAATTGGATTAAGAGTCATCTGGTTTTGGTATTCATAATTTTGTATATACCTATAATTAGTAATATAAATTTTAATGCACAAAGGTCAGAAAACCATCCTGCCATATGGTCAGAATTGGGCTGAAATTTGGAAAATTGTGAAGAACAATATGGAATGAACTAGAAAATGGACTTTATACTTCTAGATAGGGAATTAAGTCAGATTACATATAAAATTGACGGTGCATTAATTGGAATTCAATATTTTCTGTTATGAATAGAAAGGTGTTGATAGGTCGGAAATTCTTATAAAGAATAATTCTACCTTAATGAGTAGGATTTCTAAGAATGCTTAGTGTATATGTATGTTTCGGAATTGAACTTGTATGACTTATTTTCTGCAGCTCCGAAGCTAAATCCACGAAATGGGAAAGGAGACGAATAAGGACCTAATCATTGGTTCAAGGCTAAAAAGTGTACGGTTTGAATGAATGACATCGTACAGGTAAGGGATGCATGTGTAGCCTGCAAGGATATCCCGAGTGCATAGATTTAACAGGCATAATTTATGAAAATATTGGTGAACTGATTTTGTTAAAAAATGTAGAAATTAAAAGGAATCCAATGGTGCAATCGGATTTAAGATCCGACTTAAAACGAAGAAGTTAAGTTTCACTACCGATAGAAAATATACTGCATAAATAATTGAAGTATACAATGTGGTTGCAATCAAGCATAAAAAATAGCTTAAAAATAAGTAGTAAGTGAGCTAATATTTTTGGTGAAATTATCTGCAGCTTGGGAATATCGAATTACGAGTGGTGCACTAGAGAAGGTCGACTACGCTAGACAGGTAAGGAACGCGTGTGTGATTTGTAGGGACATCCGAATGCATGTTTTTCATGCTATAAATTTTATAAAATTATTTGGAAAGTGAATTGCCTCGAATTGCTATGAATTTGTGGTTATATGGCTTGTTGAACTGTATTTGAAAGTGCAGGGAAGCTAGGACACTAGCAGTCGTTATGCTGCCAAAATTTATTAAAAATAATTCTAAAAATGACATAAAATATCTTGATGCATTCTTGATTTCTATCCTAGCCTTCAAAGTGAGAAATTGATTATTTTCCATAAATGAGGAATTTACTGAAAATCAATTACTAAATATTCATGCTACTGATTTCGGTAAAAGTTAAATTATCGAAGATTCCTCCCACGTGTTTTATAGTGGAATATGTGATGGCTAAAGTGAAATGGTGAATAGTGAATATTTTATAAATTATTTCAGTATAATATTCACTATTTTATTATGATTTTCCTTTATGGACTGACTAAAGTTTTATCACATGTAATGATTTCCATAAAGGCTTTATTATCGTGTAATATTGTTTTGAGACTAAAATGTCTCTACATGTGTTCTATAATGAGAAATGTGTTTGGTGGAATTACTATTAATTTTGGAAAATAAATATTTCTATTTTTCTAGAAAAGTATGAAATTACTGGAAATGATTTCCTATAACCTTGAATTTAAAGTTTTGGAAAGAAAGCATGGAAACACTTGTGTATGTGCTCTACAGTGAAAAGAAATAGTTACGAGATTTTATTACTACAGTGTAATTATTTTATAAACTGTTTTCACTGTACGAGATACTGTGATTTATACCTTTATGGATTTTTTGAAAGATATTATTGATTTTACTTAATTCCATAAAGGTGATGAGATTTCTTATACACTGTTTTGAGACTGATAGGCCCCATATCATGCTCACGTGTTCATATGTACCCTCTCATGTGTTATACTGTTGACATTGAGCCGTCTTCAGTGTCCCGGTTGACACCCGCTAGTGTACGACCGAGGACACCTATAGACTATGGCCATAGATCTCATGTGTTTATTTTATTGTCCCTATAGGGATCTCACGTGTACCTTATTATTCCCTATGAGACTTATAGCATGATATCATCAGGTTGTTGCATGGTCTCTACTATTATTCCACGTGTTATTACTGGTTTTGGTGATAAGTATTGAAATATACTGTTTATTGTGATGCTTAATCACTGACTGGTGAAATATGTAAACCCCAAAAAGAAGGAAAGAAAAAGGGTTTGAATTCAAAAAGAAAACCCTAAAAAAAAGCAAGAAAAGAAATGAGTGAATTAGAAAGGGGCAAAATGCCTAAATGTTTTACTTGATAAAAAGTGATCTCTTGGTTTATAAACCTTGAAACACATTTTGGGCCTACTATATCCTTCTCTTTCATAAGCCCTCACCCGAGCCTACATTACGTGCCTTTAAAAGCCTATTTTGATCAAATGTAAATGCTTAAATTGAAGAATCATGCATTGAATGAAGACATACTTGTACAATGAGATAATGATCCTTTGAAGGTTTGATGGAGATAAAAGAAGTGATCAAGTTGAATGAAGAAACCCATGAGCTTTGGAAGATATCTTGGATCGAAATCAAGAACGCCTATTAGGGGCATGAATTTGGATTGAGCACTGAAGGTTGAAGTTTGTCAAAGCCAATGAAGTTGAAAATGAAGAGAAAAAAATAAAAAAATAAAAATATGAAAAAAAAAAGAAAAAAAGAAAAAAGGGAAAGAAAAAAAAAGAAAAATGAGGATTTAAATTGAAAACCCGAAAATGGTAGTTTGAATTAATTAAGGGGTGTACCTAAGTTGAAAACCAAAAAAGGCGGCTTAGGAAAATATCAGCATAAAAAAATTTTGATACGAGGGCAAGATTAGCAGACACTATATAAGAGTGGGCTTTTGGAAAAGAATTTTAAATTGACTTGATTGAAATTGTCAGAATGTTTATTAAATGGATACTGAAAACCCTATTCCAAACAAACTGTCACATTGATTTTTCTTGATTTCATGTTCCATTTCTAAGAATGAATATCTATATCTCTTATGATCATTTATTCCACCCCTATAATAAATTGAGAAGATGTATGAGTGCGTCACATTGGTGGTCGAGTTGGAAGAAAAATAAATAAATGTTGGTAACCTTTTTTGGGTAAATTTTTAAAAAAAATATTCTTTTGAGAAATCTTTGTATTACTAAGAAAGAGAAAGAGACAAAAAAAGAAATGATGAAGATATAAATCTGCAAGCATGATTGCAAGCATATTTTTAGAAAGGAAGATAGAAGATTTAAATGAAAAGAATCAAACAAATTGAATGGACTCAAGGAAAATGAGATGAGTTTGAGAATCTTGTTACCACAATTGAGATTGCATTTGCATACATTCGAGGAATAATTCAAGAGGCATGACATTGACATGTGCATAACATTCATGGCATTCATTATATTCATGACATGCATGACATTTCATTAGTGCATTTTGACATTGAACTATTTGTTATGACATTAGGATAAGAGGTTCTGAATGATTAAAATTTTGAGGAAAAGATAAAATATAAGAGATGGTAATTTGAAAAAAAATGATGAGGTATGAGAAGATGATGAGAAAAATACTTTTTTGAAAAACTTTAGATGAGAGCAAAGTCCAGTTTAGTTGGCACCTTAAAGAAGGATGAAACCTAATATTGTTGGCATCAAAATGAAAGTTAAGCCCAGTCAAACCCATGTTAACTGGCATTCTGAAATGAAATCTTTATTTTTCAAAGTCTCATTGCCTCTGTTGAGAGAAGCTTTTTATCTTCAAAGTCTCATTGCCTCTGTTGAGAGGAGCTCTTTATTTTTCAAAAAGTCTCACAACCTCTGTTGAAAGGAGCTTTATTTTCAAAAGTCTCAATGCCTCTGTTGAGCGGAGCTCTTTATTTTTCAATAAGTCTCAATGCCTCTGTTGAGAGGAGCTCTTTATTTTTCAAAAAGTCTCAATGCCTCTATTAAGAGGAGCTCGTTATTTTCAAAAGTCTCATTGCCTCTGTTGAGAGGAGCTCTTTATTTTTCAAAAAGTCTCAATGCCTCTGTTGAGATGAGCTCTTTATTTTTCAAAAAGTCTCAATGCCTCTGTATTTTTCAAAAAGTCTCAATGCCTCTGTTGAGAGGAGCTCGTTATTTTCAAAAGTCTCATTGCCTCTGTTGAGAGGAGCTTTATTTTTCAAAAAGTCTCAATGCCTCTGTTAAGAGGAGCTCTTTGCTTTCAATGGTCTCATAGCCTCTGGTGAGAGGAGCTTTTATTCCATGATCATTTTGCATTGCTTAGTCTTATGATAGGAAAGACTAGGAATTTCATTTCACAGTCCTTAGTCTTATGATAGGATAGACTAGGAAAACTTCATTTTTTGCATTCCCTAGTCTTATGATGGGAGAGACTAGGAGAAATCATTTTGCATTCCTTAATCTTGTGATAAAAAAGATTAGGAAATCTCATTCTACATTCATTTCCTTGGTCTTATGATAGGAGAGACTAGGACATCTCATTTTACATTCCTTAATCTTATAATAGAAAAGATTAGGAAATTGCATTCCTTAGTCTTATGATAGGAGAGACTAGAACATTTCATTCCTTGATCTTATGATAGAAAAGATTAGGAAATTTCATTCCTTAGTCTTATGATAGGAGAGACTAGGAATTTCACTTTACATTCCTTAATCTTGTGATAGAAAAGACTAGGAAATATCATATTTTACAAAGAATTCATTGATAGGTCTTGTATTCGGACAAAATGATTGTCTCTGTCTTTGCACCATTACTGTTTCACAGCAAAGTGCAAAGAAGGGCAACTGTAGACACCTAATTTTGTCCGAATAATTTCTTTAAATTAAAAAAAATCAAAAAATAAAAAATGATAAAAAGAAACAACCTCTCCATGCATACAATGCAAAACACTAAATTAAACCCCATGCAAATTAAATCAATAAGAGTTGACTAACTTGATTTGCTATGAAAAAAAAAGAGAATAATCAGCAATTAAATCAATAAATACATCAGGAAATAAAATAAAAAAAGATTTGTTAAAGTCAAACAAAAAAAACAATAATCCCATAACTATAGCAATAATCCTAGGACCTAAATTAATGGATATGGAATGACTTTAAAAGCTTACACACTGCTACGGTAAGAGGGGGAAGGAAAAGAAAAACCCTAAAAAAATTTCTACTGCTCTTAGTCACCAAAGCTGCCATCCGCCAACATCATCCTTATTGTCTGCGTCTTCTACATCTCAACCATCGTCACTGTTGCATCCCGGTTATTGCTGCTACTGCGTCCTCATTGCTTTGCATCATCGTCATCCCTGAGTTGCTGCCTTCATTGCCCTGCACTTGTGGCCCGAGCCTCTATTGCTTTCGCTCTTGCACTACGGAGGTTCCCTGCTGCTGTCCTAAGCGTTCTATACCGCACCACAGCATCGTTACCTGGTGCACTTCGCCGCCATTAAGCCTATGTTTGGATTGAGGGTGAAGAAGAGAAAGGAAAGGAATGTAAAACAAAGGAAGGTTGTAAATCCTTTCTTTGTTTGGGAAGATTTTTTAGCTAGGGAAAGGAAAGAGAGGGGGAGTGAGCACCCCTTGCTTTCCCTTGAGTTACTTAGTTTTTTTAAAACCTCAATTTGGGGTAAAGGGGAAGGAAAGGAACTTGAAAAAAATTTTAACATGTAGAATATCAAATTTAACCTTATTATCTTATAAAATTTAAAACAAAAAGGGTTATAATTGGAAAAAAAACATTACAATAAATCATTTCTTTTCCTTTCCATTGTTTAACCAAACAAGGATTGTTAGGATTACTTTCCTTTCTTTTCCTTTATTAATTTTAGCTATCCAAACAAGGGGTACATGTACCCTTTCCTTTCCTCTCCTTTCCTCTGGTTTACATTCCTTTCCTTTCCATTCCTTTCCTTTACTAATGTTTATACAAACATAGTGTAAGTGGTTGCTGGAAGCGAGGTGGAGAGGTGGCTAAGTAAAGGGTTCAGCAAATTCGCTACGGCTGAACGCTTCCCGCTTTGCTTCAGCTTTCTTTTCTGTAGCTATTCCATTACTGTTTTACGGCTAAGAAGATTTTTCTTTGCTGCAAGTAACCTGGGTTTTGATCGCTTAAAGAGGAAAGTAAACAAGGAATGAAGGAAACACAAACGACAAAGCAAAGGTTTAGCCACTTACATCTTAAAGTTTTTACATCTTAAAGTGTAAATAACGTGAAAGAAGAATAAAGAAGGCAAGACGACACCATCACTCCATCATGGCTTGAACCAAGCCTTTGCTTCTGCCAATCTACACTGCAAAAAGCCGTTTCTGCCCTGTCTTCGTGCCTCGTGTAACTTTGCTGCTATCCAATTTCTACACCGCCAAAGCTTCCTTGCTCGCATCGCCTCACTTTGGCTGCGTGAATAATCATCTTCCTCAAGTAATCGAAGAAGCCTCTTACTATTGCTAGCTTTGTTTACTCTTTTTACGTTAGTCGCTGAGTTCGGGTGACAGAGAAAGCTAGAGTTCCTTGTGCACGTGAGCAGGAAAGGCAAGTTAGGCAAGTGAAGTTTGTCTTCTTTTGATATGCTATTTTGTTTTTGTTTTATGCATTATTATATTATTTTTGTTAGTTTATTTGATTAACTCTTTAATGCTTTAGGTAAGATTAAAATTAATCAGTTGACTAATTGACTTAAATAATTTGCAATAGTTAATAATTCTTTTAATTCTTACGTTTAGGTATTTATGAAATAGAATAAAATATAATTTTTGCTATGTTAAAGATTTGTAAAAAAAAAAAGGAAGCAATTATCAAAATGACATGGCTAATCATAGTTCACACGGATAAATTTAGATATAGGTTTAAATCAAATTATCTAATAATATGAGAGTAATTTAATTTTTTTTCGACGATGAAATTTTAAAGGTACTGCACTTGAGTAATACTTTTAGATATCTTGAGGTGAGGAAGTTCTTTTTAAGTCTTACCAGCTTGATGGAAGATTTAAAAAGATATTTTCGATATTTAAAATTCAAATTTATTATTAAAATTTGAAATAAGAATCAACTAAAATTAATTGCAATTAAAAGAATAAAAAAATCAAATTAGAAATAAAGAATTGTAAGAATTAGTATATTTAGAAATAAAATAGAATAACATAATAAAAATACAAATTATCCAACAACGGAATTCTAAAAGGACTGCGCTTGAGTAGTACTTTTAGATGTCTTGAGGTGATGAGAGTTCTTTCAAGTCTTGCCAGCTTGATGGAAGATTTAAAGGACATTTCCAAGATTTAATAAATTAAATTATAAAAATAAAAATTAAATTAAAATGAAAAATAGCAAATTAAAACTAAGTTCATTATAAAAAATTAAAAAATAAAAATTAAATCAATATATTAGAATTAGATAATTAAAAATTAGAAATGAATTAAAATAAATAGAAATAAAATTATGTTAAATTTGAATAAATATGAATCCGATGATGGAATTTAAAAGGAATTGCGCTTGAGTAGTTACTTTAGAAATTCCTAAGATGAGAAAGTTTTTTTAAGGTCTTACCAGCTTGATGGAAGGTCTTTAAGAAAATCTTCAATATCAAATAATTCATGTTTATTTAAAGATATTAAAAATATATGAAATAATAATTTATATAAGAAAATAATAACAATAGAATAAAATGAGATAAAATAATAAATAGAAATTGGATAGGAGTCAAAATAAGGTTTGCATAAAATAGTTAAACAATCCGACGACGGAGCCTCTTCAAGAAAAGTGATTGGTCCTACTTGAATACTCTTGAGGTGAGAAAAACTTTTAGGTTATCCAACCAGCTTGATGGAGGAGACTTAAAAGATTTTTTCAATATTTAATTATATCGAAATTAAAGTAAAAAGGCAAAATTAGGATAACCTTAGATTATTTGGTACCATTTTAGGATGGACGTTGTGAGGGTGCTAATCCTTCCTCACACGTAACCGTACTCCCAAACTTAGAACTCTTAACGTAGACCAAGTCTTATCCTTAGTTTGAATAGGTGACCAATCACACCTAGGTTAGAATGGTTGGTGGCGACTCCGTAGTTTTGTATCTAGCTATTAGGTTTCCTAAAACTTAATACGTTACGACACATGTGATATTTTATATGCAATAAATATTTTAGTGAGTTTATATTAAAATAAATTTCTAGTCCTTATAGTCGCTCTGGGTTTCCGGGATAAGATAGGTATTTCAAAATATCTTTCTTACTCTATCTTGATTTCCTGGCCGACTATAGTATCATTTCCTTTTAGTGTGCCCAGCATACCAATAGTAAACTAAAAGGTTTTACTGCATATAGTCTTTGAGATATCAAAATTTGCATACAACTCTCTTACTGAGCCATGATTTGCTCACTCCTTTGCTTTCATCATCACAAATTTGATGTAAGGAATAGATGAAGTACCAAACCATGGACTAGCTGCACTTTGAGTAGTTCGAGAGTATCGTATGATGGATTTCCGAGGTATCATGTTTACATTTGTATATTCAGACCTGTTTATACAGTACTACTGGTTGTAAATGTAATTTCAGGGGATGTAAACTAACTATTAAAATTGTGAATATTAATTGACAATAAATAAATATTGTCTAATTTGTTTATTGTTGTAGATGAACAGTGTGTAAAGGCATTACAGATAGCCCAACCATATAAAATGTGTAAAAAAAACGTAAAATAATGTAGTCACGGGATGTGACAGGCAATTAGTTAAAACTTTTAAAGTTTCATGTTCTAATGGATGATAAAATCCCGCTGTAAGACCCGAATTTTATTATACTATATACCATATTTGTACATGATTGATAGTGGAAATAAATTCTTTTAGTGAAATTGAAGAATTATTGAATGTGAATTTCCACTTTTCATTTTAAGTTATGATTTACAATATGGTGTACAAAAGAAAGAAAAACAAATATCAAATTGTAACAGGAAATAGATGGGATTTAATCTTGGTAAAGAGGTTGAAGATAGTACTTGTGGTATGAAAGCATTAAATGAAGTGAGAACAAATGTGAAGAATTAAAGTTGAAAACGAAATGGAAAGTGTAAAAAGGGGAATAAATGCTGTTGGACAAATGAAGAAAGGATGAGACAAAAGTCAAAAATAGCTGGCTGGAGGTGGCGTGGAGAAGAGAAGAAAAGAAAAGAGAAAAGTTAAGGAAATGGGCTATAGTGGACTTCTCGCCACTTTGCTTCTCTTGACACATTGGACTAGGCAATAAATGGCAAGTGAAATTAGTCAAGAATAGATTTGCTGTAGGGACTTCACCACCGTTCCTTTTTGCTGCAATTTTCTTTGGTTTTAATGCATGAAATAATGAAAGAAAACGGGATAAGAACAGGTGGTAGATTTTGAGAGGATTTGAGTGGTTATATAAGAAGGAATTCATGGGAATTATGCAACATTCTTCTTCAAGAAAAACCCTCTGATGCTTCTTGTCCAGCATATGTCCTGCAAACTCTATGTCTTGGTTCTTACATTCCTCACGTACATGAGCCAGGAAAACTTCATTCTTAGTTAGCCAAACCTTTCCTCCATTGTTGAGAAGCTAAGGAACAAGCAAAGTAAAGCTAAGTGAGGCAAGAAAGCACTCTATTTTGGAAGTGCAACTCAGTTAAGGTGAGTTCCATATTTTTATGGTTCTCTTGATATTTAATGCCAGATTCCTATGTTTCACAACGTAATGAACATAGATATAGCCTGGTTTTAGTTAAATATTGTTGAATATATAAGAAATTAGATGGAAAATAATCAAGAATGAATAAGAAACACGAGGGGCGAACAGAATTTCTTAACTGCTTGCCAAATAGGCAAGTAAGAGGAACTCGCCTAAAGGTTGAGGCAAGCTCAAGAGTTGCATGAGATGGCGGCATATGAGTTCGCCAAACTCTTTGGATAATTGATGATAGTTAAAAGAAAGGGCGAGGATCAAGGATCGCCCCAAAAGACGAGAATGGCGACTAATTGTGATCGCCCATGTGGAAATGTTAGTGATTGCTAATGAGGCGAGTAGGTAATAAAGAACTCACCAAAGTTGTTGTTCAAGTGGGGCGGAATCCCACATTTAAGCCAATAAAGGCTTGGCGAGTTGAATGTTGGGCGAACTCCCAAAAATGATAGTGGCGAGTTATGGCGGGCGAGCTCCCACTTGTAAGCCATTTGATGAATGGCGAGCTCGGTTGAGCGAGTTAATAAGAACTCTTATGGGCGAGCTGTTTGATTATTAAGTCTCACCAAAATGTTGAAAATAGTGGAAAAGGAAATATTAATAGAATTTATAAATTATTTGCAACTGGGAATTGGGAATTGCTATTGGCAAGTAGGAAGCAAGGCGAAGCAAGGCTTCGTAATATCAGGTAAGGAAGTAGTATGTGAAGTGAATGCATGTCCTGTGGAGTTAAAATTGTATGAAAATTATTGAGAAATTAGTTTGATTTCTGACATGCATTGGTTTGATAAGTTATTTTGACTTGGGCGAGCTAAAAGCCGACCCTTATGTTATGATTTGGTGAAATGGTACAGGGCGGGAGAGCCATGTTGGGCGAACCCTTTCGTGTCGTTTTCGTGTGAACAACCCCTGTTTTAATAAAAGGTGGGCGAGCCATTTTGGGCGAACCCTTTTTTATAATGTTTTGGGGCAGGTGACCCCTTTGTTAAGAAAGTTGTAGGCAAGCCACTGAGGGCGAGCCAGTTTTTCTTGTTGTTTTAAAAGGCTAAGGTTGGCAAGCAAACACTAGTTCGCCGTATTGTCGGGTTAACCTTGGGCGAGCCGTGATAGGCGAGCTGACCATGGCGAACAGGTTTAAAGTTCATTTTTCTTATACGAAAAATGAGATATTTTGAAAATTGGAAAATAGAAAATATAAATTCTTTATGGGGGGCGAGTTGAATATTGAGCGAGATTGTGCGAGTTGATCATGGGCGAACTAGCCATGAGCGAGCCAGTTTCGCTTGGTTTAAATGCTACGTTGGGCAGGCGAATACTAGTTCACCCCAACGGGCGAACTGATTATGGGCGAGCCACTTGGGCGAGCTAACCCTGGCGAGCCAATTAAATCCCATATTTTCCATAAGTAAATTTGGTGAAAATGGGCTGTTTTTAATTAATATATTTGTAAACAGAAAATATGAAACCTTTTGGAAAGTAAATCATTTTGAGAAAATGATAGAAATTACGAAATAATTTCATAAAGGTTTTTAATGAGATATAAAGTGATTTTGAGACTTTAGGCCCTGAGGTCATGCATTATTATTCATATACTTTGCGTGACCCATCTGGGGCGATGGCTAGGGTCAATAGACCAACGAGTGCACTCCAGGGCATCACAAGGCTGATGGACCCGCCAAGTCTTCAGCGGTCTCAAAGTCACTTGGCAAGTGGACCCGAAAACCACCTATAGATTATGGCCATAGATCTAGCAAAGATAGCTGTGAGGGGCGATGGCCTACGGGTGTACCCCAAAAGCAGACGACTTGTGTTCCCTGCATGATTAAATTGTTGCCTAGTCTCAATTATATGATTTCTGTTTACTGAAAGGATCTATGGAATCCTGTTTAATGTTAACTACATTGATTGTTTTCCTAATGGGTTTGATCGTTAGGATAATTATGTGGTTTTGGGGATATAGTTTTTATGTTTATAAAGTAGCATACACCTTCCTTACTGAGCACGTTGTAGCTCACTCGTTATTTTCCACTCCACATATTTGTTGAGTTAGGACTAAGAGAATTACCTTCCAGAGATTCGATATCAAAGGTATGTTGTATTTCTTTTATATATTCAGTAAAATTGTACAGTACTACTTTTAATAGAAGGGAATGTGTATACATCTTAAGGAATCAATTTAATAATTCATAATTCCATATTAGAACGAGGAATAAGAGTACTAATTCTTATTAAAGTGTAGAGAGTTGTTAAGCATCACAGACAACCCAACCGGTAAGTAAATATGAATTATAAGTAAATATTATGATATATTGTGGATTTGGGATGTTACACCCGCATCAATGACCGGGCATTGTCTAGTTATAATAACGTCATGACCTCCTTGAAAATGAATATACTGCCAACAAAGAAGGAAGAAACAATTTAATGAGCGCGAAAATTAAAATGACAAAAAGGTTTTAAAAAAAAAGTTGAGTTGTGACCATTATTTTACTTTATTTTTCAATCATTTTTCTAACTTATGGATCCCACTCCCACTTTTAATAAAATAATTATCTAAGGTAAAAAAATGCAAAAGGTAAATAAAGTTTCTACTTACCTTCACTCGTGACTTTTTCAATTATTTTCTCCTATTAAAAGAGAAATAAAAAAACCATCATCACTTTTTGTGTTGGAATTGGAGTAAGTTGAATTTACAATGCTAGACAAAAGAGAGTAAATAGGAAGAAACAGACAAAGATGTGGCTGTGATGCATGACCCATAAAGCACTCAACTCCCTTACTGAAATTACCCATCTATCCAGCTGAAAGGCAATACAAAGGATTAAAGCCATGGGCAAAACACGTAAAAAAATCCACCAAGTGACGTGGCTACATGAGGAGCAAGAAAAATCTATAACTTTTAGTATATAGATTTTTCTTTATTTTTGTGTTCTTGATGTAGCCACCTAAGTTTGAACTTTATGATCCAAAGGCACCTTATCTATTTCCAAGATTCTTGCCTACTATCAAAGTTGATAAATGTAAGGTGACTTTAAGCTTTAGTTTATATCAATTATTAATAATTGGTTGTCTTAGCTCTTGTCTAATTTGTCATTGTACATTATTGATTGCATAATTTCATATGGTTTTTCTTGCAAGTTTACTGTGTATAGCACTCTATAGTTGGTGTGCATTCATGTTTGGAGTTCATCACTAACCTTGTTGTGATCTAAAATCTTCTCTCCTTGTGCGGAATTAACTATTTCTTCCTTGGTTGGTTTTCCCTTTTGAATTATTTTCGTACGGATAATTGCATTTGCTTTTTGCTTTGGTATTTACTGGTCATTTTTTTTGCCCGCCTTAATTTTTGGTGATTCCATCTTCATCTTGGTTTGAGAGTCTTTTGAAGTACAATATCGATTAACATATAGATGTGTTGTGTTATTTAGTTATGTTGTTTTGTGTTTGTTGTACTTATTTAAATTTCTTATTCACTTTTATTTTGCTTTCAATCTTTTTGTCTTTTTTCATGTCTAGAGTGTCAGATGATAGGTATATAATTTTATTTTTGGTTTGTTTTAGTTAAATAAAGGTTGCTAATAAAGAATGCCGGCTTTGGTTGTTGTTTTGTTATTGATGTTTTTTTTTTGTTGGACAATGTTGTTTAAATCTATTAGAGCTTTTTTGCATAGGTAAGTTCATTTAAGTTTCTTTTAGTTGTCTTAAAAGTTGTTTGTAAGAGGTTAAGTCACCAATATTAAGTCCAATATTTGATTTTTTTTCTATTATTGTTGTAGTTTTAATTTGTTATTTATGAGCACTGTTGTGTCACGATATTTGGAAGTGATCAATCTAGACCAAAATAAATTTAGAATATTGAATAGGTTGAGGTCTAGGAGGGCTGGAACTCATAATATAGCTTCTTATGTGGTTGATTGGACTAACGAAAAGTAAATAAAGCTAGGAGATTAAGTATACTTAGGTTGAATTGATTACATCATTTGTGTCTAGAGGTCTCAACAAAGTATATTGTCATAGGTTATTACAAGAAGTTGACAATGTATGTTTTAGTGGCAATAATGTAGTTGGTCAACATGTGAGTTTGCACTCTAATGTAGGCGTTGATGGTGAATCGAGCATTGCTTCAATGCAGGATTTTTAACATCAAAACAGCTTGAGTATTTAAGAATTCAAGGCCAAAAATATTTTTATGTTTATGATTGCAGTAGTGGTCATGTTGTTATCGCATGCCCTTTCAGAGCAGCATGTGATTTAATGCTGAAAGTGTTGCAGCTATGGCTGCTTTGTCTAATGTCATTGAGTTTACCCTTGATGGTATTATTTTCATCAAAGATGGTAACCTTGAATAGGTTTTATTACTGAAACTCGACAAGTTGTTGAAGTAACAATTTTATTTGTCAGTTCTTTTAGATTGTCAATTGCTTTTTTATATACTCATGTAAATAACTAAGGGGTCGTTTGGTATCGTTTCCTGTTTTCTGTTTTATGTTTTCTGTTTTTGAAAATTTTGTTTTTGTTTTGTTTTGTTTTGTTTTCAATTTCTGAAAACAGAAAACATGTTTGTTTAATGCTGTTACGTTTTGAAAACAAATATTTAAATTGATACATATATAATAATTCAATTCACAAAACAAAATTTTAAAAATTAAATAAAAAATAATATATTTATTAAATAATAATATGTAGATAATATTAAATAATATTATTTTATATTATTTAATACTAATATTAAAAATTTTTATTTAATATTATAAAAATTTAATATAATTTAAATAATGTTATAATTAAATAAAATATTAAATAAAATAATATTATTGAATTTAATTGTAATAATCATAAATTATATTTAATAATAATTTTTATTTAATTGTAATAATAATAATATTACATTATTAAATAAAATATTTAACTAATTAATATATAATAAATTATCTAGTTATTAAAATATATTATATTTAATATAAATAATATTATTTAATGTTAAGTATTTACTTATTTAATAATATTAACTTATTTAATAGTAGTAGTGATATATTTTAAATTTAAGATAGAATATAATATTAAATAATAATATTCTCTAGTAAAATAAAAATTAATTATATTAGATAATAGTATTAATTATTAACATATCAAAATTATAATAAATGATATTATTTAAAATATTTAATATATTCAATAAATTATTATAAAATTTTAAATTAAATAATATTATAATATTATAGTTCAATGTAATATTTATGTAATTGCTTTTTATGTTTTCAACTTTTCTATATTAAAATAAATATATTAATTTTAAAATATTAAATAATATTTTATATTAAAATTTAATATTATTTTATTTAAAAAATTAATTAATTTTATTTATATTTTTATTATAAAATATTAATATTATTTTAATATATAAACTCTGTTCACTTACTTATGAACAGTAACATAAATGAAAACATGTTTCCGAAAACAATGAAAACAAGAAATTCTTGTTTCCAATAATTTTGGAAATTCTTGTTTTCGTTTTCATTTTTTGAAAACGGAAACATGTTGCCAAACGTGTTTTCTGTTTCTGTTTCCAAAAAAACTGAAAACAAAAACAGAAAACAGGAAACAAAAACAAAAACAAACGACCCCTAAGCTTTTGCATGAGAATTTCGTCAGTTTTTAGTACTCCTATTGAAATTTGGAGGTTTAGGTTGTGGATTTGACGCAGAGTTTCAAACTTGGACAATATATAGATGCATTAGTACATTCTAAATGAACATTCTAAATAACTTTTTGAAGGTTAGATTCACGTCAATAGTTTTCTCAATCATGAATATATTGTTCATATTTTTGAAAGAAAAATGTTGTCATGCAACAAAGGTTTGAACAAGCTATTTCACTTTAGGTTGATTAAATAAATTACTTGCTTATTCATTATATCAATACTTAGATATTTTATCTCTATTCATGAATTTGAACTTTCTTTACAAGGTTTAAATGATCAGTGTTGAATATGTTGATTTCAGTTTTGCTAATAGATTTCAATGTTATATATAGAAGTATGAGCAAAGACGTGGCCTTTGCTCTTTTGAAGAGTAAGTTCTGAAATTTGTAACTTTTTCTTCCCCTTTTTTGTTTTTATAACTTACAATGATAGTTCATTTGTTGGTTTCAGTTAGTTTTTTCTGATTTTAATTTTGCTGTCAGATTTGAGTAGTACAATAGTAGGAACAAATAGGCTGCCTTTGTTTTTCTGGAGAAATAGAGTAAGTTCTAGATTATGTTTTCCTCCTTTTGTTAAAAGCTTTGATAGGTTTCACAAATAGTTTTTGGCTTTGAATTACGGGTTTTTGAGGTGTTAAAGCTCGAAGTTTATGTTCCAAAAAAGAATTCTCTTTTACTGTCAGCCTCAGGTTTTCGGAGTTTAATGTTTAGAAGGTTATTTTGCTTCTAAAATGGGTAGAGAATTAGATGCATGTGTTGTCAATCAAGATCAACAAAAGTATTGTTAAACCATACAATCTAATCACCTATTACAAGCTTTGTATACATATGCTTTAATGTTTGAAACTCCAAACTCAGTTTTTTTGTTGGTTTGCCACTGGAACGGTATCCAAGTTAATATGAACTTACCATACTCTTGCCTTGTATGAAAAAACCCTGCACAACGTGAAAGTGTTACCTAGTATTACATAATGAGCAAACCAAAAAAAGTACATATTTTTTACGTCTAAGCGGCTCGCACCTGATGACTCAAACAATGCAAGTCAGGCACACGTGTCTCCACTCAATCAGAAGACAAAAGTCATGAGAGAGAGAGAGAGAGAGAGAGAGAGAGAGAGAGAGAGAGAGGAGGAGGAGGGATAAATCTAGATATTGCACACTACTAGAAAATGGGTCTTTGGCAACTATGATTTGCAACGACTAACAATCGTTGCAAAATGTAATTATATTTGCAATAGTTTTTCATAGTTGTTGCTTATTTAATTTTTTTTATACTTTACACAACAATATTTTTTGTTGTTACAAATTCATATCAAATTAACAACGATTAAAAAAAGTTGTTACGATATCTTATTATATTTGCAATGATTTTTTACTGTCATTGCCTTAAGAGTTTTTAAAATATTTTATGCAACGACTAACAATGTCATTGCAAAATGTAATTATATTTGCAATGACTTTTCGTAATCATTGCTTATTCGATTTTTTTTATATTTTACATAACGATATTTTTTATCGTTGCAAATTCATATCAAACTAACAACAATTAAAAAAAGTTGGTATAATATCTTATTATATTTGCAATAACATTTCATTGTCGTTGCCTTAAAAGTTTTTAAAAAATTTTATGCAATGACTAAAGAAATTGTTGCGAGATATATATATATATATATATATATCATATTCATAACAATAAAAATAAATCGTTTCAAAATCTTATCAAATTTGCAACAACTTTTCACAATTGTTGATAAATTAAAAATTTTCTTAAATTTAATTGCTACGAAATCTCATTGTCATTAATGTCATTGTCATTGAAAATCCTAAACACAATTTTCTCTTAAATTATATTATATTCACATGAAAAATGTGATTTTTAACACTTTTATCACATACAAAATTAATAATTTTTTCTATAGTACTCACAAAATTATTATTTTTATTATCTTCAAAATATCCACATTGCAAATTTGTTATATTTTTTCTTTATTATATTTACTTGTGTATTGCTATGTTTAATGTTGATACCCTGTTTTGTTAAGTGCTAGCTTGTTCATTTTGGTTTTTCTTAGAAAAAAAACAACAAAAAATAAGAAAAAAAAATCAAAATCATAGTTTGGCTGAATTGAAACTCCTAATTATTCTTAGATTAAAACTTCTATTAATTAAAACTTTTACCAATTATGGGTTTAGTTCCTTCCCCGGATCCCAAGTTGAGCAGAATTAAAATATGTTGTCTCCACGTTTTATTAGAGACTAAACCCAAAAACTTCAAACATGTCTAAATATTTTGGTTCTTTTCTAACGTTGTGGGAAATGGTCGATATTTCATTGTCACAATCTATTTTGACTGGATATAACATCATACAGGTGGTATGCCAAACACAAGATTTAAATAAAATATGGGAACCCCTTACAATAATCCATTCCACAGTATATTGAAGAGAGAACGCGAATAAGAAGGAAAAGAAGACAAACGTATCTCTGCTTTATTTATTCATTTAGTAATTTGCTTATTTATTCTATTTTTAGAATAATGAGTATTTTTATTATTTTTATTTGACAGTGGGAATAATTAAATTTAAATTAGGAACTTTTGTGAGAATTAGAAGGATTAATATATAATGTAATTAATTAGTTAATTTAATAAATTAGAATAATGGATTAGATAAATTTAGTTTGTTAGTAGCATATGAAATTAAAATAATGGATAAGGTATCCTTTTGTATTGTTTTTATGAAAAAAATTTTATTGTTTTAGTTAAGTAGTTTGATAATTATACGTTAATAGCATGAAAATTAGATATAACAAGTTATCAATTATTATTTCTGTCATTTTGTTTATGTTGTTTAAATTTGTGTTTAATTATTTTATTTATTTTATTAATTGATTTGCATATTAGTAGAATATCTATATTATATATATTTTATAATATAATATATACGTAGTTACAAACGTAAGAGATATTCCTATATTATATATTTATATATATATATATATATATATATTATAATGTATTATATATATGGTTAAACGTAGAAATGTAGAGATATATAGAGAGGTTTTTTCTTTGTTACAGATATATAGAGAGTTGAACAAAAAAAGAGATATAAATTCCTCACTTGTCCAAAGCGTTAAAGCCCTAATTCACTTTCGCTTTATTTTTCCTTTCTCTATGCCGTTTCTCTTTATTTTCCCTTTCTCTGCGCCTTTCTAAGTTTATTCTTTAGCGAGTTAACTCATTTTCTATCCCAAAGATCGTCTCTTCCAAGTCTGTATGTATGTTCACTTAACCTACGATGCTTCATATGTCTGCTATACTCGTACGATAAGGTCAGAGGCGAGCCACCACCAGGCAATGAATCTTCTTTATGTAGCTCTTTCCTCTGTTTTTGCATTTTGGTGCTGATATGCCTAATTTAAATCTTTATTGATATTCTTGTTTGTTGGGCCAGTTTTTGAATTACAGCAGGTTGCTTGGACTTAGGCTTTGTGAACAGATATCTCAAGGAGTTTGTTGCACGTTAGCCTCTCTGTATGAAGATTTGCCAAAGCCCTTTGAGTGACAAAGACATTAGAAAATAAAGGGGTGATTATACAAATGTATACAAAGGTTTATTCTCTCTGGTAAATCTACCCAACAAAATTTTATCTTTCTCTTCCTCTGCTTTAATTTCCAAAAGTCAAGGCTATGTCTTAGAGTGTTGTCCTCAAGGTTGGTCTATCATGCGAGGGCTGTGTTGGAGCTGTGAAGAGAATTTTGGGAAAAATGGAAAGCGCGGAATCAGTTTTGAAGGAGCAGAAAGTGACTGTGAAGGATAACACCCAGCCTGATGCAGTTCTGAATACTCTTTCTAAGACAGGAAAGAAGACTACCTCTTGGGAAGCAGAAGCTCCAGCAAAACCTAAGGCAAAGCCTGCAGAAGCTGTTGTCGCAGCTTAATAAGTTCCCAGTTTACTTACTGGATTGATGTGCTTTTAGCTTGTTAAATTTACTACAATAATAAATATTTAAATTATTAATTCTTTTATAATTCATTATTTGTAATAATAACAATATTGGAGTGAAATATTATTTGCAATAATAATATTGATTATTAATTTTTTTACATTGTAAAAATTAAATAGTAACTATAAAAATTTGTTTCTAAAATAAAACAAATTAGAACCATCGTAATTATTTTTAGCAACGATTATAATTATTACAAATAAAATTAGAAACTACATAATTGTGGTTTCGTAATTTTTTTTTGTAACAATTATAGTCGTCGTGAATAAAATTAGAAAAGACAGAATTGTCATTTCATATTTATTTGTAGCAACAACTATAGTCGCCAGGAATAAAATTAGGAACCACAAAATTGTCGTTTCATATTTATTTGTAGCAATAACTATAGTGGTCGTGAATAAAATTAGGAACGATAGACTTGTCGTTTCATATTTATTTGTAGCAACGATTATAGTCGTTGAGAACAAAATTAAAAACGATAGACTTGTCGTTTCATATTTATTTGTAGCAACGATTATAGTCGTTGAGAACAAAATTAAAAACGACAGAATTGTCGTTTCATATTTATTCATAGCAATGACATAGTCGTTGCAAAACTAACTATTGCAACAATAAAAAACTACGTGCTACCTCTAGAGTCCTAAGGAAACTACATGCTACACGATTACGTTTCTGTGACTTTTTATCTATCACTAACTAGGATGGATATTAAATGTATATCAATGAATCGAGATAACTGCCTAATCAGTTTTGAAATCATTTTCAATGAATTAAGGCTTACGCCTAAAGGTAACAAGTGATCAATTTGAAATCGTTTCTGTGAATTGAGGCTTATGCATAAAGCGATAAGTGATCAGTTTTTAAATCATTTTCAGTGAATTGAGGCTTACTCTTAAAAGCGACAAGTAATTGATTTGAAATCGTTTCAGTGAATTGAGGCTTATGCCTAAAGTGATAAGTGATCAATTTTGAAATTGTTTTTAGTGAATTGAAACTTTTGCCTGATAGTGATAATTGATCAATTTTGAAATCCATTTCCAGTGCTTTGATGCATTTCATCTAACTATATTGATTTTCGAAATTAATAAGTTCCTTTACTTTAAAAGTGTATAATGTATATGTTTTAAACTAAATGCATAGAGATTGTGCATCGAACTAAGTTCATTATGATTGTGCATCGAACTGAGTTCATTGTGATACTGTATCGAACTGAGTGTATCGTGATTATGTTTCGAACTAATGGCATTGTGATTGCATTTCGAATTAAGAACATAGTGATGGTGTCCCAAATTAAAGGCGTAGTGATTCTGCTTGAATTAAGTGAACGATGTAACTATTTTAATTAAAGTACATAGTGAAAGTGTTTTAAATTGAAATGCATGCGAAAGTGTTTTGATTAAAGTTGATATTAAATCATTCGTATCATGACATAATACCATGCATACACGTCATTTCAATTACTACTTTCTCATACACTTGCATGTAGAGCAACATGAGTCTAGCATGCATTTACTTAAACTACTTAATGAGTCGTGGTTTGCTCACCTCTTTCTAATATCCTCACAAATCATACGAGCTAGACTCCATGCTCGAAGTTTTTGTGCGAGCCCTTGGGTTGGGTACCTACTAGTGGTACTTGTCTAGTCCTCCGAGTGCTGCTTTTGCCACTTTTGAGGTATATGAACCTTGTATAGATGTTGGTTATCATGTATAGACATTATTCAATACACAATACACCTTTATTTGCAATGTATTGGGATGTAACTTAGGGGCGTTGTAAATCATTATAGGAGTGTTATAGTTATTGAGTGCGATCCAGAATCTGATTTATGTGGTGACGTAATTTGATCTAATGAATGTGAAATGATGTGGATACGATATAAATTTGATATTAGTTGTAGATATAAGGATTGTTAATATGATATCATTTGATGATTAGTGGTACAATGTGAATATCTTCAATATGATTACTGACTTAATTAGTACGTAGTGAACTGTGGGAATTGATTGATATAATTGAGTGGTGATACATGAAAATGACTTGCAGGTAACTTATTTGGGGAAAATTGAATAAATATAAGAAGATATTTTCAATTTGTTTTTCAAGCAGGATTATGTTATGGATTAAAAGTTGATCATTACATACCTTAGAGAATTATTTAACTTGCCTTTGGATCAATAAAGAAGTTAGTAAAGTTGAATCGAAATGAAAAGGATAAATAAAAATCATTTAGTGACTACATTGGTACTGAATACAAACAATAAATTGAAAGAAAAAAATCTAGTTCGTAAATTTGATAAGTCGTATAAGTGTAATTGTTAAGTGTACGCTGTGGCCTCTGGGTCGTGACAGGATCAATTCGAGTTTGGATTAGGTCAGGTTCAGGTCGTTGATTCTTTTAGTCAATTCGAGTTGGTCGGATTTGGATTCTGGTCGAGCGGACATGTTTTTCTGGTTAAGTCTTGGTCATCTCGATGTGATTTGTCTTGTATGAAAATGAACTGAAACCATATTTCTAAGAATCACAAAACTCATTAAATAAAATTTTCTTCTTACATGACTTATAATAAAATTGAGATTAAAATAATCAAAATATTTAATAATCTGTATGATAGTTTTCTTTATGATATATTACCAATATTCATAAATTAATTACATTTTTTCATTTTATTTCTATTATCTATAATAATTAATAACTTTATGAATTAAAGTGATTTAATAATCCCTACTAAATATCATATACATCTCTTTAATTTCTCTTCATTTTTTTATAAAACAATTAGAGACATTAAGTGTAGATGATATAGCTTCTGTACTCTATAATAGATTAGTCATTAAATAATTATATATTAGATTCAAATGAATATTTAAGTTTAACTAGATTTAAAAAAATATAACAATCGTATTATTGAAAAAAAATTATATTTTTACTATAGTAAAATACTTTGATCATTAATTTTAACATTTAAATATTTATTAATAATATTAAATTTAAGTTTAAATCTTTTCAAATTTGGGTTAATTTGGATTCGGATCAATTTGGGTTTGAGTCAATTTAGGTTCGGATCAATTTGGGTTCGAATCAAGTGGAGTTTGGATTAATATAAATTCGGATGAATTTGAGTTTGGCTCAATTCGGGTTTGGATCAATGTGAATTCGGATCAATTCGGTTTTGGATCAATTCGAAATTCGAATTCGAATCGGATTGAATTTGGGCTGTTGACTTTTTTGGTCAAATCAAATCGATCAGATTTTGTTTCGGGTTGATTTTTCGAGTCCGGTTAATTTTTACCACCTCTAATTAAGTTAATCGGAGCAAATTGCAAAACATACAATTCAAAATCCAATGAAATTGGAACTAAATTATGATAAAAATTCAATAAATTTGAGTTAAATTTGCAGTAATCTTTTTTTTTATTCCATACTTTCTCATTAATCACATTAAGCTCAATCAAACTAAAACTACAAAGCATTGTAAATTAAGATAAAAATTCAATAAATTTGAGTTAAATTTGCAGTAATCTTTTTTTTTATTCCATACATTCTCATTAATCACATTAAGCTCAAACTAAAAGGACAAATCATTGTAATAATTTGATTAAAAGAAGTCATATAGTTGATGGAAAAAAAATCTAAAAACAAAAACAGAGACATATACATAATACAATCATGAGCTTACTTTTCCATTCTATTTACATTCCTAAAATTTAAAAGATATCTAAAAGATAAACCGGGCAATAATAGGAAAAAATATCTTAAAACAAAAAAAGATTAAAGAGTTATGGTATTTAGAATTCTTAAAATGAAGATTGCGATCTTATCCTGCTCAGGCATTGATTTTACTTAAAGGCAGTCAATGCCACATCATGCACGATCATTGGCGGACGATCATTGATGATTGAGGGGGCCAAGGCCACACCTAAAGTTCTAAAAACATATTATATATTATAAAATAAATTTTAATTAATTCCCCTAAATTAAATTTGTCAATTTTATTTATTTATGCTTTGATCATAATTTAATTTTATGTATTATAATTTATAAGAAGTTAAAATTTAATTATTAATGTTATATTAAATTATACCAACAATCACTATTCACAAATTTTTAAAATCAAGAGATTTTTCTCAATATTTAAATAACTGTGAAGTTTACCAACAAGTGGTTGGAAAAAGTGAAAGTGGACTTCTTTCCCAGGTGCTTGGGCAGAGTTCGAGTCCTGGAGTCCCCACTGTTGTGAGGGCTTTACCGTTTACCACTATCTGCCCAAACAGGATTAATCTCAGACCGTAAAACGGATGAGGATACATGTGCTTACACCAAAAAAAACTAACTGTGAAGTTTAAAAAAAAAACCTCCAAATTTCCAACTAAATCGGATCATGGGCCGTGTCGGGCCAGACCCATGATAGGTAAAAATAAGTTTTATGTATGCCCAAGCTCGGCCCAGCCCGAAAATTCTAACTTTTTGTCCAAGTCTGCTTTCATTTTTATACTATAAGTCCGAGCCCTACCCGATCAGAAAATAATTTTTTGTATATTTAAATTTTTATTTATTTGTTTTTTATTATTTTATACCCTTTAAAATTTAATTTAATTTGTCAAAATTTGTATATCAAATTTCATATTAAATATTTATAACCATGTTTATTAATCAATAATATTTTGTATACATATAATTATATTATACTTAGTAAATATATATAAAAAATTTAATTAATATTAAAAAAGAAATATAAAAAATAAAAAATTATAAATTATAAATTCGGGCTGGGCAGGGCCCGAGCTTTGAAAGGTCAAGCCCGATGCTCGGCCCAATTTTTAAACAAGCCTAAAAATTTTGCCCAAATCCGGTTATTTCATCAGATATTTTTGTCCAAATCTGACCAAATTTCAAACGAGCCTTCAAACTTGAACAAATAGCCCAACTCTTGAGCAGGTCTATTTCCAATCAAATAGCAAATGTTCTATTTTTCTTTTCCATTTGGTATAAGGGAGAAGCCAAAGGGAATGGGAGGCTAGGTTCATCAAAGAAAAAATCAAGAGCCTTAAGTCAATAAAGACTGAGAAGGTTGACTCAAGAACAAATTTTATTTTATTTTTATTAAATATAAAATTATTAAATAAATAGAAAATTATTAAAAATTTATTGATTTTAAATTTTAAATTAAGACTCCATTGGAAAATTCAAACCTAAGCATTAATCGAGAAGCGACGGGATGATGGAACCCGTGAATGCAGAGGATTCTATTGAAAATGAATCCTAATGATTTATCAGGTAGGATGGCGGTACAAACCAGAGACCACTTCATTTCTTTCTATTCTGATTCTGAGAGGTCATGAATTAACCCGATTAAGCTCAAACTAAAAGGACAAAGCATTGTAATAATTTGATTAAAAGAAGTCATATAGTTGATGGAAAAAAATCTAAAAACAAAAACAGAGAGATATACATAATACAATTATGAGCTTACTTTTCCATTCTATTTACATTCCTAGATATCTAAAAGACGAACCGGGCAATAATAGGAAAAAAAAATCTTAAAACAAACAAAGATTAAAGAGTTATGGTATTTAGAATTCTAAAATTGAAGATTGCGATCTTATCCTGCTCAGGCATTGATTTTATTTAAAGGCAGTCTGTCTTAACGTGTCAAGTCCTAAGACCTAATTCACTAGACTTAAATTCATAGAGTCACCACCAACCATTCTAACCTAAAGTGTGATTGGTCACCTATTCTTGTCTATGGATAAGGCTTAGTTTACTTTCAAAAATTCTAAGATTTAGGAGTACGGTTACGTGTGGGGAAGGATTAGCACTCCTACAACGCCCATCTTAAGAGAGTACCAAATAATCTAAAGTTATCTTAATTTTGCCTATATGTTTGCTTTAATTTCGATATGATTATATATTGAAAAATCTTCTAAGTCTCCTCCATCAAGCTGGTTGGACAACTTAAAAGTTCTTCTCACCTCAAGAGTATTCAAGTAGGACCAATCGTCTTTTTTGAAGAGGCTCTATCGTCGGATGATTTAAATATATTATGAAATACCTATTTTTGACTCCTATCCTAATTTATATAAATTATTTGTTATTTTTCTATTTATTTTATTTATAATTTCTTTTTTCTTATCTTATAATTATTTTTTTTTACTTTTTATATCTTGAATAAATATGAATTATTTAATACTGAAAATTCCTCTAGACCTTCCATCAAGCTGCTCAGACATTGGAAGAAATATCATCACCTAAGAATATTAAAGAAAACTACTCAAGCGCAATTCCCTTTTAAATTCCATCATCGGAATAATCCACATTAATCCAAGTTGTTTATTATTTTTTAATTTTATTTTGATTTTTTTCTAATTTTTACTCCTATATTTATCTTTTTTTTATTCTATTCTTTTAATTATTTTTAATTTTAATTTATTAATTTTAATTTTATTTTAATTCTTATGATAAATTATTAAATATTGGAAATATCCTTTAAATCTTCCATCGAGCTGATCAGACTTAAGAGGACTCTCCTCACCTCAAGATATCTAAAAGTATTACTCAAGCACAGTCCTTTTAGAATTCCATCGTCGGAATAATTCATCTTTATCTTCATATCTTAATTTTAACTTTATTTAATTTATTTTGATTCTTATCCTAGTTTGGCCTTTTAATTTTACAATGAATCAATTTCAAAATAAGTAATCAACTAATTTTAATATAAGAAAATCAACCAAAATATTTTAATCATAATCAATTCAATTACGTGTTATATTTAGAAGATCAACTTTAAGTAAATTAATACCTATTCCAATTTGGAACTAACCAAATCAATATATAATCAAATTAATATCCTATTAAATTAATAACTAATTTATATATTCATGAACCTCCTACATTTAATAATTTAATAATATTATATTATTTCCATCAGGATGCCATAACCAACATCTTAACCTACTCATTACATGAAGAAAATGATAAAGTAACAAATTATTTACTAAAGACAAAACGAAAACTAAAAGAAAAAGGGAGAAGAATACCTCTTATTTGTTCAGCCACTAAATCTTAGATGACAACGTTTGGAAAGGAAATATTGTCGTTTTGTCTCAACTAATGGCTGTGTGGCTCAATCAGCAGTAAAGCAAACACGGGCAGCTTTGGTGCAGCGTAGTAGTTGCGATGATGCTAGGTGGCAGCAACCGGTGATGTTGAATGCAAGACGCGGGGCAAGGCAGGCAGTAGTAGTGAGTAACGATGAGGGTGATGATAGATGGCAGAGAGATGCGTGATGAAGATGCTTAGTGAAAGGTTCGGGTCCTTTTTCGAGAATTGTAGTGTTCTCTTTTTATAGTCACAAAGAGTTAGAGTTTTAATTTAATTAGATAAAAATTAGTCTTTATCTTTCTTTTTTTATTTATTTTTATCTATTAATTCCTATACTAATCTAACTCGACTAGTCTAAATTTAATCTAATAACAACTCTCCTATTAATAAATTCTAATAATTATCTTAAAAAATCTAATAATCTAATTATCTAATCCTAAAATTAATTTTATTTTATTTTCTTATTTCATTTTTTTCTTATTTTATTTATTAATTCTTCCTAAATCCTAATTTTAGTGTTAATTCTAATCTATAAAAATCCTAATTTAATTTTAAATTAATTAATTATCCTAATCTAATGTTAAATTAAGTTAAAAAATACTATGTCACCTAACCTAATTAATTAATTTTACAAGTTAAGATCCCGGACAAAATAAAGTGTCTACACAGTCAATGCCACATCATCCACGATCATTAGCGAACGATCATTGATGATTGAGGGGGCCATGGCCAACCCCAAAGTTTTAAAAATATATTATATATATTATAAAATAAATTTTAATTAATTCCCCTAAATTAAATTTGTTAATTTTATTCATTTATGCTTTGATAATAATTTAATTTTATGTATTATAATTTATAAGAAGTTAAAATTTAATTATTAATGTTATATTAATTATACCAACAATCACTATTCACTATTCACAAATCTACAAAATCAATAGATTTTCCTCAATATTTAAATAAACTGTGAAGTTTTCAAAAAAACCTCCAAATTTCTAATCAAATAACAAATGTTCTATTTTTCTTTTTAAGGGAGAAGCCAAAGGGAATGGGAGGCTAGGTTTATATATATATATGAAACTTAACACAATTTCTCTTGTCTATATAATTGTTCAATTTACTCTGAACACGTTGTCGTTCAATCTTTAATTAAATTGGGATTAATTGATAGAAAATCTTAATTTTTCAAAGTAAGTTTCAGCCCTTTTTCCATGCCTTTTTTCAAGAAAAATATTAATTTCCTTAATTTAAAAAATATATTATTTAATAATTCATGTATTTATATTTTTTTACAGTTTGAAGTAAAATTTAATGTTATCATAATAATATATTTATTTTATAATTTTGTGAGCTTATTTCTTTTTAGAATTAATATAATATTTGCACAAAGCACTCAAATATAATATAACATGATATTAATTGGTCGTTCCAAAATTAAGAGTGAGGATCCACTCCAACATCACGTCATCAAATTTTACAAAAAAATGTTAAAAGTTATGTATTAGATTGTAATTATCAAATTAAATTAATCTAGAGATTAAAACTCTTTGAATTATACTAAAGTACTAAATTATAAAATTTATCAGAGTAGAAAAATTATTCGCATAACTTGACCAATATAAATCCTGAATCGGTTCGTGTACTAGAGTACCCACGGATAGTCAGGAGGGGAGGATTATTCTCGATGAGAAATTGGCACGTAAAACCGTTTAAGGTAACATCAGTCTTTTTTTTGGAACCCGTCAAAGCGCGTAAGGGGTAATTTTTCTATGTTCCAGCGTGCTTGGTGGGTTTACGCTGTTTTGAGTTAGACCAATTATATGTTTGCTTCAGCTCTATGAAGCAGCGTATATACTTGACTATATTGATCCGAAGTTATCAAAGTTCTAAAGAAGCAACAAATCAAAGTAATTTTAGTTGTTTTTATTGAATGTAAACTATTCAAGCAATGGACTGATTCAAAAAAAAAAAAAGAGTCGCATCTCCTCGAAAGGAAGTAGATGCATGCACCAAGGGGAAAGTGCAAAGTAATTGCTAACGAGAAGGCCTATATATAAGATTATAAATACAAGGACCTGATGAGTAAAATCACCTTAAAGACCAACAAAGAGTGGAGTAGTTTCGGGCATTATTCGAAATGAGACCCAATAGAGATAATACTAATGTAGACTATGTGCTTCAGCTCTATGAAGCAGCTTTGAAGGGTTCTGTCGCCAACTTCACTACATTGATCCGAATTGATCCACTCATTCTCCATAAAGTATCTCTCACTTCCTTCACTGAAACTCCTTTGCACATATCAGCTTTGGCTGGTCATCTCGAGTTTACCGAAGCTCTCTTGAGCGAAAAATCTGAACTTGCCTCCCGACTGGACTCTCTGAGCCGCTCACCCCTTCACCTAGCTTCCGCCGAGGGCCACACTGAAATTGTGAAAGCATTGTTGCGAGCAAATTTGGATGTCTGCTTGGTCCGTGATGAAGAGGGAAGAATTCCACTCCACTTGGCTGTGATGAGGGGACAAGTCGAAGTCATACAAGAATTGGTCAATGCACAACCTAACTCGGTTCTTGAGCAATTGGAAGGGAATACGGTTCTACACTTAGCTGTGAAATACAACCAGCTAAAGGCTCTCAAGCAATTGGTGAAACAGCTGAATAAGAATGAGCTTTTCGACTTCACAGACCACCTAGGCAACACCATACTCCACTCAGCTGTTATGTGGAAGCAGTCAGAGGTAAAAAGAATAGAACTCTTTAATTTTCTGGTTCCTTCGTTGTCTTTGCTAACGATCATATATACAACTAATTTATTTGTCATAGAAAGCAAACAAGCAACAACAGATAATATAGCATATGTTAATTTGATTAATTATAAAATCATCAAGTAAAAATGTAATTCATTAATTAGTTAACTTGTTGCGATCTTGCAGATGATAAGATACTTGGTTTCGGAAACTAAAATAAAAACAAAGGTAAATGAGTTAAACAAAATGGGATTCAGCGCCTTGGATTTGCTAGAGCATTATCCAAGAGATTTCAAGGGCCTTCAAATTGGAGACATTCTTATCAAAGCTGGAAGTAGAAAATCAAATAATCTGGATCCAAATCCTGGAGGTACAGTTCCAACCGAATCACAATTAGCTCCAGCCGTCGTTGACGAGGCCCAAGTTAAGGCAGTCAAGTCAAGATTCAGTACCTTCTCGCTGAAAGAAAAAACAAAGTTAGTGTACCGTAAATGCAAGAGCTATTGGAAACAACAATCTAATTGGGTTGAAGAGAAGCAGGGGACATTGATGCTGGTGGCGACATTAACCGCAACCATTTCTTTCCAAGTCATAATCAACCCACCTGGCGGTGTTTTCGAACAAAATTATACAGACATAACCGTTGGACATTTCGGTTGCGGTCCAGGTTTGAAGTACAAAGAATGTATTGCTGGAAAAGCTGTGCTGGCCTATGTTCATCCCGATATCTACCCCCTGTTCACAAAGTATGCGATTATTTCTTTTATTGCATCTCTGAGTGTTGTCTTTTTAGCGATCAGTGGACTTCCTCTCAAGAACAAGTTGTGTACATGGCTTATGACAATAGCAATGATCGTTGCACTTACGTGCGCATTTCTTACCTTCTTATGGGCGATTGTGATGGTCACCCCTCCTCACATCTTCTATGCAACTTTCGTAGCAACAATATACACCATAGACTCTCTCTGGGTTGCTTTGGCTGGACTCTTTGTTTTGTTTGTCACGATCCGCATTCTCGTTTGGCTATTCAGTCTTCTGAAGAAGTTAATACGCTGGGCAAGAAAATGCCATCACGTCCAATGAAGAATCAAGGTCCCATCTGTTGACAAGTATAATTTTGAACAAATATTTATATATGTACATTTCATGCTCACTCAAAATATGACAATAACAGAATTTGCCCTTTGCCATTTTAGAGTGGATATAAAATGTACATCAACGTCTCCCCATGTGTTAGCTTAAGTTTAGTTTAATTATTTATTAGTTTAGTTAGTTCTAATTATTTACAAGTTTATTTAGTTTAAGTGAAATAATTTTCATAATTACCAATTAGGGAACAATCTTTATCCATCTTTATTATTGGTTTTTTTTTCAACTTTTTGTTATTTTGATGTTTTAATTGTCATTAATATCCAAAAAGTTTTTTGTTTTGTTTCATTTTGGCAAATCATTCCTTGAAGAAGTAATGATCCCACGAATAATGTGGGACTTTTATTTGTAATGCTTTTTTAATCTAAATGTGATTCAGGTTTTTGATTTCCAAAAAAAAAATATTATATTTAAATATTATTTTAGTTTTTTTAAAAAATTTATGATGTTTTTGGATTTAATAGTTATAGTTTTGCTTATATTTCATACTTGTATTATAAAATAGAATATATCAACAAAAACTCGAATTTATTTGAAATAGTATGAAATTAAGGGTAAAAATGTAAAATAACAAAATTTCAAATTACAGACGTTTATTGTTATCAAACAATATATTTATATTCAACACTTAATTTTTAATAAAATACCAAACAATTTTCATAATTCAAATTCAATACTTATTATATTCAGTACTAAAAATTCAGTACTTAATTTTTCAGCACTTAATTTTTCGGTTTATCAAACAGCGCCTTAGTTTCCAAAATCAAGTATCTACAATTACTTTACTAGCAATCACTTTCTCAACAATCACTTTGCACTGCAATTACATTAAATGCAATGCACCAAACGCAAGTACGTGGGAAAAGGAAGTTTGGATAATCTTCATTTTTTAGTGTGTTGAAGTGTTTTATAAATTATAATGGATAACTATGTTGTGGTGGGTCTAGCAGTACCCTCCTCAGATTTGGATGGATATGGAAATTGGGAATTTTGGAGTATTATTTAAATATTTAATTAACTAAGCTTAATTGATTTTTATGAATTCAATAATACAACAAAATAAGGATCGCCGTGATTGAACTACTCTCGAGTTAAAATCCAAAACAAACCTTAATCATTGACTTTACTATATTCACTTTTCTCTCGTAAGTCCAAGTCTTGCTTCATTTACATTTGGCTTATTTGCCACCATTACCTAACGGCCAGCATAAATCATCATTTATCTTTTATATAAAAGCAATGATGAAATTAGTAATTTTATGCAGATTAAGATGATAAACAGCCTTGTAAATCCAACATTGATTGACTTGATTCTGCAAACGTTACCCACAACGTTTAGTACATGACGAAGTACAGGGCGAAGCCTATACTGTAGCTTTTACAATGACAAATAAATTTCGTTGTTTGGCGTGTTCTTACACAAGAACTGCATTTGTTTCTATACCCAGTTTTTCGGGTTTTCTTTTCTCCTTGTTAAATTTCAGTTTCCCTGCCATTGGTAGCTGAAGTAGGACAAGATTATTAGGTAATGAATCAGATCTCAAATGGTTTAAAGCTCCTGGCAAAAGAAACAGGTTGGACCTAGTTATTAAATTTCTCAGCTGCCCCTAAATTCACTAAAGCAGCCCAGAATTGGGTTTAGCGTGGCCCCCGAATTCAACCGACATGGAAATATTTTCATGTTTAATGCGTATTTTCCCAGGAGAAGTTTCTTACTTGGTAAAAATATATGCGAGGAAACATGAATTTCCGTGGGGTGAATGTATATGAGACCACCATTGCCGAACAGATGCGGAAATTGGGCCAGCTGGGAAAGATCATAAGACCTTAAAACATAACAGAATTCCCTTATCAAATAAAAGGATTTCCAAATGTTTAACAAGGGAATTATCATAAACTAAACTACAAATAAATAGTATCAAAAACTGAGATTTCCTAGACCAAGGCGACCATTCACATGCTGCACTAGTGTACAAGAAAGACACAAACTGATTAACAGGAGTAAAGTTCCAACGAGCAAGGAGAGAACGAGGGCAGCACATTTTCATGACATCAAGGGCGAGCTCTCTTGTTGCTGCATGATGGGCACTTGTACTGCTTGATGTGCTCTGCTCTAGCTGGAGTGATCTTCACACACTTCCCGTGGAACCACTTCTCGCAGATATCACAATAAATCCAGAACTCATCTGATGCATAGTTCTCGCCGCAAGCCCCACACAAGGTCTCTCCATGCTCCTCCTCATCTTCCTCGTCCAAGCCTTCCTCTTCGTCCTTTGGCTGCAATGCTTTTGAATACTTTGCCTGTGATTCCCACTTATCAGAATAAAACAAACAGCTTGAGCCATAAAAGTCAACTTCTATTAGTTGTCTAATCTTTTTGAACCAAGAAAAAAAATTGTAGCTGCCCAATCTTGAATAATAATACAGCAGGAAACATAATTAGGCAAAATAGCCAAATAAGCCCTCGACCTTGGGTCCAAAATGGAATTAAGCCCTCGACCTTTTATTTCGTGAAAATCAGTCCATAAACTTTTATTTCAGTGGAAATAAACCCTCAACCTTCTAAAATTATGCAATTAAGCCCAAATCTGTTAAATGACACTAACTGCCGTTAGTATTGCACATGTGGCATGCCACGTGGCAGCCAAGTAAGCTATCCACGTCAGCTTTCACTAACGGCAGTTAGTGTCATTTAACAGATTTGGACTTAATTGCATAATTTAAGAAGGTTGAGGGTTTATTTCCACTAAAATAAAAGTTTATGGACTGATTGCCACGAAATAAAACGTTGAGGGCTTAATTCCATTTTGAGCTTAAGATCGAGGGCCTATTTGGCTATTATTCCAACATAATTATAACTACTTGGATATTCTGGAGCTCACGACTGAAACTGTGTCTATATATTGTACTGGAAGTTCTTATTCACGTGGTAACACTATTTTGACTACAACATAATAAATGATAATACAGCGACTCATCACTGAACACAATCATGAATAGTTGCCACATATATATTCATTACAGCTATCTATAGCAAACAATATGATTTACGCACAGAAGTTATTTTTTACCGCTTTGGAGTTGGACTTTGATTTGTTGCTACTATGATTTGAAACCAATGACTTCTCCTTTGTTTGTTTCTTGGCAGCCCCACTTACAACTTCAAATATTGTTGGAAGATCATTAATCATGTTGAAAAGCCGTTTCCTATATCAATGGAAAGACATTATACCAGCTTCATATTTAACAATCTGATGCAAAAACAGAATACTATAATTATCAAGGAAATGACTGATATCCTGGTTGAGTTCATCAAACTTCATTTATATTAATCCTGCCATCTGATCCTTTAAGTAATTACAATCAGACATGCTTTTGTGGGCTGACATGATTCAATCATATCCACCCAAATCCTCTTTCATTTTTACCCTTTTAGGTCCAAAGGTAGGGCTACTCAATAGAAGGCAACCCTGTCTTAACCCTACTGAGGAAACCAGAAGACAGGCCTTCCAAAACCAAGTTACATTACAAGGGAGGGAGGCGCCATTAGACCAGAACGCCATTGGCATGAACTTTTTACGCCATTAGACCAGAATGCCATAGCCTGGTACTCCATATGCTTGCATTTAATGCATAAAATATTACATAATGAGCAAACCAAAAAGACTACATATTTTTTACGTCTAAGCGGTGACGGAGAATGAGAGCAACAAAATATTTTAGTTTTAGTCTTTTAATTGTTTTAGAGTTTTAGGCTGGAAAATACTGTGTTTAATTTTATTAATAGGATTTGGAATTTTATTTTAGTCTTTTATTGTTTTATTTTTATTAATTGGATTAGGGTATTAGAATTTTAATAGAGAGTTTGTATCCTATTAGGATTAGGCTTGCTTGCCTATAAATAGGCTTTGAACTCTCTTTAAAAGATAGAGAATTTCAGCAAAGTTTTGCTCTTTGGTTGTGTGACTCAACCATTCTTAGGTGTGACTCTTAAGAAACCTTAGGTGAGACTCATAGGCTTTTATTCTTTACTGTTTTAGTAGCATAATTAGCCCCAATTCACATCCTAAACCCTAATTCAAACCTAACTCATATCTGTCCTACATCAAGCGGCTTGCTCCTGATGAGTCAAACATTGCAAGTCAGGCACACATGTCTCCACTCAATCAGAAGACAAAACTCACTTTTGTAGTGAGAGAGAGAAAGAGGAGGAGGAGAAGGAGGGATAAATCTAGTTATTGGTCAATTATGTAGTTCCCAAAGACCAAAAATAAGAAAAGATATCTTACACAAACAAGAAGAAAAACTACACAAACAACTAAAAGAAGGCCATCTATAACTTGCTTCTGCTTCAACTAAGAGCATGCTGAAGAGTAAATATTGGCATCAGTTGACACACCTGTCAGCGTTATCAAATCCAAATCTTGCACCAAAATAGAAGGCAACTGAAAGCAGCCATGCATCACTATGGACAGCAACTAAAGATAACCAGTCTTTTTCTTGCATGCCATCCCTTGCAAAGTTAATACCCAAGGCAGGTTCAGGTAGTTCCGGAGGGACTTCCTCAGCAGGTAAATTGACTTCCCATTGTTCACTTGGGAACCCATACAAGCACAGATTCTCCTTCTCTGCAAATAAAAGAACAAAGCTCATAAAGGCTAGGTGGATGAGTATCAACAATCTCACAAACACTACCAACTAGATAATAAAGAAGATTACAAACTAGCAATCAAACATAAATAAATCGATAAAACAATAACATGGCAAAGGCCTCCAAACTAAGAGGTTGACTGCAGTAAAGTCGCCCCAAAGTTAATACACCTTTTGATTGATTAAGAACCTACCTCTATGTCCAGTACAATCTACAATCAACTGCATTTTCAAGCACAACTAGCTTCCCTTCCCACTTAAAATTATAATAATAACAACCCTTTCCATAAATACACAGAAATAAAAATAAATAAATAAAGCTGCAAGTCTAATAAATAATAAATGCACATGCAAGTATGAACACAAATATTATTCCAATAGCAAAGGTAAAATGAAGTGAAACACACACACACACACACACACACACACACACACACACACACACACATTAAAAAAAATAAAGCTGCAAGTCTAATAAATAATAAATTCACATGCAAGTATGGACACAAACATTGTTCCAATAGCAAAGGTAAAATGAAGTGAAAAACTTGGAGAGTATTAAGAAGATTATTTGCCACACACACACACACACAAGAGACAACTCTCCAAGAATCTGCCTTGAATATCAAGGAGCAGCCACAAAGTTAAGCACATATAACTACAAACTGCGAAAAAAGGTAAAAGATTGCTAAAGTACATTAATTGAGAGAATTCCATTAGTCAGTAATCAGATTCTATTGCAGTCATAGTCATAAAAGGGAAAAAGAACATATGTGTAATTAGGGGTGTAAACGAGTCAAGCTACTAGTAAACTACTCAAGCTCTCGATGATTACTCGAGTTTGACTCGTTTATTTTCGAGCTAAACTCGAGCTACCCAACTAACGAGTCAAGCTGAGTTCAAGCTTCTTAATTCTTAGCTCGAGCGGCTCATGAGCCTTATCGAGCCTTTTTTTAATATATATTTTAAATATTTTTATTATTAATTTATCATCTTACCCTCATAATATATAGTTAAAAATTAACTAATTGAGCCTATCAAGTCGAGCTCAAGCAACTCGAGTATTTTGTCAAACCGAGCTTAAGCTTCAAAAACCAAGCTCAATCTAGCTCGAGCCGAACTTCGAGCTTCGAATTTTCGAGTCAAGCTGAGCTCGAGCCTGGTACTGAATCATCTCGACTCGGCTCGATTACACCCCTATATATAATTTTCCTTGAATATTTAAGGAGAAGCCACAAACAAAGTTATGTACACATAAATACAAACTGCTTAACAAGGGAAAAGATTGCTAAAGTACATTAATTAAGAGAATTCCGTTACTCAGTAATCAGATTCAATTGCAGTAATACACAGTCATATAAGGGAAAAGGAGCATGAGTCAAGCAAAAGTAAGCAATCACCACCCCATGCCTTAAAATTTTATGCATCTTTGTAAATCAATCATGATAATTGATAAAGAACAACATAGACTATACTAACAGAGTTGGTTATATTTACTATTTGCTATCTAAAATGAACAAAACAACAAAACAAGAAGTGCAGAGAGGAGACTCAAGATGCAATTCAATAAAGCATCAGAAACTTCGCGGTCAATTCCCGAGAGTCTGGTGCTCATAGCAGTATATTAGTATCACCCTATGCCTTCCATGTATCTTAAACCAAAGGTAATAGGTACAAAAGCTTTGAAGACCACTACCTCAAGGTCCTATCAATCCTACAACCACATAATAAAAAGCATCAATTTGGAGTTGACAGCTTGAGAGAGACAGCACATTTCCTTTGCTTTTCCTTTAAAAGGGACTTATAGACCATCATAGAACTCCCACATTAGCATACAAAACTTAGACATTACGAAAAAAGTGAGACCAGCTCTATACACATTACAAACAGAAAGTAAAAGAAAATAATTTATGAGTGCCTCATAAGTTATTGTCAAAGTAGCAAGCCTTACCAGGATCACACTGCTGATAAAATTCTTCAACATCTACAACACAACAGAACCAAAACCCATTAAGCAAACAAGTATATCATCAAAAATGTTATTATAAACAACATAACTTCAAATACTCTCTTCATATTAGCTATAGAAGACAAGAACATCAGTTTAATTACCCAAAAAATAAAATTAGAATTCTATCAATGTTCATTAGCACAACCAAAACAATAAACACTAATTCACACTTAAATTTTCGTTCTTTCTGCTAATTTTTTTCAGCAAGAAAGCAGATTAAAGTGAGAACAAGCAGTATAAAATACCAATTTTAAAATATAATGAAACGCATTTTTTTTTAATAAGTTCGGACTAAATATTAAATTTAAACCTACATTGCATTTTTTCCATTTTTTCCACCCCTAAGTTTTCTCATTAATCATTAAGTCAGTTGGATCAAAACATAAAATTCAAAATCCAATGAAATTGGAACTAAATTATGATAAAAATTCAATAAATTTGAGTTAAATTTGTAGTAATCTTTATCTTCTTTTTTTTTTGATTTCATACTTTCTCATTAATCACATTATGCTCAATCAAACTAAAACTACAAAGCATTGTAAATTACGATAAAAATTCAATAAATTAGAGTTAAATTTGCAGTTATCTTTTTTTTTTATTTCCATACTTTCTCATTAATCACATTAAGCTCAAACTAAAAGTACAAAAGCATTGTAATAATTTGATTAAAAGAAGTCATATAGTTGATGGAAAAAATTCTAAAAACAAAAAGAGAAAGATATACATAATACAATCATTAGCTTACTTTTCCATTCTATTTACATTCCTAAAATTTAACAGATATCTTAAAGACAAACCGGGCAATTATAGGAAAAAAAAATCTTAAAACAATTAAAGATTAAAGAGTTGCATACAAAAAATATTAAAGAGCTAAAAAATAAAACTTCCAAAATAAAAGCAAAGCAAAACAACAAAAAAGAAAGGAAACATTAAAAGAATAAAAAAGAAACCAACGTAAACGCATTTTTAAGGAAACTGGAAAACAGAAAGAGTGAAACAGAGAACAAAATTTACTTATTACTTTCCAATCTACTTAAAAATTAAAATTTTCAAAAATTCAGTCCGAGCTTCGAAAAGAAAATAAAAAGACAGTAGCTTTCGGTTTCTATTTTGAGTTTTCTAGTAAAGCAAACAGAAACCTGTGGTGAGAGCTTTGATCATGCCAGCTCTTCGGCCTTTTAAATCCCTAAAAACCTCTTCCACAGTGCGAGGATTATACTGAGCTCCTCCTCCTTCCATTTCTCTCATTCACTGTTTAGAAACCAAAGAACACAAAAAAAAAAAAAAGAAAAGAAAACTCTTTCTTCCTTCTGCTATTAGTCAAAATGACACACCATTTTTGTAAAGGATTATTATATTATTAATGCTTTGTTGCTGTCGAGGGAAAGAGAATAGAGTGGGCATTTTTGGATTTGATTGTGGACTTAATGGGTAGCTGAGTTTCAAGTTTGCGGATTTGAATCTGGGTTTGTTGGCCGGGTTAACTATATTTGAAGAAGGGTGATGCGTCCGATCAACCAAAAGGACCAAAACGTGGAACAGGAAAGATTCAGTGCGGTCAGTTTCGCTTACGAGTGGTGACGTGGAGGATTGAGAACCACACGTCATCATCTGGTTTCTTTTGTTTAATTACAAGATGGGTTAGTTGTTACTTTGTAAAAATATCAATTTTTTTAATAAAAATAATTGATTAGCGCATACAATTCATTTTTGAATTTAAAGCAGAATACTAATATGATGCATATACTTATCATTAAATCAAATATTCAAATATAAATAATTAAAAATTATCAAAAGAATTCTTTAATTTTGTTCACCCTTTTATTTCTTTTGATTGATAAATATAAACAAAACACGATATTACGATATGACACGAAAATACGATATGACACTAAAATAATGCAACATATATATACATACAATGTTAAAATTTCTATAAAAATGTAAATCAAGAATAACAAATTTAGACTAATAAAAGAATCATAGCTTTCAAATTATCCTCCTATTTTGATTTGATTCACTTTGGGAATAACTAAAGATAAGCATCTTTTGCCGAAAACAAACCAGAAAAAGAATCTCCTATTTGGCAACAAAAATCAAATTGGTACTTGTAATCTAGCAGAACAGCATGATGGCAACTTATAGTTGTCAAGATGACTGCTACTGACTTGGAAATTCTAGTCCCATGATAGGCAGGAACCATTCAACATTTCATAAAAACATGCATATGTGACAATGTCATGCATTTATGTTAAATAATGTCACCAATCACCAGTGCACCAAAACTCTTGAGCGAAAAGATAAACAGTAAAACGTCCTAAGTTACAAGCTCCGGCAAGAAAAACTTAATGTTCATGGTTCGAAACAGTGTGATGAGAGGCTAAGTAAACTAAATAGAGCCAAGGATGACTTCCCATGGGAACAAAGCAGCCGTATTTTTAGTGAAGCACCAAATTCGGACTGCTCAGACAAGAGTTCGATAACTCGTGTATCAGCAGAGACCAGAAAGATGATGGGAGTTCCCACCACCATGCATATCGCCAGTATGACCTGGCATGGCTCCACTAATGCGAGAAGGATAGCCAGAGAACCCGAAATCTGGCCGCTGAAACATTTCATCACTGTTGGATGCACTTGTGACATCAGAGCAAGAGGTGGCAGAAACAGCGTCTTTGTAATTTTCCCGCTGATGAACTTCTGATCTGGAGATGTCTGCAGACAGATGTAACTGAGGAGACTTGGACATGTCCGGTTCATGGCTTCTAGGAATTCGCTTGGATTCTTGGAGTTTGTTTGTGTTGAGAAATCGCCCACCATTTCCTCTAGCTCTTTTTAATGCATGAATATGTCGAGACTCGTGCAGATATGGCTGCAAACATTTATAAAAGAACTCTGTTAATATCATTGCAAAGTAAATAACCAGACTACCGTCACGAGCCACGTTGCAGTTCACATGAAGCAAGGAAAAACTTGAAAAGACATACCTTTCTAACTTTAACGAGTTTGTTCTGCGCCTCAAGCTTGGCACGATACTGTCTTCGCCTAAGAATAGCCGGATACTGCTTTGCATTAACATAAATAGGTTCATCTTCAGTAGGCCCCAAAGGCAGTGGAACTCGAGCAGTAAGCATAGCCATCATATGAGGATGATGAATCTGCTGGCAATGCAATGACAAATATCTCACAAATGGATAGTAAAGAAGACACATTTTGGTCTGGCCATACATGTGGCTTAAATAGATTTTCAGGAATATGATTTAATAACAAAAATCAGAATCTACATAGAAAACCAGTTTAGTGCAGAATCAACAAGGTTGAAATCATAGAATAAAATAAATAAAATAAATAAAACTAAATATCCAGTAACCTCTTGAGGTTTTTTTTTTATTGCTACTTAAAAACGGTTAACAAGAATAAGTCTCACTTCTGCAGTACTTTTGCATCTTTCATGCTTCATATAGTAAAACCACTTCATACAACAAATGCATTCAAATAAAGGCTTCTCTCATAAAGAATCAATTTGATAAGAAAAGTAAAGAAGAATAAGAGTAAAGTAAGATGCAAAGTGAAATAGAATGACAGAAATTAATATGCAGCAGAATATTTTATGGATGTGCTTAATGAACATTAAAGAATCCACAAGGCCAGCATAATATCTTTTGCCCATACTTATATAAAACAAAGAATGCATAATGACAGGAAAGTGCTAATGGATTAAAATAATGGCCTATAGCATCTTTATTTTACCAAAATCAACAATGTAGTCCCTGACTTGTGCTTTCCTATTCATTTTCTACAGCATCAAGGTTGCATTCATAGTAATTAAAGAACCAGATCCTTTAATCTGGTTTCAAAAGTGTAGGTTCCTTCAATGGCTTTTTTTTTATGAGATTGCTCAAAGAGAATACTATATTAGGATAATCAAATGAAATGTATATTGACTCCTAAAGAAGTCAGTTGTGGTGTTAAACAAGATTTTAACAGCAGACAATCCTTTTTCTATGAACTGATAACATGCCAGACTCAAGTGCCTAAAGTCAGACAACATCAATGATGCAAAGGAACCTAATAAACACTACAAAATTCTTACCATAGCTTGTGGTCCATATGCAGCAGCCACCACACCACCAAAATATGGTTCAGCATAATGGAGTGGAATATGAGCCTGCAGCAAAAAAAATGATATATAAGACTATGGTGAATCTAAATAGCAGCCAAACTGCATAAGTAATAACTTACAATTGATCTGTTATAATCTTGTGAAGGAGGGAAGACATATTCCTGAGTTCCCATTGAGGCTAATTTAGCATGACTCCCAACAAGCTTCCCATGAGTTCCAATACCTCCTGAGCAGGTATAAGACAGCTAATTAGATGTACCCTCGGTCAGGTGACAAGAGAAAGAAAAAATCCCATTAATTTAGCATAGGAAGCTCGATCATAGCTGTAGCAATATATTAGTATCTACAGCCAGGCAGCAAGGTGAAGCATAACAGTCCCTTTAGCATATAGGTTTGCAACTCCCTCTAATTTAGGCAATGTAGTCAAAATATAAGAGAAGTAAGCCCACTAGAACATGCATAAAATTTAAAAGCATAAGATGTTCCTGATAAGAAATAAAATCTTAGATACTTGCTAAGAAGAATCCAAAATATATATTAGAGGAAAAAAACACACAGATAATCACTATCCCACACTGAAGGATACATCACAATGAGGAATACTGGGCAAATATAAGGACCTGATGATGCTGAAATTAAACTTTTCCCATAAAGATAGCTGTCTCCAGCACTAGCCACTTCAGGGTAAGACTGACCAGTTGATTGAGTTGATGATGAGTCCTGGTCTTGAAATTGAAAACTTTGCTGCTTGGTGTTATGAAAGTGTGGAGGCAGAACTCCCATCTTCAGGCTTAAACTTTCAGACATGGAGGATTGCTGGACATGAGATTCAGTTGAGATTCCCCAAGATGAGCTGCCAACAGCATATGTGCACATCAAATTAGAACTTACACCAGAATCGTTTTTATGCAAATTTTGCATTGTGGTAAACTACTTCCAAAATGTCCTGATTATGAGGGAAGCCCAAAAAGGATCTTTAAAAGTTCTAAGAAGAAATCTTTGCTTCTATTTTTTAGCGTGCTCTAACATCAGTGACCTAGCAACAAACCAGATAATATCATTGTTAGATATTTAACTTAGAAAAGATAGAAATAAATGATTGCAAGGTTTCTTTCACAGGTATTGGAAGTATTAATTGGATATAAATAGACTTCCACAGATAAGGAGGAACAAATATAGAAAGCAACTTGACCTTAAGAAAACATGGTACACTACCAATTTTAAATATAAATATCAAGTGGGGAAAAAGAAGGCTCACTAAAGTCTCTTGCAGATTCACAGAGCCATCAAAAAATACACAAGAGAAACTTACTTCCAAGGAAAGAACTATTATATAAATAAATAGAAATTGTTATGAGCTGACACACCCCATTGCAGTTCATCATCGGAAGTTACATTTATTCATGCCATCAAATTGATTAATTAGATTACAAATTCCTATTGTTTTGAAGTGAAAATACTCACTCCGCATGGAAAGCATATATGAAAATGATAAAACCATTTCATTTTCACTTATCACCATGCAATAACCTCAAATCATAAGCGCTTCTTCTCAGTTATTCTGGACAGCTGGAGGGTGGCGGGAGAAGGATAGGGAGACTATTGAAAATCAGCAAATAAGTAAAAACAAGTAGCAGGTGCCTATTAACATCTAATTGTTTGATACTAGAACACCAAATAATATCAATCATTTCCCCCAAGAGAGATATTTAAAGCAAGGATGTGCTAAAGGGGTAAAAAGAATAAGAACACAAGAGCAGATAAAGTTGAATGGATTCTTGCTGAAAAAAATTCTACATAATCTCAAACTCAGAAAGTCTTTCCATGCATACAAAACCCACAAAACAAAATTGAAAGAGAGAGCTGAAACTTGCACCAAAAACAAAAAAGAAAACACATTAATCAGCTCAACATGCAAATACCAACCCACCATCCCATGCTCCAAATCCAAGCATATTCAAAGCCTATAAACTTATAGACACAACAAAAAACAATCTTAGAAAACTAAATCCAATAGATTTCCTTAAACAAAATAAAAAAAATAAAGCACATAATCTGTGCAGAAAGATACATAAATAGGGAAGAAAGTCTTAGATAAAATGAAAGAATAAAAGAATCCCAGAAGAAAAAAAGCAAAGAAAAATATAGAAAGGGAAAGAAGAAAAGAAGTACCTTTGGGATTTGATAAAGTGGAAGAGAAATAACACAAGTGGGTATTGTTCTTCTAAGCTTGGATTTCTGCATGTGTCCCCTTTCCTCCCTTATTCCAAACAGAATATAGAACCTCTCTCTGTTTCTTAAAAGCTCACTCTTTTCTCTAGTGGGTCTTTTTTTTTTTACAAAACCCAAAAAAAAAAGCTGTCTGGATAATTATATTGTTGCCTATATGTTATTAAAAACTCATTTTAAAAGCTTTTGTCTTTTTAGCTCGCCACCATTACCTCTCCTCCACCACCATCATCACTCTACTACTTGAAAAATGTTTTTTTTCTTCTTTTAGTTTCATTATCTTATTGAATTTTTTTATTTGTGAAATTAATATACATTGTGCTGGGTTTTTTGTCGTGTAGTGTTAAATTGTATTTTACAATGAGTTCTTCACTCTGCTGGAGACGACTCGCAAGGTTTTAGTACTCTCTCTTCAGTAACCTCAGCCGCCCTGTCAATTTTCAGCTGCACTTCTTCACGCGCTTGTCACATCACGTGTTCTTTTCTAGTTCGCCTTTCATTTTTTTTTTCAATATAAATTCAAGTTCTTTTTAATATTTGTTTTCTTTATTATTAATAATTTCATTTATAATATATTATATATTTTTAATTAATTTTTCAATACAAGGCAAAAAAAAATGTCACTATCATTATCAAAATTTTTATAACAATTAGGATAGATTAAAGATATTATTAACGATAAATGAGATACTTGTTTTAAAAACCAAGTTAATCTATCTTTATATTGAAATCCAAATGCAATTTTTATTTATTTTATTTTGAAATAATATCAAAGAAAAATTTTCATATTCAAATAAAAATAAAAATTTGTTTTTCTACACTTTAATATACTAAAAAAAAGTAATATATGTTTTATGATCATATTAAATTTTTATTTTAATCTGCATTAAATATGTTACATAATAGGTGATAATTCTTTAATTTTTAACGAAAAACATGAAAGAGATTATGAAACTATAATCAAAAAAATAAAGCTAAAATATAAGACTCCGTTTGGTTCAGGTAAAATGATTTTTGTAAAATTATTTTTGAAAAATTGATTTTTTGAAAAAATTAATATTTTCTGTTATTCGGTTGATATGCTAAAAAATATTTTTTATTATTTGTTGTATTAATCTAATATAAATTAGATTGAGTTTTAGTGAGAGCTTTTTTTGAAGAGTGGCATAAATTTAAAAATTGTTTTTTATTTTTGAAAATGAAAAGATAATTTCTCAAAATTCTTAAAAAATTTTTATTAACTTAATTTTATTTTTTATTAATCAAAAATATTTTATATGTACCGAACATTAAAAAATATAAAAAATATCTTCGAAAAAATAAAGTACACGAACCAAACGAAACCTAAAAATAAGGTGAATCAGTAAAAAGTTTCTCCTACAAATATTGCTTTGCTCCTTTCATTTGGGGTTTGCTTGGAAAAGAAGCAGGATGGCTGGGTGCTCACTTTAAAACTCGCTAGTTTTTTTCAACTATATAATATAATAATAATATAATATAATAAAAATGTCTTTTAACTTAGAGCAGAAGCAACTAGTCAAACCTTCCAACACAACTTCCAATTTCTCAGGGTATTTTAATTTTTTTTATTTAAAATTTATTCATAATAAATTAAGTAATACTTAATATTTATTAGCATTCCAACATTTAATCTAATTGATGCATAATTGTTTGGATCTCTTTTTTAACTAAAAAATAAATAAATAAATAATTTAGACTTGTTTTTTTTCAAATTCTAATTCAAAACTTATCATTTGTGAATTGAATTCAATTTTGTGTTGTATTTATTTAATTATATAATAATTCTAGGCTCTATTACGAAGGTAAGGCTATAATAAAGAAGATGAGAGTAGTAATTTAATTATCAGTTATTAGTGTTGGAATAGTGATAAAATTGTTTTATCCAAAGTTTAACGTAACCTTAGCTGGCCTCCTATAAAAATTAAGTGCTAGAGTATAGGGATGACTTTGACTGACTCTTTTTTTTTTGCTAGATCATCCGGTATTTTCATACTTTGGATATAAGACTAATTCGGATTCGAGCCGGGCAGGACCCAAAGAACGGCAAAGCTCTCCTTCAAGAGTTTTAACATAGCTGCATACTCAGGGACTCGAACTCAAGACCTCTGATTAAGCTAAAACAACCATCTACCAGATGATCTACATCCTCATGAGTACCTTGACTGACTCTGATCTGATATTAATTCATATAATAATCCGAAGCAAGCACCATGAGCAACATTTAAAAGGTGGGTTGGGTGCCCACTTCTTGTCTAAGACAAAAATAAAAGATATTAGCAGTTCAATAGATTTGACGGATTCAAATCGATTAAATTAGTTTAGCTCATTTGTTTTAGTGTTAATCGATTAAATTAAATGATTTTGTTAATTAAATCATCTGATTTTTTGTATTTAAGATTCTTTGTTAAATCAATTGAATTTTTGCATGAAAGATCAATTCCTTTACAGACAAGATTGATCCTCTCGTCTCATTCTTTTTTTTGCTTGTCCATTGATCTATTTTGATTCAATTATTGTTGATTATTAATAATATGTCCTCGATTTTATTCTAAAAAAATTGAATAATTTAATTTCTTGATCAAACAAACTAAATCAATCAAATTAGTTGATTATTCACCTTATTATATTAAATCCTTATTATGGGTATTCTTTGTTAGGTTCATAAATTTGAGAGTTAGATTTTATATATATATATTTATATATATATATATATATATATATATATAAGGATAATCATATTTTCTTTCATAAATTTTATTTTTAAGATCAAGAAAATATAAGAATTGTGATTCAAGATATTTGAGACAATAAATTGAAATAATCTCTTGTCGGAGATATTTTATATTTTCTTTATTTATTAATCTCTTTTTATTTTCTCTCTTTAACGAGACGTCATTCATTTTAATCTTAAAGAGTACAGCACATGGCAGAACGAACATCTAAATCGTAAATCCGGACAAGACAATAAATACGCTAAGGCTAAAGAAAAAAAAATATTATGAGTAAAGTCGTGTGGTCCTAAATTGCTTGCATAACTAATAATAAAAACGGTTTGTTTTAATATATTTTAATGAATTGAGATTCTATTGATAACATAAGTTAACATAAGTTGAGATTATGAAAAAAATTTTCGAATTCGATTTTCATTAAATACAAATGTGTAAAGCGACGATGTGTGTGTGACTGTAAGTTAAGAACCTTACGCTAAGGCTTGTCCTAAATGTTGAGACCATGGAATAATAAATATTTATACATAGATACTTATACATCTATATAGGGTTATTATTTTGATAGTGAAGTTTTTTAATTTCTTTAGTGAAATTAAAAAACTGATCACATATCTCTTTTTTTAATATTTTTTTAAAAGATGTGTTATCTTATTAATTCTGTTAATAGAATTTAAAATTTTCAATGTATAATGTATTTGTTAATTATATATATATATATATATTTACACACAATCACTCGATCAATTATACATCAGTCTTATACCGAAGTCTTATGTTCCCAATTTGCAGGCCATGGTTTAATAAATCTTACCTGCCCTGGCCAACACTAGAATTCCATTTAAAAGTCAACCATCATCAACCATTTACAATGATCAAGATTCGCTTAATAAAGTTTCTTCTGCCATTTTATTTTGGCTTAATAGCCAAATATAACCTCAACGTTTAGGGTAAAATAAAATTAAGGCCACAATGTTCAATTGCGTGAAAATAAGGCCATAAAGTTTTATTTTCAGCAAATAAGGCCTAAATGTTAAAAAAGAATGGAATTATGGTTATAACCGTTCAATCACTGTTATGTCCGTTTGTTTTGTCCACGTGGCATGCCACGTTTCATGCTGACGTGGATGATAATGCCACGTGTCATGCTGACGTGGCATAATATTGCAACGTGTCATGCTGACGTGGATATAAGTTTTTTTCTTTTTTTTCTCAATGTTTAATACCCAAATACATCCCCAACGTTTGTAAAAATATGCAATTAAGCCCTCAACGTATAATTTCATGGAAATAAGGACACTAAGTTTCTTTTCAGCATGTTAAACCTAAAAGTTATAAAATAATAGAATTAAGGATATAGTTGTGATATCCGTTTTTCTTGCCCATGTGGCATGCTACATCAACGTTGAAATGGATTATAATGTCAGGTGGACCAGTGACGTAGCATAATATTGCCACGTGTCATGCTGACGTGAATATAAGTTAAATTTTCTTTTTTTTTCTTCAAAATTTCATTTTTTTTCAAAATAAACATTTTTTAAAAGTTTATTTCTTTTCAAATTTACATTTTTCATAATTTCATTTTTTTAATTACATATTTTTTAAAAATTACATTTTTTTCATAGCTTCATTTTTTAAAATTACATTTTTTTTTCATAATTTCATTTTGTTAAATTACATTTTTTTCATCATTTTATTTTTTAAGAATTACATTTTTTCATCATTTCATTTTTTTCTGCTGTACAATACCAAAATTAAAACAAAAATGCATGCGGTATGATTCTTTTCTTTATTTTTTTCTACTATACTAATTCTTTCTTTCTTGTCGTTTCAGTATTTTTGGTTGAATACCACATGCATTTTTGTACTAATTTTGGTATTGTACAACCCAAAAAATGAAATGATGAAAAAAATGTAATTATTAAAAAATAAAAATGAAATGATAAAAAAATTTAATTTTAAAAAAATGAAATTATGAAAAAAATGTAATTTTAAAAAATGAAGTTACGAAAAAAATGTAATTTTTAAAAAATATTTAATTAAAAAAATGAAATTATGAAAAATGTAAATTTGAAAAGAAATGAACTTTTAAAAAATGTTTATTTTGAAAAAAAATGAAATTTTGAAGAAAAAAAAATTTAACTTATATTCACATCAGCATGACACGTAGCAATATTATGCTACGTCACTGGTCCACCTGGCATTATAATCCATTTCAACGTTGAGGTGGCATGTCACATGGGCAAGAAAAAAGGATATCACAGCTATTTAACGGCTATATTCTTAATTCTACTATTTTATAACTTTTAGGTTTAACATGCTGAAAATGAAACTTAGTGTCCTTATTTCCATGAAATTATACGTTGAGGGCTTAATTGCATATTTTTATAAACGTTGGGGATGTATTTGGGTATTAAATACTGAAAAAAAATTAACTTATATCCACGTCAGCATGACACGTGGCAATATTATGCCACGTCAGCATAACACGTGGCATTATTATTCACGTCAGCATGACACGTAGCATGCCACGTGAGCAAAACAAACGGACATAACAGTGATTTAACAGTTATAACTATAATTCCATTCTTTTTTAACGTTTAGGTCTTATTTGCTGAAAATAAAACTTTATGGCCTTATTTTCACGCAATTGAACGTTGATGTCGTAATTCTATTTTACTCTAAACGTTGGAATTATATTTGGCTATTAAGCCTTTTATTTTTAAGCCGCACAAATCCAATGACCTACTAATTAATATATATGCAGAGGACACCTATTAAAATCTAATAATAAGGTTTTTATAGTGTGGCAATTTGCTTTCAGTTGTTGGAAGATGCTTAGTGAACATTGATCAATCCAATATAATTTATACAAAAAGTACGTAATTTAAATTTCCATGTGCATTTAACAGTACAATTTAAGCTAATCTTGCAGAATGTTTGATACCCAAAGAGTATAAGCCGATAGGACTACAATATGCGCAACATCTATCTCCAAACCTTTGATTCCTCCCAAGTCCCAACCAAACAAGAATCAGACGACCAAGTGAGTCCAGAAGAGGACTGCTAGCATGCTAAATGTCTAAATCCTAAACTTCCCAGTTTTGCGAATGCCGAAAGATGCGAGTTCCTTTCATTTAAAAGTTCCTTCACAATTGATAATCCTTTCTGACTCAACTAGGCTAAGCATCCATAGCTTGGATGATAGAAGAAAACCCAAACGCAGGCAACATCCAGTGGAAATTCTGAACTCTTTTCAGTAACAGAAGGAAAATGTTGCCAAATGCCACCTTCAACTAAATGCGCGATGTAAAATTAAGCCCTCCAATTCAAGTGTACGGTGTACCCATAATTCTCGGAACAGTACCCCACGCCCTCTAACAGGACTGCAGTCTGCAGCGACACAGTGGCACTCAAAAAAAAAAAAAACCAAAATTGAAAGATTAAAAAGCCTACATCACACGTTCAATCAGTTCACATCCTGAACTTGGCATTTAGTCATGAATGTTTATTCAATCATCAATAGAGAGTAACTGGTACCCATAAGCATCCTTAAACCACCAAGGCAAACACAGAGAGACTCCAGGCTACAGCAAGTCAGCAACCAGAAAAAAAAAAATAAATGCAAAATAATATAGAATACAATACTATCTTTGCAGCACAAATTGATCCAAAACTATCATCTATCTATATTAAAACAACCAATCAGAAAAAGTACAGGTTAGTTAACAAAAGATAGAAATCCAAAGTCAAGATGTCAATGAAGCACACGGGTTATAAAATTATCTCCCACCACGAGTAAACATCCTCTGGAGCATGAAGCGATCAAGACCTAGAGGATCTTTCTGGACCGCTATGCTTTGTTTCGAGAAAATTGATCCAAACAGTCTCAAAAGTTTATTCTTTGCGAGCAGGCAGAGCAGAGCTCCCAAGGAATAGAATGCTGTCAGCAAACTAACTGGTCAATAATCCCGTCCTTTGTACTGCATTTCCTGCAAAAAACAGTTTCAGTACCATCAGGATCCCAAGATGTGGAATGTGGTTAACAAATGAAGCACCAAAAACAGATGCTTATATTAAAAAAAAAAACCTGATCTAAAACTTTAATCATAGTATTTGCCCTTCTCAGGAAATAGATGAAATCGTACACTAAGTTTAAAGAAAATTTTACAGAAGTTCTTACTAACAGAAAATAGGACTAGAAGTGTGTTCTAAGAATGCTAACTTAAGAGTGTCATAATCAAGAAGCTAAAGATATATGAACAGACAAGTCTACATGAACTTAGAATTTTCAAAATCACTTACAGGTGGGTAGTACACCACCTGCCGTTGCCCAATAAACATCGGCTGCCCATACTGCAATTTTGAAGAGATTAAATAATAGATAAGCATATCAAGATAAATTATAAGATAATAATAAATTAATGTTGAAGTTGCACCTGAGGTCCATTTGCATGAAAATATGGTTGCGGTGATTGTATTGGTGCCACCTGTGGATTAAATAGAACAGGCTGGTACCCAGGAAAGGAGGGTCCAATCAACAAATGCCATGTGATCATCAACAACAATACATAGATAGACTAATGAGGATATATTTAGGATTGAAAATAATAAATAAATAAATAAATCTACAACGAAATTAAGCACCAGGTGTAGGAATGAAAATGAATCTCAATAGCTAAGAACATATACCAAAGTTTTCCACCTCATTTATTAAAATATATGATGCTGAATCAAGTTACATCAAGTTAAAAATTACCGAATACAAGATTATTTATGCAAGAAAAGTTACAGGTTTTACTGGACATCCTATTGCCATGTAACAAAAAGGTCACACCTACAAGGCTACACCTGATCTGAGATGAAGTTAGGTCGAATCCAGGTAGTACTTTTTTCCATATTAGTCAAATTAACCTAACTTAACCCCACCTAAACCATCAATCCACACAATGTAAAAATAAGAAACATGCAAAGAACAAATGCTATGTCTCTATATTGTCACAGTTTCCTTGAAACAGCTATCATGATGTTGGAACAAGTGCATTAAAGAATCAATGCAACAGTATCAAAGCTCCCCTTGGAGCTCAGAGGTCCAGTCATAAGTCATAACTCAGAGTTCCTAACTGACACATAATGCAAGTAACTAAAGGACAACATTAGGGAACAAGACTTGTTAATTTCAGTATGCAGTGAAATGAAGAGTTTTTAGATTCATAAATTTGGAGAAACACAAAAAAAGCCCTGGGTGAAGCATTAGTTGCCAGTCCATTGTATTTCTTGCTGGCAAAATCAGTGTTCATAACAATTGCAATTAATTGTAAGCAACTTACCGCAAAATTAACAGGCATGGGCATATGTGGTACGGGAGACACTTGTGATTGATAGTAGAAGGGACCATCAGCGAGTGGGGATGGAGGCCTAACAGGCATTTGAGATGGTGTGAAACTCTTTGCATTAGGGTTGAGTCTGAATTCCTGATAGCATTGAACATTTTCGATGTACGAAAAGACAACCAAATGAAAGCAAAAAGTCAAATTAAAAGTACACAAAAGAACTCTTCATAGTTTATAACTCTGTATGTTTTAGAGCTAGCTCATCATGCACCTGAAAGGGGAAAAGAGGACAAAAGATAACAAACCTTTGCATGGGGATTCAGCGTTGACTTCTCAGAGGATAATGAACCCATTGATGAACTTGGTGATAATCCAGGGCCACTAGATGCTGAGACAGTGCCAACACGATCTGAATTAGATGACGTAGAACTACCAGGTCGTCCACGGGAGTTTACAGAATGTGTTTCACCAGTTACTTTGCTAGAAGCTGAACCCTCTGAGACTTCACCAGAAGAACTTGGTTTTTCACTAACCTTTGACAAAGAATTAGATGGAGCTTGAGTAGTTGGATTTGCAGATGGCCCAGCTTTATCAGACCCATCAATCTTGTCATTCAATAATGACTGAGAATCTGCGTTACAAATTGCTCTCATATTAAAATAATCGGTTGCAGCAGTAAGACTAAGAGCAGTTTGATAGGGTGTGAAATAACAGAAAAGACAATTGCTGTTTCAATTTTATAGAATGCTAAGCAGGCACCTAGAGAGTAAAAAAGCATACTCACCGACAGAATTTGACAATTGCAGGTCCTCAGACAGCTGTATTAATATGAACAGAAATTTGAACAGAAAACATATATGTTAGAAGCAAATTAACTAGAACTTGAAGCACTAGAACATGGAGCTCCAATGGAGATATGAATTCAGTTATGGAAATTAAACAACAAAATAAGTTCACCGTACAAGATTTGCTTATCTAAGGAAGTTTAACTTACAGACTGCTTGTCTGCAAACTCTTTAGCATCAGTGCTTCCTCCATGTTCACTGATCAAATTGTCTTGCATCCTAAATTACAAGCGTTTAAATCAGGAAATATAAAAAGCTAACACCTATAACGTCCGGGGAACTGATCCTTATAGTAATTACTTCTAATATTCCTTAAACTGAGAGAAACAAGAATCAAAATATAATAAGCAAATACACAACATGTTCGCATGTCCAAAGGAAAAAGATAAAATACCTGCTTTCACTGTCAGAGACAGTGAAACTTTTAGAAGGAAGTTCAGACGCCAGCCGTCTGGCCTGATCATTAAAGCCAGAGTGGTTCGAATCTGCACCAATGGCTGCTTGGGAAGATGATGCCTCATCCTACAAACCAAAAAAAAGGAGTATGTTACAAAGGGAAAACATCACATCAAGGAGTAAAATACATGCACAAACAATCAATTTAAGATTCAATTTGTCTAAGTAATAATTGAAAAAATAAATAGAAATCTATAATGGATGTGAACCTTCTCAAGTAATGTCACTTATGATCAACTTCACTAAGCATTCCGGATAGTGGTAACTGACCCCACCCCCTTCCCCCCAACTAATATACCTCCCAAACAAATTCTTCATCAAATGAAGATCTGTCTACTCAATGTATTGCTCACCATAAGATCCAATAGCTAATTCTTCATCAAGAAAATCAAAAGTAATGATTGTTCTAGTCGTGTTATTTTATTTACCCTCTTTTGGTGCGTTGTCGGTGCACAAACCCTATTTAAACAACCCTTTCCACCTACATTTTTCCTTTATAAGAAAAAGAATACATTTTCACACAGAAAGTGGAACCTGATCATAAGTCTTTGGTATCATGGAACAGAATAACTACTCATTCTGATACCTCTCAACATTTCTTAATATTCATAATAACAGAAAGAAATGTACTTCTGCACAATACACCATCAACAAAGACATCAAAGTTCCAGCTCATAAAGCAAGACCTAATGCTTACATAAAATATATTTTTATAACCTTTGAAGGCCCCAAACTTAATACATAAGTCATAGAGTAAGAAATTATTTGAAATTTGTCATCCCTTAGAAATTAATAGTCCCCTGTGGACCACATAAGCCAAGGTAAAAAATTGTTATCTTCTGTGTATAATCTCAATCATAAGTTGCCTGACTTATTTTTTGAAAAAAAAATGCATAATATAAAAATGTATTAGATCAACTAATAACAATATATATTTGCATTCAAAAAAGAAAGAACTAGAATATCTCAAATTCCAGAGGTCAATAACTACCCCTAAGGAAGAGCTTGATGGCATTCGAATTCCATCACTGCTTTGCAAACTGGTCAAATCTGAAGGCCTTCTACTTAGTGAATCAGAAGAATCTCCAAAGGTTTCAATGTTGTGAGAATCCAACATAATGTCCTCCTCTTCTTCATAACCACTATCGTCAACCCCTCTACCCCTGTAGACCGAGGAAAATCTCATCTCCTCATCAATATCAAAATTATCATGAAGATCAAAGCCTCTCTCCTGTCAGAAATTCAATATGCAATGCATGAGAAAATTTGAGAGACAAATTAACAAAGAAAAAAACTTAAAACGGGCAAACAATTAATATTGGGAAAATCTTACCTCTGCTAAATGAAGGTCCTGGGTCTCCTCACCCTCAATCTCTCTTGCTATTCTAATTGCTTCTTTCTCCAACTCTTTCATTTTAGGACCTCTCTCAAGCTTTGTTGTGTAAAGTTCCTCATTGAAAGTACTTTTTACACCAAATAGCTTTTGATTGGTTTCAAACTGATCCCAGTTCCTAGTAGTGCAATTATTTGTATAACAATAGAATGTTAATATGACAAAAAGGTTTGTTACATATGTTTAATGAAAAATAAAAAGAAAAAGAAAAACATATAATGATCATCAAAATGCAAAGATTTGCTACAAGATTTCAACAATGCTTATGGTCTCTTTTCCTTTTAGCTCACAAACCTTACTATCTACATTTGGCAACAAAATCAGATTTGGCCTGATTATTGCAACAATCGGTCCATCAAGGACACACTTGACACAATAGATGCATAAACTCAAAGTTTCAAACAGCACCTCCATACCAAACTAATCTTGGGGAAACAAATATCAATTCAAAAATCATGTTTTGTTGATACCCTAGATTCTCTCAAAAAATTAAAGCCATTAAAGAACATTTCCCTCAGTAAAATCACATCTTATAATTCCTAAGCAGTGTTATCAATAGCGAATAGCGGACAATAGCGGGAAGGCCAAAATCCGCTACAAATGAATAGTGGATAGCATAGCAGCCGCTATTGTATTTATTTTTATAAAAAAATATGTGTAATTTAATAGAAGACAATAAAATGACCATAATAGCTCATCAAAAATACATAAAGCATTCCAATAATGTTCTCAAACAAATAAAACCATAGCAAAAAATAAGCTATCAAGTCAAGTAAGACACTAAAAACAAGCGTAAACACAAATGCAATTCCTAAGAAACACAATCTACTAATCCTCTTCCTTATCTTCTTTAGCTTCCATTTCCTCTTGCTCAGCCCCAATATCATCATTATCAACTTGGTCTTTTTGAGCTCTACCACCAATATCTAGCTCAACTCCTCTTCTCCTCATCTGATCTTTCAAGATTCAAAGCAAGCTCAGCCACCTCAACTGAGAAGTGGCTGGGTTGATGCTTTGCAAATGGATCTAGAGAGTGGCTACTGTGATAGTTTTACTTTGCTGACGGGTTTTTAATTTAATTTACAGTTTCTAGGTTAATTTAGGTTTTCTTAATATTTAATAAAAAAGGTTTTTACTTTAAATAAATTTTAAAAAGCTTAAAAGACTTAAATACCTTTAAATAAAATAAAACCATTGGCAGCAATTCAATCAAGAAGAAAAAAATTGGTTGAATAGACATTTGACCAAATTTGTTCAATAGCGCGCCGCTACTGGCCGCTATTAGCCGCTATCTGCTATTGCGGCCGCTATTGTAAAACTGCTATGCTATGTATGTTGTCGTAGCGGTAGTTAATTTTCCGCTATGCTATGCCGCTATAGCGGCCGCTATGGCCCATATTGACAACACTGTTCCTAAGATCCTTTTTCTAGGCAATTTATTGATGGGAAATAACAAGGCAAGACAATTAAAAGACAAAGGAATCAAGTCAGATATATAGAAATAGAGATCACAGTAGAAATAATAAAAACAATGTAGATGCAAGTGGGCTGAAGCAATTAAGTTGTTGGAACAAAAAATTATCACGACATATTTTTGAAAGGAGAGAACATTATCACAACCTATTCCGTGGGCCATCAAATATATTTTCTAGTTCAGGACACTGTGGATCATCTTCATCAGGAACCCACGGCTCCAACTCCCTCTCCGCCTCCACATGACGGGATTGTGATATTGCAGAATCTATCAAAATTTCCTGATGTTTTTCATGTTGGAGCTCACTTGCAAATCCATCCCTGGTTACAGCCACATCCTGGAATGATTTTTTGAACAACCAAATTAATTGAGGAAACAAAAGATAAAGTTAGCCGCATTATGTGTTAACCAAGTTTTAACTTTTCAAGTATCATTCACAATTATCAACTGAAACAAACTCTTCAAATCTTTTGAAAGCCCCACATAAACTACTTGACCTTTCATCTCTCACTAGCAATCAGACTAGGGATGGAACTATAGAGATAGGAAAATCAGTAAAACCTTTGCTATAACTTGCACAAGCTCTTTGCCAGGTATAATTAAAATCTTTGAGGGTGCCTTGCTAACAAACTCTGTAATAGCCTTGTGTCCCCTCAAAGTACCATCTTTTATTAAGCGAGCCATTTTCAAGACAATTCCTGAAGAGGCAAAAGAGTGGACATTAAGAAGATGAATCATTTTATTTCAAAGCTCAATTTATTAGAAAAAAAAATCCCAAGGGAACCAAGCTCAATCACTAAAACTAATTACGGATGCACAATTAGTATAAAAGAACAAAAAGAAGACCATACCAAAATCTTTTTCTGCATCAGTTGCATGAAATATTCCAGTGTAAATTGATCCATTTTTCACATGGACCTCCACAGGTTGCCCAATAAGACATGTTGTCAGATAAATTAACCGATCACAGGAAGAATTCTCGTAACCTCCAGTCTTCCCACCAGCCAGTGCACCTATACCAAGCAGTATCAGATGGAGAATATAATTCAATAATAAGAAATTCAGGTTAAAGAATGTTCACCTGTAGTTTGTATTCTTCCTTGATTGGATTTTCCAAACTGCACCTTATTCTCCAACCTAGCTCCACCCTCTCTATCACTTCTTCGACGGCCAAAGCCATTAGCAGAAGATTTGGGCAACAAAACTTGTTGCATATTCATCTCCCAAATTTAAAAAAAAAAAAAGGAATAAGGTTTTTTAGTATAAATTCAATAATTACAGTATGCAATTCTAAAACATTAGCACTTAATTCTTCAAATCAAAATTTTCAATTTTGACAAGACTTAAATGGCTTTAGAAACCAGTAAATCATTAAATCTAAAATCACGCCAATAAAAGAGCATATCTCCTCTATCTTGTCATTGTTCCATGAAACACCATACATAATTGTGTTTTCATTAACAAAATGCAAAAGCAAGGTGCCTTTCCCAGGAAGCAACAAAAATGCTAAAATCTATGGGTTCTCTTTCAATCTCATAGACCTTAAAACTTTTATCTTTCAGACCAGCAGTTGACCAAGCTTTAACAATAACCAAGCATACCCCATCCTCATATTGTTAATCCAAAACTTTCCACCTCATAATGCAACTTAAACCTCCTGGATTAACAGCAATTTAATGGACCATCTTCACGAGTTCTGCTTGTCATATATGTAGCAATCTCATCATTTATTCAAAATGCGTAATAGGCAGATCCTGATCTTCTTAAAGATGCCACCAGCAATATACATACACATCTCACCCTAGAAGTTATCACCAATTGCTCTAGAGGCACCAAAGCTCCCATATCAAGAATGACAACAGTTGCTAAGGCAGAAATTCCTTATTTTCTAGCCTAAAAATGGTTTTAGATTGCTTGTAGGAAATTCAAATGGCAATGACAGCAATCAAGAGAAATCAAGGTAAGTATATAGCAAAAAAAACTGCATGAAGCAAGAGATGGTAGAAGAATACAAATATATTGGCTGAGAATAGAGCACAAACAATGCAAGCAAAATTTCACAAAAACAGCAGGGCTTTTAATCAACTCTAAAGAATTTCAGACCATACTACTAAACAATAGTTGTACTAAAGTTTGTAACAATTGCATAAGTTCCCAAAACTTTTGTAGTTCAAATTTTCAAAAATCTTTGGCCTGACAGAGAGATGCATTTTCCCTAAGCAACTGATCATTAAGATGCCAAAACTAGGCAACAGACACGCTAAATAGAGAAACTAGTTGCCACTCGTAATTTAGACATCGATAGATTGCACAGCCATTAGAAAATATACTAGAAATATAGCTTCCTAAATTTGTGCATGTATAACACCAACTTGAACTTAAACCAAAGATGATTTTTAGAATGTTATGTATAAATAAATTATTATGATTGCTAAGCTATAGCAGCTTCAATATGCACAAATAAATTACTATAGAAAAAAAGTCCAATCAAGACTTAGAACTTAAAACAAGCACTAGTCATTTTCCATAACCTCAACTACTTAACGGCCAACAAAAAAGGAAACAAGAAAGCTACCTTTTATGTTTCCGTGCCACCCACCAAAAACTTCTTAAGAGTCGTGATAAATATACCTGCATCAAAGAGTGAGACGTTGATCATCGAATTAGCTAAGAATGGCCTCCAAAATCAAAGAACCAAGCCGAAAACGCAAAGCTCTAAGCCTAAAGTCTATGAAACGTTTCAACCAAGAAACCCAAGCAAAGCAAACCCAAACAAGATACAAGCATCAATTACAGCGTTAATAAACGTACAATTAACATATTAAAATATTTACCGGAAAACGAAATTTGCATCCCTAAAACCCTAAATAAAAATTTATAATAACAGCCGGGTAACCCTAAATATAGAACAGCTAAATGCATTCACATTCAGATATTTCAACAAGAAATAGAAAAACGACAATTAAATGAAATTGGTGAGCAATAAAAAGAGAGAGGGAAACGCGATCCTTACGTTAAAAGGCTTGATTAATCGATAAACTCGGCAGAAAAGCGATGATTATCGGAGGTGGGAGGGAGGGGAGTCGGACACGGTGAGTTAGGGTTTTAAATAAAGGGCTCCAAAAAGAGGAAGAAAAAGAGAGATCGAAAGTCGAAAAATAAGCGAAGAGAGAGAGAAAGGAAAGGAAAGGAAAGGAAAGGAAGAGAGAAGGGAAAAGGGGGAGCTCTCGGCTGTGATCAAGAGAGAGAGAGGAGAGTTTCAGAAGAGCTTTTTTATTTTTAATTTTGATTTTGAAGAGAAAATTGAGAATTGAAGTAGTTTTCGAGAGAAAAGTGGTAGAAGATTCACTCGCCTGGGTGGGTATATATGTTCACGTCGTAGATCGTATACGCTTCACTTATCCGGCAATTGGAGAATATTTGACCAGAGGAAAGCGGTAAATAATTGTTTTACCAACGACAGGAAAAAAGATGGTTCTGGGCCATTTGGTTGCGGAAAGTTGCATTATTTTTTGAAATTCGATTATTGTCAAAATACAATATATATATATATATAGATCTCTGTATTTGATTCAAGAAATGTTAGGTTTTTACGTTTAGTTTAATTAGAAAATAAGATTTTTTTATTTAATTAAAGGAATATAAAAATATTAAATGACAATTTACTATAATATTTTTATATTATTAATTGATGTAAAATGAATAATATCCGAATACAGATCTAGGCAAATGTATAATTGTTTAAAATTATTATAGAAAATCTTACAAATTTTAAAATTTTAAAGCTTTGCTTCACTTAAAACTCATCATATTTGTTTTTCTCAAATTGGATTTCATACAAAGAAATTTTTCTTGTTTATCAAATAATTAAACATTTTACATTTTGAGTGGTAAACAATTTTTTTATAATATATATTTATATATGCATATATTAATTTTGTAGAAAATCAAATAAAATACTTTTAGAGTTCCTACAAATAGCATATAAAGTGTGAATTAATAAAAACTAACAATAAAAATCATTTTAATTAACGCAAATTTATGTCTTCATTTTTTGTTTTCATTGTAAATATGAAAATGGATTTTTTTTACTCTCCAAATTATAATTGATGTGGGTCAGGTTAAAGATTACTAAGCTTTTCTATTAGTCAAGCTGAAGAATAATGAGCCAAATGATAATTTAAGCCCAAGAGGAAAGAGGACTCAGAAAGCACATAAAATCATCCATTAAATGACCATTTAAGTTGTAGGTCATAAAGGTAATTACGTGCAATCTAACTTCTATAAATAAGTCACAGGTATAATCTTTAAACCCTAAGCTCTATTTGCCTACTGAAATCCTGCCAAAACCCTATCTAACTTAAGCATCGGAGTGCGCGCGCAGGGGTAAACCCCTACGCCCTCTGACTTTTTCTATTTCACAGATTTCTTGGAGACAGACTAACGCAAAGATCGAGGATCCGACGTCAGCAAACATTTGTTGTTGTTTTGGGCAACAACAATTGGCATCATCTGTGGGAAACAAACAAAAAGGCCATAACAAAATATGGTGAAAAGATGACTTGCGGAAGACAGGGTATGTAGGTTGCGAAAGGGTGCACAGGTTACACGAAAAAAATAGTCTGTCGAGCGCAAAGTGCATGCAACAGAACAGTCTATCGCACACCAGGTCTCACGCACAAAAAAAGCTCACAAAAAGACTCTGTCGCACACAAATAAAAATAAAAAAATAATATATATATATATATATATATATATATATACACACACGCAACAAAAACACTCTGTCGCACGGAAGGTTTCAGGCGACAGACTACTATCACACGCAAGGTTTCATGCGACAGAGCAAAAATCGTGCGCCCACGGCTTGCGATAGGAACTCTGTCGCAAGATAGCGAGAGGCCCACGCGACATGTATTGTCGAGAGACTGGCTATCGCGTGCGACAGGCCTCTGGTGACAGAATACAAAGGAGTGGGAGACATGCATGGACGAGAGAGCCTCTCTCGCACCCGAAAATCTCTGGCGATAGAGCCTATCGCTCGCGACAGGCATTGGTTCAGTTATGCCTAATAAATTCTAGATCACACGTGCGTGGCGCCCACCAGCATTAATTCAAATATTCTACAACTAAAAGAAGTCGGCAGGATATCTAAAACGAAGCATTTATTAAAGGAAGTTGGCAGGATATCTAAAACTAGGCTTTTATTATTCTTTGATATCTAAAACGAAGCATTTATTAAAGAAATCCCCTGCAAGCAAAATCTTCACGCCCTATTTTTCCTTGTTTGTCTCTCTCTCTGCTCTTTAGCTGTACACCCTTACAAAGAAAATTTTTCACAAATAAAAAACTGGCATAAGACAGAAATTTCATATCACAATAACAGTATCAATATGCACGAGGCGGCACCGTTGGACGGTCAAAGTAGCAGCAATACGGACAACACTGTCATTCATCTCCATCAACCAGTGGTGGTTTGATCTTCAGCAACCTTCCGCGCGTCCAGCAACGGCGTGATCTTCCTGAAGTCACTCTGTTTGTATCCTGCATTTTGTTTCTTCAGGCTTTCAAAATTCGAGCAACAATAGAAGGCTTTGCTGAGCACTATCAGTGGTTAAACTTTGATTTGTGTGCATCCACTACATCACTGACAGCTTCAATTTTCAAGTTGCCATCTCAGCCCACTACAGGTTCCTGGCCTGTGATCTCTATTCAGCCCGCAATTGGTACCTCGTACCATACCTATTGTATTCAAAAACAGGATCATGGCTTGGATATGGCTTTGGACCAAAAGTTCATTAAGCTATCTAAAGCTGCTCTAGAGAAAGGTCTACCTGTATACATTGAAACGCCTATATGCAATGTGAACCGAGCAGTATGGAGAACAATGGTTTGTATCAATGGATAAGGAACTCGAAGAGATCGAATCTCAACACGCCGTGGAAACAGAGCTATTGCATATCGCTTCTGGATGACAACAATAGTAGGGGCTTCTGACTAACATATCCGATCAGCTTGAAGAAGCTTTCCATTTTGATCCACAAAGACTCCAATATTTTCCTTCCCAAGAATAAGCCCCAGATGGAAGGGCAACAACCAAAGGTGGCGCAATCTTCCCCGCAGAAAACACCTCTGACAAGGCTCCATTCGTGGCATTTAATACCATGTATTCTTTTCTAATACCAATACATATGTTCTCACCGCACCATGACATTGACTTCACTATATCTGGTACACCAAACCCAGTTTCTGTGTACACAGTATTGCTTTGGTGTTTCCCAGTTTGTTGTAGTCTTGCAAGAAGTCTCGCAGCTTTCCTGGTCGCATTTTGGCTATGATTGTTGAAGCTTAGATTATTATTGAAGAAGCAATGATAGTGATGGAAATGATAGCACGAAGATCAAATAATTATTAATTCTTGTACTATTTTCCTGTACAAAGCTGCGGCCATTATTAATTCTACATATCATTATTTTCCCAAGTAGCTATTCAGGTACAGCAACATGATTCACCTGCTAGTGAATAGATATAATTTTGGCACGTGAGTTAGTGGAATATAACGATGACCATTCAATGTTGTAAAGAGGCATTGATAAAAATAAAAAAATTCCTCAATTAGTTGAAGTTACGCTAATGCATCAAAAAAAAAAGAGAAAAGAAATGTCTGATATTTGTAAAGCAGAAGAGAGAAGATTGTTCATAGCAGCGGGTTGCAACAGAATATCTAACAACGCTCGGAGGTTGGCTCCATGGTTTGGTGGCTTCGAGAGGCAGCAGCATTACTGTCAGAAAATCCAATGTCCACGTTGTCCCACACGCGACCAGTCTAGTTGAGAACTCTAACTACTGATTCATACGCTGTTTAGATAGCGCTGTCCTTCAGTGCCCAGAACGCTATCGCTATTTTCTCACCCAAGTCTGTGTAGATTTTGACGACGCTTCCAGGCCATAAGGCAGCTGCGAACTGCACCCACTGGCTTCCAAGTAGCAAGTTTGCATTCAAAGTGAAAGACTTAGGGCGGCATTATCTACTGTTTGGAGATGCTGAGGGCGCTATTATTCTATGGGAACCATCTCTTGCTGACTATAAGTGGAGGCATGTTTTACAACTACCACAATATCATAAGAAGGGCATTACATGCATTGCTGGATTAATGGCTGTTTAGACCGCTGTAATTGCCAATGAGGCCTTGGAAGTGCATTGCATATATGATGGAGGGTTTTGCAACAGTTTGGCTGACAGTTCCAGCAGCAGCCCCACAAGCGAGCCTGGTCGTCACACTCAACTCAGGGTCCTCAACCAATCCAAATGCTTTACTTTTGATTAACCAATCTTTCAGAGACTCGTATACAACAAAGTTCAAACCCACATATGGTATAACTCCAATGACTGAAGGAAGCCAACCCTTGTACAATGCCCGTGGGCCTTCTTGCCGCAACACAGTTGACAGAGCATGGAACATTCCTCTATACTGATAAGGAGAGCGCTCAGTCTGCACAGTGAGCCTGCCTCGTACCATGTCCATTGGGTAAGTTGCAGACATGGCAATTATTCCGGCACATGCTCCAGCTCCAAGTCGTAAAAGAGAAGTGAGTTGAGCATCTTCATTGCCAGTTTGCTTTTGATATAGATACAGGATTCCCTTTGAAGCTTGCTCGTAGCTAAAGAATTTGACCGCAGAGTTTGGAACAATGCGTGCACTATTAGCATTGTTGCCTTTGAATAATTCACGAAAACCTTTCGTTCTCCAAATGTACATCAAGCCTTGAATTGTTCCATTGTATTATGTGGATTCTGAACATGCAGTAATATCTTTAAACGTTCCAAAGAAGAAACGACAGTGGCAAAGATGGTGAAAATAATAGTGTGCAACAGAGGAACACAACAAAAGAGGAATATACCACCCTTACACACATGTTTGACGTGACATATCATGTGTAAAAAAAAGTGTCATGCTTATATATCTACTTTGCCCTATTCCCATAATTTTTAGATACTGCTGGTATTGGAACTTGGAAGTGTAATTACCTTTCACATAAATCATCGCATTCTAGAGCATATAGTATGGATATGAAGATTCAGTGGATCATCCTAATTGGCATTACCAAATTAGTCAGCGATAGGCGTTGGGCGAGAGATCCTCCCACACCCGACAACTAACTCGGGGAGAGAGAGTCTCCCGATCGGGACAGTCGAAAACAACGAGAAAACAGGCTCCTGCACACGATAACGCCCCTGGCAAGAGAGTGAGAGAGAGGCTCCCGCAGGCTACACTTTGGCGAGAGAGGGATCCCACATGCCACAGCCTTGGGCGAAAGGGCAACCTAGGCGATAGGATGCGGCAAGCATGTGCCACGCAGCAAGCAACTTTGGCGATAGACCTGTTCTCCCATGTGATAGCCCTATGGCAAATGGGTGGCTCCCCACACGGCAGACTTGCTCTGCCAAATGAGAGCCCATGTGAAAGGCAACGCAAAAGGAGTCACTCACGTATACAACAAGAGGGATGCCAGTGAGCAAATAGGACCATGCGACAGGACCCTTTGGCGAGATATAGCAACTTGCGCATGCAAGGGAGGTAGGGTGTCGCACAAAGAGCAAACGCAGGCGTGAATGTAACAAGTCAGTTGCATCGCAGGCCTTTGATGAGAGATTGTGGCTCGCCTATCGACAGCCAAAACAGGCAAGCCCAGTCAAACGCGACACGAGTTTTGGCAAAAGAGTAAGCCACGATGGCTAGCACCGCGCATACACGATAGTATTGAGCAGTAAAGAGATGATGGCAAGTACGATCTATAGAGTAAAAAAAACACAACAACAACTAACGTACGGCAGGCATCGCTGCAACAAAAGGACTCCTGCCACAACAGGTCAATCCACCATACGCAAGGTGGTAGTGCAAATACACGAGCACTGATCCCAGGCTCTATGCTAGCCCAATAGGTCAAAGGTAATGATGAGCACATTTGATAGGTCACGTGGCGGTAAAGCGGTTCGTTCTAGGCGACAGCCATGCGAGCAAGAAAAAGTCACATGGCAGGCATTCTAGACGAGCAAATGGCTCCCGTGAGCCCAGCCTCCCGCACACAAGGCGTGAAGAAATGCTGACAAATGCAGTGTCATGTGGAGAGCACAAGACCATTGCAGCAGACACTTTCGGCGATTGAGTGGCATGTGGCGATTACATGACTAACGCCACAGCCCAGCCTCCGCAACAAGGCTTGCTCGATAAAGCACGTGTCAAGGCACGAGCAACGATCTTGATGGGCAAGCCATTTTAAGTGACCAAAGCAAAAAAGATTAAGCAACTCTATACATTATCAAGCACAACGCTCGAGAAAAAGTTCATCTTTGAACAGGAATGACAACACTGTTTCAAAGAAGAACTTGGGGAGCTATATGGTGTAAAGGTACGCTAAAAGTAAAAGGTATTGTGCCGCAAAAAAAATGGAAAGACAAAAGAAGAGAAAGAAAAAGCTGAGGCTACGACCAGTCAAATCTCTGGCGGCAGGTAGTGATCTCTGGCAGCAGAATACAAGAAGTGGGCTATAGCCCTGCCTATCACCCAAAAGTTCTCTGGTGATTGAGTACACAGAATGGGCAGAGCCCAGCCTGTTGCCTAAAAGATCTCTGGCGACAGAGTACAAGGAATAGGCGACAACAGTGTCGTCAATTCGGCGAGCACAGCCACGCACATGACAAATTTTGGTGACAAGGTTCCACGTGGCAGACTCTTTCTGTGAGAGGTGGCTCACGCATGCGACAGCCAAAATGGCAAGAAAGAGGGACCACTATTGAAGATCTCACAAAGATGCCACTCTTTTGAATAGTCAATTGCATACAAGACATTATGCTACAGAACAATCTATCACTCGAAAGGTGCTTGCTACACTGCAAATTTGCGCGACTATAAGCATGCAATAGGCACTCTGTCCCGAGCTAGCTCAAGGCCACGCGACAGAGCAGTTTGCACAACTATAGGCATGCAACACGACTCGAACATGGGCAACCTTATCTTCTTCGTTGTCAAATTGAACTTCAAAGCCAAGAAGAGTGACAAGCCTTGTACAAGATAAGAGCTCCCGCAAGCGATAGGCCTTGGGCGACAGGGGAGCTCCCACGTGCGATAGGCCTTGGATGACATAGGGGCTCTCGTACGCGACAAGCTCCCCACTTTGATAAAATGACAGTAAGAAAATTAGGTGAACACAGCACCCATAGGTAAGATTCCCCTGTTAGCACAATGCAAGCGAGCAAAGAACACCTGCGTCATGCCTTTCGGCAATGGCTATCAACGCTGGCGAGCACAGAATCCAAACTACTGGTTCGCCCATTAGAAAAAACTTTGGCAAGCACATTTAAATTTGACGATCCAAGTGCACGCCCAAGTACGAGATTTGAGCGGAATGATCTAGAATCTTCTAGACTTAGTGCGTGCACTAATCCGACAGAATGTCAAAAAGCTTCCTTTGACCCATCTGTCGATCGTCTGACACATAAGCTTTCAAGAACTGCTCTAGCAACCATCTAGAAGTGGCTTAAGAGCCACACACTTGGCCTATTGACAACCACACATGTGAAAGAGGGTTTGTCTATATAAAGGGTGTGTCGGCTTCGTGAGTCCTTTAAACAAGACAAGGATGTGCCAGCTTAGGGTGTCGAGATCAAAGCTGTGAGAACCAAACCTGTCAGATGAGAAGATGCTGCATCAGCACTAGGATCTTGGGGAGTCGGAGGAGCAATTTCAGAAGAAAGAGCATCGCTCGAGGGCCCGGCCACAGCTGCAGAGTCTGGCTAGGGATCAATGGCAGTAGATCGAAAAATTGGAGTTCGTCACCATCTAACCTTTGCAGTGACTTGATAGGCTCGGGCTAATCGCCTGCCTCGACATGTTCAGGCTCATTACGCACTTCGATAGGCCTAGGCTGGTCACAAACCTCAGTAACCCCAGGCTGCAGCTGTTGAGGAAGCCATAGACCTTCAAGATTATCCAGGTCATCCATGGCTCCATCCTCTAAATAATCGTCCAGACCTTGTGAGTCGGACTCATCCTTGGTCCCAGGAGGATGCCTCATTAGTATTGATATTGATAACAAGAAATGAGAATTAGTTACTGATGAGTTAGAAAAAGCACGTGGGAGACATATAAGCGCAGCCAATTGCTTGGATGCAAGGTCAGCAAAGTCCCTTGCACATTGTTATAGTGTTCACCGACCAAGCAAGGACGTATGGATGGTAGCAGATTTGAGGTACCCTCATATATTATGCTTGAGATTTTCTTGTCTATTCTAACAGTTGTGATCGTATTAGGCAGGTGTCCAAAGGAGGCACTAGCCACTGTCCTGTAAGGCAGCAAGCCAGGGAGAGCTTAGTTCGACATAGTTGGATCAGAAACAACTTGTGGTAAGCTCGTTAAGGTAGATTGCTGGTTCTTATGAGCAAAGAACCAAGGTGCGACTTAACGCACGATCCATGATTAACAGCCGAATGTCCAAGCAATTGCACTTTACAGACTCTACAAAGACAGAGACTTGGAACTGTACTAATGGTAAATACTTCTTGTTATTATTTTAACATTTGCTGCAATTATGTTCTTGCTTGTTCTATTTGATTGGAAATACTACATTATGAAATAAAAGGCCAGTTATTTTTATCTGTACTATGATAATCCTCCATGTTTGATAGACATGTTGCAGGAATTGAAGAAGATGCGAGACGGGCACAAATAAGTCCCTAAGCGAAAAATATGAGAGACAGGCAAAAATAAGTCCCTAAGCGAGAAGATATATAAGACAGGCAAAAATAAGTCCCTAAGCAAGAAAATTCAAAAGTCCCTAAGCGAAAAATGCGCGAGACAGGCAAATCAAAAGTTCCTAAGCGAAAAGTGCACGAGACGGGCAAACAAAAAGTCCCTAAGCGAAAAGTGTGCGAGACGGGCAAACAAAAGTCTCTAAGCGAAAAATACACGAGACGGGCAAATAAAAAGTCCTTAAGTGAAAAGTGCGCAAGACGGGTAAACAAAAAGTCCCTAAGCGAAAAATGCGCGAGACGGGCAAACAAAAATCCCTAAGCGAAAAATGCGCGAGACGGACAAACAAAAAGTTCCTAAGCGAAAAGTGCGTGAGACGGGCAAACAAAAGTCCCTAAGCAAAAAATGCGCGAGACGGGCAAATCAAAAGTCCTTAAGCGCAAAAGAGTGCGAGACGGGCAAAAATAAGTCTCTAAACGAGGTGTGTTACAATTTTACCAGATTACATTTAATGTATTATGTTGGCATCTCGGATATAAATGATATTATATTCTAACAAGTCCTTAAGTGGATAGTACGCAAGACAGGACCAATACTCCAGTAAAAGTTCTTCTTTGGACACAAAAAGTCGCAAAGAAAAACTTATGCAGGCTGCGAGGTATGTTACGAGGTATGTCACAATTTATCATTGGATATGTGCTGCAATTGGTTGACAAATTACATTTAACATTTTATGTTGGCATTTCGGATATAAATAATGTTATAGTCTTATCAATTCTAAAAGTCCCTAAGCGAAAATGCGAGAGACGAGCAAACAAAAAGTCCCTAAGCGAAAAATGCGCGATATGGGCAAATTGTGAAATCCTCAAGCAATAAAGTGTACGGATAAATGTGATACCCAAGTAAGAATTCTTCTTCAGATGTAAGTGTTTCATAAGAAGAACTGGGGAGCACTATAGATTAACTTCTGCATTAAAAGGAGTATCGAAACTAACAGGCACCCATGCATGTGCATCCCGAGGTGCTATAATGTTAAGAGCTTGATCCTTAGAAAAATTAGTCTCTAGATTATCTAAAAATCTTTGTCCAAGCTTGTGAGAACCTCGACCATCTCGAGTCGACAAAAAGGCTTCTAAGAGCTGGTAAGATCAGATAAATCTTTATAAGTGTCTATCCTTAGAAAAGGTTCCGAATTCTCAGCATTTGGATCGAGCTTCAACCCATCAAGAGCATGCCAAGTACAAATCACATATGATGAAACCAGATAAGAACATATGCATCCGCTTATGGCACTTCTGGACGATGTGCTCTCATGGCCTTAACCCAGATTCGGTTTTCTTCCTCTTCTTGGCTAATAGAAGGCACTTGACAAAAGAAATGATGACATGATGTCGTTTCTGCTACAAATAATAATGAAGTTCATTAGTTAAGCCATCAAGTGAAGATGAAAAGACTCTTGTGATAATCTCAGAAAGAGGACAGCAAAAGAATTTGAAAAGCCCATTCTTTATATACTCTTTCACAGGGTAAACCCTGCAAAAGAGTAGGGAGCAATTGATGTGGGTCGAGTTAAAGATTACTGTGCTTTTCTATTAGTCAAGCTGAAGAACATTGGGTCAAATGATAATTTAAGCCCAAGAGGAAAGATGACTCAGAAGGCTCATAAAATCACCCATTAAATGACCATTTAAGTTGTAGGTCATAAAGGTAATTACGAGCAATCTAACTCCTATAAATAGGTCACAAGTATCATCTTTAAACCCTAAGCTCTATTTGCCTACTGAAACCCTACCAAAACTCTGTCTGACTTAAGCATCGGAGTGCACGCGCAGAGGTAAACCCCTGCACCCTCTGACTTTTTCTATTTTGCAGATTTCTTGGAGACAGACTAACGCGAAAATCGAGGATCCGACGTCAACAAACATTTATTGTTGTTTTGGGCAACAAAAATAATAAATAAGAAAATAAAAACGAAATATACTTGTTTACTAAAAATAAATAATAAAATTTGGCATATTAATTTTTATTATTTCATATATTGTATCTATTTTTAAGAATTCCATAAATAAAATTTTATTTTTTTGGTATAAGCCACATGTATCTTCATCTGTTTTAATGGTCTAAGACTAATCTTGTTTGGGATTTAGTCACAGTTAAGGCTCTTCATTCCTCTCCAAATGTGTGTTTAGTGAAAGTTAAACCTGATAACTCTTCCCACAAATTTAACTTGCGTTGCTCACTGAGTCACAATCCATGAATATGTATATATATATATAATTTAATAAAATTTTATTAAATTAGTATGTATATATATACACACACTCATGTGTATATATATATATATACACACACACATATACATGGGTGAATCCAAAAATAATTTATCCATGGTATAATAATGTTTGGGTTACATTTGCTAAGAATCATTTAGTTAATTTTATCTATGCAAATATTATATTTTTAAGAAAAAATATTTTTTTTTATTAAAAAAGTATTATATTTGTTAATTGTTGTTTTGAATTTTTTGCGCCCAACGAGCACAAACCCTAACCAACGGTGTCTTGGTCTAGTGGTGCCAGGAGCTAGACTTGGTAGGGAGAACTACGGTTCGATCCCCCGCAAGCCCGTTGGGAAGAGTTTAAAACCTTAACCCCGGGACCCGCTCCGAGACAGGATTAGTCGACCCAGTGGATTCGGATACCGGTTGGGAAACAAAAAAAAAAACGAGCACAAACCCTAGATATGTCCCAAAGAACATTTGATATAAGTTATATTTAACATTTTTATTTATTTAAGCTTATTTAATTAATTAATTTAATTATTTAAACATACATTTATTTGGTCCCTTTGTTTATATGATTTTTAATATATAAATTGATTTGACTTAACAAAATATTACTAAATTAATTTGATTTTGGTTATGTCTATTTTATTAACTCTAATTTTCCGAAAATCAAAGCTAAAACGATTAATTAATCCCAAACCTTTCAATTGGGTTTTATTTTGATCCATAATCTTTAAATTGTTTTATGAAAGTCCTAAACGTTTTTAAAAGGTGTCATTATAGTCCTTTTGTTAAATATAACATAAAAATAAGAGAAAAATATATAGTAAGATAATGGATCTATAATTATTATTTATTGTTATCATACCAATGTACATATTAGAAAGAAAATAACATTTTTAGTTTTTTTTAAAGGAAATGAAAGTATTATTTTTGCTTCATATTTTAAAAAATTTCAACTTAAAATCAAGGGAAAAATCATACTTCATTTTTCTTCTTAAAAAATTGTTTTCTTTCCGGTAAATATATTTCCTTACATAGCAAAGAATAATAATTCTCGATTAATTCTCTAAATTTATTTTTTTTATTTTATTAAATATTATTTACATAATATTTATAAAGTTAGAAAAAAATTAAATCATATTAAAAATAAAGCTAATTTTTAATAAAATATACCAGAATAATTACAACTCTTGTGCAGATGGCTTATATTTTCTAAAATAAAATGGTTGTATATATTAAAGGACTTAATTCATAATGTTTATATTTTAGCTAGTTTTAAACTTAAACGGCAAAAGAATTACTCATTTGTTAAGTAATCTTATGTGAATTACTTGGAATAAAATATTTTGTCGAGAGATCATAGAAATAAATAAGATCTCGAATAGGATGCAAATGTGGGCCATGACACAATGCGATTAGGTCACTTTTTGGCCTAATCGCCAAAGGAGCATGTTTGAAAAGCATAGTAACATGGGAGAAATGATTTTTATCGTGCTGCTCTCCCAAATTTGTGTTGGTTTAAATCCTAAATCAAGAGAGGATGAATCAATTTTGCACTAAAACTTAAGTTCATTTTTCATAAACTAAATTCTCTACACTTTTTATCATACAATTCTAAAAATAAATCAAATAAATGAATGAATAACATGCAAAATAAAGAGTCTAATGATAGAGAAATTATGCATTGTGATTTTATAGAGATTCGGCATCTTTTTCTACATTCTCTTCCCTGAGCACTTTTCAAAGCATTGCTAAATTCACTATGAAATTAGACTTTACAGTCAAACATGCTTTTTGGAGGCTTAAGAGTTACGTTACTATTTTATTACAAATAATTCACTTAAAAACTTAATAAATGAGTAATTCTCTTACAATTTAAGTTTAAAACTATAACTAGGATATAAACATTGTTAATGAAGTCCTGTAATATATACAATATTTTTATTTTAGAAAATAAATGTTTGGATATATTTAATTACAAAAATTTAGCTTTGTTTTTAATATGATTTAATTTTTTGTTTTTTACAACTTTTATAAATATTATGGAAATAAAATTTAATAAATAAATATAAAGAAAGAAAATAAAATTAAAGAAGGGATCGAGAATTATTACTCTTTGCTATCATAGGAATATATATTTGTTTGAAAGAAATTAAAATTATTAAGAAGAAAAATAAAGTATCATTTTTCTTTGATTTTAAGTTGAATATTTAAAATATGAAGCAAATATAATATTTTCATTTCCTTTTAAAAAATTTAAAAATGTTATTTTTTTTCTAATAAATATATTTTAGTATGATAACAATGAATAATAATTATAGATCCATTATCCTATTTTATAATTTTCTCTTATTTTTATGTCATATTTGATGAAAGGGCCATAATGACATCTTTTAAAAAGCTTTGAGACTTTTATGGAACAATTTAAAATTAAGATATCAAAATGAAATTCAATTAAAAAATTTTAGGACTACATATACCTTTCACCACTTTGATTAGTCATTAACATTTTTCACTATTTATTATTAATTAACTAAAACTATAAGCAATCCTAATTCACTAATAAATTACCGTGTAAGAACGAGGCTAATTAAATCATAAACCTAATTGAATTTTTGGTTTTTGTTGATGCGAATGGCTTAGAAAATGAACCTCTTGCATTTACCGAGCAAAGCCAAATGCAATAAACTATATATTTGCAATTTTCTTAGCCTCAGATTTGATAGATGCAAAACAAAATGTAGCTTGTTTTCTCAAAAATTTACCCGTTAATATTGTCATTTGCTTAATTCTATCAAATGTATATATCAGCTACATAAAATTATAGACAGTTATTATAACTGCAACAAAAGCAAAAACAATTATATTGACAGTTGCTTTCATGTTTCAAGATTAATAACTAAGTCCAATAGAGTCATCATCCATCAAAAAATTGCAACAGTAGTTTTATCAGATGTTTTAATAACAGCATTTGTGGGAAGCTTAGAATGTTTCAGAATGTATGTTTTCTTGATGCAAATATCAATACTTTTTATCTTCAAAAATAAAAAATTGCGACAGTAGTAGCTATTTCAATTTAGTTGGAAGACAACAGAAAATTTTAGTTAAAGGGTAAAAAAGATCATTGAAAAAAAAATGATTTTCATAATTAAGCTTTTAATTTTTTTTAATCAAATAAACCCTTATATTTCAATTTTCAATCAATTGAACTCTTTTGTGGGTAAAAACGATTAAATCCGTATGAAAACTATTAAATTTATACAATACACATAGTACAAAAAATAACAGATATAATGGTGTCCATCCAAGCAAGGGTTCAATATAGTGAAATTGGAAATACAAAGACTTAATTGATTGCGAAAAAATATAAAGACTCAATTACAAAATATTTTATTATTCGAGAGCTTTTTTTATCTTGTAGCCAAAAATTTCCTACAATCCATGAGTCATAACATCCCTATATCACCCTTCATCATGCATCATCCATCATACTACAACAAACCCAATGGTCAACAAAAATCAAGTCATAAATAGATTGTTCCAAACTTTTTTTTTTTTGAGAAAGAGCATTCCAAACTTTAAAACGAAGTGTAGATGTTTATTTTTCTAATTTACCTAGCAGAGAATGGCTTACATTATAGATGGTCCATAGGAAAATATCAACAATTTTGATCTTTCCCATCCTTATTATATTTCATAATTTTTTAGCTAATCCTCAAATTCAAAGCCACCCCATTCAACTTTTTTTTTATAAAATATATCACAATATAACGAAAAATATAAGTAAAAGATTCAAATATCATATTTATCGAACCATATGCTAAAAAAATTGCATAAACCAATTTAAAATGTTAATCATTTCCTTCAATTTAATTTAAAACGAATGAATATATACCAACGCCTGTTTGGTCAAGTGGAAGGAGCTTGGTACCCCTTAAGTAATGTCTTGAGTTCAAGTTTTATGAATGGAAAAAACAACGCTGAAAGAGCTCCCCCATTTAGGATCAGATAGTAGCTCGATTCCAAATTAATCGAAATCCAAAATGACTTTTGGATACTAAAAGGTTTAGACAAAAAAAAAAGGAAATGAATGAATATATTCCATATTTTTTGGCATCACTGCTGTCCAAATCCAAATCTATTGACAGTCTCTCATTTTCCTCCACTACTTCGGTCAAAAATGGTTTGTGAATATTTTTTTATAGTGGACAAGTAAACAGAATTTGTTTAAAGTGAACTTTTGAACTCAACTTAAGAATCTACTAAAACAGCAAAAGGCAAGCAGACTCAGAATCCACAACTCCAATGGAATGGGAACACTTCCCAGAGAAGTTCCTGTGCTAAATGCTTTGACAAATCATTAAGGGCATTTCTTGCTGAGATTTTTTTTTCCAGAAATGTGCATCAGTTCATTATTCTCCTTCCTCCAGTGGAAAAAAAAGACATGTGAACCATTTGGATGTTTTTATCTTTAGGAGTCAACAAGGAATTTTTTTTAATTTTTTAATTTTTTGGATTAAGGAGGCCAAAACATGAAAATAAAGAAAAGGATTATAAGTGATAAGATTTGAACTCCAAACTTGCTAAATGTTATCCCATAAGAATGATTGTATCAACTATTTGATTTAAGCTCCAAATTCAATTAGGAAGTAGTTTGCAATATAAAAAAGTTTAGAAAAAACAAATATTTACGTCTAATATTAAATATGTAAACGATTAAAGCGAACTGAACGTAAACGAATGTTATTATATCTATTTTCATTTGTTTATTTTTTAATATTGTTAGTATTCGATTCGTATTCGTTAAGCACATTCATGAACATTAATTATCATGTTCACAATCACGTGTTCTTAAATATTGAATGAACATGTTTACAAATATTTTTTTTGTTCAGAACATGTTTACAAATATGTGTTCATAAATATTAAATAAACATGTTCATGAACAATAAACAAAAAAATTATACAAATAAATTGTATTTACTTTATCATGTATAATACCAAATTAAAAAAACTTTTCTTGAACATGTGATTTTCGTACTTACATATTAAAACAACTTATGAGTAATTATTTGATTTAAAAAATTTATTATTATCGAACACCAAACAAACACTAAATGATTTATTAAATGAACAAGTTTTAAACAAACTTCATACCAGTTTATTTGTATACATAAACAAACAAATCACACTTTTATTCGCAATCTTTATTAAGATTAACAAAAGAACAAAATTCGAATATATTCTCAAACTATTCCTCGAACTTCCTATTTGTTAACACCCATAGCTATGATGATTAATTGCATGCTGGAATATGAAGCCAGCATGTTCTATTGGCCTCAGAGGTTCTCAAGGCCATGATTGTTCTCATTATTTAGATATCTGCAGCTACGTAGCACTAAGCTACATAGAAACGACAAGACGATAGATGCTTTTCCTTAACAAGAATTCTCATTCTGCTACGGCCTGCAAGCAAGGGAACACCTTAAAAAGAGATTGCTATTCCCATATTCCAGCAACTACCAGTCTACCACAATTTATGAATTTACAACCTCATCGCATCACCTGGACAGTCACAATCTCCTGCAGATGTGCAAGAAAACGAAAAATTTATGGAGCCCTTCACAGAGAGTAGAAATATACGATCACCCAGCAATGCAAGTAATCAACATGAGAGTTGGTTTTTCAAATGACAATTAGGAGACCTTGTTGAATTAGCAAGATCTATCAGCGCTATGAGTTTACATAAAGGAGGATCTGTGTCAGTTTAGAGCTCAGAAAGAACGTTGTAATAGTACAACTAAGAACAAATTACCAGACACAATACACCATGGTTGTAAATTTAAATGGAAAGATGCAGGACGGCAAAAGAATAGATGCATAGGTAAAATCCTGGACTGGTGAAATACATAAACCCCCTATACTTATACTAAAAGGACACCAACTCCTCTCTAGTTTCATAATACCAATTTTCTCCCCTTTAACAAAGTTTAAGATTTAAAATTTAGGGGTTTTTGGTTTGGGGTTTAGAATTTAAGGATTATAGTTTATGGTTTATGGTTTTTTGGGTTTAGAATCTAAGGTTTAGTGTTTAGGATTTTTGGATTTAAGGATAGTGAAAGGGGGGAAAATTGGAATTTTGAAATTAGATGGGAGTTTGTGTCTTTTTGGTATAAACATAGAGGGTTTTATGTATTTCACCCAATTCTGGACCAGACCAGTTGAAACTTAGAACAATAACGGAAGTGGAAAAAGAAGGCAGGAGAGAGTATGTACCAGTGCAGCTGTGCAGGTTATAAGTGCAAGTTGATCTTCTCAGACCAGTTAAAGATATTAGAATAAACTCGATCCCCTCCCAATTCTTCTCCTGAAGCACCGGTTGCGATCCTTATAACATCCTCAATCAATGCAAAATTTCCCATTATATCAACATGAGCACTACTAAGGGTGCCACGTCCCTCCAATAGGTTAGCTGGAGGAGAATGACTGTATTCCCTAATATATGTTCGAATACCAGAAGGATTAAATCTGGTTTTACCGCGCCAACCTTTGGCACACATAAAACCTGCACTTAGAACTGGTACACTCTCATCTCCATCCACAGAATACATGCCATCCTTCAGGCAGCTATCTTCATCATCCGCGGACGTATCAATCTGAAAAGGAATATAACACTCAGCAGCAGGAGATAACTTGTACACATATGCTCTTTCAGTTGGTAGGCCAACTCCGTATAAAGAAAAGATTTCCATCTCAGGAGCATTTGGCAACCTAAAAAATCGCAGTGACAGTGAATAGTGATAATGAATGAACATGAAAAACCAAAAGAGTATATCCCTGCATATTGCAATAGATGCATTATATCACAGCCATATGCCCCAAATAGACAGGAAAATTAAGAAAATAGCATTCAATAAAACAATTGATAATGTTGAATGAGGCATCCTACCACAATGCTTTAATCTTTCTACTAGTTTCTGATATTGTCCACAGATTCAGTTTAAGGATAAACAAGCAAATTTAGGTATAAAGCAACAAAAATTGACTCAAAGGGAAAAAGAAAATCGTATACTATGCAACAAGAACAAAATGAAATAATGAAGTCACAGAATTCTTACGTTGTTTCCAAGGGGTTTGACCAATACTTGTAGTGTTTATACTTAGGATCATCCAAGTTGTCAGCAATTCCATAGGAGAAATGAGCAGCACCACGCGCCATCATTTTTGGAGCGACAAAATGAAGAAGGTCAACAATTGATTCAGCAGTGTAAGTTCTATACTCAGCAACAGCTTTGATACCTTCAAATCCCATGCCATGGTACTCAGTCCACACATCCCAACAAGTTGTGTTTGCTGCACTATGACCCTTAGCAGCACCCTGAACGTTGCAAAGATAAAAAAAAAAAATTAATAAGGCAATGACTTGTAATAGAACAAAGTAGTCACACAGCACAATATGGTGACCATTTCTACTTTTTTCCTGAGAAAGCAGAATTATGAGCATGAACTCTGAATAAACTTAGACATGGGTTTCAAGGAATTGTGCGATATAAGTTAGTATTTTAACATTTCCATCTGATTTCAAACCCATAATTTTACTTGATTCCTTTATAAGTGTGTCAGTCGTATCAAGCAATAATTGAACTTGATGTTAACCACCCATCACCACTATCTTTCACTTAAACTTGAAGCATTTGTCCACAGTTACTATAATTCAGGGAAAGTAGTGCTTTTTCTCCAAAAATCATCCATCACTAGAACTTCGCTGACCAAAATACAATCTGCAGCCATACTCTCTTCTTTTTCGTTTCTTTTTTTGTTATCTTAACTTCCTTTTCAGGGCTATAAGCTAACAGGGGGCCCTCCTAGATTAAACAAGAAAATAAATTACCCTGAAGTCTATTCTCTCAACATCAGATGAAGGTGCCTCAGCAACATATTTTCCAAAGGATATAATCCTTCCATAATTTGCACTTGTTTGAGAAATCGCACTGCCAGCACCAGCTTGGTCTGTGATCTGGGTGTCATTCTTTCTTTTTCTTTTTTTGCCACAAGAATAGCCTTCCTCAGGTGACCAGTCTAGACCACCCCATAGTGTGTTCCCGCCTCTTGGTATCATCGACATTATTGAATCCCAAGTGCGGCTCATCCTCATCACATGTTGCAATGTTTGAAGTTGAAATATATCATTATCCAAAAAACCAGGTGTAAAAGCCCTGCATTTTGGGTTCATTTTTAGTGCTATTGCAAGAAAGATAAATTCAGACATAATTGAGATCACCAACTAATAAGTAACGTAAGCACTGACCAATTTCCTAGCTAAAGACTTTCAGAAAAACTGTAGCAAGTTCTTCGACAAGAAAAACTGAAAACTTCTTCCTGCTATAATAAATTGCTAAAATTTCCATCCAAAGGGTGGAGGACAGAAAACAGAAGCGTGCACCAAGTACTGTTGCATGCAGATGTTATTTTCACATTTGTCATACAACATTCTGTCATTTAGTCTAGAGCTAAACTAGCAATAAAGAGCCAGCAAAAAATACTGGAATTTCCACTCCACAAGGCTAAAACTGCAATCAACCCAACATCTTGAATAATTAATCAGTCAAAGGAAACAAACTCTCATTTAAAGTGAGCATCATCAACAAACGAAAAGAGAAAGGAAAAAGAAGGGGTTAACAACGAAGAAGACCAATAAACCCATAAAGCTTAAAAAAAGTTGTGAAAAAAAAGGCTATAAAACCAAGGAAGAATGCTCCAGAACACAAGTAGGAGGCTTGTCAACAGAGAATGAGGCATAAAAGTAGAAGAGGGACTAATGACATGACAGTGACAAGCAAATAGGATCCTTTACAATCAACATATAACAACATTTCTAAGGTAACCTAGAATGTATTAGAAATGTGGTTAAAGGCATGCTGGTCCATGTGTGTCGTCAAAAGCTACTTTAAGGAACAAATTAGTGCTTGATGAAACCTTTCACATTTTCTCCACACTGTCCAAACACAAAAGTTACTGTTCTGAAAAGATACAATGAGATCATAAGCTACCTGTCAAATTGCTACAACCAGTTGCTTCTGAGAAGGTATACTTGTTAGGTACCTGGCAACTGCAATATCCTTTGCTTCAGCAGAGAAAAGCATGGCAATAGCTTTTGGAACACCCAGAAATGGCCCACCAATGTTAACCACAGCTTTAATATGCTTAGAACACCAATCTGGTCCACCCCCACCACCCATTGGAGCTGGTGCCTCAACCCACTTCATGAAATGTAGGAAATACAGAACACCCATGGAATGTGGAATGACAACAGCCTTTTTCCCTCCATTTGTAGCTACCATCAGTTCTATATTATTCTTAATACGGCTCAGTGTTTGGTCACGTACCTGATAAATTGAAAGATGTCAACATCTTACCATGTTCCAAACAAAACCAGAATGATAGAAAAAAGGTGCATAATCAATCAATACCACGACCTAGGTGCAACACCATCAAGAAATTTAAGTTCAGGGAAATTTTACCTCGGTGTTTTGAAATGACAGTCTCCAATCATAGGCAGCCATATACATGGTTTTCTCCTCATATCCAATATGTGCCAAGTTAGTAACCAGAGCTGCCCACGCAAAGTAATCTGCAGCCATAAGTCCAGAGACAGGCCTCACTCTTATACCACAAGGGTCCAATCCGGTTTCATTATCCAATGACATGTGCTCCACCCAGCATAGAGGTCTGTGTAATATTGAATGAAACCATGGAGAACGCCAATTATCCAAGTGCTACTAAGAGTTCATAACTTAAACACATAACTACTGCCTAACACAAACATCAAAATGCTATTGAACAGGAACAAGGAACACCTAACTTAAAACATAGACTGAACGGGGGTCAGTTCTATTCTAATATAAATAAAATGGTACCATGGTGACAGGCTTTGCATGGACTACTGAATATGCCTTCCACTAATGTTGCTTTCAGTATGTAAATACATTGAAGAAAAAGATGTTAATTTCCACACTTGCAATGTCCAGCCATATCATTTATATGACCCAGCGCATCAATCTCTTGCAGGTTGTAGACAAAAAGGAAAACCTAATGAGGTCATTTTGTTCTTTATTATTTTGATGCATCACAGGACCTCATGTTTCAACCTAGAACAGCAAAGTCTAAAATTAAAAGAGTAAAGACATCAATCCAACAGGTCTTGTTTGCTAATCCAGAAAAAGAATGAAAGCCTGTATGTGAAACAAGAAGCAATTAATAAAGTGATGGACCTCATGACCATATAAGTGTATGCAACAGATGGTAGGCCCATTGTGACATCAAAATCAAGCTGAAAAGAAGAGTAAATTGAGAAAACCAAATGACTAACAAATGTGAACTAGCTGAGAGCACAAAGTTTAGCTAATCACACGGTTCACACCTTTAATTTAGCCGCTGTAAGTAGCAAACTAACTTACACACTTCCTTTCAACAACTATGCTTCACAACATATCATTCTTCAACTTCCATATAATTTATGGTACTTGCAGTTTTCAAGCTAACAAGTAAATACTAAATAAGCGTAACTAATCAATAAGAACAATAAATGAACCAGAGTTCCAAAATCAAGATCAAGTAAACCTCAAAACTATGATCAGAAACAACAGTACAACACCAAAAACTGCAAAATTAACTCTAAACTGCAGGCGTAACAACAAATTCACAAACTAGACCTGTTATTAAACACCCGAAAAAGCAATATTAAATCATTAATACCTGTTATACAAAATCAACAAGCAATCCTAAAATCAGCATTTGGATCAACAGTACCCTTTATCCAAAGCCATAAAACTACCCTAATTTCTAGCTCCATAGTAAGAGCAACTATCGACAAGCTGAAAGAGTAGAAGTCAAATTTCCTTTCCCCAAAATTATACCTTGATTAAGAAAAAGAACATAAAACTATCCAAAAGATTAAGCAGAAAAATATATGAATACCTTTTGTACACTTCACCAATAGTGCCACCCCAAAGCCGCTTCCTAAACAACCCTTCAGCACACTTCCGCCCTTCCCACAACTCAAGCCTACCAGTCACAATCCCAGGCACAAACACCACTGGATGCTTAGCCTTTAACCCTTCTTTCTGCAGCTTCACACCAGGCGGGTCCGGCAACGGCCCCGCTATAGCCTCCGCTACGTACTGAGGAAATGAAGCTGGCATTGCATTGTAAAGCAACAACAGAAGCCACCACGATACGCATATACAACCAATAAACCAACACCACGTGTCCAAACACGACCACTTTGGTGGCTCGGCCTCGTGCTTCTTCTGGATCTTCGATGGGATTTTTTTCATGTTTTTATCATTGCCATTGCCATCGTCATCTTCTTCATGTTGTTCTAGTTCTTCTTTTTCCTTTCGGTGTTTTGAATCAAATGCGTCCGACGCTTGACCAGATTCATTGAAGGGGGGTTTTCTTCTTCTTAGTAAAGACATGTTTTTTAATCAAAACTAGTTGGTCTTAAAAACTTGTTGCTTTATAAGGAAAAAACAGAAGTCACTTGAGCCATTAAACAGAATCTATTTTAGCTTTAAATGGAAATGGAAATGGAAAAAGACAGAAGATGTACGCATAAAAGAGAAAAAGTGGCAGGTCCAAAGCAAGCAAAGCTTTCCTGCAAAAAAATGCAGGTGCCAACTACGTTCTTTGCGGTAGCTAAAAGGTTAAAATGGGGAAAAGCTCCAGAAAATATTAGTATAGTAGTATTCAAAGAACAGAAAAAAAATCTCTTTGCGGAAGAGAACCGAAAGACTGCACTTCTTATTAAAAAAAATTTAATAGTTAAATGTATTTTTTACATTTATTACAAAATAAAATTAAATTTTTATCGTTTAAATGCATTAAAATCAGTTTTTACAAAATAATTAAATTAAAAATATTTTAATTAAATCTTTTAATTTCTGTTAAGTTTTATAAATAATAGGGCTAACAGAAATTAAAAAATTTAATAGAAATGTTTTTAATTTAATTATTTTATAATGTTGAGAATTGATTTTCATGTATTTAAATGTTGAATACTTAATTTTATTTTATGATAAATATAAAAAACATATTTGATTATTAAATCTTAAAAAAAAAAGATTGGATTTTGGTTTTTAGTAGCTTGGTCAGGGGAAGCTAGCAAAGCAATGGAAATTTTTTTTTTTTTGCTCTAAAAAAAAGCAATGGAAATTGGAAGGGCATGTTTTTGCACCGATCGATGCATTATTGCATTTAGTGCGTATGTTTCTACAGCTCTGGAGTTGGGGTGAAGTGGACCCATCTGAGTATGGACCGTGAAACTGTCCGAAACGCTGCCCTTTCGCAATGGATGTCAGCTCAGCTCATAACTTTTTAATGCTGCGGTCGCAAATTCAATCTAGCTGTCCTAAAGCGATGGATCTGGAGCAATGCAGTTAAAGTTTGCCTAGCATGCACCATATCTATAAAACAGTCTTAGCGTTGATCAGAATTATCTTATATCTCAAAGTCACAGACCACAAGTCAAAGGTGTGGAAATTGGAGTCCTTGAAGAAGCCAAAGGAGATTGAAGTTTGAACTTGTCGAGTAGGTGATTGCACCGACACATTTGGCTTGGTTGAATGATGAGTTCCAATGGAGTTTTGTCAGCTCAAGCTTGAGTCCTAATCCGAATAGTTCTAAGACCCACTCATTAATTCAGTTGTCCCTATAACCTCAATCTAGCTAGTTCCTGTCTGGTTTGGGAAAATTTTCTATGCTTATTTTGATCAATGAACGCCTCTCAAGATGTTTGGATAATGATCAAACGCATAAAAAATGAGGGTAAGTTACTGTTCCAACTTTCAAGACTTTGGTCTACTGGTTTTGCCTTTCTCAAAATTTTTTAAATTAATATTCGTATCTATAATTGAGTATTAATTTAAAAGAATTGCTAATATAAAAAATTTTATCTTATAAATGTCTTTATTAAGTTTTAAATTCGTTAAACTCCTTCAATAACTTTATAACATTTAATTTTCTTAAAAATTTCATTTTGATTGATAAATTCCTTAAAATTTTTTTGCAAATATAAAGGATTTTATCTTATAAATGTCTCTATTAATTTTCAAATCTGTTAAACTCCTTCAACAACTTTCTAACATTTAATTTTCTTAAAAATTTCATTTTGGTTGATAAATTCCTTTAAAAAAAATTTTACAAATATATCTTATATAATATATTTTGTACTTTCTAGTTCTTGAAGCAAAAAATCTCATACTTGATAGTTTTTATTGCGATTAGCATCTTAAAGTACTTTTCTAATACTTAAATATTATGTAATATATTTTATATTTTTATCAAATTCTTAATTTTGCAACAGTGGGCACCGAAATTTTACAGTAAATTTTTTTAAAAATATATTAAATTATTAAAATAGGAGAGTTTATTAGTTTTTTATAATGTCCTAAATTAAGAACATAATTTTTATTAATTTAAAAGAGATTAATTTACGGTGATTTTAGTCTGTGTAGTCCATTATCACTGAAACTGGATGAGTTCCCTTGTCCCTAGCCCAAGTGCCATCCCGACTAGAAAGTTGACATCAGGTGAGCCAATAATTGAATAGCCGATGTAACCAAAAAACAAGAATAATAATTGCATAGCCGAAAAAGAAAGGTACACAACACAATGAATGGTCTTAAACAGAGTGTGAAGGCCCAGCTGTCTTCCGTTTTAGCTTGAATGCTAAGCCCAACACGAAAGGTTTAATGCATTTGGAAATATAAAATTCTCGTTTAACTGGTGCGGCAGATTACAAAAATGGTGGCTTGCAGCAAGACTCCATTTGCTTTTGGTTTTAGTTTTTAACAAACAGACAAGTTGATCAGGTAATTCATGATGTCCTCTACTTCCTTAAAAAGCTTGAGGTTCCTTGAGATTGAAATTCAAAGAATTTAGGTGGGAAAACAGAATAGCAGTGAAATATATATTGGCATTAAAGAACTTATGTTTTTGTCAAAGTTCATGCCTTTCTTAAATCAAAAAAGAAGTTATTTTCATCAAAGTTTTCAGAATCATACATATAAATTAAGTTATAACATTTTCCAGAAACCTGCCAAGAAAATAACTTGTGGGTGTTATAGTGGCAACAGCTTGTAATTTAGTGTAGTAATCAGTGATCTGTTTAGAGAATAAAGGATGGGAGGAAGAAGGGAAAACATTCATATCAAAAAGCTTGAAGTTTCAAGCATGTGATAGCACATGCAAAATCTTTCAGTAAAGATCAGTCTTTCACTGTACAAAAGAAGAATTAAATTATCTTTTGCCCCTCTTGCATGCCTATAGTCAAGTGGTTTAAACTTAAAACCAATCAGTTACCTCAAGAATGTCACTTATTTAGATCAATTATTTAAACCATTAGACAGTCAATGTCTACTGCACATTATAACAACAAATAAAAAGAGGCAACTCAGTACATAAAGCTCTCACATTATAAGGTCTGGAAAGGGTCATGCGTACATAGCCTTCTCTCTGCATTAATAGAAAAACTGTTTTCATTTGAATCCGTGATTACCAAGTCACAAAAGAACAACTTTTATAAGGTATAGAAAGGATAATGTGTACGTAACCTTTCCTTTGCATTAATAGAGAGACTGTTTTCGATTGAACCTGTGATCATTAAGTCACAAATGAGCTACTTTTACTGTTGCACCAAGGTTTCATCTACATTATACCAACATGGCAACACATCATTACCTTTTTTTTTTTTCGTATAAGGGAGGTCGTAGCCTGAGGATAGTGAAAACTGTGAAAGGGTCACAAGTGCTAAGATTTGAATTCTAAACCAATCGGATATCACCTCCTAAGAGTGATAGCATGAAGGCTAGGCTCCAAGTTCACCATTACTCATTTCTTTCACTATTATTAGAATAATTTTAATTATTGTTGAGAAAACTTACTTGCAAATACAAAACAAAACCCTCAACTCTAAGGCAAAATTGTTCTTTATGCAAAAGCAGAAAGTGCATATCTTTGTTCTTTCAAACACCTAGGAATTCTGCAACTTTTTCATCATCTGCATTATGTGATCACACTCTGCAAGCAAAGCATATGTTTCAATGTAAAGCTTTCCAAATAAAAATCCATGCAGATTAGCAAACAGTGATTTCCACTGCTTTACTGCTTGCTTTAAAAGTAGTTTGAGAATGCAATAACTATAGTGGATATTAGCAATACTTCCCCCACCCCACCCACATCATCCAGTACTTTGGATTGCTAAGGAGACAGAAAGGTGAAAAGGCATTTCAGGGTTTAGTTGGAAGGCAGCAGGCCGGCAGCATGGCCTAACCTAATTAACCTATGTTGTATAAACAAACTTCCCACTAAAACCTCCATTGCTAAGGAACATTTGAGCTTTTCCACTTTGGAAAAGAATGATGATTTAGTGGTTTGTCTCCAAAAGGAAAAGCATTGCCATGATAGAGCTTTTCTTCTTCTTCTCCTCTAATTCAATTATCATGGTTTCCACTCTGTGTTGCTGGCTACAAATCATTTTGAGGCAACTCATGTCAGCCTATACGAGTAAGTTCTGATTTTTTTTCTTTTGTTGGTTGTAGGATTTGGATGAGAAAAAAAATAAAGTAAAAACTTTTTCACCAAAATGCTTAAATTTAGAGTTCAATTTAAGAACCTGACCTGACAAGAAGATTGAACCCCACTACTTCCTATTACATGTGTATTGAAGAATTGATAAACATGCAAGCAAACAGTGCAAACACCACCCACCATGTTTCAGAAATATGAAACAGAAAGGACAAACAGAAAACTGGTTTTTTACAACTCCAGATTAAATGAATAGTGGAACAGTTAACATTCTGACTTCTTAGTACTCATAATCTTTTTTTTAGTTGGAAGTCTTTAATGCGACATAGTTTTCATTTTGGCTTTTATATGTTAGAAAGACAAGGATATTTTGGCCTTTTTCTCAGCAAAGTGACAGCATTTCCATGTTATTTGGGGCCATTGCCTCAGAACCAAAATCATAAGTAATAAAAAATTCAGCAATGAAGAAACAATACCAGTCTGTCAGTGTTGAGGGGCAGAGAAAAATAGTGCTAGTAAGTAAAATAACACTTAAACAGTATTTATAAACACTCATTAGCAGAAGTGAAAACTGAGGTTGAAGCTTGAAGGTAAGAAGTAATTTGTGGTTGGTGGGGGAACCTATCAGAGATTACAACTCGCCAATGTAGTATTGCTGCAGCCAGCCAACCACTACTTCATGTGGCATAATTAAGGCTGAGGTCTTTTACTTTCTCTTGGCTGAGAATGCATTCAACTTCAAAATCATTTCAAGATTTTGTAACTGTATGACTTCAGTGTGGATGACCCACACTTGGTCATTTTCATCCATTTATATAGCATATTAAAAATCAACAGGATTTGTATTTTAAATATACACGTACAATCCATAAATGTGAAACTTTTAAACTTTTATTGACATGCAATTTTTAGAACAGTTCTCTCTTTTTTGTGGTATAACAAATATCTTTCGTGTATTTATTGAGGCACCGATTTTTACGAATTTTTTATTTTAAAAACGAAAACATAATCATTTGAATCAATATTTTCTATCTAATCTTTTATTTTTTTTTTACGTAACGATGGTTAACAATCTAAGTTCTCACTGAATTTTCTCTTTTTAATTCACAAGGTTATAGAAATATGAACTGATATATATACATATATATATATATATATATATTTCGTTGTTAGTCTTCTTGTTTTCAACTTTCTTCAACCGCTAAAGAAAGGCCCCCTTAACAAAAATATAAGCTAGCCAAAATAAGGAATTGATGTGAGCCAACAGGAAAAAGGCAGTAGGTAAATCTTATTTACTCCTTTTACCATTGTTAGTGAATAATTTTCTAGTAAAACCATGCTATTTGCCCCTTGAGTTGTTGCCAAAACATGCTATGGAACCACTTGACACTTAATAAATTTGCTTGTTCATGTGACACTATCATCCACAATGTGACTAAATTTGTTAAACAATTAATAATAGATAAAACCTACCCACCTCTACAATTAGTAATAAAATAAAGCCCTCCTACCTACCCTTTTTAATACTTCCTTCGCCAAGTTTGAATCTTGAAATCTTGACAATAGAAAAGAAAGGGGAGAGCTTTAAAATTTTGTTTTTTATGAAGTTATAGATAAAAAATTAAAATCATAATCAAATATTATATTTACTAAAAAATTTTAAGTGAATTAAATAGTAAAATCAAACTAATATATATCTAAATAAATTTATCATAATTTCAAATTAAATCTACACATACTTAATTCAAATAAAAATCTCATGATTTCGTGATCTTTTACTTAATGTAGAAATTAAATAAGAGATTGTATGAAACTGTCACTTCATGCAATTTTATGTACTTTCATTCAAATCATATTATTGAAAAAAAATTCACTTATGGGTTATTTTATGACCAAAATCATCAATAAATCTATTGAAATAAATATTCATTGCTAATTTATTACGCATGATTGTGTTATATGCATTGATAATATAATTATTGACATGCAATAACAGTTTTTACAATCTTTAAAACTAATAAGGTTATTGAGTATTGACTTGTTTGCGTGATTGTGTCTCGTAATTAGTTTGCATCTTGTTTGAAATAAGGCATTGATGGTTAGTGTTGTGGCTGGTACACCTAAATCATTCTCCACTGCTTAACAAGGATCAATGGTTAAGTAGCAACTATGTTTTCAGAGAAAGGTGTTACATTCAAATAAAAATATTTAAATTTTAAGGATGTTGTATAAAAACACCTCATCAGTTAAAAAAAAATTAAATGTCAGACGCAAGTGAAATGAGAGGTGTGCCCTCTCCTTTCGATCCAATTGATGCCTATTGGACCACCTCCTCCATTTATTGCAAGATTCAAGAGACTCCCCTTAACCCATGCCTTGAAGTTGACATAAATGAATGAAGAACCAGCTTGCTCTCTGAATTAGGGGAAAGAAGAAAATAAACTTTGTGACCAAACATCAAAAAATGTTATATCAATAATAAACAAGCATGTTTACTAAAGATTTTATTTCTAATTTTACAAAAAATAAATTCAAATATTGATATGTAATTTAAATTTAATAATTGAATTTATTTCAAAACAAATTAATAATTGAATTAATGAAGTGGCAACAATTCATATGATTTATCACTGACATTCATCAGATATAAATCCACTTTAAAATAACAAACAGAAGTAATTTTTAGTTTTTTTAGTTTGTATTTGATGTACTATTGTTGTATAAATTTCATAGATTATTATAGAATCATAAAATAACACTCCATTAATGAGTAAATTTAATAAATTTAATTTAATAATCTTTATTTTAAAATTTATGAATTAATAAGATAAACTGTTTTGATTTATTGACAATACATTAAATTTATATGCGAAAATGCATCAAATATAATTTTTATATTAACTTTTAAGTTGGCAAAACTTGAATAAATACTTTTTTCAAATGGAATTCATAATCATATACCTTGAGTCCTAGATGAACCACCTTCTTAGGTTTTTCTTTGGCAACACCATCTTTTTAGATCTTATTTTGGAGGAATAATAATCAAATATACATTCAACTTTTTGCTTAAAGTAGATCTAAGCTTTTAACATTTTATTTCATACAAATCAATCTACAAACTTTTATTTTACTATAAAAAACTCCTAATTTTTTAAAATTATACAATTATATCTAAATTTATTAAATGACATTACTTCTGTTTGTATGCACATGTGACAATCCACAAAACTATCTACTTCAACTGTTACATAAGATGTCCAATCAACAATTAGTATCATTTAACATATTTAAATTTAATTACATTATTTTGAAAGTTTAAAGTTTATTTAAAATAAAATTTATGAACTTATTTATATTTAATAAAAAATTATAAATTTTTATTTATTTTGTATAAAAAATTAAAGATATATTTGACTATTAAATCTATTTTTAAAGGACATTTACAATGCATGTGATGATTAGGCCAAACTAGTTTACATCACATGCAAGGTGGAATACTGGAATTAATAAATGGAGGGGCATTTGCACTTCAACAATCACAAAAAGTAAATAGGTCAGTGGAAATTTATTCAAAAGAGTTTTTTTGTCAACTAGCATCATATTTTCTATGAAAAATAAAAATAAAAATAAATCAAATTCACATGAAAAATATATATTTTAAATTATTTAAAATAATTGTATACAAAAAAATTTGAAAATATTTATATCAATAAAAATGCAAAACAAAAGCCAAATTCTTATTCATATCCAAGAAAATAAAGTACTAATAGTTATTTTTGTAATTTATCTGACACCAACAGTGAAAAAAATAAAAACTTGAAATTTAAATTAAATGAGTCATATAATCCTTTCAAAATATTGCATTTAATCCAAATAACTTATATAATCGTTTTTTTTTAAAATGACATTCATTAAATTTAAAATTTAAATTCAAATTTAGAACTTAACACTGAACCTAATCATGGGTTAAGTTAGGTTGGGTTCGGATCGGGCTCAACACATATAATAATAGTTTATGTGTATGTCCAAACTCGATCCAGTCTTCAAATTTAGGTCTAATTTTTAGTCTAGGCCCGTTTTCAAATTTGCAATACAAGCCCGAGCTCTGCCTCACCCGTTATTTTATTTATTTTTTATATTTTAATTATTTATTTATTTTTTTATTTCATTTAAAATTTAATTTAATTTGTCAAAATTTGTATATAAATTTATATATTAAATATATATAATCATGTTTATTAATTAATAATATTTTATATACATATAATTATATTATACTTAGTATATATATTTAAAAAAACTTAATTAATATTTATATTTGGGCTTGACTGAGCTCGACCCGATTTTTAAATGGGCCTCAAAATTTTATCCAAGCTCAATAATTCATCAAATATTTTTGTCTAAACCGAATTAAATATCAGATGGACTTTTGGATTTGGACAAGTAGCGCAACCTTTGATCAACTTTACTTAACGCAATTAAATGATGTGTCAATCACTTTTGAAAGAGGATCATTCTAACAAATGTAACTTATTTGAAAAAAATTACAATTGATACATTGTTAATCAGTCACAAATTTTTACCTCATTAAAATGTAAAGTTTAAAACTATATTAAAATTTTTATTGATATTTATTTTCAAATCTATATAATTTTTAATTTTACCCACTAATAAAATAACAGTTTGTGATTAATCGATAATTTAGAAAATTATACACGACCTTTGCATTAAATACAAACTTCTAAAAGTAAACTAAAATTTCACATCAAAATGACAGATGTCAGGCATGGGAAAGAGCGATTGAGGCTTTCAGTAGAGAATAAATAAAGTTAACACACATGCACACAAAATTGACACAAAAACTCACATCTGATCAGCAATTCAGCAGAAAAATCAGATTTTTTTTTCTTTTAACCCCACTGCTCAGAAGTCCAGAGTCCCAGTCCCACCCGCTGTTCTTCTGGCTTATGGGTATCTTTTTAGTTTTTTCACGCCATGCAAATCTTAATAATTATATATAGTTTTGTTGCATAAAATATCAATATGATCGTATCAAAATTTACACCTGTTAAATATGAATTTTTTTATTTTTATTAAATAATAATTATTTAATATACTATCAATTAAATATTTAAATGTTATAAGTGAAGTTAACATTTTAGAAAATATCAAAAATAAAAAATATCTATCATCATGTTAATTCTAATTGTACAATCTAAAATTTTATTAATAATATATTATAAAAATTTTTTATTAAATTCATATATAATTTTTATTAAAATTTTAATTTATATCATTCACATATTATATTTTATATGATTTTTATATCGTGTAATGTTGTTTTGTGTCTAAAATTATCCTCTTGTATTTTTTTTTTTTCAATTTTCTTAACTTAAATTCGGCGCTGATCTGGTCCATAGGGTGGCGCCAACCCCCATAAAGGGTAAAGTCAATGCATGATACTCCCTCTAATCTAATCTATCGCCCTTTTCCAGTTTTTATGCAAGTCGCTTTTCTCTCAAAAGTTAAAACTTGATCAGCCTAGTATTAGTAGTATTTATTTTCTTTTTTTTTTCATGGACCAAAAATATTTATTTTTCTTTTTGTTTTTTTATTAAAAACAAAGTTATTATTTTATTATTATATTATACATCATCATCAAAATTTTTATTCTAATATTAGAATAGACTATGAGCTAATATATAACCTCTCACTATGTCATTTTATTATATTATTATACATGATAGATGAAAATTTTAAATTTTATAAATGATATTAAAATATGAAAATATGACATACATCTATTTGTTATATTAATATTTCAAAAGTAAATAATAATTTATAATTGATAAAATTTTAAAAAAACTTTAAATGATATAGTGAATAATTTCTTGAAAATGTATAATTTTAACTTTTAAAACTTGGAAGATCTCCATAAAATTAAGTTTTATCATTGAACTAAACTCTTCTAAGAAAATTATTTTTATGTTTTGCATACATCAAATCATTAAGGATTATATTTCGAACACAGTTTTTGAAATAAAAATACATTATTTATTTCAATAACACCAAATATTAAGTGTTAAACTATAATAATTTTTAAAGTATAAAACAATGGATGTTATCAAGTCATACATTTTTATCTTACAATTAGACCAAAGTTATTGGGTCATATTTAAAAAAAAAATTGCTTTGTATAAAAAAGGTTGCAATTTAAAATAAAAAAATACAAGTGTTAAATTTTGAATTCAAATATATTATAAGTCACCTTTTAAAATGATTGAAATGAATCAAGTGGATTAAGTCTAGAATTCCTTACCCAAGAGCAAGTAGATCAGCTGGCATGAGGCTGTTCTAGCTTAATCAGAGGTCTCGAGTTCGAGTCTCTGGGAATGCAGCTGTGTTAAAACTCTTGAGGGAGAGCTTTGCCGCCCTTTGGGTCCTGTCCGGTTCGAATCCGGATTAGTCCTATACCAAAGGTATAGGGATACCAGATGGTCTAGACAAAAAAAAAAGTCTAGAATTCCGTATTTTCTTAATTTACTCTTGCTATATTTAATGGCAATTCTACTATATATTATTCAATAAGTAATTTTATTTTCAAAATAGTGGTAGACTAAAAGTGCAAGGTACCAATTTTTTTTCTTTCTGGTGACCACATTAATTCCAAATTCGTTATCATACAAACATAGAAGTTTGACATTAATGCACTCAATGTCTCAAATGAGAGAAAATGATACGTTTCCTTTTAATCGATTCCTTTTTTTTGGGGAAATATAATTGACACCTAATTTAATTGGCTATAATAATAACATATAGAATTAGTATTTAAATTTTTTTTAAATGAGAATTAGTATTTAGATTGAAATCTCAAATTCAATTTCTTTCCAAAATTAACTAGTTTTATTTTTTTCTTTATTTTTTTGACGAAAATATTTCTATCATTTTATGCTTAGAAATTAGAATAGGTTTTTTATTCATTAAAAAATGATTAAGCTCAAATTTATTATTATATCATCAATCAGTTTTACAAATTTTATAATTAGATTTTAATTTCATTAAATTTTGTGGTCGTACTTTGAATTTTATTATTTTTAAACATTTAAAAAAATTAGTGCAAGTTTGCATGATATATAAATACAATATTTCATGAAATGGGCCAAAATTATTACTTGTATTAAAATTATTTAGAAAATAAAATTAAAATTAAAGTACAAAAATAAAAGTTCATTATTGAATCTGACAAATTTTTTCTTAAAAAAAAAAGGTTGAGGAGAAATTCATTTAGAAAAAGAAAAAGGCTGCAATGAGGAAATAACTATTAGACAGCTATAAAAATGATGGTGCCACTTGCCGTACTAGCTCAAATCTCAATAGCCTTCTTCAGAAAAAATCCAGTGGCAGGCAGTAAACAAAGAGAAAAACAGAGAGAGAAAACTCATAGTTGAAAGACAGACACAGAAATTGTTTGTTTTTTCAACTTTTTAGACAGCGCGCAGAGGCAGAGCCGAAGAAACAGAGTATTTCTTACTCTTTCTTTAATTTCGATCCCAAAAACCCATGCCCTATTTCCTCCTCCATTAACGGTCACTTCTTTTATTTATTTTCTTTTGCTTACCCTGTCAATACAAATTCATTATTGTTGTTGTTATTACTATTATATTCTATAACCCCTGTGATCTCTCTGATTTTTCTCTTTCTTTCTTTTTACTCTTTCACACTGAAAAATCACATAGCCAACTCATTCATTCTTTCTGAAGCTTAAACTCAAGTGTTCTAAAAGAAAACCCTTGACGTAACCAATGAAAAATTCTCATAAACAAGCCTCCTTCGCTCGTTGACATAGCCACATATATTTGTTTATGAATTTTGGTTGTTGAAACTAATCTGGGTTTTGGTTGTTTGGGAAGGTGGTGTGGGTGAAAAGGAGAGAGAAGGGAAGATGTTAACGTGTATTGCTTGTTCGAAGCAGTTAAACAATAACAATGGATCTATTGGGCGCCAACAGGATGAAGATACTTTGGAGACTCCCAGGACTAGGCAAGCCATTAAGGCCCTCACTTCTCAGGTATTGTTATTAGTTACTATATATAATTTTTCGAAATTTGCATACATGCTTTTGTGTTTTTTATGAGAAAATGCGGGAAAAGGGCGACTAGGAAATTTGAATCGAACCCGGTAAGTTTTTCACTATTAAGAAGTTGGTAAAAGGAAGGGGAGTTTTCGTTATAATTTGACTTTGATGGGAAAATTCTGTTATGTTGTTTTCCATTTTCTTAGCAACCAAAGATAATAATCTTGAATTCACCATATTTCTTAAATCTTTATCGAGTTCGTTTTTCTTTTTCCGTTTACTATTTTCAAAACAAAATGGAAAAGGAACGAAAGCCTGAATTTGTTTTGTTTTCTAGTTTTTTTTTTCTCCGACTGAGTAAGGCTTAAGTTTTTTATGTAATTTTCAGATTAAGGACATTGCGTTGAAAGCATCAGGAGCTTATAAAAACTGCAAGCCTTGTTCTGGTTCATCCAACCATAACCGTAACTATGCTGACTCTGATGTCGCCTCTGACTCGGCACGCTTCCATTGCCCTTACCGTAGAACAGGAAGCTCGACGCCCAGAATTTGGGGCAAAGAGATGGAATCAAGACTAAAAGGACTTTCCAGTGGTGAAGGTACCCCAGCCTCTGTTAGTGGCCGTACAGAATCAGTAGTATTTATGGAGGAAGATGAGCCTAAGGAGTGGGTTGCACAAGTGGAGCCTGGTGTTTTAATTACTTTTGTTTCATTGCCTGAGGGAGGGAATGATCTGAAACGAATTCGATTCAGGTACTTAATTTTGTCGTTGGTATATATGATAGTGAAGGTTCTGATTTGTTTGGATATGACCACATCTCTTTTTTTTTTTTTTTTTCAAGTTTTTGGTATTGAAAAATTGAAATAGTTGCTCTTTGTGATCTGAAGATCACGAGCTTAAGTCAAACCGCCTTTTCCCTAATGCAGAGGGAAAAGTACGTACATATAACCTTACCCAGACCTCAGAACGTGGCAGCTTTGTGCACTGGGTTTGTCCATTTAAATGGTAGCCAAATTTGTATTGTCCTATGTGGTTTAAACTTTTCTTGTATACCAAGTTTCTGGTTTTGAAAGGTTATTATTGTTTTGTTTTAAAATTGTCTCCTTGTAGTTTGATGCCTCTCTTGACTCGAGTTTGATATTGAAGGTTTCAATTTGTTGGATTCTGATTGCATGTAGTTGGTATGGTGGTGGTTTTGGTGGTAATTGGAGCTGGGGCATTTTGACATTATCCTTTGTCATTCTCTGTTTGTGTGACAGTTGCACTAAACTCTCATCTGAGGTTTTATGAGTGAAAATCTATACAGCAATGTTCTATGCGATCTTTTCTGTAGGCAGTGTACTGATTGGTGAATCTAGTGTAACACTAAAGGACTAAAGAAATGTCTTCTTCTCATGCGATGTTGGTTGGTGCATACGATTCCTTTTGTCCTCAGGGAGTTCACCGGCTAAATTTCCATTACCTGATGATGGTGACCAAACAAAGCATTTATTAGAATCACAAGAAAGTGTCCTTTTGTACATCAAGTATGGCTTTTCTACTAACAGTTTTTCTTTTATGGGCCAAAAAATTGTGTGAACCATGTAAAGCTATTAATTTCTTAACACACTTGGCGATTTAGGACAATCTCAATCAGGATACTATTTTCCGTTCTTTTCTGCTTCTCAACTAGGAACTCTGATGGCTTCTGTTTTTAATCAGCATTGGTTTCTTATACTGTGTAATTCACTTCATGTTCCATCTCATAATTTTGAGAAGTGTATTTCAACATAAGATTATGAATGGATAAGATCGTAAATTTCTGGTTGTATACTAGCTTCTTTTTTGCATTTTTTTTCTCACCTCCTTATATTTTGACAAACTTACTTCTTTAGCTATTAGGCATGGATTGAGATCTGATCTTTCATGATAATATGCTTATCAGAAATTTTGAAAGGGAAAAAAATCGCACTTCTTTTCATTTCCTCTTTTTTTTTTTCTTTGCACATTGAAACAATCTTTGTCTGCCTTTCATCTAGAAAACATTGGCTATACTAGCCAAACTTGAGGAGCGAAGGTGATTACCACCAATATGTGAAAGCACAAGATTGCAATTTTGCAATGGTTGTTCCTGTCTTTTTTAATAAACTCGCCTTTTATCTGCTGATTGTGCTGCTAAATTGATGGGATATTTACTTCTGATTGTTGTTATATAAAAACTAATTTGGATAATATAGCACAAAGACTTTTTAGCGTTTATATTGTCAGTTGGGGACTTATACATGTATGACATTGCCTGTTAATCACCTAGTTAATGTTCTTAATTATCTTGTTAATGGGTTCAAGAGTAATTATGAGTCCTTAAGGCTTCTGTAATTCTGTTGAGTAAACACCTATTGTTTTAATGGGTTCAAGTTTAATAATCAAAGAATTTTGCTTCTATAATTCTGTTAAATAACCAATTATATATTCTTTTCTTCGGGTGCACAATTGTCATTTCAAGGATTATGAAACTTCAATACTGTAATTATCAGCTTCAGTTTCTTCTTGATTACTTGGAGTGCTAATCTATCCTTTTGTTAATTTAATCAGTCGTGAAATGTTTAATAAATGGCAAGCTCAAAGATGGTGGGCAGAGAACTATGACAAGATCATGGAATTATACAACGTTCAGCACTTTAATCGTCAAGCAGTCCCACTTCCAACTCCCCCAAGATCTGAAGATGAAGTAAGCTTCAAATCCATGTGTTTTCGAACACTTTATTGTCGTTAGCATGAGTTGGTGAAGTCATTGTTCTTTTTTTTATTTTAATCCAAAAGTTCTGCTTCATTCTAGCTATATTTAAGTGAACTATAAAACTCCTTTAGCATGGCTTCGGAATGTTGATTGGATACTTACACTATTAGGTTTGAAAGTATGAAATCTAGTTAGATATATTTGATTACCACCCTTAAAAAAAGAGGCATCAGTCCATGATCGAGGATCTTTTCTCTCTGGTTTTTATTTTTCAGTCAACTATAGGTTCAACATTTTCTGGGTTTCAAGCAACATCGTTCTTCGATGTCATACTGCCCCCTTTGGGGGTTTATTCCATGAATAAGTGGATTGCTCCCTTGAATTTCATGCAAAGATCACCATAATCATCTTATTTCTAGTAACATTTCCATAAATTTTTTTGATTTTAAAATTAGTTTTCGTCCTTCCCTTTCAGGGCTCAAGAATCGAATCTTCAAAGGACAGTCCTATGACTCCACCCCTGACCAAAGAACCCCCACGCAACTTTGCCCGGCCAACAGGAATGGGATATTCTTCATCAGATTCCCTGGATCGTCACCCCACACAATACCGTCAATACTATGACTCAGCTGCACTTGCTTCAACACTAAAACTCTCCAGCATTAGTGGAGCCAAGACTGAGACATCATCAATAGATGGCTCTGTTAGGACAAGTTCATCAAGAGAGGCAGATCACTCTGGAGAGCTGTCCGTCAGTAATGCCAGTGACATGGAAACTGAATGGGTTGAACAGGATGAACCAGGGGTTTACATCACTATTAGAGAACTACCTGGTGGCACTCGTGAGCTTAGACGTGTCCGCTTCAGGTATGTGGTTTTTTGACATAGAAGATAGATGGATTAAAGGTCAGAACTGTTAATATAGTATTATACAAACTAGGTTTGCATCTTCTTGGTTTGGGACATTAGAATGGATGGGAACAGAAGCCAAACCATTATTAACTGGTCATGAAGTTAGCTTTAACCATTCCTGATAGGCATTACTAGTAGTAATCTTAAACTCTGAAATTGAGATTTAAGGCCAAGGCCTTATTTGCAGAAGAAAAATGCTGAATTATCTCACATTACTGCGATTACTCACGAGAAACAAAATGCCGATTAATCTGTTGTTTATTGCCTCCCTCTCATTTGTGAGTAGTCAGTTTGTTCAAATTTGAAATAGGCATTAACTTCTGCAAAATTTGGATAAACAGCTTGAATGGTATATGTTCAGTCTCAAGTGTACTATAGACCACTTAGCATTCAACTGCTACTGAAGCAATGAGACCAGATAATAGTTTAACCAAACCAATCACTGAGAATGCATGCAACCAACTCATCCTGGCTTTTTTTTCTCATGCATTCTGGTCCATGAATTAAGTTCTGATTAGAGGGTTCTCTTTTTCATATTAACTTTTCATAATTAGCAGAAGCAAACAATTCCACTCTCCTATGAGATTTACTTTAGTCCCAGTGGAGTGCAGACATCTTCCCTACTGCATATGGATTCAGTGAATGATCCAAGAAACTTGAGCCTTATTAGTTTGACTCACGATGCTGGTCCCCCCACCTCCCAGGTTATCCTGCTATGAATTGCGTGCCTTTTGTGCAATAGTCCCCGTAGTGTCACAGCCAAGACTCTGATTTTCCGGCTCCATGGCCGCATTTGCAGACAGCAGTAGAGAGCTTAATATTTAATTCAAGCATTGTGTTATGGTAATAAAATCGTTTTTGTTTCTTTGCATGCGTGATGCAGCCGAGAAAAGTTTGGAGAAATGCACGCAAGGGTGTGGTGGGAAGAAAACCGAGCCAGGATACAACAACAGTACTTGTGAGATTTAGCAAATCCATGAGATGGTGGCATGTGGCAGTTTTGTCTCCTCTTCAACAAGCAGTGTTAGACAATTCTGTGTGCCTGGGCACAACTAATCACAAAAGTTTGCATCATGTACCAACTCTGCTTAGATATAATATCCTCAAATACATCTTCTTCTTTCTTCTTTGTTTTGTTTCTCTCTTTTTCCCTTTACAGGGGGTGCTTTATTTCTCCTGTTTGATTGAGGGGATGAAACTGAAAAGATTAAAAAGAGAAACTTCTTTCGGATTTGTTCATTAAGTCTTCGTTTAGTTCGCTTAAAATTACTTTTCAAAAATGATTTCTGTAAAATAATTTCTGAAAATTTGATTTTCTGGAGAAACTAATATTTGCTGTTGTTTGGTTGATATGTTGAAAAATATTTTCTGTTGTTTGTTGTTTTAATCTAATATAGATTAGGTTGAATTTTAGTAGGAGCTTTTTTCTTAAAAGTGACATAGGTTTGGAAATTGTCTTCTCTTTTTGAAAATGGGAAGACAATTTTTCAAAATCTTTAAGGTTACGTTTGGATGGAGAATTTTAAAATTTTGAGACAATTTAAAATAAAAATATTTTAAAATTCATCATTTTAAAATACTAACATTTATAATTGACTTGTTTGGATAAAAATTTTTGGAAAGAAATTTTAAATACAAGAATTTGATTAAATAAAAAATAATTATAAAAGAAAAATAATAATATTATATATTAGAAAAAGAAAATTATCAAATAAAATATGCAATATGGGTATCATTAGATTTATAAAAATGTATAAATATTAATAATATAAAAAATAAAGATATATATTAAATTTAAATAAAATAATATGTTTTTTTGTTTTCAACTTTATATTTAATAGTAGGTCATGTCTAATAAAATAGGAAAGAGTGAAAGGAATTTTGAAAAATCACCTCTTTAGATGGATTTTCAAAAAGAATTTGAGCATTTCAAATTCCTTTTTGAAATCCCTCCTAAATTTTCAAATTCTTTAAAAATTTTTGCCAAACAAAAAATTTATATTTTAGACTTTTAAATATCTTGATTGAAATGAATTCCTTCCTTGAAATTCCTTGTCCAAACACAACCTAAAGATTTTTCATTGACTGAATTTCATTTTCCATTGACCGAAAATGTCTTACACGTATCAAATATCGAAAAATGTGAAAAAAATTTTTGGAAAAATAAAATACGCGAACCAAACGAAATATTTTATGTTGTTTGTTGTTTTAACCCAATATAAATTAGGTTGAGTTTTAGTGGGAGCTTTTTTCTTAAAAGTGGCATAGATTTGGAAATTGTCTTCTCCTTCTTCTCCTTTTGAAAATGAGAAGACAATTTCCTAAAATCCTTAAAGATTTTTCACTGACTGAATTTTATTTTCCATTAACTGAAAATGTTTTACACGTATCAAACACAGAAAAATGTGAAAAATATTTTCTGGAAAATGAAATACGCGAACAAAACTGAACACAAATCAGCCTAAATAGAGCTGTTGAAGGAAAGACTGAATCTTGTACCATTTCTATCAAGGGCCTTCATTTATTGGATATGATTAATTTTAAATTAAATTATTTAAAAAATCAATTTAATTTTAATTTTTTAGTTGAATAAAAATTATTTTTTTTTAAAAATTGATTGGTCGAATTTAATTTTGTTAAATTTTGAATTAATACAATAGTAAAATATGTTTAAGTTAAATTATATTTTAAATTTTAATTCTTTTATTTGAAATAAATTAAATAAAATCATCCAACAAAATATTCAAATATCAAAATGCTAAATTAAAAATTTTAACAATATTACATTTAAAATATAATTCAAACTCCAAACATTAAACATATCTTTTAAGTTATATGTATTTCTTTAAATTTTATCATCAAGTGTTTTTATACTTCAATTAATTCGATTTGAAAATTGAATTAATAAAAAAAATTTAAATTCTTTTAAATTAATGTATCAAAATTAATTCGATACTTAACCGAAACAAATTGGTTTTATGGTTTACTCAATTAAAACCAGAGTAGAAAAGTTGCTAATTTCAACGGAAACGAACGAAGGTGAAAACAATTCGCTTGGTTAAAGTTAAAGCCTCACCATTTTTGCACTAGCCCAAAACTTGATTGGCCCATGTTCTGGTTTATTGGGCTCTTGGTGTTGCTACGAAACCTTGATTCCACGCCCAATTTTCATATGTTAGAACAAGCTTGAACTCTGAATTTTGGAATTGTTGTTGTTGAAAGGGTTTTATCGTTTATTATTTTCAACTCGAAAAATATTAATCTCCGATCATAAAATGAATGAGGATATTTGTGGTTAAAAAAAGCTTTATTTTTTTAGGAAAATAATTTTATTTTAGTAACATTTCTAATGAAACAAATAGATTTTGTTTTTAGTTTTCTTACCCTTCAATTTTAGCACATTGAAAGATCATGCTGTCTCCATGTTTATACAATTAATAATTAAAAGATGTAATGAAGATAATCTGAATCCAACGATACACATACAAAGAAAACACGTCGCATATCTTCCTTTTCTCTGCAAGCAAAATCCAAATTGAGAATTTTTTTTTTTGGTGCAGAGTTCATAGAAGTTTATTAATCTGAAACTAATCTAGTACATCCATCTCCTTTTCAATCTTTTAACAAAAGATTTATAATACCCTGTGGAGGGTTCTGGATGATAAAGGTATCAACCTTGCCTATGTGTGCAAGATTGGCTATGAAGTCAGCACACATGTTGGCCTTCCTATATATGTGGACAACAGAGATTTCCTAACTTCTGCTCATTAGTTCCCTGCAAGATCGCAATATTCCATTAAAGGGGTCCCTTCCAACAACTGATGATTGGAGCTTCCTAATTGCAGTCAAGGAATCAGATTCAACAATGACTTTCCGAAAACCAAGATCCCACGCCACTGTAAGTCCGATATAAATAGCAAAAAGTTCTGCTCGAAGGATTGTTCCTTAGCCCAATCTTTTGACAAAACCCAACAACCAAACTCCACCTTGATTTCTTAAGACACCGCCCACTGCTGTTTGGCTTGGGTTGGAGAAGGCTGCTACATTGACATTAACTTTAACAAAGCCTTGAGGGGGTGCTTTCCATGCTACAAATATCTCCTTTCGTAGCAAGGATCGATTAGTTTTGTTATTGTAAGATTGGTGTTCCTTAACATAGTTTATAATTACCTGATCAACATTCATTGGCCAGCTGAAACCATCTTCAAATATACTTTTATTTCTCCAGTTCCATAGAAACCAACAGATATAGCTAAAAAGTGTAGCCCATCCTCCATCAATCCCGATCATTGTATCTTTAGAAGACAGATTATAACTGACCCATTTGCGTGCATTCTGTTCCTCCCAAAAGGTTGAATTCGGTTGCGGTTTCCATCTCTTCCACAGGTCTCTTGATACACCACAGTCTCTTAGTACATGAAGAATATCTTCTATCTCTGTAGAACACCTGAGACACTGGGCATCTACTGATATATTTCTCTGCAAGCAATGCTCTCGAGTCAACAAACGATCGTGCAAAACAATCGACAAAAAAATGTTTAACTCGTGGAGATATATCCAATTTCCACATTCTCTGCCAAAGTGGATCTTTGTCAACACTCCCTCGAAGCAGCATATATGCTGATTTCATTGTGAATTCACCCCCCGATGATGCAGCCCAATAGATTTTATCCTCCTTCGAAATTGAGGGAATGGTCAGTTTTATTTGGTTTAATATGTGAGCTGGGGTCAATTTCAACTTGGACAAATCCCAAATACTGCCACTAAGCAAAAAATCTTTCACCCTTGCATCAGTAGTAAACTCTATGTCCAGGTCGCCACATAAGTCTCTAAGAGCCCTATCACCAGGCCATCTATCATACCAAAAAGATGCTCTTTGTCCCGATCCAATCAACTAGGCACTCCCTTGCTTCACCACATCCACACTCACTAAGATACTCCTCCATGTTGAAGACACTTGTTGCCTCCTTCGTACTTGTGTAAATGGTTCACCTTTTAGGTATTTGGATGACAACAGACGAGCCTATAAACTGGTATCACCGGACTCCAGTTTCCACCCGATTTTTGCTAAAAGTGCAATATTCATATCCTTGGCCTTTCTGAGTCCCAAACCTCGTTCATCTCTAGGTCTGCATACAATGTCCCATTTAACTAAAGGAATTTTCTTCTTTAAGTCCGAAGAGCCCCAAAGAAAATTCCTGTTCAACTTATCAATATCCTTAAGCACTGAGTCTGGTAGCTTTGCTGTTTGCATAGTGTAGGTTGTAATGGAGCTCTTTACCAATTGGACTAAAGTGGCTCTACCTACAATGGATAATTGATTCACTTTCCATGAAGATAGTCTCTTACACATCTTGTCTAGAATGTATTGATATGCAGCACGTCCAACTCCTTTAGAGTGGGTAGGAACACCAAGATAGGAACCAAATTCTCTTGTAACCTTCATCCCTATAATCCAAATTGAGATTTTGTCCCCCATCTTTTTAGCAATAAAAAAGAAAATTTGAATTCTAAATTACTCATAATTGGTTATTAATTTAAAGCTTGGCAATGAGTATTGCATGATGAGGGCTTCTATTCACACCCTAACACTATGTTATAGACATTAGTAAAGGAAATGAATGGAAAGGAAAGAAATGTAACCTAAAGGAAGGAAAAGGAAAGGGAAGGTACATGTAACCAATGTTTGGATAGTTAAAATTTATAAAGGAAAGGAAAGAAAAGTAATCATAACAACCCTTGTTTGGTTAAGCAATGGAAAGGAAATGAAATGATTCATTATAATTTTTTTTCCAATTATAACTTCTTTTGTTTTAAATTTTATAATATAATAAGGTTAAATTTAATATTTCACCTCAGTGTTGTCAAATAGCAACCGTAGCGATTGCTATAGAGACGTAGCATAGTGAAAAATTAACTACTATTATGACAACAAACATAGCGTAGCGGTTTTATAATAGCGGCTAATAGTGGCCGTGATACTGCGATAGCTGGTAGCGGCCAATAGCGGCGCTATTGAACAAATTTGGTGAAATATCCATTTAATCAATTTTTTTTTCTTGATTTAATTTCAGCCAATGATTTTATTGTATTTAAGGGTATTTAAGTCTTTTAAGCGTTTTTTTAAGATTAAACTTTTTTTATTACAACCCTTATTTTTATTATACTTAAAATTTTTTTAAGTAAACTTTTCTTTATTAAATATTAAACTAAAAACCTTAAATTAAATTAAAAACCTTAAATTAAATGAAAATCCATCAGCAAAATAAGTGCTGCAATAGCAAGAACTATCAAAGCACCTTCTCTGAAACTCTCGATAGTAGCAAGAGCTAAGAGTCTCAATAGTGAGCTCTTTACTCATTGATAGTAGCTACTAAAAAGTAAAAACCCATCGACAGTAGCCACTCTTAGACCTCAACCCATCGTCAATCAAAGAACAGCCAAGTGAACCAAGTAATTTTTTTACTTTCTTCCCTTTTCAGCATTTCTTTCTCTCATCCTTTAATTTGTTTCTAATGTGGTGTTCTCTCCATCACTACACTAATCACTCCATCTTCTCTATTCTAAGATTTTTTTTCTTGATTTTAACTAACAAATATAAAAATTTGGCAATGTGGGTGAAACCCATTAATTCTTTTTTATTTCTTTTTTTTTGTACAATCTTTAAATTTTTTAATTTATATGCTATTTTTTCCTCTATTCAAGTAAACCATCATCAGCAGCTACTCTTAAACTGTGAACCCATCATCAATAACCAAGTGAACAAGGTAGTTTTCTTGTTTTCTTTTCTTTCCAGCTTTTCTCTCTTTCATCTTTCAATTTGTTTATGATGTGGTGATTTGTCCATCACTGCACTGATCACCTCATCTTCTATATTCTAAGATTTTCATTTTTTTCTTAATTTTAACCAACAAATACCAAAATCTAGAATAGTGGGTGCAACCCATTAATTTTTTTCTTTTTTTTCTGTACAATCTTTAAAATTTTTAATTCATATACTGTTTTTTTTGTTCAAGTATTTACTTTCTTCAATATGATTAAATATGGAACTTTTTTTTTTAATTCAAGAGTTGTTTTTCATGTGATGCTTACTATTTAGAAGAAAATCTGCAATATCTTGAGTTACTTCTAGAGCTATTGAAGCGGTGGCTAAGTCTGCTTTGGATCTTGAAAGATTAGATGTCGAAGAAGAGGATTTTAAATTTGAGCTAGATATTGGTGGTAGAGCTCAAAAAGACCAAGTTGATGATAATGATGATTTTAGGGCCGAGCAAGAGGAAGTGGAAGCTGAAGAAGATGAGGATGAGGATTAGTAGATTGTGATTCTTAGGAATTGCATTTGTGTTTATGCTTGTGTTTTATTATCTTATGTTACTTCATTTAGAGTTTTATTATCTTATGTGACTTGGTAACTTGTTATTTGCAATGGTTTTATTTACTTGAGAACATTATTTGAGTGCTTTGTGTAATTTTTTGAGCTGTTATGGTCATTCTTTTGTTTTCTATTAAATTAGATGTATTTTTTATATAAAAAAAATTTTATGACTGCCATAGTGTCAGTAACTATCGCTATGCTATCGCTACTTATTCTAGCGGATTTTGGCCTCACCGCTACTATCCACCATTTGCTATTGATAACACTATTTTACCTATTAAAACTTTTTTATAGTTTCCTTTCCTTCTTGTTTACCCCAAAATAAGGTTTTAAAAAAACTAAGTCAAGGGAAAGCAAAAGGTACTCACTTCCCCTCCATTTCCTTTCCTTAGCTAAAAAATTTTCTCAAACAAGGGAAAAGTTTTCAATCTTCCCTTGTTTTACTTAGCTTTTCTTTCTTTTTCCTTCCCCACCCCTAGTCCAAACATAGGGTAGGGGTTGTTAGACACACATTAATTACTAGAAAATTCTAAACCCTAAAATCTCTTTTCTAAAATTACTCCTTACACCTTAAAAAATTTAATATTTTCCTACTATTGTCCTTATTGCAAAAAAAAAAATAATTTTTTCGCAATATTTCAGCTCACCAGATATGAACAAATGTGCCCAAGTAGCAGTTGAATGCTACCTGAGCAGCACATGATGTTGCCACTGGCAGCAGCAAGATGATGCATGGGCAGCATTGATGTGTTGTCGTTGGTAGCATTTTCCTATAAGTGGATTTCCTGGAGCTCCATTGTATTCCCAAAAATTCACTTTCAAGAATACAAAAATTAAAAATTAAAAAATATTATTAAGGATAATTATATAATTTTTTATAAGGGTATTTTGTATTTAAAAAATTTAAAATAAGGTGTAGGCAGTATTCTTTTGGGTATGAATAGAATCTCTCTTGCATGGTTGATCTACCGAAAATTTGATTTGCTCTAGTTTCTTAAGCCTATATCATGTCAACATTGCTCTTAATAAGATAACAAAAAATATGGTTCATACAGTCGAATTGATTTATATAATGTTACTGCAAAGTCTTAGCTCTATAAATAAGGTTAAGAGATTACTACATATTCATTTTTTGTAAAAAATTATATTTGATATGTCACTACAAGAAAAAGAGGTTTTAGCGACGGATTTTCCGTCGCTAACTTAGTGTTTCCGTCGATAAAAGGAATTAGCGACGGAATCAGCGACGGAATCAGCGACGGAATTTCAATCGTTGATTCCGTCGCTAATTTCGAAGTACGTAAAAGTATTCCGATGCAGAATGAAAAATTCCATCGGTATTTCGGTCACTAATTTATTCCTTCGCTGATGGTATCAACGTCAGAATTCCGACGGTGAAATTTCTTTCTTAATTTTTTAATTTCTCTAATTTTTCCGTCACTAAAAGTTTTTAGGGACGGAATCACTGAATATTTTTCAATTATTCTGTCGCTAAAGGGTTTTAGTGACAGAATTTCATCGCTGAAAGCGTTTTTAAAATTTTAAATATTTTTTAATTATTCCGTCACTGAAGGATTTTACAGACGGAATTTCATCGCTGAAAGTGGTTTTATTTTTTAAAATATTTTTCAATTATTCCATCGCTGAAGGGTTTTAGAGACAGAATTCCTTCGCTGAAGGGTTTTAGAGACGAAATTTCATCGCTAAAGGGTTTTAGAAACGGAATTCCGTCGCTAAAAGTTTTTTTGTTTTCTTAAATAATTTTCAATTATTTCCTGAAGGGTTTTAGAGACGGAATTCCGTCTCTAAAAGTGTTTTTATGTATAAACCATTTTCAATTATTACGTTGCTGAATCATTTTAGTGACGAAATTTCGTTGCTAAAAGTAATATTTTTTTAGCATATTATTAATTATTTCGTCACTGAAGCCTTTTAGAGACAAAATTCCGTCGCTAAAAGTATTTTTTATATATATTTTCTACTTTTGTATCCTTGAAATATATATTTTTGTTTTATATATTTTAAATTTATATATATATATTTTAGAACTATTTATGGGTACCTAAAATAATCTAATATACGAGTACTATAAGTAATAAAATGACAAACGAAGCAATAATATTAATAAAATATATAAAAATATTTCACATCATAATCATCCAAACTAATATCACACATAATTCGTTAAAAATAAAAAAAAATTCATCATCGTCAGGGTCTCACTGATTGACGTGACCTTCTGGTCCAGGCGGTCCAGATCCATTGCCTCCCGGTCCAAATTCGTTGCCTGGGTTGTCCTCTGTTCAGGAAATTGGTGATTTGACCCATAAAAGCAAAGAATTGACTTCTTAATTGATAGAACCCGTCCTTCATGTCGAACACCACCTCTTTTAAATGCTGGAACATAATTATATTTGTTAACAATAATACAAATAATTGTTTAAACTTCCCATTATTTATAAAGAAGAAACTTTATTGAAATTACATTAAAAAAATAATATAACAATAAATTATTTACACATATTTATATAAATTTATAAAATTAAATTTTAATCAAACTACATAAATTAATTAATTACATACACAATATAACAGATTATATTGATTTATTATTTACACATTATTTCAATATTTAATATAAGATTTTATTTAAACTACATAAAAATACAATATAACAATATATATTTACACATTATATAAATTTATAAATTCAAACAAAACTATTTTATCCAAACTATATAAAAACCAATATCAATATATTATTAAAAATTACGCATTATATAAATTTATATAATTATTCAATCTTTATTCAAATTTCATCATAACTAAATTTCAATCAACATTAATAATTTTAATCAATTAATATAAGTATAATCAGTAAATAGTTATACATATTTATAAATTTTTTTTAAAGATATAGTTAAACAGAAAATAAATACATTTATTTAAATAAAAAAATAAAAAATCTAAACTTACCAATGGGAGGGAGGAGGCGGTGCCGTTGCTGTAGGGATGACCGGTGAGGCGATGACAGGTGGACGGCGGGTAGGAGATCTAGATCTGTCAAAAAATCACCAAAAAATATATAACAAAAACAAAAACAAAACAAAAAATGAGCTTAAACTAGAAAATGAGTAGTCACCGATAGTTGATGACCGGGAGCCGAGCGATGGGCGGCTCAGTACACTGGTCAGAGGTCATTGGCGGCAAGAGATGCAAAGGCGACGTCGGTCTTCAATGGTGGTGAGAGAAAATGAGAGAATGAGAAATATGGAGTAAAAAAGATAAGGCAAGATGAGAGAAAGTGAGAGTAAAAAAAGAAGAAGGACCAAGTGGGAAGGTGTGGCAACACCTAAAACAATTTTATTTTTTTTTGTTTTATCGACGGATTAGCAACGAAACCGTCACTAATTCTGTCGCTAAAATCGCAAATCCCAATAAATTCGACTTTTTCAAAAAATATCAGGTACTGTGTATTTCACTGATGGATTAGTGACGGAATTCCGTCGCTAATCCGTTGCTAAAGGCTCTCTTCCCCAAAAAAATATTCGATCCGTACGTGTCAGTTTACTTTTCATTAGTGACGGAATTCCATTAGTAATTTTGTTGCTAATGTGCTCTTTTTCCGAAAATACATTAAAAAAATTTAATTTATAGGTGTTTTTTTTAGAATAAAATTCTTAAATTTATTGTTGTGACTGAATTCCATCGTAGAAAGCTTTTTGCAACGGATTTCATAAACAAAAAGTTAATTTAATGCGGTTTTATTTTATAAAAAATAAAAAATTACAAAAATTAATCTTTCAAAGATGGAATTCCGTTGCTGAAGACTTTTTGTGACGGACATTATAAATTAAAAAAAATAAAAAATATAATTTATATCCGGTTTATCTTTTAAAAACTAATAAATATTAAAATTAAGATTTCTGCGACAGAAAACTAATAAATATTAAAATTAAGATTTCTGCGACGGAATTCCGTCGCAGAAGAAGTTTTGTGACGGATTTCGTAAATAAAAAAATAATAAAAAATGTATTTTATATGATGGTTATTTTAAAAATTAAGAAAATTAATAAATTATGGATTTTGGGACGAAATTCGGTCGCATATTTTTTTTAGTGACGGATTTTATCAATTAAAAATATACTTTATATATGCCTTATATTAAAAAATATGAAAAATTATAATTATCACTCCTGTGATGGAATTCCGTCGCTGAAAGCTTTTTGCGATAGATTTATAAATAGACATTTTAGCGACGGACATATTATTTTTTAGTTATTAAAAAATATATTAAATTTTATGAAGCGAAATTATGGAATCAGTGACGGAATTTCCGTCATTAATTCCGTTGCTAAATTATTTGCGCCAAATTTTTTTCCTGGGAACCGTTTAGCGACGGATTTGGTTCTGACGGTAATTAGTGACGGAATTTCGTCGCTATTTCCATCACTAATTCCTTCTGATTGATACTACCAATTTAGTGACGAAATTCCATTGCTAATCCATCGCTAAAATATTTTTTACCAACAAAAATTTTCAGTCGCTTATTTTCTGTTGTTGAAAGATTGTTTTCTTGTAGTGTGTTGATACTAGAAAGTCTTAATTTCACAAACAAAGTTAAATGATTGTCACATGTTTTATTTTTAATATACTTAAATAGATATATGTCACTTGATAATCTTACTTGTAAGAGTTTAAGAATTTCATCGACGATATAAAAAATAATTTATCTTATATAATCTATTAAAAAGTAGTTTTTAATAAAATTGAAATTGAAATTCTAATACTATTAACTTATTTCCCTTATTTTTAGACTATAATTTTTTTTGTAAAAAAAAAAAAGATTTTAGATTTGATGCTTTGACCGTATATAACACTTATATACTGTGAGTTAATCACAAAATATTATCTCATTAATAAGCAAATTTAAAAGATATGCATGTGCTTAAAAAGAAATATCAATAAGGTTTTTTAATCATTAAAAATCAAAGTAAAAAAAGATGTGGGTTATTAAAAATAAATATCAATAAAGTTTTTTAATTTATTTTTAAGAGTTTGCACACCTTCTAACTCTTTTTTTTTACAAAGAAAATAAAAATATTTGATAATTAACTTAAAGAGTTGGCTCTATGGTGTAAAGTCTCATTGACGATTCATGGTAAGAAATCTCACGTTCAAATTCTCACCAAATCAAATTTTCTTAAGTACAGAAAGAAAAATTTAATAGAGTTTATATATAATACATTAACAGTATATAGAAGCTATACACTGTCAGTCAACCATATAGTGCCTTTTCATTAATAAGCAAAATTTAAAAATATGTAAGCCCTTAAATGTAAATATTATTAAAGTTTTTTAAATTTATTTTTAAAAGCCTGTGTACATTTAAGTTTGGATTTATATATAATGCACTGACAGTGTATAGTTTTCATACACTGTCAATGCACCAAAGGTTGGCATCTCATCAATAGACCCTTATATGCAAATATAAATAAATTTTTTTAATTTGCCCATAAAGGCCTATTGATGAGGTGTCAACCTTTAATGCATTGACAGTGTATAAAAACTATACACTGTCAGTGTATCATATACAAACTCTTTAAGTTTTACTCATTAATAAGTGTCATTATATAATTGACTGACAGTGTATAGAAGCTATACACTGTTAGTGTATCATATATAAACCCTTAATCACTCTATTTAATAATCGAAGATGAGAGTGCAGTTATTTGAATTTAAACTCAAATATTAAAATATGTCACAATTTTTTTCTTAATCACTCTATCAATAATTGTTGGCACATATTTTTTAACTTGTTAATAAATTGATACTTTTTAATTAAATAAAAGTATATAAATATTATTCATTATCAATCCATCAAATATAAATTTTATATGTACATATATAAATCATGGTTCAAATTTTTAAATTGCCATCTACAATTGCTAGTCCTTGTACTTCGCGTCTCATTATCAAAAATCATTTAAACCAATTTTCTCGATACAAATTAAATTACGTAACAATTGTGTCAAAGGTTGTACAAAAAGTTTCAAACAAATACAGCTATATATATTTTTTATATTTTAGTAAACAATTAAAAAATTTAATAATATATTGACACGTGACATGATTAAAATTTTTAAAATAATTTACATATTTTTAAGATTATCATCTAATATATTATCATTGAAATTTTCATGCTTTACAAATCAAGTTAAGATGCCCACACATATATTTTAAATAATATTAAAAAAATCAAAATAGGGATATATTACTATCTTATTTTATTTATAAAATTTAAAAATTTAACTGATAATGCATTGAATTATAATTATAATTATAATTATAATTTTAAAAACATCTACTTTGTTTTTGCCTTACAAAAGGTATGCTATTTTTTACTTTTAATAATTTTTTGCAATAAAAATGTTAATATGCATCAAATCAGAAAACATGGTTTATAATCATGAACATGATTGATAATGATAACTCAATTAGTATAAAGAAATGCTACTAATCAATATTATTTTCCTAAAAAGAAATGCTAAATTAAGGTAAATAATTTGAAACTTTCCTAATAATAATAATAATAATAATAATTTGTTAATCATAAAATTTGTAAACTTTAATTATTTTCGTAAAAAAAAAAATGCAGGTTGAGTTCGTAGGAAGAGCTTTTGGATTCGATTTCCATTAAATACATCTTTGGGGAAGGGTGAAGAGCCTTAACTGTGACTAAGCCTCGAGCAGGATTAGTTTTAAACCGTTAAAACGGACGAGACTACCTGTAGTTTATACAAAAAAAAAAAGAAAACTTTGACTCTTAAAATAATAAAAAGATCCTTGTCATTTTATCTAAATAAATTTTTATATATTTTTTCATCCAAATAAATCTCTAATCTTAAATTTGCATCAAATAAACCCTTAACTATTAATTTATACTTAAACAACATTTTAATTTTTAATTTACTTAAATAAACTCTTAACATAATCAATTTTTTATTTGAAGTAAAAACCTTTTTTAGTAGTCAAAAGTAGGGTGTGATCGAATTGAGACGATTTAGTACTAAGTTCGAGTTCAGCTTGATTTGAATATTCGAAGCTCGAAGCTTTACTCAAACTTATTTGAGCTTGGTTTTTGAAACTTGAGCTTGACTCAATAAAATACTCAAGCTCAACTCGATAGACTTGATTTGTAAATTTTTAATTATATATTATGAAGGTAAAATAATAAATTAAAAATAAAATATTTAAAATATATATTAAAAAAACCAGATAAAGCTCGTAAGTTGCTCGAGTCGAATATTAAAAAGCTTAACTTGGCTCAAAATTAAACTAATCAAATTCAAAAAATTATCGAGTCGAACTCAAATAATTTAAAAATAAATTGACTTGTTTATATCCTAGTTAAAAAAAGAATTTATTTAGAATAATATAAAAATAAAAGTATAAGAATTTGCCTAAGAAAAGTGAAATAATTTAGGTTTTTTTTAATTCTCCGAATAACGTATTTTAGCCAACCCTTCTCCAGGCAAAGCTACGAGAATACAAATTTGAAGGGGCAGATCGGTCATTATGCAGATCACGATTTGGGAATTTCTCCGCAGTATAAACGTTTTCAAAACCCTCGCTCCCAAACCTCTTGTCTTCGCCCTAACTCTAAAGCCGTTTTTCACTCTCTTTCTCTCTTCTCTTTTAAAAGGTTTTGATGGTAATAATAATAATAATAAAAAAAAAAATCAAAGAACCCTCTTTATATTCGGAATAGAATTTGGAATTGGATTACCAAACTGGGTTTTTTGTTTTAAAAAAAAACAAGTGTGGAACGTTTAAAAGTTTTTTCCTTTCTTTTCCTTTTTTTGGAGTATTTTGAAACAGAGAGGGAGAGAGATGGTTAGCGGGGCAAGAATCGACGGAGATATCTCTGCGCCAGTGAAGGAGACAATACAGTCAATCAAGGAAATAGTCGGCAACCACTCTGATGATGATATCTATGATGCCTTGAAAGAGTCCAACATGGATCCTAATGAAACTGCCCAGAAATTGCTTCATCGAGGTTACTTTTTTCTTCCTGTTTTTGCCTTTTTTTTGGTATTTTGCGAAATGGGTTTTGTTTGCTTTGTAGTGGTTTTGAACTGTCCCAAGATTGTTCTGGTTCAACCTGCGCGTTGTTCTTAGGGTGTTGCGTTATTTTAGTTTGTGTTTGTGAAAGTTGGTTATTGTTTTATGGAGGAGGCTAAGGGTCTGATGATTATTGTGCTGGGAATGTAGTTTTTGCTTGTTTGCTGATACTTCTTTCAGTCTTTTTGCTTGGCCTTGATACTCTACTTTTCGTTATAGTAGCTGCATTTTGCTGAGTCTGAATGATTGTGTATTAATTATTCATTTTTATTATACTAGGTGCATTTTGCCATGGTTCTTTTCTTAAATTTTGGTAGTAACTTTTTTTGGTTGCTCAGATATAGTGGAGGAAAAATAGTACAGTATTAAATTGGATTACTAAAACTCAGAAGCAAAATATACAGATAAAAGGTTGATTGAATTGCTTAGTTTGGTTGAATCCAGTGGGCAGATATAGCAAATAGAGGTATCATGTTACAGTAATTACTGTACTATTTTACAATCTTTGCTCAGTGAGCTTGATGCATGACAAGTAGCTTATCTTCGTGTATGTCATAGAATTGGCATTATGATCCTCATTAAATAGTCCCTGAGCTGATTTCTATCTTATGGATTTATGACATTTGACAGACTTGAGGATCATATTTGTCTAGTGGTTCTTGGCATGCCATGAATGGTGAAGTAGTTACCCTAGGATGTTTCACACCTGTAATGGTTGGACATTTTTGCCTTTTGTCCTCGTTTTGTTACTTGCCAATGTTTTAGAGGGGATTGGTTGTGTTTTCTGTTGTTTAGGCAACATTCATCAAATTGGTAAATTGGCCTTCTTGAGCCTTGAATGAGTTCTCAAAGTTGATAATTTCTTTTTTCTCGTTTTAGATAAGTTGCGGTTTTAGATCACCTCTTTTGTTTAAGATGATATTTCAAATGTACTTTTATAGATACTTCTTATTTACATCCAGTCTCATTTTTTCTTCTCAGATACATTTCACGTAGTAAGGAGAAAAGGAGATCGGAAGAAAGAGGTATAATTTTGTATATATACTGCCATGGATTTTGGCAAATTTTTTTAGTTTTGTTACTTTGCTTTCTTTAGCAAAAGAGGGGAATAGTGCATTTTTTTTTCTTAGCTTTGGTTGTTGATCTGCACACATTCTCATTATTTGATAGGTGCCTCTATTTTTTAATTCTTAGTCGTTTATTATTGTTCTGCTATTAATGTATCCTGTGATATTTATGCATTTGATTGATCTTGTATCCATGTTAATTGATATAATATTAACGCCTGGAATTCTTATTACCTTTTGCGTCTTGAAATGTGAATCCACTAGAGGAGTTAATGTACAAATGTGAAAAACTTGTTCTGATCTGACATTTCATTATGATAGAGCATTGGGTATCAAGGTTCCATGGATCCAAGAAAACGCTCTGAGAATATTGGCCAAGGGATGAAATTTCGTACATATCCTGAACTTGGTTCTCGAAGAGGAGGCTATGCTCGGAATGCTTTGCCTGGTAATGTAGTGAGATAACATGTTTAATGATTTGATCTTTGTTTTTTGGCAAGTTGATGTTTAATTGTATTCTCTTCAAGCTAACCCATGTTCAAAGAGTGATGAATTAAAGTTAGGAATTCTTGAGTGTCTTTAATAATTTCCGACATTGTTAATCTGGTACAAAGTGATTTTGAAACTGTTGATGGAGATGGGTATTAGAGAAATTAGTGATTGTAATGACTTGAACTATTGTATGATAGATAGCCTTTGTATATTAATGTCAAATGTGATTGTTTGGCAATTTGAGCGATATGCTGATTTGGCAAGTTTTTTTCGGTACCCTTCTACTTGCCTTTAAGAATTTAAGTCTTGTTAGTCCATCCTTCTGGAGACCCCACTGTTTTAGGCACTTTTTTGGTATTTTATATAAAATTTTCACATGTAACGTGTGTTAGTTTTATGTGTATAGAACAGTAATTTCATTGCATTGATTCCATTCTACTTGTACTACATAAAGTCTTCAGCTGATTATTGACTATCATGAGGCATTTTTAACCTCTTTTCTGGTATTTAATGAATAGTTCCTTACTAGATGCAGGGGTCAGCAGAGAGTTTCGTGTTGTGAGGGACAACAGAGTTAATCAAAATGCAAATAAAGATATGAAGCCTCCTTTCTCACAATGTTCAACTTCTGGAAATGAGCAAGGGATCAGGAATGTTGCTGAAAAGGGGTAATGCTTTTTTAGTAGTTATTTATTTGCTGTTTATTTACTGATACTGTAGTCCTTGTGAAATGGAGTGCTCTAAGTGTTCTCCTTTTTTTACTATTCTGCAGTTCAACAGGAACATCAAGCAATCAGAGACCTCGGAGTTCATCTCGAACTTCTAATGCACCATCCAGTTCACAACTGAGACATGCTCGGGATGCAAATTCAAGTGGTATTGATAGGAAAGAATTATTGGTGGAAAAGCGAACTTTTACACCTAATGCTGTTTCACGGTCACAGGCAGTGAAACCCAATAATACTCAAGCACATTTTGCCACTCAATCTTCAAGCATCTCGGTTGTTGGGGTTTATTCATCCTCTACAGATCCTGTTCATGTTCCTTCTCCTGATTCCAGATCATCTGGTGCTGTTGGAGCTATTAAGCGTGAAGTTGGGGTTGTGGGTGTTCGTCGTAAGACTTCTGAAAATGCCGTTACAGATTCATCTAGAACAAGTGGTTCTCTCTCCAATTCACTTGTAGGGAGGGACACTTCATCAGAGGCATTCCGACCTTTTCCTGCAATTTCTAGAGAAGACCAGCTCAGCCATACTAGTGCAGCTGAATCTGTCATGCCTGGGATTTCTGGGAACAGGTCATTTGTGAACAATCAGTATGGGAGTAGACAACATCAACAAGTTTTAGGTCATCAGAAAGGTACTCCCTCTTGAATAGAAGCATCCATCTCATAAGCTGCTCTTTTTGTGTCAAGGGATAGGTTTTTTATGATTATTGTATTTATCTTTAAAAAATGTCTTCTTGGGTATTCCTTTTCATTTTTACATTAGACATAAGTTTAACTAACATGGATTTAGAAACTATTAGAGGAAAAAAGTATCTAAAGCAAAGCTTAACTCATTATTTTGTGGTTATTGCCATATCATGTGACTTTCGTGCCTTTTTCAAATATATTTCTGTGTTAAAAAGAACCCAAATGCAGTTTCTTTTCAGTTAATTTTAAGCTTCTTGGAAGTGTAAGGAGCTTTTGTGTCTATCGAGGTTAATATTAAGAATTTAAGACACAATAATCCAGTGATAGTATTGGATACCTAGCCAACGCATCGTCATGTTACTTCAGAAGCTTCTTATTATAGTACTTTTCATCTTTTTGTTGACCAAGCTTGGATTCATTTTAATACTTTAAATTGCTATTTTAGCAAATGGCTTTCATTAGGTAGTAGTTATTATAGCACTTGATATTGAACTTGTTTATGAAGTTTATGCAAGAGTTTATCATGCATGTTTGATGCAGCTAACCAACATAATAAGGAGTGGAAACCAAAATCAAGCCAAAAGTCAAGTGTTAATAATCCTGGAGTTATTGGAACACCTAAGAAATCTGCTTCACCTCCTGTTGATGATGCCAAGGACTTGGGTTCAGAAACAGCTAAATTGCAGGATAAGTTTCCTCAAGTAACTATCAATGAGAATGAGAACGTTATCATAGCACAGCACATTCGAGTCCCAGAGAACGATCGCCATCAACTTACTTTTGGCAGCTTTGGAGTGGAAATTGATTCGTCAAGGAATTTTGTGCCGGGTTTCCAAGTCACTGGTGTTGCAGAAGGCTCAAATGGGGAATCTGCTGCAAGGTTGGTATTTTCTCTTAAGTAATTACTTACATTCTATAAAGTCTAAAGTTAAAATCTTGTTCTTGAGTCCCTCTTTCAGATGTTCTACTTGTATTTTATCTAAGCAGTTTGTCTGTGTCTGCTCCCAATACTTCCAGCGATGCTGCCACAGGTGGCAAGCCCATTGACATTTTAGATGATCAGCTTAGAAATTCTGCATCTGATTCTCCACCTTCTGGTACTGCTTCTGAGCATGAATTGCCTGATAAGAAAGACACTTCAAGCCCCCAGAATTTGGACAGTTATGCCGATATTGGAATGGTTCCAGAAAACAGTCCATCCTATGCTCCTTCAGAGTCACAACAGCATCAAGATCCTCCTGAGTTACCTAGTTTTTCTGTAAGTATAATCTTTTGAATATTGACAGGTCATAGATTCAAACATTTGATCTTGTCTGAACAATTATTTATGAAATTTATCAGTTGGTGAAACTGATATAAGGCAATTTTGAAATTTGGAATAATACCTTTTTTTGTTTGCTTCTTGCAATGGAATATTCTGATGTGGTGTTGGCTTGATAGCAGGCATATGATTCCCAAACTGGTTATGATTTTCCATATTTCAGACCCCCGATAGATGAAACTGCAAGAGGACAGGGTCTACCATTCCCTCAGGAGGTTAGTGACTGTAACATGCATTTACGAAGCAGTATTCATTTGAGAAAAGTCTTGTTTGTTTTTATCACTTGAATTGATGCAAATTCTAAATGGTAACTAGGCCTTAAGCATTCATACTGCGAACATCCCTGCATCAACAATATCAATGGTACAGCAGCAACAACCACCAGTAGCGCAGATGTATCCTCAAGTTCACATGTCCCATTTTCCTAGTCTTATGCCGTATCGTCAGTTTGTCTCCCCAATTTATCTACCACAGATGGCAATGCCAGGTTATTCCAATAACCCTGCTTATCCACACCCATCAAACGGTAACAGCTACGTGCTTATGCCAGGAGGTAGTTCTCATCTTAATCCAAACAGCCTCAAGTATGGGATTCAGCAGTTCAAACCAGTTCCTGCTGGTAGTCCTGCTGGGTTTGGAAATTTTACCAGTCCCTCTGGGTTTGCAATCAATGCTCCTGGTGTGGTTGGGAATGCCACGGGTCTTGAAGATTCATCTCGGATCAAATATAAAGATGGCAATATATATGTTCAAAATCAACAGGTAAATAAATGTTCTTCTCTCCAATAGCCACTAGTGTATGAGCCACTGATCAACTAAATATTGAGGCATTCGTGACTGTGACTTGAGGGTTCTTGAATGTCCTGTTCTATCTGGTTTTGTGGTTGGCAGTTTTCTGCTGCCGCAACATTAAGTCTCCTTATCAGCTAAAAGAAAAGTTTCAACCTGTGAGAAATAAGTAATGCACATTATGAAGATTAATAACTATGATATATCTGATTCTTTAAAGCTTTCAAGTGATTTACATTGGTGGTCGTAGCTGAATTAGATAGTGAACCCTGAAATATCAGAATCATAGACTGCTGTTATGTTATTTATTGACTCAGGTCATTCATGTTTTGCTTTGGCTCCTCTTCCTTATATTTTCAATTATTATTTCTAATGCACCCATAGTCACTGTTCATACATTTGTTCGCAATCAATGAATTCTGCACATGTTAATTATGAAAAAATAAATTGAAAAGTAACAGAGAGGTTCTCACCCATGAGTTTTGCATTTGATTTTTACATTTCGTTGAGCATTGACTTCTTTATTTGTTGAGTCATGATAACAAAATTGAGCCTGTAGGAGTCGTAATTGATTATTGCCAGTGGTGTGATATATCTTCAGTTGTCTAGTGACAATGATTTTTTCTGTAGTTCTTGGTGTTTTTTGGTTTGATTGAATGAATGTTCTTTTGTCCTTGCTGTGTATGGGTTTTGTTCAGTTAGTGAGTTTGATTGTCATAGTTTCTATGCTAACTGCATTGTCATTTGACAGGCTGATGCATCAGATCTCTGGATTCAGAACCCGAGGGAGCTACCGGGCTTGCAATCTGCTCCATACTACAATATGCCACAAACACCTCATGGATATATGCCATCTCACACAGGCCATGCTTCTTTTAATGCTGCCGTGGCACAATCTTCTCACATGCAGTTCTCAGGGTTGTACCATCCTCCTCCACAGCCTGCTGCAATGGCAAACCCACATCATCTAGGCCCCGCAATGGGTGCTAATGTTGGTGTTGGGGTTGCTCCAGCTACTCCTGGGGCACAAGTTGGTGCGTACCAACAGCCTCAATTGAGTCATCTTAACTGGACAACAAACTTCTGAATGGTATATAGCTAACCCTTTCTATTGTCAGAGAGTGAAGTAGCTATAGAAAGTCCAAGTTTTCTTTGTGAAATAACCCACAATCTTTTAAATTCAATGCATAATCGGTGTTCAATCTCCTCCTGTTTCTGTTAAATTGCACTAAGCCACCCATAAGAATTTATGTGCTGTCCGGTCTATCTTTTCTTAATTAAATTAGTCTTATCTTTTCTTAATTAAATTAGAAGATTAAGATAAATGGGATGTAATTACCTTGCATAGTGTGAAATCAGAAGCCAAAAATGATCCGAGTTGAAGAATCTTTTAAAAAGAAATGTGGAATGTATATTGTTATTCTTGGGAAGGATTTCACATAAAATAAAAGCTTGAACAAAGCCGATCATGCTAGTCTAGCTGCCGAAATGTGTTTGATTTACTTGCTGGGCTCATTCATCTAAGCTTTTCTCTTTTGATTTTCATAATTCAGTAACGTAGGGATCCACGCATGTGCCTTTTGTTGTTCTCGAAGGGTTTGCACTTTGCAATTTCAATTGCATCAGAGGTTCTTCCGTTTAGAGGGAAAAAGAGAAAGCAAGGGGAATCGTTGCAGCTGTAGGTGGCTTTGTGGTGTGCAGAGGCCGTAGGTGTAGGACTGTGTGCTTTCTTCCTCGGGATCGCCAACACTTTCGCTTTCTATGTTTGATGCATTGCCCTTTCCCCCTGCATTCCCATCTGCTTCTTTGGTTGGCTTTGCAAGCTTCCCATCCATTTGAGACTAAGCAATGCATCCTTTTTCACTTTCTTCTTTTTCTTTCCCCACTTGCCCTTTCATTTTTCTCCTGGAGGAATAATCTTTCCCTTATGCTTTATCTCTTATCGATGCCTCCTTTTTCTTTCCATGTGGATTTAAGTTCTTGAGTTTATATATGATGCATTGATAGTGTATAATTTTTATATACTGTCAGTGCATCTGAAGTTGACATCTCTTTAATTGACAAATTAAAAAAATGTCAAGTCTTTAAAAGCAAATATAAATAAATTTTTTTAATTTGTTCATAAGGAGTTATTGATGAGGTGTCAACTTTTAGTACATTGACAGTGTATAAAAATTATATACTGACAGTGCGTCATATATAAATCCTTAAGATCTTACCCTTGTCACCAACTTTCCATCTTAATTTAATTAAGTTTTAACTTGGATTTGATAAATTTAGACTCCATAAAATGATACCAATACAACATAAAAATAATAAAAAGTGTGAGTTAAAATTTAACAAAAAATGTTTATGAATTTAAAAAAATTGTGTTTGACATGAATAACACAAATTAGAACTCAATTTTCGTGTGTTAAACAAAGAAGCGGAAACTCAGGATCAAACAATTGCCCAAAAACAGTTGACGGTGTGAGATCGGACGGTGAGTATGTCGGGGGTAGAATTTCTGTGATGGTTTCGCCAGTGTTTCACGTGTGAATTGGCTTGTATATGCTAAAAGGTAGATTAAGGAATTAAGCAGATAATCATTAGGGCTCGTGCTAGCTGCCTAGCTTATACTATACAACTAGGAATTCCATATAATGGATGTGATTTGAATGCTTTAAGATTTTGATTTGACTCCTTTTTTATTACTCTCAGCAAGCTTTCCGTACGCTAGGTAGCCCTTTCACACTCCCAACACAAACCCTTTTTCAGTTGCTGATTAATAGAGATTAGAGGATCAAAACTAAATCAAAAGTTTAAAGATATTTTTTAATGGAATGCTTTTTCTACCCTATATTTAGAGTCATCTTAGTCCACTTTGCAGCCTAATTCATCAGGCTTGGTCACTGGTTTGCACAATCTAACAATAAAACAAAGAAAGGGAAGAAAATAATAGACCACCCCAACTAGAGCTGGCTACGGGCCGGATCGGACCGGTTTCGAGTCGGTTTTCACCGGTTTTGATCCTTACAAAATAAAAATCGGTCTGAACCGATAGAGAGCCGGTTCGGGCCGGTCTGGTTCGCATGTTATTAAGAGGCGAACTGATCCGGTTCGTTGCACCGGTTCGCCCCAAAAATCGGACTAAACTGGTTTAAACCGGTTCGGTCCAGTTTTTTTTTTACATTTAAAATTTTTACGGTTTAAAATTTATATTAATTTATTTTAATATATATTAATATATTTTAATAATTTAATCTAATAAATTTATTTTTATAATAAATAATGTTCATAGTTTAATTTAACAATAATTTATTATAAAGTTATATTATAATTTATTTAATTAATGTAACAATAATGTAAAAATAAATTACTATAAAATTATCTAATAAAATTATTGTTATAATAAAATAAAGTTATATTATTGTTGGCTCTTATAGGCAATACCGAGAGGGGGGTGAATCGGTTCTTAGCTAGCCTTAAGCCCGTTTTTCGATTCTTCTAAATTCTCTAGCCTATATGAATATTTTCTAAGTTCTCTAGGTTATTCAATCATGTAATACAAATTTAATTCAATGAGCACAATATAATTGTAAATAAGTAAAGAGAGTAAGGATAGAGAAATGTACGCAAGTGATTTATAGAGGTTCGGCAACCTTGCCTACGTCCTCTACCTTGAGACGCTCCCAAGGATTTTCTCCAAATCCACTATCTTGAATTTGTGATTACAATCCCTCTTTTTCTAGGCTCAAGAGAAACCTCCCTCTTTTTCTAAGGCTTAAGAGAAACCTCCCCTTTACAAGGAATGATGAGTTACAAATAATGTAATCAAAGAAGGGCCTCTAGATAGGCAAGTGATTACAAAAATTAGGCACAAAGAAAAGCCTATACAATGTTTGTGCTAAACAATACAAGAGATATGTGAATGATAGAAAATGAGGAATTTGTAGCTCTTGATTTGTTGTTGAGGCTTGAGGATTTGAGGAATATGTGTTTTGGAGTTGCTGAGTAGTTCCTCTTTGTTGCTTCAGCTTCTAAGCCTCCATTTATAGTCCTTTGGATGGTTTGTGAACGTTGGGTGGAGCCAAATTTGAATATGACCGTTGTATCTCACAAAACTAGCCGTTACAGGCTATTTTCAAGCAAAGAGATCGATCCCTTTCCATAGGGGATCGATCCCTTCATTCCAAATTTGAATTTTCTTGGCTGAGGGACCTTTTCTTGCGTTGGGGTGCTTACTGCCAAAAGGGGATCGATCCCTTCCCTTAGGGGATCGATCCCATGCCTCCAGAAAGCTTATTTCCTGCATTTTTGGGTTAGAAATGATGTGGTCTTTGATCCTAATTCAACCCAAAACATTTTGGTATTTTTGTGGGAGTTTTTCTTGACTTTCTCTAATGAAAACATGGTCCAAAAATTCATCAAGTGATTTTCTAAAATATTCAAAACATTTACAAAGTATTAAGACCAATAAGAGTATGCATCATTAAATCATGGTCTTAATGTTTGATATGATCACTTGAAATGTATTGAGAAAATCATGTGTGATAAGGCAAATTTACAATATGAATTAAAACATTAAAGCTTACTTAAGTTTTTGTCATTTCAAAATATATATGGCAATTTAAAGCTAACAATCTTCCCCTTTTTGATATGACAAAACTTAATGTAAATTTGCTTTGAAAATTTCTCAATAAAATACTCCCCTTAAAATAAAGCAGGATTTTATAAAGCTCCCCCTTAATATAAGCATGAGTTTTGAAAATGAATTTTCAAACTATTTCTCCCCCATTATCTCTCCCCCTTAATATCTATCCCTTTTAATATCTATCTCTCCCCTTTTTTGTCATAGCAAAAAAAAGGAAAAAATATGCTCCTCCTAAAATCATGGCTATGTGAGAAGAGATAAAAATATGCTCCATCCAACAAGAAACATGTTAGTACATGAGACTCATAGCACAAATAAATAAGTCAATATTCACAAAGAGTATGAAATATTCAGCAAAGAATATGACTTATGATCCTAAACCAATTGTTTATAAATAATTTTGCAATAAGGTCTCAATTGGTAAGAAATTAAGCAAACACCTAAGTATAACAATTGTTCTCTAAAGTCTAACTAAGGTGCATGACAATACATCATGATTATGAGCTAAAATTAGATGACATATCATATGCAAGAGCTCATAAATCATGTTCAAGCAAGAGTGTGCATAGAATCAAGATATATAGCAATTAACTACAAATCCTAGCACACAAGAGTTTCATGCAAAAATATCCTAAATGAATTCTTCTCTATTTGTCATTTCAAACTAAAGAGTATGAGAAGAATTGTCAATTTAAAGCTCATACCAATTGGCAATTTAGATTTGGCTTACCAATTATTGAAAATATGGTTGCCAATGATACTAATTGTTATTTCAATCTAAATACCAATTGTTACTAATGGTTGACTTAGGCATTTTGCATGAATCTAATATCTATGTGCAGGGTGTTCATGTCAAGAAAATAATCATTCTAAATATGTAAGAACACAATCACACATCATCAAATATGCATATGGATTAATTAAACATAAGCATACAATCATAAAGTATTAATCCATATTCATATTCACAAAGTTATACCATATGAAAGATTCAACAATAAGGTATTCAAGCAAACACATTTTCTTCCATGATTTCAAGCACAAAAATCCTATGCCCACTTTCCAATTCAAGTCCTTAACCAATTATGAGCAAGGAAAAATTCAAAATTACCATTTTAATCAATTAAGAGCCATATCCCTAGTTGTTATCATCATTTAACGTTCTAGAGGGTATATGCTATTTTAACTAAAGTGGCTTCACCTAAGTGAATCAATATTATCAAGCTAAAATATATTTTATTATTAAAATCCATAAACTACATAATATCATGAAAACAACTATTCTCATCTCATAGGCATGATTATTGATTCAACTTAAGTAAACATGCATGTTCAAAACCAATCAAGATACAATGCATGTATATCAATTGTTGGTGTTGTCATTAAAGCCCAAGTTATTTACTAATTTGGCCATAAGAAAAATTTAAGTACATGGATGATAAAGTTTCATGCATTTGAACATTTAGGATCCATTTATCATCACACATTGTAGGCCAAGGAAAATTATGACCTTATACCAATTGTTGAATTTACATTTGAAATCAATCCTTAAGGTCAAGTTTTAATTATTCTTCCACTAGATGTATAATTATCATGAAACCTAGTGGGGAGTAGTTGAATCAAGCTAAGAAACATAATCCTATAAGCATGCTTGACTAAGATGAACAAAAGGAATGAAGAATATTCATTATGCACAAGTTCATCAAATTCTCAAATATATCCATAAATTCTTGAAATAATTCTTCAAAATTATGTTTAAGCATTCATTGAAAATATGTTTCAAGATTATTTCATGATTTATGCAATTCATGACCATCTTTAATGAGAAAACTGATTTTGCACTTGTGAGCTCAATGAAAAATGATATTGATTGTTGAAAGTGATACCATTTGTTGGAAATGATACAAATTGATGGAGTTGAGGCATGATATCAATGAAAAATGATTTTTCATATTTTAAAGTTCATCAAAAAGGAGTTAAAACAATGAATTTTAAGTTGAGAAGAGAGAAAGTATCAAAACAATGAAAAGTTCTTCTCAATTTCGATTGAAAAAGTGCAGAAAAGCCATTTTGGCTTGGGGGGATCAATCCTTATAGGAGGGGGATCAATCCCTTAGTTTCAGAATGCAGATTTCCTGCTTTCTGCTCAAGGGGGATCGATCCCTCATCGATCCTGCTTGTTGAGGGATCGATCCCTCATCCTGTTTCTGCAGTTTTTGACAGAAAATCCAACCTTTGAGGTACCAAAACTTCGTTTTTGAGTATTTTAAGTCCAAGTAAGGGTTTAAACATTTGTAAAACATGATTTTGGACTTGTATGAATGAAAAACATGAATGAAAAACCATTTTACAAAATATTTTGCAAATTTGGAAGAATTTACACAATAAAATGCATTTTTGGCCTCAAAGGAGGTCATTTTGAGAGTTAAGCATATTTTGACAAAACTAAAGCATTAGAAACCACAAATATACCAAAACAAACTTCTTCACATAGATTTTAAGCACATATAACATCAAATCATCATATTTGTGAACATTATGCCATGATTTCCAACATACAAGTTCTTCATTAATGCGCATGACATGACATTTTGCATATATGACATATTTGGCAATTTGAGGCAAGTAAATACATTATCAACACATAGAAGACTTGCTCAAAATGCAGAAATTCAATAATCATTTCAAAATCATAAATCATGCTTTTCATTCAATGCAACAAGTACTATTCATCAAACATTCAAAGATCATTGTCATGCCTTTTTGTTCAATCATTCAACTCACAATGCATCAAGAATCATTAACCAAATTTCTCATCAAAGCACAAATAATCAAATAATAGTTTTAAGGAGTAAGGAATTAAGCTTACAAAACTCCTTTGCTTGAGAATGCTTTGCCTTGAATTGTTGAATCCACCTTAGGCCTTTCTTGAAGGATTGTTGTGACCTTGCCAAGGATGGATTTCCAAGCTCTTCCTCTTTCTCATCGGCATAAGCAATCTCCATGGGGGTGTGTAGAGCATTTGATCTCCATTGCTTCTTTGTATTCTCATGCTCTAACACTCTTACAACAAACAATTTAAGCATGTTTTGGTACCCAAATTTTCTTGGGTCCATGAGAGTTAGTGTAAATAATTGTTGATCCTTTGGGGGTCCATTTCAAGCTCAATTCATCATTATTCATAGCATGCTTTGGCACCCACATTTTTCTAACTACTCTTCCTCTAAATGTGGTTTTTCTATATGTGCATGCTTGTGAAGAGTGTCCTATTCTATTGCATAGTGAGCATGTAAGAGCTAAATCATGCATAGTATTTTTGCTCACAAGGAATTAGATGAGTTTCTTTTTGTTTAGCATTATAGCCTAACCCATCTTTGTCAAAGAAAGCTCTTTGGGTCTCTAACATATGATCTAGCTTTTGTTGACCTATATAGAACCTAGTAAATAGGGGTGAGCAAATGGTTAAGTCGGTCGGTTCGGTATGAAAAAACCGAAAACCGAAAAAATCGATTCCTTTGAAATTGTCAACCGAAACCGAACCGAATTCCTTCTAAAACCGAATCGAACCAAACCGAATTGTATCTGTCGGTTCGGGTTTTTAATGTAAAAACCGCAGCAAAAGCAAACCATGAGCAATACAGCTGCAGACGAAATGGACCAAGAAGAAAGAACAGCAGAAGAAAGCACAGGAACCGAATGATCAAATAATCCAATTCAAAGCCATATCAAAGGGATCCTTGACCAAAACAAAGCCCTCACAATAAGGTAGTTGCCACTTTCAAATGCTAACAATCAAGTGCTAAACTTCCCAAGAAGAATCAGCAAGAAAATGAGACATAAGCCAAACCAATACCCAACATAAACCACAATAACCCAATCCCAAATCTGTTCCTTCACAATCAAACAACTCAAAACTCCCTCAGAAACAAAACAACATTAATGCAGCCACACCCAAAACAGAATACAATTATTATAATCAAAGATTATAAACATCCTAGTTTTATTTGATCTAACACGGTAATTACTTGTGGAATTTGGATTATGCCAAATCTGGTGTCAAGTGAGCTAGTGAGGGATGGGTCCGATGGGATCTGTCATGAGAGCAGAGGTCAGGACCAGAGGCTACGGAAACGCAAGCTAGGAAGGTCAGAGGCGAAAGGGAGGTGGTGAGGCGTAGCGACGCAGAGCAATCGATGACTGGTGGGTGAAAATGGCATGACGCAATTCTTCCTCAGCGCAGAGAATAGAACAGCCAACAGGAGCCAGGACCAAGAAGGTGGTCAGTTAATGCTTCGATGTTCTGTCTCTCTTGGTTAGAGGAGCAAAGCAATGACGGGAAGGCTTTGGCTTTGATCTGTTTTTGAATCAAACGAGTGACTGAGTTTGAGTGAGGAAGGGATCAAAGGCTTTAAGGGATTTTTATTTAATATTGATGATGTCTAATATTATTTATATATATTTATAATTTCGGTTTTTCGGTCGGTTCAGTTTAACATTTGTAAAAACCGATCACCGACCGATTTAACCAAACAAACCGAATATAAAAATCGAATCAACCGATACCGTCTTAAACCGAACCGAACAGACCGAAAATCGATCGGTTCGGTCAGTTTGTTTGGTTTTTAAACCGTTTGCTCAGCCCTACTAGTAAATGAGTTATGCAAAATTGTATTCTTTTTATTTAACTCATTTATCTCTAAGTTAGTCTCTTCTAATTTCTTTTCAAATTCTAGCTTAGTATTAGTCAAGGCTTCATTTTCTATTTTTAATTTAGCAATGATTTTATTATATTTGGAGTTCATGCATTGAAATTCATTTGCTAAATCATCAAAGGCATTTTGTAGTTCACTAAAGGTATAATCATTATTTTCACTAGAACTACAACTAGCCTCATCATCACTAATGGCCATAAAGCATGTGTAGGCTACCTCATTATCTACGTTTTCCTCATTGGAGCTATCACTATCACTCCATGCAGCCACAAATGCTTTCTTCTTAGGTTTCCTATCCTTTTCCTTCCTAAGTAAGGGGCAATCTAACTTAGTATGACCCGATTCATTACACTCATAACACACTAAGGGGTCTTTTTCTCTTCTACTTGACTCTTCCCTATGATGTCTCATATTTTGCTCTCTCTCATTCATTCTCATGAACCTATTGAATCTTTTGGCAAACATTGCCATTTCCTTTTCTTCCTCATTTCCACTCTCATCACTATCATCTTCAAGGACCTCATGAGTGGAAGACTTAAGTGCTACCCCTATTTTCTTTGAAGGCACTTCATTTCTTTTCATTTTCATTTTATATGTAAGTAGGGAGCCCATAAGCTCATCTAGAGACAAGGTATTTGGATCCTTAGACTCTTCTATTGCGGTTACCTTTGCCTCCCATGACTTAGGCAAGCTATTCAAAATTTTTTTTACCATTTCAACATTGGAATAAGCCTTGCTTAGAGCCTTAAGTCCATTAATTATATCATTAAACCTAGTGAACATTTCGTTAATGGACTCATTTTCTTTCATCCTAAATAGCTCATAATCATGTGTGAGCATTCCTACTTTGGTCTCTCTAACTTGATTTGTCCCTTCATGTGTGATGGCTAGTTTATCCCATATTTGTTTAGCATTCTCACATAAGGATACTCTATTATACTCATTGGGACCTAAAGCACAAAAGAGGGTGTGCATAGCCTTGGCATTCAATTGTGCCAATCTCATGTCATTGGTGTCCCACTCATCTTCACTCTTAGGGACATCTTTTCCATCTACTTTTTTTATTGGGATTCTAGGGCCATTAACAATTACTCTCCACACTTCATAGTCATTGGATTGCACAAATAACATCATCCTAATTTTTCAATAGGAGTAATTCTCACCATTGAAGAGTGGAGGTCTAACTAATGAGTGTCCCTCTTCTCTTAGGGGTGTGCCTACATTCAAGTGAGCCATTTAAGATCGTTTTACTCGATAGAGGTTAGTCTAAATCAATCTCGAGCCCAAGCTCTGATACCAATCGTTGGCTCTTATAGGCAATACCGAGAGGGGGGTGAATCGGTTCTTAGCTAGCCTTAAGCCCGTTTTTCGATTCTTCTAAATTCTCTAGCATATATGAATATTTCTTAAGTTCTCTAGGCTATTCAATCATGCAATATAAATTTAATTCAATGTGCACAATAGAATTGTAAATAAGTAAAGAGAGTAAGGATAGAGAAATGTACGCAAACGATTTATAGAGGTTCGGCAACCTTGCCTACGTCCTCTACCTTGAGACACTCCCAAGGATTTTCTCCAAATCCACTATCTTGAATTTGTGATTACAATCCCTCTTTTTCTTAGGCTCAAGAGTAACCTCCATATTTTTCTAAGCTCAAGAGAAACCTCCCTCTTTTTCTAGGCTCAAGAGAAACCTCCCTCTTTTTCTAAGGCTTAAGAGAAACCTCCCCTTTACAAGGAATGATGAGTTACAAATAATGTAATCAAAGAAGGGCCTCTAGATAGGCAAGTGATTACAAAAATTAGGCACAAAGAAAAGCCTATACAATGTTTGTGCTAAACAATACAAGAGATATGTGAATGATAGAAAATGAGGAATTTGTAGCTCTTGATTTGTTGTTGAGGCTTGAGGATTTGAGGAATATGTGTTTTGGAGTTGCTGAGTAGTTCCTCTTTGTTGCTTCAGCTTCTAAGCCTCCATTTATAGTCCTTTGGATGGTTTGTGAACGTTGGGTGGAGCCAAATTTGAATATGACCGTTGTATCTCACAAAACTAGCTGTTATAGGCTATTTTCAGGCAAAGGGATCGATCCCTTTCCATAGGGGATCGATCCCTTCATTCCAGATTTGAATTTTCTTGGTTGAGGGACCTTTTCTTGCGTTGGGGTGCTTACTGCCAAAAGGGGATCGATCCCTTCCCTTAGGGGATCGATCCCATGCCTCCAGAAAGCCTATTTCCTGCACTTTTGGGTTAGAAATGATGTGGTCTTTGATCCTAATTCAACCCAAAACATTTCGGTATTTTTGTGGGAGTTTTTCTTGACTTTCTCCGATGAAAACATGGTCCAAAAATTCATCAAGTGATTTTCTAAAATATTCAAAACACTTACAAAGTATTAAGACCAATAAGAGTATGCATCATTAAATAATGGTCTTAATGTTTGATATGATCACTTGAAATGTATTGAGAAAATCATGTGTGATAAGGTAAATTTACAATATGAATTAAAACATTAAAGCTTACTTAAGTTTTTGTCATTTCAAAATATATATATGACAATTTAAAGCTAACAATTATGAATATAATATTATAATAAACTTATTATGAAAAAAATGATATTTGATTCAAAATACAAATAATGATATTATGAATATTATTAATTTATTATTATATTCATTTTGCAATATCATTTTGCATCTCATTATTTATATTCATTTATTATATTCATTTTGCATTTAAAATAATTTATTATATTTGAAATATCATTTACTAATATTTATTTATTTATTTATTCATTTATTTAATATGTTTTTAAAATATTCATTCATTTTGTATTTTAAATATTTATTTATTTTAAACATAGATAAGTATAACATTAATTAATTTGGTATGTAATAATAATAATAATAATAATAATAATAATAATAATAATAATAATAATAATAATAATAATAATAATAATAATAATAATAATAAAGGAGAAAAAGGAGAAAATACAAATAATGATATTATGAATATTATTAATTTATTATTATATTCATTTTGCAATATAATTTTGCATATCATTATTTATATTCATTTATTTTATTCATTTTGCATTTAAAATAATTTATTATATTTGAAATATCATTTACTTAATATTTATTCATTCATTTATTTAATATGTTTTTAAAATATTCATTCATTTTGTATTTTAAATATTTATTTATTTTAAACATCGATAAGTATAACATTAATTAATTTGGTATGTAATAATAATAATAATAATAATAATAATAATAATAATAATAACAATAATAATAATAATAATAATAATTGTTAGCTTTAAATTGCAATATATATTTTGAAATGACAAAAACTTAAGTAAGCTTTAATGTTTTAATTCATATTGTAAATTTGCCTTATCACACATGATTTTCTCAATACATTTCAAGTGTTCATATCAAACATTAAGACCATGATTTAATGATGCATATTCTTATTGGTCTTAATTCTTTATAAACATTTTAGAAAATCACTTGATGATTTCTTGGACAATATTTTCATTTGAGAAAGTCAAGAAAAACTCCCTTAAAGCTTATAAATGTTTTGGGTTGAATTAGGATCAAAGGTCATATCATTTCTAACCCAAAAATGCAGGAAAAATGCCCTCTGGAAGAAAAGGATCGATCCCCACTGTAGCAGGATGGATCCCTTTTTGGCAGAAAGTCTTCCCAAGGTCTCTGAAGCCCAGAATCAAGATTCTGGACAAAAGGGATCGATCCCCACTGTAGCAGGATCGATCCCTTTGCTCGAAAATAGCATATAACTGCTAGTTTTTGTAAGACAACGGTAATATTCGAGATTTGGCTCCACCCAGTGGCTAGAATACATCCAAGGGACTATAAATAGAGGCTTAGAAGCTAAAGAAAGCAAGAGGAACTACTCAATCAACTCCAATACTCATTTTCCTCAAATCCTCAAGCCTCAACAACAAATCAAGAGATAAAAAGTCTTCATCTTCCATCATTCATCTATTTCTTGTATTGCTTATCACAAATCTTGTATAGGTTTTATCCTTGTGCTTAAACATTGTAATCCCTTGCCTATCTAGAGGCCTTTCTTTGATTATACAAGTTGTAAACACATTCAATCCTTGTAAAAGGGGAGGTTTCTCTTTAGCCTAAGAAAAAGAGGGAGGTTTCTCTTTAGCCTAGAAAAAGAGGGAGAAGAGGTTTCTTTTGAGCCTAGAAAAAGAGAGAGGTTTCTCTTGATCCTTGAAAAGAGAGAGTGTAACACAAATTCAAGTTAGTGAATTTGGGGAAAATCCTTGGGAGCGTCTCAAGGTAGAGGACGTAGGCAAGGTAGCCGAACCTCTATAAATCGCTTGCGTACATTTCTCTTCCCTACTCTCTTTACTTATTTGCAATTATATTTGTGTTAATTGTTTTGAATTTATATTGCATAGTTGAGTAGCCTAGAGAACTTAGAAAATATCAATATAGGCTAGAGAATTTAGAGAAACCGAAAAACGAACCTAAGGTTAGTGAAAAACCGATTCACCCCTCTCTCGGTATAGCCTATAGAGCCAACAATTGGTATCAGAGCTTGGGCTCGAGATTGAATTAGACTAACCTCTATTGAGTAAAACGATCTTAAATGGCTCACTTGAATGTAGGCACACCCCTAGGAGAAGAGGGATAATCATTAGTTAGACCTCCACTCTTCAATAGTGAGAATTTTTCATATTGGAAAACTAGAATGATGTTATTTGTACAATCAAATGATTATGAAGTGTGGAGAATTATAGTAAATGGTCCTAGAATTCCCATGAAGAAAGTAGATGGAAAAAATGTCCCTAAGAGTGAGGATGAGTGGGACACAAATGACATGAGGTTGGCACAAATGAATGCCAAGGCTATGCACACCCTCTTTTGTGCATTAGGTCCCAATGAATATAATAGAGTCTCCCTATGTGAGAATGCCAAGCAAATTTGGGACAAATTAGCCATCACACATGAAGGGACCAATCAAGTGAAAGAGACCAAAGTAGGAATGCTCACACATGATTATGAGCTATTTAGAATGAAAGAAAATGAGTCCATTAGTGAAATTTTCACTAGGTTTAATGATATAATTAATGGACTTAAGGCTCTAGGCAAGACTTATTCTAATGTTGAAATGGTAAAGCAAATTTTGAATAGCTTGCCTAAATCATGGGAGGCAAAGGTAACCGTAATAGAAGAGTCTAAGGATCCAAATACCTTGTCTCTAGATGAGCTTATGGGCTCCCTACTTACATATGAAATGAAAATGAAAAGAAATGAAGAGCCTTCAAAGAAAGTAGGGGTAGCACTTAAATCTTCCACTCATGAGGATGATAGTGATGAGAGTGGAAATGAGGAAGAAAAGGAAATGGCAATGTTTGCCAAAAGATTTGATAGGTTCATGAGAGTGAAAGAAAAAGAAAATAATAGGAGACATCAAAGAGGGGAGTCAAGTAGAAGAGAAAAAGATCACTTAGTGTGTTATGAATGTAATGAACCGGGTCACACTAAGTTAGATTGCCCCTTACTTAGGAAGGAAAAAGATAGGAAGCCTAGGAAGAAAGCATTTGTGGCTGCATGGAGCGATAGTGATAGCTTCGATGAGGAAAATGTAGATGAAGAAGTAGCCTACTCATGCTTTATGGCCATTAGTGATGATGAGGCTAGTAGTAGTTCTAGTGAAGATAATGATTATACATTTGATGAACTACAAAATGCTTTTAATGAATTAGCTAATGATTTTCAATGCATGAACTCCAAATATAAGAAAATCATTGCTAAATTGAAAATAGAAAATGAAATGCTATTAAATGCCAAACTTGAATTTGAGAAGAAGTTGGAAGAAGAAAATCTAGAAATAAATGAGTTGAATAAAAAGAACTTAAATTTGCATAACTCATTTTCTAGGTTCTATATGGGTCAACAAAAATTAGATCATATGCTTGAGACCCAAAGAGCTTTCTTTGATAAAGATGGGTTAGGTTATAATGCAATACAAAAAGAAACTCATCTTAAGAATTTCCTAGTGAGCAAAAATTCTATGCATGATACATCTCTTACATGCTCACTATGCAATAGGATAGGACACTCTTCACAAGCATGCACTTATAAAAAAAAAACTACATTTAGAGGAAGAGTAGTTAAGAAAATGTGGGTGCCAAAGCATGCAATAAATAATGATGATTTGAGCTTGAAATGGATCCCTAAGGGATCTAAAATTGTGAACACTAACTCTCATAGACCTAAGAAAATTTGGGTACCAAAGCATGCTTGAATTTGTTTGTTATAGGAGTGTTGGAGCATGGGAATATAATGAAACAATGCAGTTTAAATGCTCTACACACCTCATGGAGATTGCTTATGCCAATGAGAAAAAGGAAAAGCTTGAGGATCCATCTTTGACAAATCACAACAATTCTTCAAAGGATAGCTCAAGGTGGACTCAACAATTCAAGGCAAAGCATACTCAAGCAAAGGAGTTTTGTAAGCTTAATTCTTTACTCCTTAAAACTTTTATTTGATTATTTGTGCATTGATGAGAAATGTGATTGATAATCTTTGTGAGTTGAATGATTGATCAAAAGGCATGAAAAATGATTTTTGAATGGTTGATGGATAGTTCTTGATGCATTGGATGATTGGATGAAAAGCATGATTTGTGAATTTGAAATGATTATTGAATTTCTGTAGTTTGAGCAAGTTTGATATGTTTAGATAATATATTTAGTTGCTCAAAAATTGTCAAATATGTCATATATGCAAAATGCTATGTCATGAGCATTAATGAAGAATTTGTATGTTGGAAATCATGGCATGTTGTTCACAAGTATGATGATTTGATGTTATATGTGCTTAAAATCTGTGTGAACAAGTTTGTTTTGACATATTTATGAAATTCAATGCATTGGTTTGGCCAAAATATGCATAACTCTCAAAATGACCTCCTTTGAGGCCAAAAATGCATTTTATTGTGAAAATTCTTCCAAAATTGCAAAATCTTTTGTTAAATGGTTTTTCATTCTTGTTTTTCATTCATACAAGTCCAAAATCATGTTTTACAAATGTTTAAACCTTTACTTGGACTTAAATTACTCAAAAACGGAGTTTTGGTACCTTACAAGTTGAATTTTCTGTCAAAACAACTGCAGAATCTGCAGAAACATATGAGGGATCGATCCCCACTGTAGCAGGATCGATCCCCCCAAGCCAGAAAAGGCACTCATGCATGTTTTCAACCGAAATTGAGAAGAACTTTTCATTGTTTTGATATTTTCTCTCTTCTAAACTTAAAATTCATTGTTTTAACTTCTTTTTGATGATCTGTAATATATGAAAACTCATTCTTCATTGATATCATGCCTCAATTCCATCAATTTGTATCATTTCCAACAATTGATATCACTTTCAACAATCAATATCACTTTTCTTGAGCTCACAAGTGCAAAATCAGTTTTCTCATTGAAAATGGTCATGAATTGCATAAATCTTGAAATAATCTTGAAACATACTTTCAATGAATGCTTAAACATAATTTTGAGATTTATTTCAATGATTTATGGATATATTTGAGAATTTGATGAACTTATGCATAATGAGTGTTTTTCATATCTTTTGTTCATCTTAGTCAAGCATGCTTATAGGATTATGTGTATTGGCTTGACTTATCAATTCCACACTAGGTTTCATGATAATTTTACATCTAGTGGATTGATTCCAAATGTAAATTCAACAATTGGTAATAGTCATTGGCCTATAATTTGTGATGGTAAATGGATCCTAAATGTTAAAATGCATAAAACTTTATCATCATTGTACTTAAAGAACTAGGGTCTTAATGACAACATCAACATTCAAAGATAAATGCAAACTTGAACAAACTTGATATCCATGCATTTATTATTTGACTCTTTCCTTGCTCATAATTGGTTAAGGACTTGAATTGGAAAATGAGCATAGGATTTTTGTGAATGAAAATATGGAAGAAAATGTGTTTGCTTGAATACTTTGATTTTATGAATCTTCCATATGATATAACTTTGTGAATATGAATATAAATTAATACTTTATGATTGTATGCTTATGTATAATTAATCCATATGCATATTTGATGATATATGTTGTGTTCTTGCATATTTAGAATGACTATTTTATTGACATGAACACACTACACATAGATATTGGATACATGCAAAATGCCTAAGTCAACCATTAGTAACAATTGGAATTTAGATTGAAATAACAATTAGTATCATTGGCAATCATATTTTCAACAATTGGGAGGCCAAAACTAAATTGCCAATTGGTATGAGCTTTAAATTGACAATTCCTCTCATGCTCCTTAGATTTAAATGACAAATAGAGAAGAATTCTCTTAGGATATTTTTGCATGAAACTCTTGTGTGCTAGAATTTGAAGTTAATTGCTATATGTCTTGATTCTATGCACACTCTTGCTTGAACGTGATTTTTGAGCTCTTGCATATGATATGTCATCTAACTTTAGCTCATAATCATGATGTATTTCCATGCACCTTAGTTGAACCTTAGAGAACAATTGATATACTTAGGTGCTTGCTTAATTTCTTACCAATTGGAACCTTCTTGCAAAATTACTTATCAACAATTGGTATCAAAATTATTTATAAACAACTGGTATAGGATCATAAGTCATATTCATTGCATAAATATTTCATACTCTTTGAGAATATTGACTTATTTATTTGTGCTATAAGTCCCATGTACTAACATGTTTCTTATTGGATGGAGCATTTTTATTTGTTCTCACATAGCCATGATTTTAGGGGGAGCATATTTTTTATTATTTTTCCTTCTTTTTGCTATGACAAAAAGGGGGAGAGATAGATAAAGGGAGAGATAGATATAGGGAGAGATAGTAAGGGGGAAAGATAATGAGGGAAAATTCATTTTCAAAATCCATGCTTATATTAAGGGGGAGCTTTATAAAATCCTGCTTTATTTGAGGGGGAGTATTTTTTCAAAGAATTTTCAAAGCAAATTTACATTAAGTTTTGTCATATCAAAAAGGGGGAGATTGTTAGCTTTAAATTGCGATATATATTTTGAAATGACAAAAACTTAAGTAAGCTTTAATGTTTTAATTCATATTGTAAATTTGCCTTATCACACATGATTTTCTCAATACATTTCAAGTGTTCATATCAAACATTAAGACCATGATTTAATGATGCATATTCTTATTGGTCTTAATTCTTTATAAACATTTTAGAAAATCACTTAATGATTTCTTGGACAATATTTTCATTTGAAAAAGTCAAGAAAAACTCCCTTAAAGCTTATAAATGTTTTGGGTTGAATTAGGATCAAAGGTCATATCATTTCTAACAAAAAAATGCAGGAAAAATGCCCTCTGGAAGAAAAGGATCGATTCCCACTGTAGCAGGATCGATCCCTTTTTGGCAGAAAGTCTTCCCAAGGTCCCTGAAGCCCAGAATCAAGATTCTGGACAAAAGAGATCGATCCCCACTGTAGCAGGATCGATCCCTTTGCTCGAAAATAGCCTATAACGGCTAGTTTTTGTAAGACAACGGTAATATTCGAGATTTGGCTCCACCCAACGGCTAGAATACATCCAAGGGACTATAAATAGAGGCTTAGAAGCTAAAGAAAGCAAGAGGAACTACTTAATCAAGTCCAATACTCATTTTCTTCAAATCCTCAAGCCTCAACAACAAATCAAGAGATAAAAAGTCTTCATCTTCCATCATTCATCTATTTCTTGTATTGCTTAGCACAAATCTTGTATAGGTTTTATCCTTATGCTTAAACATTGTAATCCCTTGCCTATCTAGAGGCCTTTCTTTGATTACACAAGTTGTAAACATATTCAATCCTTGTAAAAGGGGAGGTTTCTCTTTAGCCTAAGAAAAAGAGGGAGGTTTCTCTTTAGCCTAGAAAAAGAGGGAGAAGAGGTTTCTCTTTAGCCTAGAAAAAGAGAGAGGTTTCTCTTGATCCTTGAAAAGAGGGAGTGTAACACAAATTCAAGTTAGTGAATTTGGGGAAAATCCTTGGGAGCGTCTCAAGGTAGAGGACGTAGGCAAGGTAGCCTAACCTCTATAAATCGCTTGCGTACATTTCTCTTCCCTACTCTCTTTACTTATTTGCAATTATATTTGTGTTAATTGTTTTGAATTTATATTGCATAATTGAGTAGCCTAGAGAACTTAGAAAATATCAATATAGGCTAGAGAATTTAGAGAAACCGAAAAACGAACCTAAGGTTAGTGAAAAACCGATTCACCCCCCCTCTCGGTATAGCCTATAGAGCCAATAATAATAATAATAATAATAATAATAATAATAATAATAATAATAATAATAATAATAATAATAAAGGAGAAAAAGGAGAGAGTAGGAGATCAAAAATTTTTTACGTGGAAAACCCCTTTAAAAGTTAGAAAGGTAAAAACTACGGGACCGTAGTCCATAAAAGTATTTACTATGACTAAACTTATTTACAGTTTTACATACAATTTACAAAAAGAAATTATTCTCTACTCTTCATAATTTATACGGATTGCCTTGGAAATTTCTTCATCCTCTTCTGAATTATTATCAGCGAATTCATTGGCCATTCCAAGTTCGATATTGCACGATTCCGCATCAAACCAATCTTTAAGGCATGTTAACATGCACAATGAATCCGGATTAAGAGTGGTTCGATGGTCTCCAATAATTCTTCCACACGTCGAGAATGTGGATTCTGAAGCAACAGAAGAAACTTGCACCGCAAAAACATCTCGGGCCATGGAAGCTAAAATTGGAAACTGTTTTTGGTTTTCTTTCCACCATTGGAGAAGATCAAAGTTTTCATCTACAGAAAAATATTGACTTAAGAAAAATCCTAACTCATTGAAGCTAGAACTTCGTCGAGTTGTTGATCCCGATCCGCTAGCTTTTCCTTTTAGCTTCATTCTCTTCTTTGCTACTTCCCTAATTGAGTTTAAAATTCCTTTTCCTTTTTTGTTACTCTCGGTTTCTTCATATGAATCTTTTTCTCCTCGGTTAAAGTTGAATTGCTTCCTTTCTGCTTCATAAACATTAAATAATTCTCGAAAAAGATTGTTAATTGAGGACTTTTGATCCTCAATAGAATCAAGACCAAGAAATTCTTTATAACAATAAAAAAAATCTTTATATTTATCTCACCTTGACTAGGATCTAGTAAAGTTGCAATACAATAAATAGGAGGAATTATTTTCCAATATTTTTTAAATTTTTCCTCCATATCATATACAAAAGAACTTAAAGTTTCATGATTCCTAAATTTTACAAATTTTTCAAACAATGTGTAGATAATAGGAACAAAATACGGTGTAGTTGGATAAAATTGAGTTGAAAATCTTTCGGTTGCATCTTTAAAAGTAGATAATAAATCCACACAATATTCAATAAAAGTCCAATCTTCGTTAAAAAGTACTAAATGTGTGCTAATAATTGTTATAAAAAGGAGTAACAAGTTCTTTATAAGGTAAAATAGAAGAAAGCAAACGATGAAGTGAATTCCATCTTATTTCCACGGGAAGTGGAAACGTTTTAACAGGTATATTATTTGTTATACAAATTTGCTTCCATTCACGTTTATTACTTGTTGTGCGAATCCATTTTGCTAAAATTTTAATTTTATCAATTGGACCTATGCCATTACCAATACCACTAGAACTAAAACCACTTTGAACACATAAATTTATAATATGACATGCACATCTTGCATGAAAAAATATGCCTTGCATAATAGGGTTTAAACTTTTAATTAAATGAGGAATAGCTGCAGTATTACTCGAACGATTATCAAAAGTAATAGCAAAAACTCTATTATTTTCTAGTCCATATAATTTACAAACTTTAGTAATATATTTATGAATAGTATATGAATTATGTGCTTTTTCTATTACATCTAAAGATAAAATTCATTTTTGCATGGACCAATCTTCATCTATCCAATGACAAGTTATAACAAGATAACTTATACCATTAGTACTAGTCCATATATCACTAGTTAAACTAACCCTAGATGAAATATTACTAAGTTATCAATTAAAGCTTGTTTATATTCTTTAAACATATCCATGCAATCTTTTTTTAATATATGCCTAGAAACAGATTTATATGCGGGATGTAAATATTTACAAACAAATTCTAAATATCCTGTTTTTTCACAAATTGTGAATGGTTGTTCAGTCCTAACTACAACTCTAACTAAACCACGTCTAGCTTGAACATTATCAAAATTAAAATTTTTTCCACCATCATGTGTATTAATTTGAGATCATTTATCTTCTAAAATTTCATTTTCTTCGGTATCAGGATTAATTTTATGTATAGTAATTAAATGTCTTTTATACGTACCTGTACCACCATCACTTCCACCGGAGTTATAAGAGTAAACGCCTTTGTACAATTTACAGATAGCACAATATTTATTCGTCTTATCTTCTTTTGCTACAATGTCAAAATACTCCCATACCCTGCTTGTTTTTTTCTACTAAACTTCGGTGTTGATGATGTAGCAGCAGTGGTGGTAGCTGATGATTGTGTTTGAGCATGACCTCCTCCACGACCACGACCAAACGATGGTGGTGCCAAAGGAAGCTGCTCCTCTAGATGAATATCGAGTTCGATTTCATTAAATGATTCGTCACCCAAATTAGAAATTTCAGTAGAACCAAAAGGTCGAGAAACAGAGCATGAACGACGAAAGAAATTTGACATTTTTATATTTTTTTGAAAATAAATATATGTTAAAAATTAAAAAAATAGATGTATGATATATATAATATATTGGAATTTGGAAATTGAAACTTGAAAATTAAAAGTAAAATTTGTAAAATTATAAAATAAAAAGAAAAATGAAATTTAGAAAGAAAATGATGATATTATAAATTTGGAATAAGGGATATATATATATATATATATATATATATATATATATAATATATTAGAATTTGGAAATTGAAACTTGAAAATTAAAAGCAAAATTTGTAAAATTATAAAATAAAAAGAAAAATGAAATTTAGAAAGGAAATGATGATATTATAAATTTGGAATAAGGGAATTTAAGTGAATTTGAGAGAGTTTGAGTGAATATTGAGAGAGTATGTGAGTGAAGAGAATAAGAGTATATGAATGTAGATAGTAGATTTGAGAGAAAATATAGAAGAAATGTAAAGAAAAATAGAATATAGAATAGAGGTATTTATAAAAAAAAATTAAAATAAAAAATTAAAAAAAAAGATTGAAATGGCCGTTGCCCATCAAATGAGGCAAGTCACTCACTGACTTGCCTCTGAACGAGGCTGCCACTGCGCAGCGCGCAATGGCAGCCTTAATTTACTTATTTTTTTTGTTTTTTTTTGAACCGAACTAGGATCGGACGGTCCTAGTCCTTAATGGGCTGGGCCCTTAATGGGCCCGGTTCCAATTAATAAGAACCGGTACTATACCGATTCGGTTATTGGGCCGGGTTGGCCCGATTCGATTGTGAATCGGGTCGGGCCAACCCGGCCCAATAACCAGCTCTAACCTCAACAGATCTTAAAATGCAATAGTCAAGCACCAATAATACTACCTTACAAAAACATTACACCATGGCAAACAACTTGGGGCAAGCTAGCCACATCACTTGTAAACCCAATGTAAGTGTGAAATCCCCTGATTTCATGTAATTTTCTAATACTCGTGAAGAATTCCAACTGAAATAATTAAATAAATGTAAAGTTCTGATGTATAAATGATGTATGGGACATATAAAGGAATAATGAAATTGATAGTCAAATTAGTCAAAGAATTTATTTTGATATCAGGAAAATAATTAGAGTATGAGAAAAGAATTAATATCAGAAAATTAAGTGTAATTAAATCCAAGTGTTATATGGAAGAAAAGAGACCAATTAAATGAATGGTCAAATAATGATGGTCAAAGAGTTAAAGAGCCAAAAGGTTAAGGGCTAAGAGGAAATGATTTAATTGGATGATAAAATAGATATTAGAATTTTTAGGTAGTTAAATGAGATGTGGCTGATATGAATGGAAGAAAAAGGAATTAAATGGTCAAAGAAGGGTCAAAAGCATAGTAAAAAAGGAAGCATGGCTGAGATGAGATGATTATGGGATAAGGATGGCATTAAATGAGATGGCATGAGTCACCATCTTTAGCCATCACCAATCGGCAGTAACACTCCCAGCCCTCTCTCTCTCGTTGCCTCTCCTTCATTCCAGAATTTCTTAAGTTTCCTCCATAGTTGCCTTGACAAACCATCATCTCCTTTCATCAAATCGCTAAGCTTATTTAACTAAAAATGCTCCTCATCACTAGCTTAAGCTATATCTGAAGTTTGGTGGATTGAATCCAAGGAGGTGAAGAGATCTGAAATTCTGAAATTTTGATGAATAACAAAGGTAATGATAGAAGTTGATTTTCTCAATTCTATCTATGGTTTGGAGTTAAGTTGAGTTGGTAGAGTATAGTTATAAAGGCTTCTTAAAGGTTTGATTTATTATGAATTATGCAGCTTTGAGGAAGTAAAAGGCAAGAATTGGTGCAACCAAGGGATTTGCATATTCGAAGTGAATCGAGGTAAGGAATATATGTAACGGACGTAGGGTGACTATGTCCGCATGTTTTAAATGTTTTGGGATGAAACAAAAGCTGGTGTAAATGCAGGAAATGTAAAATTCACGGTTTTCACCCAGTTATGATTTGGCTCGGGGCAGCCGACTGCCTTAAATAGCAACTGACTGCTCAGAGACAGTCGTGACGTAACTTTTTCCGAAACCGACTTAAAGCAGCCGACTGCCCTATATAGCAGTCGATTGCCATTTTTCCAGAAGCTTTCTGTTTGCAAACCAGTTGACCGCCAAAGAGCCAGTTGACTGCATTTTCTCGAAAAAGTTTCTGTTTGCGGACCAGTCGACTGCCCTATTTGACCAGTCGACTGCCATAAGTATATTTGAAATTTTTAAATATTTTAAATGGAAAAAGAAAATAAATTTATAAAATTTATTTATGCTATAGCAGTCGACTGCCCTAAAATAACAGTCAACCGCCCCATTTGAAAATAATAATTTTATATTTATTTATATAAATGTATTTGAATTATCATTAAAGTATATAAAAAGGTTTATTGAAAGGCAATGGTTTTCTAAGAAGTAGTTTTGCTATCTAATGTTTTGAGACTATGAACCACTTAATGATCATGCACTATTGATATGGATTGAAGGGACTCTGATCAAGTTCCTAAGATTATGTGTTATATGTATTTGGGCTGAGGAACCATAAGTCAAGCCTCGGTCGCCACAGATGTCACATGACTAGTGTTCATTATGGTCTATAGACAATGGCCATGTGTCTTTTATGTGTTTTGGCTTAGGGGAGCATCCTTAGCCCATGCGTGGGTACGCCACTTTATATGTGCATCCCTTACGGGATTTATTTGGTGCATGATTTTATTGGGTGTCAAATGTCTCCATAAGTATTTGAAGATTATTTGTGTATTCAATTTCAAGTGAATTGATACATATGAAAGTATTTGAAGTATATGAATATATTTGAGTTATTTGAATATTTGCAAGTGATTTCATAAGAAAGTATGTGAGAGTATTTGAAGTTATTTGAAATTGAAGTTAATTGTATTTGTAAATGTGATTTCAAGTGAATTAGAGGAAATTGAAAGTATTTGACTTATTTGATATTATGTGTATACCATATTTGAAGAAATTACATGATACATGTTTTATAATGATTTTACATGATATTATAGAGCCAAGCAGGAAAACTGCATATAGTGGCATAGTACGTTCTTTTACATTTATTTCTTACTGAGCGTAAACTCACCCCTTTACAATATTTTTCATACAGATTACCTGAAGTGAATTCCGCTCCAAATAGAGGAGCTTGCTTTTGAGACCTTATAGTGTACCTTCGAGATACGCTTCCCAATAACTATTGAAGGTATACTTATGTATTATGTGCTTCAGACTATTGTACAGTACAACATTACATTAATGTATATTAGGAAGTTTGGGGATATATGATATGTAAGTTATGTGAGATCCTGATGTATGTGACGCATGTGTATTTACATATAAGAAAATTTTGTTCATGCAAATTTGATATCGTGCTATAAGTAATAAAGCATGAAGTATAAGAAGAAAGAAAGGATGACATTGATAAACGAGTCTAGTTAAATGGCATGTGAAGTAAGAAGTTAGTTGATATTTGGGTAGTGACGAGGATGTCACAGTAAGAGCCTCACTTGATTACCAGGCCGTCGGCGAGCATCCTCTAGGTGACCTCGCCCCAGGTTTACCCTTACACGTGAAGTGGGCACTCGCCCACATCACTTACGTATTGTCCGCTTCTGCGATCGTCCATCACCTCACGACTTTATCCCAAGGGTCTTGAAGAACTCAAGAATAATCCCTTGAGCGCGTTTCTGAGGTTCGAACCTTGGTATCCTTAGATACCAATGTTCGAACCTCAGAAAAGCGCTAAAGGGATTATTCTTGAGTTCTTCAAGACCCTTGGGATAAAGCCGTGAGGTGGGCAACTGTCGAAGCGGACAATACGTAAGTGATGTGGGCGAGTGCCCATTTCACGTATAAGGGTAAACATAGGGCGAGGTTGCCTAGGGGATGCTCGCCGACGGCCTGGTGATCAAGCGAGGCTCTTACACCCTAATTTGTAGATCAACCACAAAATTCAAGGAACAATGAGTAATTTTATTAAATATTTACGTTAAAGAGAAAAACATGAAGGAAATCCTTGAGGTCTTGTTCAATGAAATATCCCACATTAAAGATCTTAATTATTGTTGTTGCACAAAATAACAATAAATGCTTGCTGACGTTGATTCCTGTCCTTTTTCTCCATGTGTCTTCGAAAAGGATCTCTAAAAGCAAGAAAAGTCAGAGGAACGTAGGGGGTGGATCCCTGCGTAGGCACTCCGATGCTTAAGTCAACCAAAGCTTCTTAGATATTGGAAAAAGTAAAAGCCAGTAGTCAAAAGTTAGAGCCTAAAGAATAATACCTGTGGCCTATTTATAAGCAAATATTATAGAGTAATACCTGGAAGGCAATTTCATCTTTTTGAGAAGAATTTGTTCCCTAATACAACACAACATCACCAGTTTCGAGAGTTACGATGGTCCGTCGCAATGCGGGAGACTACAAATGGAGACCACACTTATGTAACGACAAGTCATCAAGCGACAAGACCCTCTCGCATGCGGAAGAGTGTTAGGCGATCTCCTGCTTTGCAGGAGACCTCCTGCGGGAGAGTGCTGGGTGATCTCCGGCATTGCGGGAGAGTGCCTGATGCTCTCTCCCTCAAATGGGAGTGCATGGTGCACTCTCCAACACGAGAAAATGCTCTTCGTTTATTGAATTTAATAATATCAATATTAACAATAAAATTATTATTTTTTCATTTGCCATTTGTGTAAGCCCATATCAATTACTATATATATGGGTTTAGTCGAACTTTATGTGTTATTCGTTTTGATTTGTTTTGTCTATCTATTGATTTCTTTTATTCAATATGTATTATGTTATAATTCATAATTTGTTTGCTCGTGATTGTAATTTTTCTTTTGCAAATATAATATTTGCATTCTTTCATCTTTTCTTGTGCTATACATTTATATTATAATTATGATTATGATTTTAATTATTGAGATATTAATTTATCGAATAGTACATTAATTAAGCTAAAAAGATTAAAGACGGGCCAGAAGGATCAATCTAGGGTTTCCACTAAACTAGAAAGCATAGGGTAATTAAGGTGACCCACACCACATGCACACCAGCACAAATGAAGAACCAAAAGAAATGATGAAATATGGTCCTTCATTAATTCAAAACCATCCTTTCCAAGTATACAGAGCTACTTAAGTTGTGGCCACGAGGCACATTATCTTTTCTTCTTTGTAATTGATGAAGATGATGATGAATTCGCATCCATTTCAAAAGCCGTCTAAACGACAATCCTAGCCATCATATGATCAGCCCACACCACACCATCTCTCTTAAGTGACTCACGCCTGTATTGGCTGCAACCATTTCTTTTTCTTTTTTCTTTTTTCCAATTTTGATGGAGAGTGTAATATGATCTTTAATGTTTAATCTAAATTGTATATTGAACGCATGCGATAGTTCTTATGTTTATGCGAATGAAATATTTTATTTTGTTTAAAATAAATTTATAATAATCGTGGATGATCTATTGATAAAGTATTGAATTTTTAATAATAGTGATTAGAATTTAATTTATGATAATATCACATATATATATATATATATATATATATATAAAATAAACATAGATTTGCTTGTTAATTTTGGGTTTGATTGAATTATTAAACGCGTTTAAAAGAAAAGTTTCATAATTTCATATGTAGTCATAATTTTTTTCTAAGCTAAGATTATATTCAATAATCAAAAGGATTTGAAGCTAGTAGTGACTAGCAAACATAGTTTCAGCACAATCCATAGAAACAATAGCAACATCAAAAATGAAATCAAAATATCAAACCATCTTAGATACCAAGACAAAACACACTAATAATGTGACATAATTCACACTGACGATGAAACAACTAAAGGAAAACAAAAACCAAGAACATGAAACAACTAAAACTAATTGCTATGGATGATCCAAGTCGATGAAAGTCTTTGATGTAGTCACTATAAACCATTAATTGTTTGAATTATCAGCCCGGTCTCTTCGCTCCATTTTCATCAACTTCTCAATAATTAATTCGCATACATATCCATAAATAAATGCTCATGCACCAATATACTCTTGGTCAAATTCTAGTGATACCTTTGAGAATTATATTTGCATTAGGACAATTCTAGTAATGCACTACCAAACAAATTCTCTAATTTTCAACATATACTTGATCATATTTCTAGAAATATATAGCCTGCTACTATAGCCAATTGCATAAATATTGCATTTAGACATTTCCTACTTGACTTGCTAAGGAAACAATGTATCGTGATGTGTCAAATCCAAAAAAATGGTGGAGGCTGGAGTCTACATCCACCGGGGAATATGTAAACATTCTTTGGTGGGATGATGGCAGTGGAAAAATGGGGATAACGAACTTTTCCCTTGTTAAGGCATGTCAATGAACAATGGTATTCATTGATCAGAAGGGAATCTCTCTTGTCTTTCATTCTATATACACATCTGCAACCCCCCCATGATCTCAAAGGAATCTATCTCTAAGAAACTAAGTAAACCTTCCTTAGTTTGGTCTCTCGACTCTCTCCCTTCTCATGTTCCATACGGCGCCATTATAGCTCTTTCGTTACCTTAGAACTAGGTAGGGAAAATAAATGGGAACGACGTTAAACAATAGTTCTATTGAACCTGCATGCTGATCATATACTTTCTTTCTCCTATATCCAATACAAATGCATATAGCGCTAGCTAGCTACCCACCCAAATGGAATATTTATTAATTTTTACAGAAACTTGATGATGTGATGTTGTACAAAGATGAGATGGGATACAATAATGAATGGAGAAATTTCGTGTGTTTGAAGGGAAAGAGAGATAGAGAAGGAGTACATGCGAGGAAAGGGATGATGAGAAGCAATGCGCACGCACGTTTGCTTTCTTTCAAACCTTTTCTTTTCAGTTTATAATTATACCATTCTATATAAATATATATATATATATATATGTATGTATGTATGTATGTATGTATGTTGTGTGTGTGTGTATAAAAGCTATTCTAATCTTCTTTTTTTTTTCTCTTTCTTCACACTCATTCTTTTGCCCTAATCCTTCCTTAGATTTATCAAATCACATTTGCTTTGTGTTTTGTTTGTTTATAGTCTCCCAAGCCACCCCTATTTCATAAAGTATAGGAGCCACGAGTGTAATCATGCACTGTATCCCCACATCGAACACGCTGATCTCTTAGTTTAATTTCTTTTCATCACCAAAAACCTAACAGAAAGGGTTCAGAGACATCTATAATTCCTCATAAAAGAAATCGAATAAAACCCTTTCTTTGTCATAGCCATTGCTAAATATATATAGCCAAATTTCCTATATCTTTATGGGATATACTATATTTTAATACGCTGTTACATTTGCAGGGATGGGCACTCTAGGAAAAAAGATTCTGTACATGAATCATCCCAACTGCTTATCCAATGTTTATTTGTCATTAGCCAGGATGCAGATCATGGATGCATCCATGCATGCATGCTTCATGTGTGTATGTATATATTTGCAGTACATGTAGATTCAGGGGATTGTGATTTTGTGATATTATTCTGTGAACTGTGGACTAATCTGGCACAAACTTAAATGCCAATGATGAATGATCATCATATGCTAAGCTAAGCTTCTAATTCTAATCCTAAAGTTAACCAAAAGCCTAATGGCTTCCATTAGATCAGAAAAAGAATCAAAATCTAGCAGGAAAAATGATTTTCAAGAGCAATAATTGAAAAGCTTTGTCTACCATCTAACAGGAATTGCTCACTGTTGGGACGTTAGGAACTAGGCATGCAGCAAATTTGGCATGCATAAAAAGGCCAAGATCAGTGCCCACCAGCAGTGCAGGAGAAATGGTGACAATTCATAAACATAAGATAAAACTACCAATAACAGGAAAGAAACATGGTATATATGATTTCCCTTAATTGCTAATGAAATGCACTGTGTTGTTGTCAATTAGTGAAATTAAGGCAGTGTTGACTATATTAACCACATAATTATATTCCATGTTTCACTGCTTAAAGTCATAAAATGGTGATCATGCAGCTCTGTAAACTATGATATCATAAACTAATTATGCTTTTAATGTTCATTCCCTGTTCACCGTATCAACTACATAATTATATGGCTGATTTGCCACAGAAATGGGCTGAGCATATAATCATAAAAGGTTAGATATATTCCGATCATCACGGTAATATTTTAAAACCATAAAATCAGATCACAACTTCATTTTCCTAATCTTCCATTTGGTAATCCATTTCCTATACAATACAAGTTTCCTATATCAAATGAAGCTTTAAAAACACATCTGGTAAATGCTCAAAATTCTAACATATATCATACTTATTGACAAAGTTATTACGACATTATACTGTAATTAATAAACTATTAGAATTGAAGCAGCTGGAAAATGACTAGTGTTTGCAAATTATTCTTAGTAAATAAGGTCTGTGTAAACAAGAAATTTAGGGAAGGCCTTCGATGTTGACCTCTGTTGATCAGTCTTCAGTCTTCTCCAGTGCCCCCATTGAATCAAAAGCATCTCCATATTGAATGAATTAGGCTGGCGAATTTTAACAGTAAATGACACAGCATCATTGCTGTTCATCATTCGGAATCTTTTGCAGGGTCAAAATATCCAATGAGCCGTATTAGTTGACTGTGGAGCTAGTTAGCTAAAGTTAGAATTGATAATTTCAATATTTGTGTTGCGTTAAACAGAAAATTATAACATCCTAATTCGTGTTAATACATTAAATATCAAATCAATTTTTTGATTTTTTCACTCATTGTTTTTGTTAAAAGTTTAATCCATATAATTTACGTATTTATTTTGTATAGTTTTTTGAGCATATCACTTTGTCATATTTATAATTATCAAATAAAAACAAAAACAAAGGATAAAATTGAAGCTAAAGAGACTCACACGGCCATATAAGAGGAGAGATTATAAATAATTGTCCTGTAATTTCCCGGAGGAGATAATTTGGAAGGTGGAGTGGAGAACGATAGTTTTCTAGTACTAATATTTTAAAGGAAAAAATAATTAAATGGACCCTGCAGATCAATCTTGGCTTTGGTGTTAAGATCAACATCTTCTGTATGCAAATTTAAGAATCATCATCATGCACATTCATGAGATTTATCTTTCTTTTCTTTTGATCTTTATCTTTTGCAAGGAAAAGCAAGGATCTTAGGTCACTTCATGTGAGGGCAGAGGCAAAATGTGTGTATAACAGCAATAAAGAAGGTTGTGAGTGTGATTAATTAACAACACTTCAATTAAGGTTAACCTAATTAAATTATTCATTAATTAATTTGCCACATCATCATTCCACCCTGGCATTGGTTCCAGCTAGGACCCACTTGCCCTAGTGTGTGTGAGGATTTATAAGTGCTTGTGAAAGAGAGGGACGCTCACAGAAAAAATAAAAGTTCTCTCTCTCTCTCTCTCTCAAATCACCTTCTATGTTTCTCTCTTCTCTTCAGGCGTGGCTTTTGGCTTTCATTACTCTCTCGTTCTTTTCTTTTTCTCTCTGTCTCTCTCTGGAGGCCATCAAGATCCCATCAATGAAAATGTTTGCTTTCTTTTTTTCATAAGGATTTTTTTTCCTTTTTTTTTGTTCCGCGGAGAGCAGAAAAGAAGAGAAAGAGGAAGAAAGAGCCAGTCCTTGTCTTCAAAATGTCTCTTTATTTCTTTCACATAATTAATCATGGTTGCTGCCATTAATCTCTTTCTGATCTTTCGCCTGTATCCAGCTTTTTACACTCTTTGAAGCAGACAACAAAGAGCAAACAATATCATTCAAATTCCACTGTTCGATTCTCCTGTTTCTCCTCATTCCTCAACTTCTCTTTTGTAGTTTTCACCTTATAAAGCCATGGATATGTGGGATAAACATCCAAGGGAAGATCGGTATCGAAACAGGAGAGAAAACCCATCTTTCTCTTCAACTCTTCTTGACGCTATCTACCGTTCAATTGATGAATCCACCGTTGGTAAAGGGGATGAAGAGCTGAGTTTCTGCAGCGAGACTACCATGAGGAAGAAGCACAGCAATAACAGTTCATTGAAAGACGAAGAAATGGCGAGCCTTCAACGTGCTCGCATGATCGAGAAATGGATGGAAAAGAAAATTAGCTGTGATAATAAGGCAGTCATTAGACGAAAATCCATGGCGGATTCTGAAAGATGCTCTCGAAATGACTTTGATCCCATGTTGTTGAACTCAAGCTCCAGCTCTTCTGATTCCAGTTGCGGTGGTGGGTTTTCATCTTCAGAGTCAGATTCCTTTTACAGTGCAAAATCAAGGTCATCGTCTTCATCATCAAGTCACTGCACTACTCATAGGCCTAAGCCGATTCGGACGAGCGTCTCAGCTCGGCCTGAGAGATACGAAAGGCCTCAACATGAAGTTGAAAACACTTTTCATGCCGCCACCCAAAAGCCAAAGCATGAAGGTGGTTTTGTGAGAACAAAATCCAGGGCCTTGAAGATTTACAGTGACCTCAAAAAGGTTAAGCAGCCCATATCTCCAGGTGGGAGGCTTGCGAGCTTCCTTAACTCGCTTTTCACTGCAGGGAATGCAAAGAAGGCAAAGATTTCATCGTCAGGGTACGAGGAAAGGAAGTTAAAATCCGAGCAAGCAACATCAACATGTTCTTCAGCTTCCTCGTTTTCGAGATCCTGTTTGAGCAAGACTCCATCTTCAAGAGGGAAGTTAAGCAGCAATGGGACGAAAAGGTCGGTCAGGTTTTGTCCTGTCAGCGTTATTCTTGATGAGGATTCCAGGCCCTGCGGTCATAAAAACATCCTCCATGAAAATGATCATCAAACGTCCATGAGAAAACCAATCGACAAAGAGCTTGAGTTCCGCATCATGAAAGACAACCGTCGAGTTGTGGAAGCTGCAAAGGATCTTTTAAAGAGCTACCAGAAGAAGAAGGAAGAGTACGATATGAGAGATATCTGCAATGGCAATGAAGAGTCTAGTGATGATGACGACGACGACGAAGAAGACGCAGCTAGTTATGCAAGCTCCGACCTCTTCGAATTGGACAATCTTTCATCTATCGGCATTGAAAGGTATCGAGAAGAATTGCCTGTGTACGAAACAACCCATCTCGACACTAATCGAGCCATTGCCAATGGTTTGCTTGTGTAATTCCCAAAAAGCAAAAAAAAAAAAAAACTACTAGTACTAACTAGTTTTATTACTAAAATGGTTTGGGGGTTTACATCACAAAATAATATTAATTAATTTCTCTTTTGGTATAGCATGAATTAAATTAGTCTCTTTTCACTCTTTATGAGTATCTTAGTTTGCTTTAATTTGATGATTTTTCCCCTTTGGTTTCCTTAAACAAAGATCAAACGAGCAGAAACAGAGAGATCAAGAAAGGACATGAGCATGAATACGTGATGATCATTACTGTCTAAAGAGAAAGAAATTAATTAAAGTAGTGGCTAAGATAGAGAGAAGTGATTGAAGATTCCGAAATCCGTGTTGAGAGAGAAAAACAAAGTTCACAGGTAAAAAAGAGGGTGTGAAGAAGATTAAGAGGAGGGTGAAAAGCAAAGGCAGATTTTCCACTCTTATTATCATCCAAACAAGCTTTTTCTTTTGCTGTCAAATTCGTGGGGTCCTTCCATTACTTCAAACTAACACTACTCACCACCAACTCATACAATCTGATATTTCTGGTTTTTAGTCAAAAAAGAGAAACTGTTAATGCATCACAATATAGCTTTAAAGATTCCGGCGACCGGAGCTGTATTTTCCGGCGACGGCATGGGAGGAGGTGAAATCGAGGGTAATGGGAAAGAAAAGAGAGGAGGTAGAAACATGGTCTCAAAAGCAGTGGACAAAAGGATCACATCTTTTATCCTCTAATGCCCTGGTGTCAAATTGGCTGGCTTCCAAGTTATGAGAGCATAAAGGTTGAAAATGCTCTCCATTACACGCCTAAACCTCTCATTTTCAAACCAAGATATCAATCCATTACCTTGCATTGCCAATTTTAATTTCTCTTTCTTCACTTTTTTTTTGGTTTATTAATTAATTTATTCATTGACTTAAGCACTTAATCAGCACACGTAATGCTTTAATTAGTTGCATACATAAGGTTTTTTTTTTAAATAACTTTAAATTTGACTCTCATCTACTCTAACTTAATTACAAAAGGGTTATGCTAAATATCTCCAAATGAAAGTGGAAAGATAAAATTAAGTGTATAATATGTCTAAATTATACAAAATTAAGTGTATAATATGTCTAAATTATACAATTTTTTTTTATTCATAGGAGGTACAAGAAAAATAGGGGATTGAACCTTAGACCTAAGTCCTCTTAAGAAGGAGTAACAACCAATAAATCAAGTCTTGATGGTTAAAACTACATAAATTTAATTTATGCATTCAAAGAACTATATAAATATTTTTTACAGTTTATTAACCTCAGTTAAACATGAAATCAGATAACCCATCTAATTTAAAAGCAATATAAAGATAAATACAAATTTTAAAAGTGTTTTTGCATCAAGATGTAAAATTAAAGTTTCCATTCTCTTCATATTAAAAATAAAAATAAAAAAGTAAGCATTTATCTTCAAGCTATTAGTAATTAGCCTGCATATATTAAAAAATAGCCCATAATTTTTAATTTGTTTGGAAAAAAGGAAAGTAAATATATCACTTTATTAAGCATATATATGGGTAGCGGCATTAATAAATCATTTTCTCTCAAAATATTCAAATTAAGAGGCAAGATGCATGTTAAGATACACTTAAGAGGACCACTAAATCTTAACAGTTTTGATATCCTAATTAAGTTATCATAACATACGCTTAATAATAATTAATTAATATTTTAGAGTTAGCTTCCACTATAGGAAAAGAAAAGGCTATATCCTATCCTATAATCAAAAGTGCTCTTAGCCTCTAAATTGCCCGTGGAATAATACTACTTAATAATTGGACCAGCTATTTTGTTTTAGTGAGAGCTAAGCATCAGCCATCAAGAAATGACATTGTCAAAGCAATTTACCATGTTACCACCCATTTCTTATAGTTTCACACTTAAGAGTATTTATTAATTAAATATGTAATCAAGATTCAAGATCTTCTTTGATAAATCAACCGCAATTCTTTAATTTCTTTTTTCTCCCCATGGAAAAACTTTAGCTATTTCCATTTCCATACGGTTCGGTGAGGTGGGGAAGGTTGACAAATGACAACGATCATGAGATCTACTGGCATGGTTGCTCTGACACCACCTACTCCCTCAAGCTGTGGTTGACTATTTTGCTCTACCCATAACCTTAACATAATTGTCCCCCTCTGTTTAGGTTAGATGCGATCTTGGATTGTACGTTGGATTGGAACTATCTCACCGCACTACATCATTCATTCAAAGATATCTTTTATCTCATGTCCGCATCTTAAGAGCCAATGAAATTAGCGCAAGTGATTAAAGTGTGATTAATGAATGTAAATTCGAATTTTTATAGTTATTCGTTGGTAAACGATTTAAAAATTTAAAAAAATTTACATATAAAAATTTAATGGATTCGTAATTCCAATAATGAATTAATAATATATTTTAATTTTGAAGATGAGATAGCTTCCTTTGATCCGAATATATATTTTTCAATTTTATTTGGGTCCACTGGTAAATAAAACTTTAATGATTAATTATTGTACATTTATAGAATCCACTGTGTTATGCGCCAGAAAACTTAATTTCACATATTTTGACCAAAGATGCTTGTTATAATTAGAGAATTAATTAAGTTTCCAATGAGATATAAACTAGGTAAATTAATAAATAGTTATCATAAACTAAACTAACAAATAATTAGACTAACACAAACTCATTATCAGTATGCTAAGATTCGAACATGAGATTTCAAAATTATAAATCTCTTATTTGTCATTAAGCCAAAATCTTATTGGCATAAGAAGCTATCCAATTGTTTAGAAGAACTTAAGACTTCCAGAATTCAAATCTTATAATAGATGAAATGAAAATTTTGTTAGTTATTTTAGCATCATGTTTTCATTTTGATATATTTATTGACAGATTACCCATAGTTTTTTTTTTGTCAATAAATTTCATCGTTAATAACAAACTTTTTTTTTAAAAAATTGTCCTCATTTCATAATTACCTTCATCGGTAATTACTAATAAAGAAATTTTGTCAGAAAATTTTCATTGGTAATAAACATAATTTTGATAATGCTAGTTATCTTCATTTTGTAGTTTAATATCACATTTAAAAAAAAAAAGCAATCAAGTCATTAAAAGAGTCAAATATGATATTTTGGCATGCATATTCATAACTATTTAGTGCGGATGACCCCTTTTAGGTCCCGGACAATGAAGCTACATCAACTAATAACAACGAATCGTAACTATCATCAGCTTAACCACGCACCAAGACAAGCCCTTGACGAGGGATGTCACTCACCAACCATGCATACAAGTCAGTGGCACCATAGCCGATTAAGCAGAGAAAACCAACCAGATTAATTAAGGGGTGCCTATGGATTTTTGCATGGCAGACCAGTTGGACTGGAGGGCTGAGTCCACCACAAATTGCTTTGATCATTAGCTCGACAATCTTTATAGCTGTCCATACGCAAGGGTGCATGCAGGGTCAAGAAAATGCAGTAACTGATCATTAATGTTGTACGAACCCTTTGTCTCCACCGATGAGTGGACTTAAGCCCCAAATTTTGTTAGTATTTTCCTACTCTTAATAATTTAGCAGCTGTAGAAATAATTGGCAAAGCTTGGAAAGTTTAATTTTGCTCAACTTTATGTAAGTTGCTAGGTTTGTATTTTTCTGAAGGTTAGATTTCAACTTTCCACCACATAAATAGTGGAAACTATATTTTTGGAAGAAATTAATTAATTATCTACATCATGTGCCGCAGAAGTATTTATAATTGTAATTATCGGTAATATTGATAATACTGTTGATATTATGTTAATATTTTTTTCATACGTAATCGATTCATTAATTTTTTTTCTACATCAAAACTTATTCTTTTTAGAGATTCTTTAATTGAGCTTATGAATTCTTTATTTGTTAAAAAAATAAATTTATTTAGGTGATCAATTATACTTAGTTAAAAAGATCGATGACGATTCTATTTTTTTTTTATGTCTAACAATCAACTTCATGGCTAAGAAATAAGTTAGAAAATTAAATTGATGATGCTTGATGGATTGGCATTTCTCTTAAAATCAAGATTAAAGAGTGAAAAGTGTACTTTTGTTTTGATTTTGGTCTGCAAACAATGATTAGATGTTAATAAAATTAGCTTATAGACAGATTTAGGACACAACTTTTACATTGTCCTGGAAAAGGTTTAAGTCCAATAGTGAAAAGGAGAGTAAATTTTTACGTTAGTGTAAATATACTTCTTTGAAACCACTTTGTATAATTGGGAGAGCTTTACTTCAATTCTTTTATGGCTGTACATATTCCATTAATGTTTTAATGTTCGTAAATTCTTCTAAATATTTCCTTTCTCACGAAAACTGACACATAACATATATCACTACCATATTAATTTACATAAACGTGAATTACATATTGTTTTTCACGTGTGAATGATAATCTTAATGGATTTTGAATTTTTTTTTGCAATAAATGTTCACTTTTTCTTCTCGTGGTCTTTGTTTCTTTTGCTTTTTCAAGTGGAAGTAGAGAGAATGGTTCTGTTCAAATTCAGACACAGAAAGATGTAAGAAGAAAAGAAATAGTAACAGAAAACAAAGGAGAAGATGAAAGTGAAAGTGGGTCCAGCGTCCAACACATGCAGTGGCAGTGGCAGTGGCAGCGGCAGCAAAGCATGCAATGCAATGCATGTTAGAATCGTATGCATAAACACACATTCAGGAACTCTAAAATTAGATATCTCATGCTTTCCATGCAATGTAAAATCATTTACATATCTCTGTCCGCTGTAGGCGTTAGTGAAGAAGAAGTCATTGTTGCAATCTCTGTAGCAGTAAAACAAAAGTAAACAGATTTCTCTCTCTTGCTCTGTTTTTCTTTCGTTTTTAGTGTGGATGGAAAACACCGTACGTACTAAGAGAGAGAGAGGACCTGTTTTAATTTAATTAAAAAACTACCACACCCAATCATGTCCATCATGTGAGTGGATGTGGTTCCTAAAATTAAGGGATAGTGGCCCATTAAAAGTAACTTCTTTAGATTTTTAATTGAGCCACACAATGATAAACGTGGGTTTATCTTACATTCTCCCACTTGGCTCAATTAAAATCTTTATAATGGAAATTACTTTATTATCTCCCATCATAATACCATAATATAAAAACTGTTCGGTATGAGTTATGGCGGTCATGTTCTAATTTGTAAAACACTCCCTTTCATATACTACAACACTTACAATTTATTATATTAGGTCCTTAGATTATTATTATACTATAATTTCATAATGGTCCACAATAATGACTTGTTAAAGTCTTTCGTGTCAACATCAAACAATAATGTATACATAGCATCATAGAACAGGAAAACATAATAGTGTCAGAAACATATTAAGGAGCTCAAAGTGTCACTACAAAACATCACTACAATCAAGACCCATCCTAAGAACATGTTCCTTAAATAACTTGGGTTGTAAACCCTTCGTTAATGGGTCAACAATCATGAGATCAGTACTAATATGTTGAATGAACACTGTTTGTTTCTGAACCTCCTCCTTAACGGCAAAATACTTCAATTTCATATGCTTGGCACCTCTAGAGTATCTGTCGTTCTTGGAGAAGAATACTATCACAATAAATTTTCAGCGGCTTGGTAATGGTGTCGACAACCCCAAGTCCTGAAATAAAGTTTCGCATCCATAATGCATGAATTGTAGCTTCAAAGCAAGCCACAAATTCTACTTCCATTGTAGATGAAGCAGTGACAGTCTGTTTTGCACTTTTTCATGAAACTGCTCATTCAGCTAAAAGAAACAGATAACCAAAAGTGGACTTCCTGCTGTCAAGACATCCGGCAAAATCTGAATCCGTGTATCCGACTACCTCCAGTTGATCGGATCTCTTATATGTGAGCATGTAATTCTTTGTTCCTTGAAGGTACCTCAAAACTTTCTTTGCAGCCTTCCAATGATCAATTCCAGGATTACTTTGATACCTGCCTAACATTCCGACCGCAAAACTTATATCCGGTCTAGTACAGGTCTGCAAGTACATTAAGCTTCCAACAACAGAGGCATAAGGAATTGATTCCATTTCCTTTCATTCCAATTCATTCTTTGGACACTGCATGAGACTAAATTTATCACCCTTCTGAATGGGAACAACCCCGGGTGAACATTTGCTCATATTAAACTTTTCGAGAATTTTGTTGATATATGCTTTCTGAGATAGGCCTAGAATATTTCTATTCCAATCACATAAAAAGCCTCTCCCATATCTTTCATTTCAAAATTCTCGAACAGAAAGTCTTTAGTTTCACGCAGTATACTTAAATCATTTGCTGCAAGCAAAATATCATCAAAATATAAGACTAAAAATATAAACTTACTCCCACTAATCTTTTGGTATATACAACGATCTACAATATTTTCCTTAAAAGCAAAAGACGTAATAATGGTATTGAACTTAATATATCATTGTCTGGAAGCCTGTTTTAGTCCATATATTGACTTCTTAAGTTTACACACCATTTGACCTTTACTTCCTATGGAAAAACCTTCAGGTTGATCCATATAAACTTCTTCCTCTAAATCCCCATTCAGAAAGGCAGTTTTCACATCCATTTAGTGTAACTCCAGATCATATTGAGCCACCATTGCCATAATTATTCTTAATGAATCTTTCTTAGATACAGGAGAGAATGTTTCTGTATAATCAATGCCATCTTTCTGAGTATAACCCTTTGCAACAAGTCTGACTTTATAACGTTCCACCTTGCCTTTTGAGTCGCGTTTGGTCTTGAAAACCCATTTACAACCGACTCTTTTACATCCTTCAGGCAATTGAACGAGATCCCAAACTTTATTTTGTTCCATGGATTTTAGCTCTTCCTTCATGGCATCAATCCATTTAGCAGATTCTGAACTTTTTATGGCTTGTGAAAAAGTAACTGGATCTTTATTAATGCCAAGATCAAAGTCTGATTCCTGTAAATAAATCACATAATCATCCGGAATAGCTGATCTCTTTTCCCTCTGAGATCTTCTTAATGTTATTCCTTGTGATTCATTTGTATTCGATGTTCCTTCATTAGATCGAATATCAGATCCTTGATCATTATAGGAGCCGACATCCGTCTGTGGAAGTGTTTCATCATCCAAATGTTGATCAACATTGTTGTCCCTTTCCATAAATGTTGGATCAACATTAATGTCAATTGTGGATTTTGGATCAATAGTGGATAAAGGAACATTTATCCTTATCTCATATATTTCCACAATTTGACGTTCTACACTCCTACTGACTTCAGCATTCTCCAGGAATTTGGCATTACCAGTTTCAATTATTCTCGGACTATGGGTTGGACAATAGAACACATATCCTTTGGATTTCTCAGGATAACCAATAAAGTATCCACTTACAGTTCGAGAATCTAACTTTTTCTCTTGTGGATTATACACTCTTGCTTCCGCTGGGCAACCCCAAACATGTAGGTGCCTTAAACTTGGTTTCCTTCCCGTCCACAATTCAAAAGGTGTCCTTTGAACTGCTTTGGATGGAACTCTATTCAATAAATAAGCAGCAGTTTTTAGTGCATGCATCCACAAGGATTTAGGTAAGGAGGTATTACTCATCATACTCCTAACCATGTCCATTAAGGTCCGATTTCGCCTTTCTGCTACACCATTTTGTTCAAGTACACCTGACATAGTATACTGTGCACATATGCCACGTTTTTCGAGGACTTTAGCAAATGGACCAGGACATTGTCCTGATTCATCATATTTCCCATAGTATTCACCACCTCTATCAGATCTTATGATTTTCACTTTTCTATCCAATTGTCTCTTAACCTTATTTAGGAAAATTTCTAGAACATTTATATATTGAGATTTTTCTTTAAGTAGATAGATATATCCATAACATGAATAATCATCAATGAAAGTGATGAAATACTTTTCTCCATTAAAGGATGGAACATCAAAAGGCCCACATATATCAGTGTGTATTATTTCAAGAAGCTGTGTGCTTCTTGTGGCTCCTTTCTTGGTATGTTTGGTTTGCTTTCCTTTTATGCAATCCAAACAAGTTCCAAGATCAGTAAAATCTAGATTTTGTAAAATCTCATTCTTTACCAATCTTTCTATCCTTTCTTTGGATATATGACCCAAACGTTTATGCCATAAATAAGCAAAATTTTCATTAAGCATGTTACGTTTTGAACCAACACTATTATGTGTGACATGCAAAGATTCAGCAAAAACATTATCAAGTTTTATTCTATATAAACCATCAATAAGAAAACCCGATCCATAAAGAATAGAGTCTTTATATAGATTAAAACTTTCAGAACAGAAATTAACATAAAAACCACAATTGTCCAATTTTCCAAAAGAAACAAGGTTTCTAGAAATTGAAGGTACATAGAGTGTATCATAAAGGTCCAACTGATATCTAGTGTCTAAGACCAATCTTTAGGTCCCTATGCCTTCAACAGGAGCCTTCATGCGGTTCCCCATAAACAGAAAATCATTTCTTGGATTTGTGGTTCGAATCGTAAGGAATCCCTGCATAGTATTGGTAACATGAGTTGTAGCACCAGAATCAAGCCACCAAGTATTGTTAGGAACTTCACTTAAATTTGATTCAAAACATACAAAAGTATTGAAAATACCTTTCTTTTCGAACCAAGCTTTTCGTTTATGACAGTCTTTCTGATAGTGCCCAGCTTTCTTACAAAAGTGGCACTTTTCTGTCTTTTGTTCCTTCTTCTCAGTCTGAGAATCATTAGCAGACCATTTCTTCTTAAACTTTTTGGCTTTGAATCCTTTCACAGCTCCCTTTCCTACTAGGTTAGCAGAGTGACTCTTTTGACTCTTGAGTCTTGCTTCCTCTTGTACAAGCCTACTGGCCAATTCATTAACATTCCACTTATCCTTTATAGAGTTGTAGTTAATTTGAAAAGGCCCATATTCAGGAGGCAAGGAGTTCAGAATAAAATGAACTAAAAAGGAGTCCTCTACTGCCAAACCCAAAGTCTTAAGCCTTGCAGCAATGTTCGTCATCTCGATGATATGTTGTTGCATGCTTATCGACCCATTGAAGTTCATGGTCGTAAGCTCAGCCATTAAAGTACCAGCGAGTGACTTGTCCGCAGAACGAAACCTTTCTTCCACAAAACTTATATATTCCTTAGCACTCTCAGTTTGTGGAATCGTAGTTTTAACATTGTTAGCAATTGTCATTCGCAGAAACTTTAAGCATAATATGTTGCTTCTTTCCCATGCGGCATAATGTGACTTCTCTGCCTCACTGCTTGTATCCTTAATAGCAGCAGGTTTTTCATGAATGAGAGCTAAGTCAAGATCCAAAACCCCTAAGTGAAAATCAACTTGCTCTCGCCATTCTGAGAAGTTCATGCCATTAAACACAACAACAGATGATGCATGCGAATTAATTGCAATAACTGCAAAACATAACAAATAAAGCTCACATTTAATTATAATGAATTCAGTAAAATGAACAATAAGATATATAGTAGTTCTCCTTTGGGTAGATACTAAAATTTACATGCATAATTAAATAAAACATAAATATAAAGTAAAATACCTTTGGGCAAATTTTACAATATATTTTTCTTTAAATGAGTTAAATGTATACACTTTAAGGGGTAAATAAATATTTAAAATTGAATATGTCTTTTATCTTTGGATAATTAACTTATTCAACCAAAATATTAATTTACCTCCCATAATATCATTAATTTACTGAATAATAATTTAACTTTGGGTAAATTTCTTAAGTTTTAGAAATTAATGAAAACTTTTTTTTATTAACTCATTATTTTTAGATCAAAACTTTAGGATCTAATTGAATATATTTTTCGTACACATTAAACTTTAATTTTTCGGTAAACATTTAATATACAAAATTATATACGTTACCGAAAATTTAACATAGCAGCGGAAAATATGGATAATCATAAGATGTTTATTGACATTCATGTAATCACTCATAATAAATCATACAAAATGTAAGATTACGCAACAAAATTAATTTCCAAACAGAATTGTAAAATTAATCAAATATGATATCATCCTCATTAATCAACACTGTTATCATTAATTAACAGAATTGTTCCAACAAAACGTTTTTACTTGCTCAAACAGAAATGGTTTCACAGCCTTCATACATACAAATTTACTGTTTGAACTATTAAGGCTATAAGTAACATTGCGGTTACGAGTTCTGTCGCTACTATTATGAGTAGCAGTGCTACCTTTACGACAACGACCCAGATGCTGAAACTATTACCCTTTTTTTTATTTTTTATTTACTCATCACGTCATCATCAATAGCTCATCGCTATCATCATCATTGCCAACACCCATTAGCCTTGATGGTTACTGTTATAACTTTAGTAATTAACTCAAATTTCGGCTTTTCTTCCTTCTCTTTTTTTTTTTATAACAACCATCTCATCATCATAATTAATATATATAGGTGTATAAAATTGGTAAAACTTTTCTGTAGCTTGACGTTAAATATATATGTATAAAACTTTTAGTTGTAACAATTATATTATATATATATATTATATGCCAAACATAGTTCACGGCACACAGAAAATAAAATAGGAGAAAAATCATGATGACTAGCTACCACCAAAAACAATAACAAGCTTTCTCTAAACACCCTTAATTTGATACACATGATTATCTTTAAATAGTAGTTTATGCCATTAAATTGTGCCTTTAAAATTGAACAAAAAGTATACATACTCTTAATTTTTTTTTTAATTTCACATAAGTAAAAGAGGACAGAAAACTTTCACAGAATATATCTAGTTTAGAATAACCAGACTCAGATACCACATGTTAGATTTAATCGTATGCATAAACACACATTCAGGAACTCTAAAACTAGATATCTCATGCTTTTGACGCAATGTAAAATCATTTACATACCTCTGTCCGCTGTAGGCATTAGTGAAGAAGAAGAAGCCATTGTTGCAATCTCTGTAGCAGTAAAACAAAAGTAAACAGATTTCTCTCTCTTGCTCTGTTTTTCTTTCGTTTTCAGTGTGGATGGAAAACACCGTACGTACTAAGAGAGAGAGAGGACCTGTTTTAATTTAATTAAAAAACTACCACACCCAATCATGTCCATCATGTGAGTGGATGTGGTTTCTAAAACTAAGGGATAGTGGCCCATTAAAAGTAACTTCTTTAGATTTTTAATTGAGCCACACAATGATAAACGTGGGTTTATCTTACAATGCATGCCAGTGCCACAGAAAGAAAAAGAAAGCAAATGGGAAGCCTAGCCAAGTCCAAGTGTGTGATAAGTGAAAGATTAGCGAAGAAGGGAGTTTTACCTTTAGGCGCACCTGATGTGGTGGCCAACATGTCCAGAACCTGTCGCGCATGCACACGTGTGATCCTCCTTACACAAATCTCTGTGAGATCCGCCATATATTAGACTCCACTCTGCTCAGCATCCTCAAAATTTTTCTAGCATGAAATATACTTATATTATATTGAATATGAGATCGTGTTGTTATTAACTTAAAAAAATATAACTTGATAAATATTTGAATAAAAAACTTCCAGTTATAATTCATTGTCATTCAAAAACTCCACTCAAGAATTTTCTTTATCTTAACCTTGCTTGTATGTGTTATTTTTTTTGGTGAAAAATTTGCTTGTGTATATTATATATTGCCTAATTTGCCTCCCTTCTGCCTTGCAGTACTCCATCAGCGCCACTCATCTGTTGCCATGTGAACCCATCTACACGTGTGGGTACCCCCACTTTGATTGCCGAGAACACCCATATGCCTATACTATGGCAGAATAAATTGGAATTTCAATTCCCTTTTGACATGGATGGGTAGTTTCAGATAAAGTGAAAAATGTATATTGTAGAGGGAGGGAGACAACGCAGGCAGCTTTAGTTAAAGTTGAAAAAAGAAAGGTTTTTTTTCGTGTGAAGGAGAGAATATTTTTGGTGATCCCAAGAAGATTATAGTGAAACTGTTGGTCTGATTGCAGCAGCAGCAGCTTTTCTTTTCTCTTACAAAAGATCCGAGGGCCGGCAAACCCCCTATCTATCTCTCTACATCTGACATCATGGCTTCATCAATTGATTTTGGACGTTAAAAATCCTAAACTCAACTCAAGTTACTCAGCAGGATCAAGGAGATGATGATGATGTTGATGATTCATGGCTAAAAGAACAAGAAATAGATTTATCACAGGTGTACGAGTTTGAGAGTTGGGTTATTATATCGAAATTTTGTAGCCATGCGCACGTGAAAGTCAGCAATCTAGCTAGCATATGCTGCCGCCCAGTGAGCAGAGCAGAGACTTTCTCTTCTTTTCATTTGGAAAGAAACAATGACAACTCTCTCTCTTTCTCTATATTTTCGTGCGACGTTCTTGTTCTCGCGCAATCCATGTTTCAAAACTAATTTTCAGAAAGCTGTTCGATCGGATAGAAACTTTTGAGAATGACACCAAGGCCTCAGAGCTTATTGATAAGTACAAGGAATACATTTAGCTTATTGATGAGTTTATATATAAAATTAAGTAGGTTTTGGATCAAAAGAAAAAGAAAAACAGCAACGGAGAACAGCTAAGATTATGAAATTAAAGATGAAATAATTTTGGTGCATATGCAATAATATATAAACAAGAATTAATCAAAGAAACTGTTGTGAAGAATGTATGTCAACAATTCAACATACTCCAAGAACTTTTTTGTTCCGCGTTCCTCACGTATATGATTAAGAGGATTAAAAGATTATAATCAAATGATAATGATGGTTTGGATTATAATAAAGGGAAATATTCATCATCGTGAATGCCTTTCCACTTAGCTCCATTATTCAAATTCTAAACTCCTTTAAAATATGCTTTTCTTTTGATCATTAAATAAAGAAAAGACAGTGCTTTAAGGATGAAAAAGAAGGTCTGGTGTTATAGGTGAGTTATTAAATGGTTTGGCATGCATGGCTTGAAAACGAAATCACACTATTGGCAGCTCCAAGCTATAAAGAAAATTCAAAAGGCTAGCTAATTAGTTCCCGAATAGTCTTTGAAAAAGAGAATGGTTTCTTTTCTTGTAAATTTCTAAGGCTCATATGTCGGCAGTAGTCGTGATCGTGAATATGTATAATATTTGAAAACAGTAGTATACTATATATGTATATTGTTTTTCGGCTTGTCAATCTCAGTCAGGGAGCTAGACTGACGAAATTCAAAGGATAATTACTTTGTAAATCCAATGTAACAGTGACGGCCTAAAATCAGCTATGCCAACGATAATTATGGAGAAATGATGGCTAAGGACTCGGTGCATGCCCTTTGAGTTTTCAGCAAATCAAGGGCCTATATGTTTTGGAGAATTATTATTGCAAGTCTTGGGATGACAGTGACTTTGCAATATATACTACTTAAGTCAGATAAATTAAATACTGACAAGCAACGGCAACTATGGTGACCACCTGGTTTAATTGTTTACCGTCACAGATATTTCGTGCGTTTTGCTCCGGTCATTTTGAAGATCTCTTTGAATCACAAATACAATGTTGGTGTGTGAAACCTTTGGCGGAAAAAGCCAATAATTGCATGAAAGCAAAAATCATGTGTGCGGTGGCTAGGGCTAAAGGCTAAAGCATACTTAATCCTTAATGACCCACCAATCCACCATTGCCTGCCTTTGGACGCTTCATATGTTCCTAGCTAGGTAAGCCTCTAGAAAAAGTCACATCCATCGCTGTCTTAGGTTAGCATCATTTCTTGTTCTGCGTTGGCCATTGGGGGGATTCATACTTTGAACATCATTTATCTTTTCCAAAACTCCATCACAAACCGTAGTAGTATTTTAGCATCAGAGACACCCTTTTTTCTTTTCTTATCCATAAATTAGATTAATGAAAGTTTTTTATCTTAGAAAGTGAAAATACAGGTGTGGAGTTAGAATCTTAAATTTGCATAATTTTCCAGGAAAATTACCTGAGGAATAATCTTCGAACTCTGTCCGTTTAAATGTTCTCATTTATGGGGACCCAATAGAGGAAGATTTTTCCTGGAAAACTGACAAAGTAGGAAGTAAATTCAATATCAATTCAAGGACGACGTACCAAGTTGGAAGCTGTTTTATCAACAGATACGCAGGCGATCATGAGCCAAATTTCGGTCAAAGTTTGTTCACAAGCCGATATTTGAAGACCCATGTGTTAGGTGTGTACAGACGCCTAAATTTCAATTATTTCATGCTAATTTTCCCTGAAGGAGAAAGCAAATTATTTTTTTTTTTTTAAGTCAGAGAGTTCACTCACTAACTAGTCCTTCGGTAACCATATCGATTCATCACAATTGATCATTAAGTATAAAACTAGTCAGCCACTTGAACAGTACTGAGTTGGCATAATTAATAACGACAAAAAATGGCGATATTATTTTTATAAAAATTTTCATGGAAAAGTTTATTGATCGTATCTTAATATGCGGCCATAGTTCATGTTCAAATATAAAGTGGAAAAATATATTGGTATCTGTCTGTCATTGTTTCTATAGATTGATTTGAAGTGTAGTGCAATGATTATGGTTTTTGACCAAAATGGTTTTTTTATATGTAAGAGGCTGTTTTTAAATTTTTGCTTGAGTTTAATCTCTTTTCTAATGATCTTAGAAGCATTCTTTCAAATCAATCCAATGTATTTAAAATTTTATTTTCAGAAGTATTGAACTTAAGATGAAGAAGAAATTATTAGAAGATTGATGGAGGCAAAAATCGAGGATATGGCAAAAAGTATTTGTCGAGAACAGAGGTAAGTTGGAGTTTTTCCTTGCTCTGTTTTGGGTTTTTTCTGTTTTTTCTCAATGAAGATTATTTCTTTTAATGTGAGAGGTTTAGGCTCTTAGCCTAAGAGGAATGAGCTAAGAAAATTTCTAAATAGAGAGAAGCCCACTGTGGTTCTTATTCAAGAGTCAAAACTCTCAGGTGTCAATGACCGTTGTATCAAACAAATATGGAATAATAAAGATGTAAAATTTGTTCATTTGGACGCGGTAGGGGCTGCGAGTGGCTTAATTTGCATGTGGAATGAAGGGGAATTCAAATTGTTGTCTTCTTCGACTAGTAATAGATTCATATGGTTGAAAGGTAGACTCAGTATGTATTCTCCAGTGGTTAACTTTATTAATATTTATGCCCCCAATGAGGTCAGAGATAGAAGGGTTTTCTGGGAAGTAGTTTCGAAATTGAAGAATGATGATAATGAACTTTGGTGCTATGTGGGCGATTTCAACGCAATGCTTAACGATGATGAAAGACTGGGGGTGGCTGTTATTGATCGTTCACAACAGGATTTTAATGATTTTATTCAGATCACAAATCTGATTGATCTCCCCCTTATAGGAAGAAAATTCACTTGGCACTTTAAAACTGCCATGAGTCGTCTTGACAGATTCTTAATTTCACCCAATTGGAATGACCATGTTGCTAATATCAATCAATAGAGTTTAGAGTGTTTCATCTCTGATCATGTGGGCATCTGCTTGGGATTAGATGTTCATGACTGGGGCCCTAAACCTTTTAAACTCTTCAACCATTGGTTAGAAAATAATGAATTTAATCGTTTAGTGGATGAAAATTGGAAATCTTACAAAGTCTTTGGGAGCGCAGGTGCTAGATGTTTCCATAAGTTGAAATTACTCAAGAAGGATATTAGAGGATGGAAGGGCTACCAAAAAGGTGGAGTTTCAGCTGATATTGATGAACTTAACAAAGAGGTTAGTGAGCTTGGGAAGAAAATTGAATGCTATCAGAATGATGTCTCAATTTTTGAGAGTTTTTGCACACAAAAAAGAAAGCTCTGGCATCTCCAAAATATCGAAGAAAGGACATGGAGACAGAAGGCAAGATTGAAGTGGATAAAAGAGGGTGACAAAAACACGAAATATTTCCATTGTATTGCCAATAGCAGATGGAGGAATAACTTTTTGGCCCACTTATATTTTGAAGGTAAGCAACTACACACCCCAAAGGAGATCAGGTCGGCAGTGGTTTCCTTTTTTGAGAATCATTTTGGAACTGTCCACTCTCTAGTGTTTAATTTCAGCCCCTTGAACCTTAAAAAACTGGATAATAAACAAAGGTGCAATCTTGAGAGTCCTTTTTCCATGGAAGAGATTAAGGAGGCAATCTTTAACTGTGACGGGGAGAAGTCACCTGGACCTGATGGTTTCACTCTCAGCTTCTTTAAAAGGAAATGGGATGTTTTGAAAAATGACCTGTTTGAGTTCTTTCAAGAGTTCCACAGGAATGGCAATATTCCTAGGGAGGTAAATAACTCCTTCATTGCACTCATCGCCAAAAACCAATGTGCTGAATCACTTCATGACTTTAGGCCAATTTCCCTTATTGGCAGTATCTACAAAGTTTTGGCTAAAGTTCTTGCTGGTAGATTGAAAAAAGTAATGGGGACTATTATCAATTTCACACAGTCAACATTCGTTGAAGGAAGACAGATCTTAGACAGCAGCTTGATAGCAAATGAGGTTGTCGATATCATGAGAAAATCGAATTTTGGTGGTCTGACCGTTAAGTTAGACTTTGAAAAAGCCTTCAATAGTATTAGCTGGAGTTTTCTATGGGATACAATGAAGTTAATGGGTTTCGGTCAAAGGTGGACATCTTGGATCGCCAATTGTATCTCTTCTGCCTCGGTCTCCATTTTGATAAATGGATCGCCTTCTCACCCAATTCAAATGAGAAGAGGTCTTAGGCAGGGAGACCCTCTATTACCCTTTCTCTTCATCATTGTGGCAGAGTGCTTGAGCATGCTTCTTACCAAAGCATCTTCTCTGGATTTATTCACTGGCATTCCTATTGGAGGTGGAAACCTCTCTATTACACATCTTCAGTTCACTGATGACACGATCGTTTTTTGCCAAGCAAGTGAACAAATGTTGTTAAACATTAAAAGAGTTCTTAGAATCTTTCAAGTCTCTTCTGGGTTGAAGGTTAATTTCACAAAAACTGCTTTGTTTGGAGTTAAAGTAGATGCTTAGTTGTTGAAGAAATGGGCTGGAAGTATTAATTGTAAAGCTGATACTTTTCCTTGTAAATATTTAGGACTACCTTTGGGTGCTAATATGGGAGCTGTATCCTCTTGGAATCCTGTCATTGAAAAATTCAGAAGCAAACTTGGTCTTTGGAAGAGTAAAATGCTTTCCTTGGCAGGTAGATTAGCTCTTGTGAAATCCACCCTCTCTAATCTTCCTGTTTTCTATATGTCTCTATTCAAGATGCCGGCAGGGGTTGTGAATGAATTGGAGAAAATCCAACGGCAGTTTTTATGGGGTGATACGGAGTTTAAAAGGAAAATGAGATTGGTCTGTTGGAATACTATTTGTTGTAACAAGAAAAATGGGGGCTGGGGTGTCACTAACCTTAGAGATTGCAATCAAGCACTCCTTTTGAAGTGGCCTTGGAGGTTTGGTGTTGAAGACAATGCCTTGTGGAAACAAGTGGTCTGTGAGAAGTACTGTATTCCTTCCCATGCTTTGTGGCCAAGACCTTGTAATGTGAAAAAACTCTCTACTGTGTGGCGAGACATCCAAAATATCTGAACCAGGAATTTTTCTACTAACAATTTAAATTCAAATTTTTTGTTATGTGCAGGTGATGGCTCCAAAATCTCTTTTTGGACTGACTTGTGGATTCAAGGAGTAATTCTCAAGAACTCTTTCAAGAGGATTTTTATGCTGGCATTGAATCAAACAGGATGTATAAACGAGTTTGGGTTTTGGTCCAATGGATCGTGGACCTGGAAAATTGACGCTAGAAGGACTCTTTTTGATTGGGAAAAAGAGTTGTGGTACGACTTGATGCAACTTCTTAATTCTGTCCATATTTCCCCCTTTGCAAAGGATAGATTGATTTGGTCTCATAGCATTAATGGTCTCTACAAGGCCAAATCCTTTAGAAAGACGCTAGAACCTTTGAATTCTAGTTGCTCAGTTGAATCCTGTATTTGGAAAGGAAGTGCCCCGCCTAAAGTCGAGTTGTTCTGCTGGAACGCTATTCATGGCACTGTGCCAGTTATGGATGTCCTACAAAGCAGAGGTATGGTGATAAATGCAGATAGCAAATGTGTTTTCAGCAATGACATAGAATCTGTTTCGCATCTGTTTGTGAAATGCAAATTTTTCTTGGTTGATTTGGTCTCACTTTATTAAACTGTGGAATCAACATTGGGTAGCTCCAGATAACCTAAGCACATTGTTTTTGTTTTGGGATGCTATTATCCTGAGTTGCAGCAGAAAACCTGTTTGGATGATGATCTTTTATGCTACGGTGTGGTCTATTTGGTTAGCTAGAAATGACACGGTCTTTAATTCGAAAAAAATTTCTCTCGATCAAATCTGCTACTTGATCTCTATTAGATGTAGCTGGTGGCTAAAAGCTAAGTTCCCGGGTCTTGATATAAATAACATTCTTCTCAACCTTAATGAGTTATCCATTCCGGTGAAGAAAAAAGCTGATAGATTAAAGGTTTGCTGGTCGCCTCCTCCTACCAGGGTTTGGAAAATAAATGTGGATGGTTCTTCCTTGGGGAAACCAAGCGCTTCAGGTATTGGTGGAGTCTTGCGAGATTGTGGTGGAAATATCAGGATGATTTTCTCTAAAAATATTGGGATTGCTGAGTCTAATTTGGCTGAGCTTCTCGCCGTCATTGAAGCTTTGTCCATCATGTCAAAGACAGGTATGAGCTCATGGCCTCCACTCATCATTGAGAGTGATTCTCGGGTTGTGATCTCTTGGATACAAGATGTTGATAATAGCCCTCGGAAATATTACAATCTTATCAATAAGTTGCGTAATCTTATTTCTAGCATTGGTGAGATTTCCTTTGTCCACGTATTAAGAGAGGCTAATTTTTTGGCTGATTTCTTAGCCAAAACAGGGGTCAACAGAAACAATGACCTTTTAGCTTGGTTGTAATATCCTCTTATTAATAAAATTTCTTACATTTCAAAAAAAAGTATTGAACTTAAATGGACCAGGGAAAAGAACTCCTCTCCTTATCAATTGAGCTAAACTTTATAGATATCACCAATATTACCTTTACTTAGCATATGGTAATTTTAGTTTGGCCATCAAAACATTGACTTGAGATAATGAACACAGCCATTAATATATGTGTATTCAAATTGTATTTATACTTTACAATTTGTCAATTTGCAACAAGATAGGAAAGTTGTGGTATGGTTAATAAGAAAATTGTAGAAAATTTTCATAAGCAATTGACATGGATTGGCAACTTCTAGTTACGTAGCCGGTCATGGCAGTGGCACTGCTCAAGGTAGCCACCAAAATCTTCTGAAATTTTATCAAAGCTGACGCTTGAGTTGGTTTTGATCCTATTTGGGGCCGCTCACTCTCTGGGTGGCATGCATTGACTATGGGGCGGGTTGTTTGGGTGACCCACTTGAAGTTGTCTTAGCTTGTGATGGGCTCTGGAGGATGGGCCATAGATCGGCAGTCGGTATTATCAGTTCCTGCAACTTACTGTAAGCAATTCTAATAAAAAACGACTATGAATTGATTTAATGATTGTTATTTCATTTTAAGAGGGGTTAAATTTAAGATTCAATTTTTTTTAATTTTTATGTTAAAAAATCATTTAAAAACTACATGGAAAAATAATGCAATAGTAAAAGTACATATTTTAACAAATAAAATAAGATTAAAATGGAACTTGCACTTGGCTATTAAATTCCAATTTTTATTTTATGTAGAGAACTTCCTAAAAATATTATTATTTTTGGTGTAAACCATCCGGTTTCCCCACACCATTTTGGTATAGGACTAATCCGGATTCGAGCCGGGTAGGACCCAAAGGGCGGCAAAACTCTCCCTCAAGAGTTTTAACACAGCTGCATACCCAGGACTAGAACTCGAGATTTCTGGTTAAGCTAAAACAACCCCTTACCAGCTGATCTACATGCTCTTGGGTCCTAAAAATATTATTATTATTATATATATATTTTGGTTACAATATTATTATTATTATTAAGTACCAAGCCACGTGAACTTATTTTTTTAACTCAAAACTTGCAACCGAACACAAAGGTAACAAAATAATTTTCTATAAAGCCTAACTATCCCGTCCAAAATACTTGTAATAGCAAGTTATCGGTTTTTGGTTGAAAAAATTAGATGACGTAACTTGTTGCGTAGGCGAGTATTGAAGGGTGATGAAGGACACAAATGTTCCTAGCATTTATCTTTTTTTTTTGTCTAGACCATCCGATATTTTTATATTTTTGGTATAAAACTAATTCGAATTCGAACCGGACAGGACCTAAAGGGTGGTAAAGCTCTTCTTCAAGAATTTTAACACAACTGCATACTCAAAGACTCAAACTCGAGACCTTTGATTAAGCTAAAACAACCCCATACTATTTGATTTACGTACTCTTAGATCCTAACATTTATCTTTACTAAAATAAAATAAGATCTTAAAGTAGACTCATAAAAAGTAAATAGTTAACAGTACATAGTACCAAACAAGTACATAGTTAACAGTGACATAGTACCAAACAATTAAGCAAAACTTCTAGTTAGGGCTAATTTGTGAGATATTTTCAATAATAACTAGTATTTGGCAATGAGATTTTTGCTTACTAATAAAGAGAAGGTTGTGAAATTTTAAGATCTTAAATTCGAGTCATACCAATTATAATTATTTATTAATTTATTTAGTTCAAGTAAAATAATTTTCATAGTTGATGTTTATGGAATATTAACTTCTAATTATTCAAAAAAAATCACTTGCATTCATGCCGTCTTAATGCATTTATAAGTAAGGTTTTATGTTTATTTAAGATATTTAAGCAGACTAAAAATATATACAACACTCCTTTTAAATATTTCAAACTGTATCCATAGCTTAAAAGGTCTAACATGTGAACTAAATTTTGTCATAAAATCGACTCCGGCAATTAGTTCATCTTCACTTGATTAAGAGGTTTGTACAATCGGTGAATCGGATGCTTTGATGAATGAAGTAAACACGAGGGGGAGAACGAAAGAACTCAGTTACATGTAATGAGGATGCATATATGGGCCATGTTGCTTAAGCTCAAATAAGGAGCGACTCTTAACCAGAGCCATAACCTTTAAAGCCAAAAATATACAAGATTTTGCAGGTTCTTTGTTTCTCTCAAATCGATAGCCAGCTACAGCCACGAGATTTCTTTATTTCCTTTTCACTGATTATCTTCTGCAGTCTCTCTGCGTCCTCCCATTTATTCAATGAAGCATAAATATTTGCCAAAAGCACATAATTTCCAACATTTTCAGGCTCAATTTGAAAGAGATGACTAGCTGCAATCTCACCCAATGAAGCATTGCTGTAAACCTTACAAGCTCCAAGCAAAGCACCCCAAATTCCAGCATCTGAGACATCTCCATATTCAATGATAAGATTATATGCTTTCTCAAGGTGCCCGGCTCTTCCAAGGAGGTCAACCATGCAAGAAAGGTGCTCACTTAAGGGGGGAATGACACGAATTTTAGTCATCAGCTCAAAGAGCTTGCATCCTTCCTCAACCAGTCCGCCATGACTACAGGCATTAAGTGCACCTATGAACGTAACCTGGTTTGGCTTGATTCCTTCCTTCTGCATCTTTGAGAATAAAATCAAAGCTTCCTGGGACCGTCCATGGTCAGCAAGAGCCGTGATCATTGTGCTGTAAGATATTACATCCCTCTCCTTCATTCTACTGAATTCCCTCCAGGCCTGCTCCATGCATCCACATCTTGCATGCATGTGAATTAACGCATTTGATACAAAGAGCGTCCTATCTGAATTCATTATGCAATAATAAATAAAAAAAGAAATCAGTGTCACAACCTTCTTCATTTTTATATGGAAAGACAAAAAGAGACGGTGAAAGCCCAGCAGAGGACTTATCAATCCTAGCATTCATATATATATATATATATATATATATATATATATATATATATATATATATATATAATAGTACTAACTTACCACAGCATCCTTCTTCCAAATTCTTAGCTAATGCCTCCGCCATAGTAACATCTCCAATTTGGGTACAAGCAGAAAGAGCACCTACCAGTGCAACCTCAGTAATTCTGACACCTCGATCTCTCATTGCGTTATAAAAATCAATAGCTTCCTTTGCATATCCATTCTGTGCATAACAAGCGACCATTGCTGCCCAACATGAAGCATCCGGTTTTATAGTCTCGTCAAACACTCTTCTAGCCTCGCTCACTTCACCACAGTTCCCATAGCCGGCGATCATTGCAAGCCAAGCAACCGGATTCTTCTCCACCATCCTGTCATACAACTCCTTAGCTGCTTCCATGTCACCATAATTTGCATATCCAGCAACCATAGCTGTCCAAGAAACCATATTGCGTCCCTCCATGGCCTCAAACAAGCAGCGCGCTTTATCCATCAATCCCACCTTAGTGTAACCACAAATCATTGCTGTCCAAGCAACAACATCTTTCTCTTCCATTGCATTGAACACCCTTTGCGCCTCCAACACGAACCCGCACTTTGCGTACATATCAAGCAATGCTGTTTGGACTACATTGTTCCCCAAGAAACCTGATTTTTCGACTCTTGCGTGAACTTGCTTGCCTTCGAATATTGCTGGGACACGACCACAAGCATTAAGAACAGAGGAGAAAGTGAACCCAGATGGGGATATGCCTTTCCATTGCATTCTAGAGTATAATAGAATAGATCGAATAAAATGACGGTGGAAAACATGGGAGCGAATAAGGGAAGTCCAAAGGAATTGGCTATTGCAGTTGGGTATTTGGTCGAACACGTGGCAGGCATAGCCGAGGTTGTCACCAGGAACATGGAGCAGCTGGGTAAGGAACTGAGTTAAAAAATTGTGGTACTGGGGTTTAGGTAGGGTTTTGAGAAAGAAAGTGTGGGTTTGCTTCAGTTGGTTAAATGTTATACTAAATTGGAGGTAATGGGAAATGGTTGAAAGTAGTCTTCTTTTTGCTGCAAATGGGTGTTGGGACATGGATATGGTGGTAAAAATAGGGAGAAAAGTAATTAGCTTTCATGAATATTGATATTGGTGATCCTTTTGTATGATTATGATTTCTTACATTAATTAAGCCTTTCTAAATTATATTTTCCTTGCGTGTTTGCTATAAATGCCACTTACCTAAACCTTGGCGAGGCCTTGCTCTGTTTGTTGGCTCTGTTTTTTCAGTTTGAAGGCAAACCTGGTTGTAATTGTGGACTGCAGGAATTGTTGAGTTTAGATGTGTACTGATTGGCCTCAGCCTCAGGTTGGCCATGCTTGTTCTTTAATTATTTGGGGTTTTGGTCAAGGGTTTAGTCTCATTTACGCTTAAATTTCTTGCATTGTATAGATATGGATCCAAATGACATTTTCATGCCCTTCAATGAACTGGTGGATATCTGCTCGTCTTTGTTTCTCCGGTGAAGGCTCTCACTGCGCAGGAAGGGTTCAAAAACTTTAAAGATGGGAAATTTGATGTAAATTAAAGGTTTGCTACTTCAGAATTAGCATTTGACCTCCTAAGTTTCAGAATAATCAATCTCAGTAACCACAACCGTCTCTTCATGCTCTGAGGCTGCAATTATCTCACCAAACTGGTCGGCAGACACGAGCAATTAGTAATCAAGCGGTTGCTCTCAGACGAAACAACGTAAACAAATTTTCGAACTTTCCCATACCAGTGATACAAGAGTAGAACGTCCCCGTATTGTATAGCAGTCAGCAGAATCTCTAGAAGGTGAACAAGTTGCAACAATTAACTTGAACAGATTGCCATAAATGGATATCATAACTTGAAGATTAATATTTCATATTGGTTGGCACGCAATCTTCTTCTCTAAGACTGATTTATCAAGTAAAAGACATTTTTAGAATACTGGATTGTAGTGTAAAAAGACCAAAATTTGCATCAAGTACATAGTAAAATACAGCTAGTAATGCTAACTGAATTAATTAATAAAATAAAAAAGAGGGGATGGGTGGCGAGGAATGGTAATAAAATTACTCATAATACAACAGAAGTGTAACTCTAATATTTCCAGACCACAAACTTTTTTCCCAGAATAAGGAACATGGACATGGTTAGGTCTTCAAGGGAGCCTTTTTCTCTCTATCAGATATTCGAGCCGGAGTTGTTGAATGTGATTTGAAGCGGCCTCTCCCTCCTTCCTCTTTTTCCTGGAAAATACCAATCACTATTGTTCAATTTCCTTTTAATTAAAAAAATGCAATTGTCCGTGACAACGGTCAATTTATATTGTTAGAAAAGCATTATTAAGAAGCCACTCAGCTGGCATTAGATTAATATGAACACAAGTTAAACAGTTTCTAATACCTTTTTCTTGACAATCTGAATTACATCTTCATCCTGCAGAACGTGCCCAAGGCCACAATGTTGAGGGTAGTGCCTTGCACTAGTACCCCAGGCTAGAACATATTTGACATCCTTTATCAAATTCCTATGAATGTGATTACAGAAGTCTTCCACTGTGCAGCCACCCCTATCCTATATCATGCCAAGAACAATGGAATCAGAGAGAAAGAAAAGTCAGGGAACTCCCAGCATAAATTCAACAGTATCGACTATCACAGGTGATGGCAATGACAAGAACATATGTGACATACAGCAGAGAGAACCACGGGGTCACTGAAATCAGGTTGCTGGCCTTGTGGTTTTGTATATACTCTCACAAGACCCATCTTTTCCCACATCTTTGAAAGAAGCCTATCTAAGTTCAGCTGCACAAGCAACAAGCACATATGTCAACATTTTTCCCAAGCCACATGCATCAAATATGAAACTGATAAGCAAAATATTTTTCTCCAACTAATTCTGCCCTGCATTGTGTTCTTGATGTAGACAACATGTTATTGTCCTTTTGGCAGATAATGGACAATGAACTTCATAAAAATATTAGGAAGAAAAATGTATTAAGCATCAGATCTCATCAAATACATGATTATTACCGACTATCAAAAGCTAATAAATGAGATAACAAGGTCAAGAGGATCTTAACATGTCCTTAGAAGATATAAGTTGCATTTTAAAACCAATAGTATACTCATTAACTTCCATTCTATTTATTCATCATTTCTGAAAGCCATTAACATTACAAAAATGATAGAGGAACATGCCTTCAGATTGCAGCTTATGACAACAGAATTTGGCTGCCGAGCCAACTTATCCACATCATCAATTCCAATCACATCTATCTTGTTGTAAACATACACACACTTAATGTATTTGCGGTTTCCTTCAATGACATCTATAAGATCATCCACTGTGGCATCCTCACGAAATAGAACCTGAAAATTTTCCATCAGGAATACCTCAGACTAAGGAAACACAATTTTAAGATTGAATTAATTCAATCAAATGTGAAATTTAACCAGTACAAGACCTCATACCTCTGCATTGTGAATTTTGTATTCATGTAGAATTTGATAACAGAGTTTCTCATCCACATGAGTCAAAGGTAAAGTGCTGTTGAAAGAGATTCCTCCAGTTTTTTTCTTTTTGAAATATATCTGCAAATGAAATAAAGAAACCAAAAATGAAGCAGACTCCAGTAATACATACATGAAGATACTGTCATAAAAGAATTCATAGTTTTCATATATCTTGAAGTAGCCAATGTTAAACCATTTGTAATGTGACAATCATTCTTTTTTCTTAAGGCAAAACGACAACGCAATGCTTTAAAACCTAGAAATATACCTAAAATATTGTTAATGATACTGAATAGACAACAGTCAGGAATGAACTTACTTGAGGCGGTCTCTTGTTTAAACGCAAACCCACAGCTTCCAGTTCCTTAGTTAATATCTGGCGATGACCCTCGCTCTGAAGTTTTGATAAAAAAAAAAGGATACAACAAGTCAACAACAGAAAAATAACATTACTCCTGAAATTTTAATGGTAAAGCAAGTCAACAACACTAATATTCAGGATTCAAGAAAAAGACATTCGTAGTGACAGCACTGACAAACTATGGCAACCATAAACATCAAAACTACATCAATGCCTGTTGACAGTTTAAACCACTATTAATCACTGGAAAGCTTGAAGAATGCACAACTACAAGAGCATAAATTGAAAGCCTAGTTGTGAAAAAAAAGGAAAAGTGAAATGAGCATTTGAAAGAAGAGGGAAAGAAATAATGATTTTGGACAATTACCGACAACTTTAGAACAAAAACCTATCGTGACAGCAATCCAGAAGAAAGAATGTATGCATTGACAACTACAGAATAAACAAATGGAGGTAATTGGGAAGGCTTCTATCAAGGCAAGCTATTTTGCATTTTAAATCATACTCTTAGATGTTCAATACCAAGCACCATTTTTTTCATAAATTAAAGGAGAGAGAGAGAGAGAGAGAGAGTGAGAGAGAGAGAGAGAGAGAGAGAGAGAGAGAGAGAGGTAATTTCCTTCCATCCTTATCGATTATCTCTTTTTTCCCAACATGTCTTGACACTGAGATCAGAACAGTACTAAACACTGCTATATTAAGCTCCTAAGTTACAATAACATCTTATGATCGTCTCAATCAAGATTTTTACCATACTACAGTAAGCAAAGCCACCAATTCTTGAACCCCCAAAACTACTACTATGGTATAGATACTTACTTTAGAGGCATCAAGAACCATAAGCACAAGATCTGATGACTTGGCAACAGCAATAACCTGAGAAATGAGCAGTCTCATAAAATATCTTGAATTAAAAACCACTCAACCAAACTGAGCACAAGAATGAGATCATAGAGCTGAACAGTAAGAAAAAAGAAAGACATAATATTATCTTTTTCTTAGTAGGAAGTTTGAATGTAGGCATATGCCACCCTCAACCAACTTCAACATAATACTCGCAAAAGAGCATGTTAAGCATTTAATCAAACATTCGATAAAAAATTTTATCAGCATTTCCCTCACTTGTGAACGATAGTTTTTATACCAAGAGATGACAACACATATCACCAGGTAAAACCGAAAGCCACAAAATTTTTACCTGCCTCCCACGTCCCTTGCCTTCAGAAGCACCTTCAATAATCCCAGGAAGATCAAGTAGTTGAATCTTAGTATCATTGTAATGTATGATACCAGGAATGCATGTAAGTGTTGTGAACTCATAAGATGCAGCTTCTGATTGAGTTCCTGTTAACATCGTTAAAAGGGTTGATTTCCCCACACTGCAGTTGGAATACAAGCAATAGTTAGCTACCTCTCAAAGAACAAACGTCCAGAGAGGGTACAAATGCATGTATGTACCAATCTGAAAGAACAATATGCATCTTCCTATATAAATAATATAATTGCGCAAGTAGATGAAGCAAGCAGGCTAGAATGAATGTACTGGCAGTAACTGAGTAATATCATGAATATATTTATCTTAAGTGAGATAAAACCACAACCAGTTTATTACAGGACTGGGTCTCTCCTATTTATGCTAAATGCAAAATTTGTATTGCTCTTGATTTCTTATTCAAAAAATTAAGATACATGCATTTAAGTGATAAAGGTACACACCTTGGAAATCCTATTAGTGCTACACGTCCATGACCAAATTTTGTAACTTCAAAACCCTCTCCACCTCCACTAGAACCCTGATTCATAGATTCAGAAAGAAATTAAAGAAAAAAAAAGAGAGAAAGAATATTGTATGGCAAGTTTAAAGAAAAACTAGTTCAATCTAGAATAAATTACCAGCCAGGCAATGAACAGATTAATTATCTAGAATTCTTAAAATATATTAAATATCTAGCCAACCAACCAGGAAAAAGAAACTTATTTGAGCAGTTAGATATGAGTAAAGTTATACAGTAAAAAGAGACCAACCCCTAGAAGGTGGAAGAAGTTGTAAGCTTAAACAATGAAAAGCAATTAAATTAAAAGGAAACTGATAGTACCTTAAAAAGATGTTAAGATCCATGGTAGATTATTAGTATTCACAACTCACAAGTACATTAAAATGTAGCAAAGCAGAATTTAGAGAAAAAACAATAGACTTTAGAATCCATTAATGTTATACAAGAAATATCCATACTTTTGGTGGCTCTAGTAATTGTGTCCTTAGCTTGGCAATCTTTGCCTTGAGCTGACCAAGATGGTACTCTGCAAATTCAGTCAAAAGAAGAAAAAAAATTAACACATTCAATGTTATCAATAGGATCAACAATTATCAAATACTAACAAATAAAAATGGCCTTGGAATGAAGTAAAAAGAAAATTCAGTTCATAAATACAAGTACAAAAGATATAAATTCATACCTGTGGCCTTATTTTTCTGAGTTCGAGCCATCTCGGCTTCAATTTCTTTAATCCTCTCAATAATCCCCATTTCCTCCTGATTTCAAGTGGTACCGACTAAAATGAAATAAGAACGAGGGGACAGCCTAATTAGCTTCTGAAAGGTGTAATTATAGATATATGTAAAATACAAGTGAAAAAAGCTAAATCCTAAATAATCATGCAAAAACCAATACGTATTGAAAGAAAAACTAAATTTTGACGAGAACCCAATTATACCAGGAGTTTAAAGAAGAAAACTTTGGACCAAAAATCAATGAAAGCGACGCCTCTGGAAGATCAGAAAAGGGTAGGAGAAAGAGAGAAAGGAAACTTTGACAATGCTAGAGTAATTGGATTCCTTTTCTTTCTTTCCAATCACTCAATAAGCAAATAAATGAGAGGAAAAAGAAATTGATTTGTTGATCATATCCAAAAGAAAACAAGTGGATAATAGAAATAGTTGCCCAAAAGAAGAAAAATTTTTGAAGGCAAAAGCAATCTCTGAGAAGAAAGAGAAAGAGAGAAGAAATAAAGCAGAGCAATTAGAACCAAAGACTAAAAGGGCTTTGGAGTCTCAAAAGAAACACAACTGAGGGACTTGATTTTGAAAGCCCAATCAAGTAGTAGAGCAAGAAGAATTATCCGCTACAGTTTTAGTAGGGTTTTTCTATTTCATAACTGAAATTAAAAAATGACACAAATTTTATTTATTTATTATTTTTTAATATTTAAAAAAATATATATCATTATCTCAATTCTACTAGTAGAATATAAAGATTTCATAGCAATGTATTTTATAATTATTCTTAAAACAATTACATTTGGGTCATAATATCTCAACGATTAGCAAGTACCACATTTTAATTCTGATTATTTACAATACAAATGACAAGTTCTTATATATTTTGAATAAGCTAGGTTATATTAATATCCTAATTTGTGTATTTATTAGACTTAATAATTTTAGACACGATATAGTATTGTGATATGTTTTGACAAGAAAAACATGATATAAGTTAAAATTTGATAAAAATCATATATAAATTTGTTAAAAACTAAAAAAAAAATAATGTTTGATATGTTAACATAAATTTTAACATGATAACTTTCGTGTTTAATACAAAACAAGCATGATTTGACACAACATTAATTAAAATATATACACAAATTGTTAAATCTAGTATTTGTGTCATGTTTTTTTTGTATCAAATATTTATAAAACACAATTCATCTAACACATTAAACATGAAACAAAATTTTCAAATTTTATCAAATTTATTTAATATTTTTATCAAAACATTAATCCATATGATTTTTTATATTACTGTATCATGTTTAAAATTATCAAATTTATTAATTTAATTCAAAACTAACTTAGCATAGTAATTTGGCATAACTTTCGAAATTGAAACCTCGAAAAAATGTTAATATGATTTTTTCCAATCCAAACGAGAATCAGCTCTTTTTATTCAAGGTGATACTTCAGTCTAGTATTGATTTTTGAAGTGTTTGTTTCGACTCGCAAAAGGGGAAAGGTTAGTAATTTGAAAGTCGTTATCTCATTGGTAATGATAATTCTGTGGATATAGAATTATTTTTATGTTTAATTATCTAAATTATTATTTAATTCTCCCATTAAATTTGTTAATTATTTTTCTAATTTTGTTAATTTCCTCATTTTTTTTGCAAATAAACAAATTTCAAATGATTTTTAGTCAATTTGGTAGAAATTAGAGTTAAAATGGTAAGAAAGGAGATTAAACCACTAAAAGACAAAGAGAGGAAGAATTTTGTGTTGTAGTACAACTCATCATATCTCTCTCTCTCTGCATTTTACTTAGCATGCCATATATTATTATCTTATTTACTCTTAAAAGATAAGAACAGAGAATACATAACTAACACATAGAAAATACATGCCATTAACACTTGGATGCATATGTGGACAAGAAGACAAACAAAGAAGGTGTTAGAAGGGTGAGGTGTACATGGTTAATGTGGGGACTTAAATGACATATAAATATCTTTTAAGATGAGCCAATGACATGAAGACAGGTGGCAAGCAGTACCAACTCATTTAGGATATGCAATGCCTTTGTACTCCTTATTTTAATGGCTATTTAAGCAACATATTGTGCCACTTTGGAGGGGTCGGCTACATTAGATTTTAGATTTAATTTTAATGCACATTTTTATGTTTTCTTGGTAGATTAGAGCAGCCACTACTTTGCTTGCTTTATGTTCTTTAAATTGCTCAGTTAAATTTACATGTTTTCTTTACAATTTCCTTTAAATTTCTACTACTTTCTTGCAAGCTTTCAATTTATCTTTATGTGTTCTTTAATTTTCAGTCACCCAACCTTCTTCTACTCATTTGTCTTATTCCATTTTTTATTTTGATTGAGTTCCATGATCATGGGAAGCTAAGGAGGTTGAAAAACTAGCTCAATAACTCTTGTGAGTTTGATCCACATTTCTTACATTGTTTTCATTTACTGTTTTTAAATTTTTTTAGTTGTTGTTTTAATTGTTATTTTATTGTTTTAAAGTCTGTTTTAATATTTTAAAATCATAGAAAATTAAAAAAAATTGCAAGTTAGTGTTAATGGTAGTTTAGGCATGTTTTTGGATTTGCCATGGTGATTTCAATTTTCCTCAATTCCAGCACCAGTTTAGGTTCTATTTTATGTTCCTTCAGGTTCTGTTTCGAGTCATTTTTAGTGGCAATTAGTTAGTCTTCAAGTACATTAAAGTTTCATGTAATTAGGAGTAGTGTTCATTAGGTATTTGATTTAAATTTCATAAGTATTACATTAGTTGTTTCATGCACATTCTATTTTGAAATTCTAGTCAGTTTAGGCGTTAAACTTGTTGGATATTTTGATATTTCCAAGAAGACTTTTACCATGTTTATTTTTTATTTAATTATTTTTTAGTATTTAACTTTATTTGAATAATTAGTGTTTTAGTTTATCTAAAACTTTGACAAGATTTGTTTTAGATTTAATTAAATATTCTCTCAGATTTAGTCAAAATCCTATTTTGATTTTCTTCAAATAATGTGCTGATTTTATTACGATTTTATTATGATTTTCTACAGATTTTCTACACCAATTTTTTCTCCTATAAATAGAGGGCTACAGAAGCTTTCAAAAGACATTTCCTCCACTACTCATTCTCTTTGCTTCCTACTTTTCTGTTAAGTTAATCTCTCTTATTCTTTCTTGTCGTTCCTGTTCCCTGGGTATTCCCAGAAGAGCCTGTTGAATCCTGGGAGATTACACCTATTGGTGAAATAATCCTTAAGGATAGTGCGATTGCAGCACGCCTCAGGCTATTTTACTATTGTTTGCTCCTTCGGACTACAACAATCTTATTTTCCAAAAACATTGTTAAAATCCCAAATCTGAAACGCCTCAGAGTTGCTCTCTTATTTTGGAATCTTTTCTGAATAGTGAGTTCAATGGAAGCAGAAGCCTGACACGTGGCAAGAGATTTCGAAGCATTGAACATGTTTCTTATCGTGATGCACCAAACTCTAGGGATCGCCGCAATCATCGAAGTAAAAGGTACAAGTAAGTAATGTACATTTGTGTTAGGTGACATATTGTTAAATTAAATCATTGAGAGTTGTATGATTTGATTGTAGAGTTTAAATGTCTTTGAGTATTATATATACAATGATTTAAATTGAATTATGGTTTGTGAACAATTAAATGAAGAAAATAAAATAAAACATAGTGAGATGAATATGATTATATTTTGTGAAAATTTGGATATAATCTCATGATCTGATAATTCTTAGTATGTAATAAATTGCATAGATTTGAGATGCTGAGAATTGATTATGAAATGATGGAATTTAATAAGTAATGATGGTATTGTGATGAAATGAATATGGGTAAATCCATAGATTGAATTATTTAATAATTGCTTGATGTTTTGAACATTGTGAATTTACTGTGAATATTTGTTGAAGTCATTTTTAAATGTTTATGGGATACTAAGAGGACCATAGTAATGGTAGGGGTCTTCGTATTGACACTTAGATGTAAATGTGATTGAAATGATATTAATATTTTGTGAAATAATCATATATAGTTAGAATTAGACGATGGTGCAAGTTAAAAGGTCAAGTGATAATGGCCCTAGGGATAATTATAATTACACCATTATAATGCCATGTTTTAGGTTAGAAATCACTCTAGGCAGACTCTATAAGGCTAGTTAGGCCTGCATTGTGTGTCAATATCATTATGCATTTCATTAATGCAACTTTACATCGAAATCTGCTTGTGTTTTCTAATATTGTTTTATGAAACTATAAAATCCAATTTATATGTGATGTGAAAGCAATTACTCCGAGAGCTTTCCTAAAGTGTTTTGATATTATGTGACAACTGTTTAGAGCATGTTTTACGCACGCTAATGCTTTCAAACTACATGTGTTTGCACGATGTAAGCTTTGACTATATAAACTTTGTTTTAAGCTGTTTGCGCATAAATTTTGATACTTGAGACATATGACACTATGTTATGCTTATGTGGCATTGTGATGTGCCTGTGTGGCATTTAGGCGTCTATATATATACATCATGCAGTCTGCTTGTGTAGCAATGGATACCGATATATATGTACATAGGTATGTGAGTTGTCCAACAACTAGTTGAGACACGTACCTCAGCTACTAGATGATCACTAGTGCTGGGATGATTAATGATCATGAGATATTTAAGAGGTACTATGTGTTGGCTCTACCGAGAGGGGGGTGAATCGGTTTTTCTATTAATTTTTGATTTTTCTAAAGCTTAATGCACAAATAGAACTAATAAAGCAATAATGAAATAAATGCAGTAAATAAGTAAGGGAAAGAGAAGCAAACACAGATTTATAGAGATTCGACCAATCTCTTGCCTACGTCCTCTCTCCTTGATCCTCTTGTCAAGGTACTGATTCCACTCTTCCTTTGGAATTCTTACAAACCACTTCAAGGTGTGGTGAGACCTCTTACAATTTCTCTTGAAGACTTAGAAATAATCTTCTAAGCCTCTCCCCTTGAAATACTACTCATACTCTTACAATAACAATTCTTACAAGGCTAACACACCCCTTGAATATCAGAAGTTTGAGTGAATGGGTAAAGTACAATGAGAATTCACACAAATGGAGTTACAAAGAATGAATTTTCAGATTTTATTTTGTCTCTTGAAGCTTGGAGAATTTTTGAGTGCTTGTTCTGCCTCCAATCTTCATAAATGCCTCTATTTATAGTCCCCCAACTGATTGGAATGGTTGGTGAACCATTTAATGCTAATCCTCCCGTTGAAACCCTAAAAAATTAGCCGTTAGACACTGTTTACGCAAAAAGGGATCGATCCCTTGCCATATGGGATCGATCCAAAATTTCCAGAAAGCTTTCCAAGAGGCGTTCCAAACTTTCTGCCACGTAGGGATCGATCCTTCTACAGTGGGGATCGATCCCTCATAGTTTCCTGCACTTACTTGGCTGCAATTTGAGAAGATTTGATGGCTTTTTGTGATTTTAAGTTAGTTCAAAACATTTTAGCATTTTTATAAGAGTATTTCTTGACTTTCTCAATTGAAATCACAATCCAAAACTTTGTTTAAAATATTTTCTATTATTGAGTTCATTTTGAGCAAATTTACATTTGTAGAAAAATGTGTTAAGCTTTCTTAAGTTTTAGTCATTTCAAAGATACATGTCAATTTAAAGCTAACAATCTTCCCCTTTTTGATATGACAAAACTTAAGGTAAATTTGCTTATATGTTTGAAAAATGAGGTTGCTTAAAGTTTTGAAAAAAATGATGCTCCCCCTCAATATTTGCAAATATTTTGCTTTCCCTCAATTTATGCGTGAAAGATATAGAATTTTACCTCAATAATTCTCCCCTTTTTTGTCATATTAAGAATTAGAACAAGGAAAAACACATGGTATAAAAAACATAGCAAGTCAATTTAAAGCAACGATCCAACACATAAAAACAGAAGCATATGACATAAAAGGAACATAAGCCAAGCGAAAGCCATAAGCCATAAACATAAACCATGCCATAGAAATATAAGGTGCAAAGAGTTGATAAACATAACACTTCAGTTCATACATCTAAGAAAAGATAAAAGTAAACATAAATAAGAAAGTTCACAACAAACAAATAAACATCAAGTCCGAAACATAAGTCATAATAAGCAGAAAGAGTCTAGTTAACGACGCCTAGGAAATGTCAAGTGATACTGCTCAATGAAGTCCTCTTGCTGCATGCGAATGTCTTGGACTTCATCGAATAAAGCAGCCTGTGTCTCCTCCATGGTGTCGAGGCGAGCATGTAAGTTTTGAAGCGATAGCATGATTTGGTTAAGAGAAGCCGAAGTGGATCCCGAAGGTGCAGAAGAAGAAGGTTTGGCAAGAGCTTCCTCTTCGCTATCTTGCTCGAGAAATGCAAGCTGACCATGGCTCTTTTCCCATACTACAGTATCACCTCGTTGATGAGAATACCACCCAAAGTTATGCATGGTGGTGAGATTGATAGTGGTATTTGATTCAAGAAGGACATCAACTTCACACGAGCAGTCTATGCCTTGGTCGAGCAGAAAGTAAGCCAATGGCTGAGGATAAACAATAGACTTGACTTTACCTCGGACGATTTTCACCCAATCTTGAAGAATGAAGTGAAGAAGATCGAGTTGATAACCATCAGATGAGTGTATATGATGAAGCCAAAACCTGTCAAGCCTACGAACTTGAGAATATTTTGTGCCAAGTGGACGGAGATTCCATGAGATGATGATATGTAAGAGACGTGCAAAGACTGGAAGGTCACTGGCACACTCATCATGAATGACGAACTCTAAAGGAACCTCGACAGTTTCATAAGGAAGGCCTCCTTTGCGAATGCCGAAAGCATGGGAGAGTGATTGTTCGGTGACTTCGATATGCTTTCCCATGATGAATGAGTGAATTCCTATAACTTCGCATGGATTGTTGGGACTTATGATTAGTTCGGCGTTAGAGAAGAATGCTTGAACAATGTTACAAGGCACTGGAGTGTTAATTTTCAGAAAGTTTGTCCAGCGAAAAGTATCGAATTTGACTAAGTATGGAAATCCGATTGATTCGAGGAATCCAAAATCGATTGGGCGCTAAGGTTTGATGCGCATGTTGGCGAATTTGGTGTGAAAACGAGTTTTCTCTTCCGCATTGCGAAAGCAGCGATTGAAGGCTGTTGGAACGGAAGAGGAGGAAGAAGAGGGGTGAGTTCTTTTCCTTGTGACATCGTGTTTGATTTTAAGAGCCATTTGGAGTAAGGTTTGAACAAGAAAGAGAGTAAAGTTCTTCAGAGGAATTTTGTCGAACTGGTGGTGAGTACAAGTTTGGTAGAGTATGGATGAGTGGATGGTAGAATGGAAGAACAACCAACAGCGTATGTCCATAGATTGCAATTCAAACTGCAACATTGATAAATGACTAGTAAGAGAATATGTAATGAATCAAAAGTTATGAGATCTAGAACTTAGATAAAACTATGGGTTTTGTTCATACTTGAAAATGAGACAAAAAAAGAAATTATGCAAAAAAATGTAAATGGGTTTACAAAATATGATGAAATAAACTAGAAATGCAAGAAAATTAATGAAAATTAGTGAAGAAATACTTACAATTGAAATGTTGGGTGTGAATAGTGATGAACACAAGGAAGAAGAAGGGAAATCAAGAATGATGAGGTTTTGACGTGAAAGGATGATGAGAGGTGAAAGAGATGGAGAAAAGATGAAGATTGGTGAAGAAATGAAGCGATTTGATGGAGAAATGGGTTAGATCTTGAAGTTTGATGAAGGAAAAATGGAAGGAGGATGTGTCTGTAGATGGGGAAGATGAATAGAATGGAAAAAGAGAAGGGAATCATGATTTTAACAAGGGCCACGAATGGTTGCTAGCACGAGGATCGATCCCTTTTTGGCCGAAACCCTTCTTGACCATTCTAGAGCTATGGGATCGATCCCATGGTGAAGGGGATCGATCCCTCACAGCAAGAACCCAGATTTTTAGGCCTAAATGACTCGGGAATCAATCCAATTCTCAAAAGAATTGACCCCTTAGTCCATTGCCTTAGTTTTGATGCAGAAAAATGATTTGAAAATGAAAGAACTTGTGCACTTTCACTATTTAAAATCAAAATCAAGTTTGAACAATTTGGAAAACATGATATGTGACTTGAGAAAGGCCATAATGTGCAGAAAATCATTTAAAGTATGCAGAAAAACATTGAAAGCTATTTTGGCATGATTGTTAGGATGTCTCAAACATGAGAAGTGAGTTTTTGTTGATGAGGAGTTAATATGAATAAACACACAAATTTCAACAATTTATCCTAAGAACTAGTAACAATATGGCAAGTTAAGGTCATGAACAGTAAGTGATCCAAGTATTTTCTAAATTTCTAACTTACATTCCTCACAACCAACTTAAACCATTTATTCAAAATCAATTTAATTCAAGGAGTATTCATAAGACCTAGTTCATCTCTAAGTGTACAAAATCGCTCCTTGTCCAAAGGTTTTGTGAAGATATCAGCTAGTTAGTGCAAGGTATCTACATACTCTAGAACTATATCACCTTTTTGTACATGATCTCTTATAAAATGGTGTCTAATCTCAATGTGCTTAGTTCTAGAGTGTTGGATGGGATTTTTAGTAAGATTGATAGCACAAGTGTTATCACATTTGATTGGAACTTGATTCATTTCTATTCCATAGTCACTCATTTGTTGTTTAATCCACAATACTTGAGCACAACAACTTCCGGAAGCAATATATTCAGCTTCGGTTGTGGATTGAGTTACATTATTTTGTTTCTTAGAGAATCATGAAATGAGCCTATTTCCTAAGAATTGATAAGTTCTCGCTGTGCTTTTCCTATCAACTTTGCATCCACCAAAATCCGCATCGGAATAAGCATGGAGAGCAAAAGTAGAATATTTAGGATACCAAAGTCCTAGGGAAGAAGTGTCTTTAAGGAATCTAAGGATTCTTTTTACAGCTTGTAAGTGTGATTCTCTAGGAAATGATTGAAATCTAGCACACACTAAACATTATATCGGGTCTACTAGCAGTGAGATATAGCAATGAACCAATCATAGACCTATATAGTTTAGTGTCTACACACTTTCCTCTTTCATCCTTATCAAGCTTGATATTTGTGCTCATTGGAGTAGAATAAGGTTTAGACTCATCCATTCCAAATCTTTTGAGCAAGTCTTTAGTATATTTAGCTTGATTTATAAAAATACCTTCTTTGCATTGTTTAACTTGAAGTCCTAGAAAAAAGGTTAGCTCTCTCATCATACTCATTTCAAATTCACCTTGCATTAATTTTGAGAAATCCTTACACAATGACTCATTTGTAGATCCAAAAATGATATCATCCACATAAATATGAATTACTAATAAGTCACTATCCTTAGATTGGATAAACAAGGTTGTGTCTATTTTGCCTCTTGCAAAACCTTTTTTAATCAAAAACTTTGAAAGTCTTTCATACCAAGCTCTAGGAGCTTGTTTTAATCCATATAAAGCTTTTGATAATTTGAAAACGTGGTTAGGAAACTTTGGATTTTCAAAACCGGGAGGTTGCTCAACATAAACCTCTTCATTTATATAACCATTTAAGAAAGCACTTTTAACATCCATTTGATATAGTTTAAAATCCTTGTAACATGCAAAGGCAAGTAGCATCCTAATGGCTTCTAATCTAGCTACCGGAGCATATGTTTCATCATAGTCTATCCCCTCTTCTTGCCTATATTCTTATGCCACTAGTCTAGCTTTGTTTCTAACAATTATGCTATTCTTATCCATCTTATTCTTGAATATCCATTTAGTTCCAATAATTGGATAATCCTTAGGTCTTTCCACTAGTGTCCATACTTTCCTTCTTTCAAATTGATTTAATTCCTCTTGCATGGCTATAATCCAATTTTCATCTTTCAATGCTTCATGCACATTTTTTGGCTTAAATTGTGACACAAAGGCTACATGCTGACATATGTTTCTATAGGTTGACCAAGTGCTAACACCAATATTTGGATCTCCAACAATGTCATTATCCTTCACATATCCAAGTTCTCTAGGACACCTAGATTCTTTCTCAATTATATTTTGTTTCAAGGACTCCTCATTCTTATTAACATAAAGATCTTCTAATTGTTCTCTAATATCCTTATCTTGAGATGGATCAACTATAGGTTCATCAAAAATCTCTACTTCATTATCAATATTGGTTCTACTAGAGGTATTTGACTCATCAAATATCACATGAATTGACTCTTCTACAACAAGTGTTCTTTTATTGAAAATTTTATATGCCTTAGAATTTGAAGAATAACCAAGAAAAATATCTTCATCACTTTTCGCATCAAATTTTCCTAAGTTATCTTTTTCCATTATTTAAAACAAAACATTTACATCCAAATGGATGAAAATAGCTTATGTTAGGCCTTTTTCCTTTATAAAGCTCATAGGGAGTTTTCTTTAAAATAGGCCTAACCATAGCTCTATTTATAACATAGCAAGCAGTGTTTATAGCTTCAGCCCAAAAATATTTTGATAAATTATTTTCACAAAGCATGGTTTTGGCCATTTTTTCTAAGGTTTTATTTCTCCTTTCAACTACCCCATTTTGTTGAGGAGTTCTAAGAGCTGAAAAGTTATGGCTAATACCACTTTCATTACAATATGTATCAAAACCAAGATTTTCGAATTCTTTTCCATGATCACTCCTAATTCTAGTAATAGAGTAACCCTTTTCATTTTGAGCAAGTTTTGAAAAAATAATGAATTTATCTAAGGCCTCGTTTTTCACACTTAAAAAGAACACCCAAGTGAACCTAGTATAATCATCAACTATGATAAATCCATAGTGTTTTCCTCCTAAACTAGTGGTTCTAGTTGGTCCAAAGAGATCTAAGTGGAGAAGTTGAAGTGACCTAGAGGTTGTAACACACTTCTTAGATTTAAATGATATTCTCTTGTGTTTTCCTCTTACACATGTCTCACAAACTTTATCATTTTCAAATTGAAGTTTAGGCAAACCTACCACTAAGTCTTCTTTGGCTAATTTAGATAGACCTGACAATCTTAGACATGACACGAATACACAACACGAACACGACACGAATAAATGACATGAGATGACACGGAGTTAAAATTAAGTAAAATTAATATATGAATGTGGTAAAACCTAAAACTAATATTTTGAGTTTTCCGTGTCGACACGAATACACGACACGAACATGATTTTACATGACACGAAAACGAATTTTTGACACGAATTGTCAGGTCTAAATTTAGATAAGACATGCATGCTAGCATGACCTAGTCTTCTATGCCATAACCAAGGTTCATGTTCTCTAGTGGTCATAAAGCGTACATTTTTGCTATTTAGTTCATTTAAATTAACAATATAAATGTTTCCTTATCTATGTCCAATAAAAAGAATTTGATTAGTTTTAGCATTAACAAAATTGCAACATAAAGCATCAAACACAACTTTAAAACCCTTGTCACACAATTGACTAAAACTAAGCAAATTATGTTTTAAATGTTTAACATACAAAACATTCTCAATAGTTGAGGAAGAGTTACCAATAGAGCCAATTCCTTCAATTTGTCCTTTGGAGTTATCTCCAAATGTGACTTCTCCACTACTTTTGGGCTTTAAGAACTTGAATTGGCTCTTGTCATCGGTCATATGTCTTGAGCATCCACTATCAAGATACCAATGCTCCTTGGACTTAGCCTTGTAGTAATGCTCTTCCTCCTACACACAAATACATCAAACTTTTATCTTAGGTACCAAAATTTTCTTGGGTCCTTATGTGTTAGTACTAACAATTTTTGATCCTTTAGGGATCCATTTCAATTTTAATGACTCATCACTTGAGTTTAAAACATGTTTTGGCACCCAAATCTTAACAGCCATTTTTCCTCTAGTAATGGTCTTCCTAGATGTGCATGTTTGTGAAGAGTGTCCTAATTTATTACATAAGGTACACAATACAAATTTTCTATCTTTGACTAGGAAATTTTTAAGATGAGTTTCTTTGTTTGATGCATTGTAGCCTACTCATTCTCTATCAAAAAATGCTCTTTGGGTCTCTAGCATATGATCAAGTTTTTGTTGACCCATGTAAAATCTAGAAAATGAGTTTTGCAAATTAATGTTCTTTTTATTTAATTCTTCTATTTCTAGATTTGCATTCTCTAATTTCTTCTTACATTCTAATTTAACATTTACAAACATCTTATTTTCCTTTTTCAACTTTGAGATTATTTTCTTATATTTCAAATTCATGCACTCAAATTCATTTGCTAACTCATCAAATGCATCTTGTAATTCATCAAATGTGTATTCATTGGTGTCAAATGAGTTAGATTTTACCTTCTCATCTTCAATGGCCATAAAACAAATGTTCGCTACTTCATCTTCTACATTCTCTTCGTCGGAGCAATCACTATCACTCCATGTAGCCATCATTGCCTTCTTCTTTGGTTTCTTCTCATTTTGCTTTCTATAAAAAGGACAATCAAATTTAAGATGACCAGGTTTTTTACATTCATAACAATTAATTTGGTCTTTTTCTTTCCTACTTGTTTCTCCTTTGTTAAAATCTCTCCTAGGGGGTCACCTGGAGTTTCCATTTGCTCTCATCCTTATGAATTTGTTAAACCTCTTTGCAAACATGGCCATTTCTAAATCCTCATCATAACCACTCTTATCATGATCGTCTTTTGATTCCTCAATCGTGGTTGATTTTAATGCTACTCCAACTTTCTTAGGTGGATCTTGATTCCTCTTAATCTTCATTTCATAGGTGAGTAGAGATCTCATGAGTTCATCTAGTGAAAGAGTATGGGGGATCCTTAGATTCCTCAATAGCTGTAACTTTAGCTTCCCATGATTTAAGTAAGCTATTAAGGATCTTTTTTTACCATTTCTACATTAGAATATGTTTTTCCTAAGGCTTTAAGACCATTTATAATGTCCGTAAACCTAGTAAACATGTCACTAATAGATTCATCACTCTTCATTTTAAATAATTCATAATCTTGAGTGAGCATGCCTACCTTAGTTTCTTTAACTTGTGTGGTTCCCTCATGTGTAGTGGCTAGTTTATCCCAAATTTATTTAGCATTCTCACATTATGAAACTCTATTATACTCATTTGGTCCTAATGCACAAAATAGTGTGTGCATTGCCTTAGCATTTAGTTGTGTCATTCTAACATCGTTTGTGTCCCACTCATCCTTCTTCTTTGGCACATCTTCTCCATCTTATTTCTTAATAAGGACAAGGGGACCTTTAACTATAATCCTCCATACTTCATAATCATTAGCTTGAATGAATAACATCATCCTAGTCTTCCAATAAGCATAATTTTCACCATTGAAGAGTTGTGGCCTAACCGTAGAGTGTCCCTCTCCTACCAAAGGTAGATACACTAGTTTGAGCCATCTAGATCGTTTAGATACACTAGTTTGAGCCATCTAGATCGTTTCTACTCGAAGAAAATTACTCCTAATCTATTTTTGAGTCCAAGCTCTGATACCAATTGTTGGCTCTACCGAGAGGGGGGTGAATCGATTTTTCTATTAATTTTTGATTTTTCTAAAGCTTAATGCACAAATAGAACTAATAAAGCAATAATGAAATAAATGCAGTAAATAAGTAAGGGAAAGAGAAGCAAACATAGATTTATAGAGGTTCGACCAATCTCTTGCCTACGTCCTCTCTCATTGATCCTCTTGTCAAGGTATTGATTCCACTCTTCCTTTGAAATTCTTACAAACCACTTCAAGGTGTGGTAAGACCTCTTACAATTTCTCTTGAAGACTTAAAAATAATCTTCTAAGCCTCTCCCCTTGTAATACTACCCACACTCTTACAATAACAATTCTTACAAGGCTAACACACCCCTTGAATATCAGAAGTTTGAGTGAATGGCTGATGTACAATGAGAATTCACATAAATTGAGTTGCAAAGAATGAATTTTCAGATTTGATTTTGTCTTTGAAGCTTGGAGAATTTCTGAGTGCTTGTTCTGCCTCCAATCTTCATAAATGCCTCTATTTATAGTCCCCCAACTGATTGGAACGGTTGGTGAACCATTTAATGCTAATCCTCTCGTTGAAACCCTCAAAAACTAGCCGTTGGACACTGTTTACGCAAAAAGGGATCGATCCAAAATTTTTAGAAGGCTTTCCAAGAGGCATTCCAAACTTTCTGCCACCTAGGGATCGATCCTTCTACGGTAGGGATCGATCCCTCTTAGTTTCCTGCACTTACTTGGCTGCAATTTGAGAAGATTTGATGGCTTTTTATGATTTTAAGCCAGTTCAAAACATTCTAGCATTTTTATAAGAGTATTTCCTGACTTTCTTAATTGAAATCACAATCCAAAACTTTGTTTAAAATATTTTCTATTATTAAGTTCATTTTGAGCAAATTTACATTTGTAGAAAAATGTTTTAAGCTTTCTTAAGTTTTTGTCAGTTCAAAGATACATGTCAATTTAAAGCTAACACTATGAATTATGGTATTTTTGTGATAACCGTAAAATTTCACTGTTTAATATTGGAAATTAATATTAAAGAAAATGGATGAATTGAAACAAATGAATATAATTACGAGATCTAAATATCAGTAAAAATTTCGAGAATTGAGGAAGTAATGGAGAAGGAAATTCAAAGTGGAAATAAGAATATTGGAAATTCGAAAAAATAATGAAGAAAGGAAATTTAATTTGGATAAACGGATATCCAAATTAAATAAGAAAGTGAGAAGTGAAAATAAAATATATTTATATAATTATTTATTATATAAGTATATTTTTGTACAAATACATATGTATATATAATATTTTATACATTTAAATAGTACATATGTATATTTTATGTATATATATAAATATATACATATATGAGAAATGTAAATATTAATTTACATTAAAGTTTGAATATATATATTGTAAATACAATATGTATTGTTGTATTACATTTATATAAATATATATATATATATATAAATGTTATGTAATTTTAAAGTATATAAATATATGTATATATATATACACTAGATATATATTTTAACATACAATATACATATATCTTTATATAATATATATAGTACGATACTATATATATAATAATAATATTATATGTATAATATATATATATATATATATTATAAGTATAATATATATAAGTATAATAAAAATAAAATAAATAAATAAAAAGAAAAATGGAAGAAAGAATCGGGAAGAATCCCGATTCTTCCCTTGTTGACGCCAACCACGTTGGCCGGCCAAGAGGAAGGCGGAGGTGAGGAGAGAGACGTCGCCGGTGAACTGAGGGGAGGAAGACGAGGCGACCAGCGACCGAAACGGGAGGAAACAGAATCAGGAACAGAGGTGAAAATCGGTGGAGCCGAGAAAGAAAAAGAAAAGAGAAGGTGGCGGTGGCGGCAGATTCGGCCGCCGCCACTGCCACCGAAGCTTCGCCGGAGGAAGAGGAAGACGTGGGAGGCCACCGGAGAGGCGATGAACGGCGGAGGAGGGAGAACGAAGAGGCGGAAGAAACCAAAGCTAAACCGAGTAGATCCGCCGCCTTGCCGCCGATCCAGACCGAACGGAGACCACCAGTAGGTTCGCCGTGTCGTCGACTAGCTGAGGAGCCGTCGAACCGTCGGAGAATTGGCCGCCAGAGGAGAACCGGCCAAGAAGGGAGGCTGACCGGTCTGAATCGGTCTGGCCAGAAAAGAAAAAAAAGAAAGGAAAAAGGAAAAAGAAAAAGAAAAGAAAAAGGAAAAAGAAAAAAAAGAAAAGAAGAAGAAAGAAAAGAAAGAAAGAAAAGAAAAGAGAATTTTCGGGATTCGAGAATTTCAAAAATTACGGGAAATCCCAGGAATTCAGAAATCCGAAAAAATCCGAGAAATTCGGTAAGAAATATGGAATTTAATTCCGAGAATTTAATTTAAATAATTATGGAAAAAATTTTAAATTTTAGAATTTAATTTCCAAAAAATTTTCTCAATGACCAAGACGATGGAATAGGGCGAGGTGAACACTGGCGCGACCTTTGAGAGGCAGTCGTCGACCCGAGACAGGTAAGGGAGACATGTGCAGCCTGTAAGAATATTTGGCACACATGTTTTAAATTATGCATTTAATTTTTATAAATGCTATTGATAATGATTGGTTAGAAAACTGTGGTGATTTACCGGTTGAGATTTAAACTGTATTTTTCGTGCAGGAGGCTAGCCAATCGACAACCGTTATACTGCCGAAAATTATTGGATAATAAATGATTTTTCATCACGAGAAAAGATTTTTAACACGAAAATCGAGAAATCGATTAGTTTTCATAAAACATGAATATACTGATAATTAATTTTAAAATATTCATGTTTTTGAGAATGGTGAAAAAGGAAATCACCTAAATTTTTTCCAATAGGTGATATTTCACGTGAAACGAGGTGAAAAATGAAAAGGACCAAAGTGAATATTTTAATAATATTTCTCCAAATATTCACTTGAATTTATAAATAACCTTTATGGGTTCAATTGTGAAAATAAGTGTTTATAGAAAATTTCATAAAGGTAATTAAAGGTGGAAAATAGTATTTTGAGACTAGAAGGTCTCCGCATGTGTTTACAGAGAAAAAATGGGATGAGAGTGTTGATTTGGAAAATAAATATTTTAGTTTTTCCATAAATCATAAAAATAATTGATTTGAATCCCGATAACTTTAAAAATCATGTTTTCGATAAAAAGCAAGAAATAGCATGCGTATATGTTTTACGGTGAAAAAGGACAGTTATGGCCTTTTATATTTTATAGTGATTATTTTATCAACTGTTTTCACCGTATGGAAAATGTGATTTATACTGTTCTGTAATATTCAGAACATTTTCGGGAGTGATTACCCCAGTATGAATATTTTATAAATTGTTATTCATAAGATGAAAATATTTTTCTTATGAATATTTATGGATTGATTGAACTTATATTCAGTGAAATTGATTTCATAAATGGGGTTTATATCACGTGTTTACTGTTTTGAGACTGTTAGGCCCCATATCATGCTCCCGTGTCACGTGTTAGTGCTGATAGATACTAATCCTATTATTAGCGTCCAAGTGGACACCTGATCAGTGCACACTATGGACCCCATAGACTATGGCTCCCATAGACTATGGTCATAGATCTCATGTGTTTCCCCTATTTGGGATGATATTATAGCAAGATATATGTAGGGTGTTGCCTAGTCTCCATGATACTGTACTGATGATTGTACTTATTACTGAACTTTTGCTGGTACTAAATTATCTACAGCTACTGAGCTTTTGATATATTACGTGTTGAACTAAACATTATACGGTGTTTTACATGTGTGGCAATGAATATTTGTGAAAGGAACATTAATTCCTTATTTATTTACTTAAGTGTTTTATCACGTGAATATTTAATATTTTACTGGGATTTGAATATCAAAAGAAAATGATTACTCTCTACAGTTGCTTCTAAGTTTCAAGACAAGACAGGTATTCTAAAATATCTGCCTTACTCCATCCGGATCCCTAGCCGACTGTAGTATCCTTCCTACATGTGAGCCTAGAGCCTCTAGGAAGATTTAAAGAAAGTGAAAAATTATTTTCAGCATATAGGTAGCTGAATATCAAGTGTTGCATATAACTCTCTTACTGAACCGTGGTTTGCTCACTCCCCAATTTTAACATTTCAGATTTTCGGTGACTGTGAGATCTAACATCTAAGGATTTCGAGCTGTGCATTTGGAGACATTGCGACAGCTTGATTTATAATATGAGGTATGATCATTTATTTTCTGTATTTAGACTTACTTTCAGTACTACTTTCTTGAGAATTAAGATAGGGGATGTAATAGATATTAATAATTTTATATTTAATAGTTAAATGAATATGAAAAGAGAAGTATCACAGACAGCCCAACTGGACAAGTTGTGTAGAATAACGTGAAAAAAATGTGGTCACGGGCTGTGACAATTTTATAGTGGATTTCCCACTGTATTGGAATGATATAATGATACTAACTGGATTTCATATTCAGATGAGACAAAATTCACTAGTAGTTATGTTTTTACCCTCGGTGCGGGTGTTGTTGCATGGAGATTAGCCAAAAAGACTATTATAGCTAAATCCATTATAGAATCGAAATTTGTAGTTATGGAATTGGCTGGTAATGAGACTGAGTGGTTGAGAAACCTCTTAGCTAATATTCTGTTGGGTTTAAAACCAACATCTTTTGTGTATATGTATTGTGCTTGCCAAGCGGCAATAGCCATTGCAAAAAACAAAACTTTCAATGGTAAAAATAGACATTTATTTGAGACATGATGTGATTAAGTAGCTGCTGAATGATGGTATTATATCAATTGATTATGTGAAGTCAGAAGTGAATTTGGCCAATCCTCTGACTAAACCTTTGAGGAGAAAATTTTAAAACATCTAGGGGAATGAGACTTAAGCCAATTTGAGAATAATGGTGATGGTAACCCAACCTTTGTGATTGGAGATCCCATTAATAAGGTTCAATGGGTAATAACAAGTCACTGTTATTCCTGCTAGCACTAATAAATTTGTCTATTCCTACGATATGTGTAAGTGCTAGATTGCATGAATTTGAGAGGATGAGCTAAAGCTCTTAATGTTTTTCATATCCCTTATGGGTGGTGTATATAATTGTAGTATACACTTGATGAAAACACCTATGTGAGTGTGGAATGGGGCCGCTCCTATGAAATTGTGGCATAATTTCTAGAGCACTCATGAAATAACCAAGCACGCGCATGGCCTATTAGCACAAAACGGCGTCGAACAGTAAAGAATTGTGAAAGTATAGTGTGATTAATAAGACCTCTATTTTACAATAATGAGTTATTGGTTCAAGAAGCTAAAACCTTCACCAATTACTCAGTTAAATAAGTTTTATTATTCTAGGTCTGGTTCAAGTCCAAAAGACACCAGATACGAAGCATTATACTTATAATTAACCCAGCAAAATATTTTTTCTTTCAAAAGTCTTTTTGAAATAGGTGGGGGATTGTTGGATATTTTGATATTTCCAAAAAGACTTTTACCATGTTTATTTTTTATTTAATTATTTTTCAGTATTTAACCTTATTTGAATAACTAGTGTTTTGGTTTATCTAAAACTTTGACAAGATTTGTTTCAGATTTAATTAAATATTCTCTTAGATTTAGTCAAAATCCTATCTTGATTTTCTCTAGATAATGTGCTGATTTTATTATGATTTTATTACGATTTTATTACAATTTCATACAGATTTTCTACACCCATTTTTCTCCTCTAAATAGAGGGCTACAGAAGCTTTCAAAAGACATTTCCTTCACTACTCATTCTCAATGCTTCCTACTTTTATGCTGAGTTAATCTCTCTGATTCTTTCTTGCTGTTCCTATTCCCTGGGTATTCCTAGAAGAGCCTGTTGAATCTTGGAGGATTACACCTATTGGTGAAATAATCCTTAAGGACAATGCGATTGCAGCACGCCTCAGGCTATTTTACTACTGTTTTCTCCTTCTGACTACAACAAAACTTAGGGTCTGTTTTTGGTTCATTGTAAAAGTTAATTAAGTATCTTTACATCATATTTAGATCATAGATTAATTAGGTAATTTTAGGGATTTAATAAGGTTAGTTTCCTTAGCATTTTCATAGCTTGTTCATGCATTACACCCCGTTTTTTCCTGATAAGAATTTTTAGCTACAGTCTTAGTGTTTGTTGACTGTTTGGTTTTCATTTTAGGGTCATTTCATTAGCATTAAGGCATTTTTTAGTGTTAAGTACTCATCATAGGATTTTTAGAAAGTATTAGGGCAATTTTTCATGGCATGTTACATATGGTTTCTTGCGTAAACATTGCATTTGGAGTCTTTCATAGTGCTGCTGTCTAGATTTCTTTAAGCTACTGTTTTAGTTAAGTGTATTTCTTTAGTTTTTAGCCTACTACAAGGTCAAACATTTAGGGTTAATTAGTTGGATAGCATTAGATTTAAAGTTCTTAGCCATTTAGTTACATTATTAGCTTCGTTTAGCACATAAATTCAATTATGTCTAGGTTAGTATTAACACTAGTTTCATGCATTTTAAGTAATGTTTTAAGTATGTTTAAAGTGTCTTAGGTTAGTTTAAGCATAGGGATAGATTAGGAAAGGTCAGATTAAGGTGTCATGGCATTTATCTTAGTTTTTACATGCATTAGAGTAAGTTTATATTGCATTTCCATTTACTGTATTTAAGGGGCTGTTTTAGGAGTTAATTTAATCTTAGTTTAGTTTTTATTCATGCAATAGAGTTTAAGTAGGATTAGGGTTAAGTTAGGTGGTATTTTAATTCATTATTTCAAATTCTCCAAAAATATATTTACTTTCATGCATTAGTTAGGTTAATTTGTATTAATATTTCCTGCATTTAAGTAATTTAGGGTCTCATTAGATTAGGCATTAGGTTAGGGTTACAATTTAGGGCATTTTAGGCTAGGACTTAGGGTTAATTATGGTTTAGCTATTTCATGCTTTATTTTCTTATTTCGGTTAGTTTTAATTTGAGTTTTATTTAGTTCATGCATTCTTATTTTTATTATAAGATTTTCATGTATATTTTCATTATTTGTATTTTTACCCCATGGTTTTAGGAAATTACATTTTTACCCATTTAGTTTTCTAATTTGCATTTTTATTTATTTTCTTTTGTAATCTTTTTTACATCAATTCTCATATAAGTATTTCTTATTTTCTTTTTTAGAGTTTATATATGATGTACTGACAGTGTATAGCTTCTATACACTATCAGTCAATAATAAGATGACACCTCATTAATGAGTAAAGTCTAAAAATGTATAAGCCTTTAAAAATAAATTTAAAAACTTTGTTACTATTTATTTTTGAGGACTTTCATATAAAGTGTTATCCCATAATTAACTGATAGTGTATAGAAACTCTTCTTTTTAATTTCATTTACTGTTATTTGAATTTGTTATTTCCATTTTATTTTGTTAGCTTTGTAAATCATACATTATAAAATCTTCATAATCTAGTATGATATACTTAAAGTGATAGTATCTAGTAATTAGCTAGGCGTCCAATAACAATATTTGTGGGACGATATTCTAGAACTCATAATCTTATGTTACTGATATTATCACATGCATTTGCGCTCATTTTAGTCATTATAATAAATAAGACAACAACCAAAGACCATCAAGGCCAGCGCCAAGGACTTCTCCATGACAGTTTGCATGTCAACTCAGCAGTCTCAAGTTTTCAACTCCTAAGTCGAATAGAAATGCCATTCTGGTTAAAAAAACCAAGAATATGTAGTTAGTTTGCACGACATATGCTAAACAAACTCCTTTTCTGCTCATGCAGGCAAAACCATCAATTTAGAAAAACCTTATACATTAGTCAAAAAAAAAAGAAAAACCTTATACATAAATAGGTTTTTTTTTTGAAAAATATCTTCCTTTTTTTTTAAGCTTAAGACATTTTTAAAGAAAATACTCTGATTTTTCGTCGATCACTGCTTAAACAATCTTTCTCCAAAAGACCATTTTTTTTTTGAAGTAAAATTAAAAAATATTATGTCATAATATTATCTTTAATGATAATATGATATAAAATAATATAAAAATAAAAAATTTAATAAAAATCTTATATAAATTAATAAAAAATTTTTAGATTTTGTGTAAAAACAGTTTTTATTACGATCTTTTACATGTTTTCTGCAGCACGAAATATGAAAAAGAAAAAATATATGAAAAAGAAAATGTATGAAAACAACAGGGTCTTAGATTCCTAACCTAGTCCTATTACGTAGAGTGTGACAGACACAAAAACTTAGGCACTGTTACAGTACTTCGGTGTTCATTGGTCTAAATTCCAACCAAAGCCAAATTTTTTTGACTTTTGACTGCCAATTATATCCCACACGTGCCAATCTATCAATTCCTCACCTTTTGATGACGTGTACGGTCCAGATTTTCTCTCTTCAAACTCTTTCTTCCCTTAAGCTCTCCTGCAATTGGCACCCAAAAAAAATTAAAAAAAAAATCAAAATTCCAATTCCACCATGGATTAGGATTCGAGCGTCCCATAAAAAATCACCCCCAAAAGAAACAGAGGATGGCTGAAACTGCATCTTCAACATCTTCTCCGAAACCCCTTCAGTCGCCGAATCCCATGATGATGGACCCTTCGTCATCAACTGCGGCACCAACATCATCATCGGCGACGGCAAATATTAACCCAACGCTAACACCAACACCGCCAGCTCCGACGACAACAACGTTAACGCCAACACCCACAACGAATTCTGCAATTCTTCCTCAAAATAACAACCCTTCTCCCCAAATCCCTCCTCCTTCTCCTTCCATTGATCCCTCACTGCAAAATTTACAACAGCAGCAGCAGCAAATCTCGCAGATTTCGTCTCCAGCTCTCCAACCTCTTCCGCAACAGCAGCAACAACTTTTGCAACAACAACAACAAACGCAACAAAATGTTGCTGCTTTGTCCAATTTCCAAATGCAACAAACCTTTCAAAGATCCCCATCTATTCGGCTTAACCAACTTCAACAACAACAACAGCAGCAAAGCCTGCAGCAACAACAACAGCAACACTCTCAATATGGAAACGTTTTAAGACAACAAGCAGGGTTATATGGGCAAATGAATTTTGGTGGGGCAGCTTCAATTCAAGCAAACCAACAGCAAAACCAGCAGAATCAACAGATGGGCAATCCCAATTTATCAAGGTCAGCTTTGATCGGGCAAAGTGGTCATTTGCCTATGCTCAGTGGTGCAGCAGCTGCTCAGTTTAGTTTGCAGTCTCAGCTTTTAACTTCGGTATGAATCTCTCTGGATTCCTTTTTTTTGAAAGAAATTATTTTTCTAGCTTCTAAAGGCATTTCCTTTTGTTGATTTTTGTGGTTAGAAGTATAAATTTTAATGAATTTTTTGCTTTTGGAATCATCATATTTTTGCTTGAAAGTGGGGAAGCAGTTTAAAATTATGTAATCGCAACTTTCGTTCACAGTTTCACTATGAGTTGTTGATGCTAAATTGTTGCTTCCTTTGATGATTTTTTTTGAAGTACTTTTCTCCATTTTGCATACAAGTTTTTCTTTTTCTTTTTCTTTTTTAAATCGTGTAGAAGTAATTAGTTACTAAAATTATTAGTATGTCATAACAACCTCAGGGGTTTATGCCAGTATGAACTGAATAAATCTTTCGTGATTAATTGTGATTGAAGAAATTTTAAGGTGCAATCTGCAACTTTTAAGTGTTATTTTGTCTCCTTTCTCCTTTTTCCTTCCCACGGGAACTGGGATTTGAAGAGAATTTTGTGCATGTTTTAGTAAGTAATTTAAGTAAATTAAATTGAGTTTTTTCCCCTACCCATGTATTATTCAATCTTATTTTCCAAGCTAAGGTAGTTTTAAACTTAATTCTCTAAACAGGATATTTTGTACAGTCGGAATCCATATCAGAAATAAATGCCAAGTCATACCGACATGATAAAAAATCTGCAAATTTCATAATTTAGAAAAAAAAAAAGAACTCCTGTAATCCTCTCCCAAGAATTAATTCCTTTGTTACATCAATCTCCTTTGCTGAAATGAATTTTTTGAAACATTTGTGATGAATGACATACTTGAACTTTGGAAATATTTAATTTTACAAAGAATGTTGAAAACCTAAATTTCAAACTAACTCCTAAATTATAGAGAGACTTGGGATAGGGGAGAAGACAGGAATCTCACAACAAACCAATATAATAAAATTTTGAAGATCATTTATTAGGGTGAGAGGTGAATGGGCAGTGAAAACCAAGAAAAGAAGAGTTCAGTAGTGGAAGCTAGCAGTTCTTGCATATATAGGAAACATTTGTGGATTTGCAGTGAAGGCAGCCAATACATTCACAATATCAATTGACCTAACTTATTGATTTCTATTCAAAGATTAGTTTTCTTTTTTTCTTTCTTTGTTAAAAAATGCCTTTTTTGTTGGCATAAAAAAAGAAAAACATGAAATTTTGAAAGAAATAGGAGTATAGTTTTTGGGAAGAGAAGGGGTTAGACAGAGAAGGAGGGCAATGGAAGAAGCAAGAGAGGATTATTGCACTTTTTTTTTTTAAATGGTAATGTAGAATTTAATTGTTTCGAATTACATGTGTGTTCAGGAATAATGTATAAAAGTATCCCAATTTGGGAAATAAGATTGGAAACAACCATAATTTGGGAAAAAACTCAAGTTAAATTTGTACTTGAGATCTTATTGTTGGCTAAAGTTAGAACTTATTGATGATTGACGATGTTTCTTTTATTTCTTGAAGATAACTGTTACCTATTTGATGGTTATTGTTGTTGAGTGTCTCGAACTCATGTATAATTAGTGCTTATAGTGCTTTCCTTGCTTTTTGAAAGTAACTATTGCGTTGTTTCTACTCCTAAGTACTTCAAAACAAAGGTGGTTTTTTTTTCTTCTGATATCCTTTCTTGCTCCAGAGCAATTTAAATCATGTTTTAATTTTTAACCATCCAAAGTTATAAGACTATTATGATTTCTTGAAATTGACCTAGTTTTTGTATTAAAATCATTATAATTATTTTTTAAGGCTTAACACTTAAATGTACCCTCTACGTTGGCCACAAAATGGAATTAAGCCCTCAACATTTAATTGCATGGAAATCAGTCCTAAAGGTTTCAAAATAACAGAATTAAGTACATTTCCATTAAATTCTTTAATTTCTGTTATCCTTGTACAGTAATAAAACTTAACGGCGTTAGAGGGAGTTAACGGAAATGTCCTTAATTCTGTTATTTTAAACATTTAGGACTGATTTCCATACAATTAAACATTGAGGGTATAATTCCATTTTGTGGCAAACATGGGGGGTATATTTAGGTATTAAGCCTTTTTTTAATGGTATAGTATTAATAAAGTGATTATTGCAGAACAGATTATTAGATAGGGCTCAATAGATAACACTCCTATCCAATTGCATCTTTTTCCTTGCTTATAAAAATGATTATTCTTTTTTAAAAAACATCTGAGGTTTTATATAGCCGAGGCAGAAAGCTGGCTTGGTGCAAGGGTCTCAGTTTCATCCAGGAAACCCAACTGGGCAATCTTTGCATGGGATGCAGGCAATGGGGATGATGAATTTGAGCCCACAACTAAGGACTAATGGAGCTCTTTATGCTCAGCGGATAAATCAGGGACAGATGAAGCAGCAGTTATCTCAACAAACACAACTCACATCTCCTCAGGTGTTTTTTTCTTCTGACGATGCTGTATTTTCCACTTTCTCCTTTGATAGATCTGTGAACTAAATGCTTTTTTTTTTCTATTTTTCTTCTGTTTAATTGTTCAATTTGAGAAACCATTGTCATCTGTAAATGGAATTCATGTAGTTTATCAGTGGGTGTAGAAGTTAAATATGCACTAATATTGAAGCTACTGTATGTATTGGTGGGATATTTATGCTATGATGCAATTTTGAGACTTCAATCTGCTGATGTTGAGTTCGAACGAGTAGAGTTTTTTTTTTTTTCCACATCACAGTGCTTTTTAGCTATAGGTGAACATAAGTTTACTGCTCTTTGACTTTTGCCTACTAGATCAGGAAAAGTTTTAATAATTTGGAAATTTGCAGCTTTAGATTGCTTATACTTTGTAATATGAATAGGATTAATACCTAAGAAGTGAAACAGAAATTATGCATCTCCTTGGATACCACAATAACAACAATTATTTGAGGTGAACTGGGTTTATGTAACTGTTAGTTATGTGTCAAGAGTATTTTATATACTAATTATTATTATGTTTAACATCTCATGCAAACAAACTTTTCTCTTAGATCAAGACATTATATCTTGGAGGTTATTTGAATTTCCTTTGAGACATACTCAATCACCTTTTTTTTAATTAAAAGTGAGATCTTCAGTTCTAATTTATTGAACTGGATGGTTAGCACTATTCATGACATTTATCTGAATTTTTTGTTATAAACATTATTAAAAGTCATTTTAATGCGTTAAATAAAAAGGGCATGGAATTCATGATTATCTAGTATCTTGCTTGCTGCTGAGACTTGGAAATAGCGGCATGATTTTGCAAACAAATAGCCATTCATATTGTTTGATAAAATTTTTCATATTGTGCATTGGCAGAAGTAGAATCTTATCTAAGATGTTTCGACAGCTTTTACATTCTCAGCCAAGAGTTCACATGTTGATGAAGATTGCACTTCTTTTGTTGCATAGTTATTGTATTGAATTCCCTTAAAATGCTTTTATTTGGAAATGGCCTAATTTCCCTTTGACTACACTGGAATGGATGCAAGATTTACTCATGGCATGCGATTTTAGGTCCGTTAATAAAGTTAAAGTAAAACCAATATGTTATCTCTTTAACTGATTTTTATTTCTCAACATGTCTTGTTATGCATTGCCACCTTTGATGAAAATTTTATGGGGGTAGGCAATATTTAAGAGATTTTGTCATGTGGTTTTAATGCTTTTCAAATTAATTTGTGTGCATGATCTGACTATTCCATATCTCCTCTGTAAACTACAGGTTCAAAGCTTCCCTAGAACATCTCAGGCATTTATAAACCCTCAGCTATCAGGATTGGCTCAGAATGGACAATCGGGTGTGATGCAGCACTCTCTCTTGCAGCAACAGTGGTTGAAGCAACTGCCGTCAATATCTGGTCCAGGCTCACCTTCCTTCCGCCTTCAGAAGCAGCCACAGGTCCTCTTGCAACAGCAACTGGCTTCTTCATCTCCTCAGTTGCACCAAAATTCTACGGCCTTGAACCATCAACAATTGTCTCAGCTAGTACCACAGCAATCACAAATGGGACATCCTCAAATGCAGCAGCCACAGCCACATCAGCAGCAGCAACAACTACAGCAACAGCAACAGCCACAGCCACAGCAGCTACAACAACAACCTCAACAACAACTACAACCACAACAATCACCATTGCATGAGCCACAACAGCAGCAGTCTCCTAGGATGCCAGGACCTGCAGGCCAGAAAACTCTCAGTTTGACAGGATCACAACCTGATGCAACTGCATCTGGTACAACCACCCCTGGGGGAAGTTCAAGCCAAGGAACTGAGGCAACCAATCAACTTCTCGGAAAGAGAAAGATACAGGATCTTGTTTCACAGGTTTTTCCTGCTCTTAACTATGTGTCTTTTGTTCTTCTTCGGTTAGTTTCCAAAGGTTTTCTTCCTTCTTTTGTGATAAATTGTGGTGTTCTTCTTTTGGCTGTGCTCAGGTTGATTCGCAAGGAAAGCTGGAACCAGAAGTTGAAGATCTACTTCTGGAGATTGCTGATGATTTCATAGACTCTGTAAGGCTCTGCTAAGCTAGAATGCTTCTTCTTTTAAGGCTTTACCTTGTTGTTATTGCCTTTTTGTGATTGGGGTTGTGAGTTTGTGCATGTGCCACTCATTTTTAGCTTCTGGTGGTAATTAATCACAAACCATAATTTAAATAATCTCAGAGGCTGAGCTGTTATAAATATATATATTTTAGTATTAATGTACTTTTTTTATATCAAATATAGCTTGAATCATCATCATCAGAGCTTTTATCCAAATCATTAGAATTGGCAGTGTCGCAGATACCAATAATAAATTACTTTACCTAAACCTATAGATAGGGCAAGCAAAGGTCTATCCCACAGAGATTGTTTTATTCAAGTTAATTATTAAAATTAAATACCTAACTATTGTGTAGAGAGAAAAAGAAGATTTTGGGGGGTTTTTTAATTAAACTATAATAACTAAGAAAATAATCAGAAAAATAAACAATTAAATAAATTCGAAAATATCAAATATCATAAAACTTTAATTACAAGGTAATTAATTATTCTTGGGATATGATGTTGATCATTGATTACTAAAGATCATTGTCAATTAAGTAGTCAACCGTAGTGTAATTCTCCAGCGTCCAATTACACATATCTTTCCTTATCATGTCATTAATTAAAGGCTCAACGTCTTAATTAATCTCTATCAAAATTTACCTATGCTCAACGCTATAAATTAAGTTTTAATAGCAGCATTAACATCTAGAAAGATTTGAGTCAACATTAAGTAACAAACTCACTCAGCGCGGTTCATTTGACTTGAACCTTAATTTTCCTAGATCCCTAGTGATTAAATCCACAAGCAATTACGGACTTATGTTTTTAACCTGGCTATAGATTATTTAATTTAATTAAATAGTAGGTCTCCTATCTAATCAAACAAACAATCATGCAAATGTGCTCAGAGAAATTTTTTAAGAACTACATCACATTCTTCCTGCAATATTTTCTACTTAGCACAAAGAGAAATTGAATATTTTGGGCTTATAGTGGATGGGTTGGAACACTTTGAGTTTATTTAAGTTATTTGATTTTGTAACCACAATTTGGAGAGAGAAAATAGTGTTTTAATTGTTATATCTTGTAACCTAATAATGTGTTATTAAAACTTCAACTTTTCCATCAATTAAGGATAACCAGCCATTACTCATAACCTGTACAGTTAAACCATCCCTATGTACTGCTGTATTGTCTTTCTTTATTTCTTTCTTTCAATCTTTCTTCTTATTTTTCACCTTTTCCTCTCACCTTCTGGGTACCTTAAGTAATGGTCATCTTGGTTTAAAACTTATATTATTTCACTCATTTTCAGGTGACTACATTTGCATGCAGTTTGGCGAAGCATCGGAAATCACCAACATTAGAGTCCAGGGATCTCTTGCTACATTTAGGTTTGTGTTTCACTATTTTGCATTTGTTTGGACGAGTTAAATATTAATGTAAGGATACATAAGATATTCAGTCAGTGCTTTTATTCTCTTTTTATTTATATGAGGTAAAATTCAGGAAGAGCTTATGTTTTGTATGATTTGAAGTTGGCATATTTTATCATCTGAGCTACTTTTTGACATGATGAAATCTGCATTCTCTGTTCTCTCTTCCTTTTATGTAATTCTGAAAAGTTGCTAAACGCATTCTTACAAGAAAAAAAGAGTTTAGGTTTACATTTAGAGCTAAATATATCCTGTTGCGGGTGTCATGGGCTGAGACTAAAGCTCCAGGCTTTTGCATTTCTTGAACCCTGGAATGGACTCTTCAGAGATTCAAGATCAGCTTCCGGGTGTGGACCATGACACTGGCAATCAGTAGAATTTCTGAAACTTGCTATATCTATAAACTTTTTCCTTCCAACAGTTGCTTCCTAAGTGCTTCCTATATTTTGTATATTATGCTAAATTATGTATTACTTTACTGCCGATAGTGCTGCATTGCAAAAAGTTTTATATGTTGAGTCTGCATGGGATAGCATGTTATAGTTTCTTCTTATAATTTTTTAAGTGAAGCTGGTGGAGCTGTAATGAGTGTTGTACATGGATTATATGCAGAGAAAAACTGGCGTCTGACTATTCCCGGATATTCAAGCGAAGAGCGGAACCAAACAAGACCAGTAAGGATTTTTCTTTATTATTCTTGAGATGTCAGTACACAAAATCACTTAGAATCTTGACTTTAACGTTCATGAATTCCAATTTCCTATTTTACGGTGGTTTTTTTCTTTATCTGTGAACTCTCAGTTTAGCATGTAACCATGGTAGTTACAATCTTTTCTTTTGGTATTTGTCTTTCACATTTTACAATTAACTTTGCCTATTGAATTGAACCTTTTTGAGTGATCTTCTCTAGCATTTCTTCTGATGTTATTAGCATAAGAACCTTTTATTGTATATGGAAATCTTTGATTTTTTGCAAAACAAGAAAGAATAAAATTCATGGATTTGAATCCTGTTTCTAAAACTTGCAGTTATCAAGTGACCTCCACAAGACGAGTCTTGATATGGTGAGTGAAATTTTCAGTACAAAAGTGACTTATGACCTCTCCTAAAGCATTAAAAACTTCTACTTTTATGCAAATTACTTGATTAGATACGGGCACTGATGGAATCATCACAGCCTGAAACAAATGCAAATAATCCTAAAGAAATGATAAGACAAGGGCTTGGCAACCCAGCTGGTGCAAACCATTTAATGAGACCTTCACCAAGTTCCGAGCAGTTGGTTTCACAAGCAGCTGGTTCACAAATGCTGCAGCAAATAACTCGGTATTGATGGAGAGAAGTTGCCATTCATAATTTGGACCCAAATTCAATGTGTATGGCTATCTGGATATTGTAGGTAAGCAACATGGTTCAGTTTCACTATTGATTTATTGTCTCTCCTATTTTGTTTATTGCTATCTGGATAGGTATTGCTTTATGCTGTATCTTGAGCTTATAGAATCCATGCTAGAATATATCACATGTCTATTATCTGTGTATCAATGGGATGCAATCTCCCCGTTGTAGGGTTATAAGCTGAAGAAAAAAATCCTCAATGCACTATTCATTTCAAAGATGAGATATAAATCTTTTCATTGCGAAGAAATCATGCCATTGTCAATCTGCTTTAAGCATTATTACTAGTCATTCTAATGTCATCCTTTAGTCTAATGAGCCAGGTAGAGATTGCATTCTAACAATCATCATGTAAGTCATATTGATCCCAAAACGTTCGTCCTTAAATCTCATTGGTTTGTGCCTTCCACTCATTATCCCAAACTTGATTACTGCTTATATTTGGTCTTTATTTAGTTTCACAATAGATTTGTCTATGGGCCGAGCGGCCTACTTAAACCCAAAAGTTAGCTCGATTTATTTTTTAGTGGACTTGGATAAAAATATTAAATATAATAAATAAACTTGGACAAAAAAGTTTGGCCCAATGAATTTGCAAGCCGGGCTTGAGCTTTACCAATTGAGACCTAGGCTCGGCTCGAAAATAATAAATATTATTTTTTTATATATTTATTAAATATATATAAAACATTATTATTAAATATTATATATATTTAATATGAAAATTGATTTGTAAAATATGAAAAAATAAATTAAACATTAAAGGGAATAAAAAAAAACAAAGAACAAAAAATAAAAATACAAAAAAAGAGAGAAAAAAACCGGCCAAGTTAAGCTAGGCTCGAGTTCATATAATACACTTAAAAACGGGTTTGGGATAAAAATCAAGCTCGAATAAACAAGCTGGGCTCGGGCTTGTATATAGTTCATTAATATATGACTTAAGCTTGGCTCGGATCATGAACACCTCGTGTTTCTAATTTAGTAATCTTGGTAGTTACATATGAAAGGTTGCTTTAATCTTAAAATAGGTATCATCTTTCTTAATCTTGTTTGGCTGCTAGACTTGCCAAGACCTTTTTTAATGCTGTCTAGATCATACCATGCTCCTTAAGACCTTTTTTTTATTTGCATTTATTCAATATAAGCTTTAATTCCCTATTTCATACTAAATTTACTGCCCTTGTCTATTGCCTCCTTTGCAGGTTACAGTAACTGAAGCTTAAGCTCTAGTGGATTGACAAAAGCAAAAGATGTAATTACTTGGTAAGTATCAGAGACATGGAACTAGTTGAAAAAATTACACTATTTGACCATCTAATTTATCATTTTCTATTCATGATTTATGTTGTGAGTGAATTTTTTAGTGGGGTCTATAAGGAGAGTTTATTCCCCGGTTAAAGCTTATCTGCCTCCGGTGGCACATCGAGCTTGGCCTGGTTGCACGCTGTATTCTTTTTTATTATCTATTTAAAAAAAAAAGATTTTCATGATTTTACTTGATACCTCATGTGTATTTTAGACATAAAGGTGAACGCACATTGATTCCGCGATTGATCTGTTTGGGTAAATTCTTTTCACTGCATGCTGCATTCTTGCAACATGTCTTGATCTATGGGATTGAAATACTGCTCATCATTGCTAGATGTTAAAATGCTACCAACACTTTTCTTCTCTTAAGCTGTTGTAGTAGGCAACCAAAATTGGCAAAACAATTAATAGAGCAAGATTTTTTTAATCTCAAATTTTGTTTGAATCTAATTCTTATCACGGGTGATTAAAAAAATATGATTTATATATAATGTATTGGTAGTGGGTTGACATCTCATTAACAAGCATAAATACAAATAATTTTTTTAATTTACTATAAGATTTTATTTTTTTTAATTTGTTCATTAATGAAAATATATATTGTCAGTGCATCATAATATAAATTTTAAAAAATATACATCGTTTATGCATTACATATAAATATTAAAAGTTATATATAATTGCAAAGGTACGATGCGCTCATGATTTTAAAGTGTTTTTTTATAAGAATTAAACTTTGATTGGTGAAAATTTTTTTAAACTTCAGCAATTGGACCGACATTTTATTTGCTATAAATTTTATAATATATCGAAGCCGAAAGTATAGATGACCTTATCAAGCAAGTTGGAGTTTATTATATTAAATTGTATAATTAACTATGAAGAGCTTCTGGAATGCATACCCGTACCATACCACTTGAGAAGGAATAACGTAGTCGGAGAGTTGAAACGAGGAAAAAATATAAACTAAAATATTTTCATAAGCTCCATTAGATAAATGTTTTTTTAGTTTTTATTGTTTATCTTTAATTTCTATTGCTTTTTTATTTTATTTTTTATTAATTTTTAAAATATATATATATCTATCATTAACATTCTAACCACTTATAATATGTTTTAAGGCTTATCATCCGTATGCCTTTAGTGCTACCTTAACTTTCCGTGACAAAACTGAATGACTTTGTCTGCTTTAGAGTAATCTTTGATCTTGTCTTGTTTGTCTTTTATGATTGAGTTACCTAACATTTTTGTTGTCCAAACAGATTTCCAGAAGTACCATTATAAATTGTGTTATTCTAAAATTTTTTAAATTATTAATTTTGAAACTTGTCCAATAATTGAGGGTGAAACAGTCCAATAATCGAGGGTATACCATATTCCTGACACAATTCCCTGACATCTAAAAACGTGAGTGTGATTCAAGTTAAATTCAGTATATGCTTTAAAGCAGTCTACGCAATCTGCATACATATATAATACAGCTACAGCTCAGCTGTGAGGGAAATCAATCTCATGCACTGCAAAATTTCTTGAGAAACCAAAACAAATGATAAAGAAAACAGAAACGTGATCGACTCAAGGCTGTGACTGTTAGCATGCATGCTGTTGATATTCCACTTAGGGGCTAAGGGTTTAATTAATTGTTTAAGTTTAACCAACCAGTCTTTGGAAAGCCTGTTTACAACTTGCAATATCAAGGGAAACAAATCAAATACATACATATATTACTGTTCATGTCTTAAAATACTAGTTAGGCTACCATGCACTAGGATTGAGGTTTGGGACCATTGCTTTTTCTTTTCTTTTTTTCAATATTTTATCAAGTTTGATTTTCGAGCCAACTTTTATATGATAGAAGAGATTCTCTCTACTTTTTCACCTTTGTCCTGTGATCCAATTTTCTTCCATCATTGTTTTAGGGTAACTTTCTAGCTAATTAAAAATTGATGATTTAAAGGAAAGGAAATGCTAGCCATATCCCATTGTAAAGATGCCATACCAAGTTAGTACATATGTGTTAATTTCAACAGTATAAATCTTTTGTTGGTTTCTTTAATAATTTAGAATTCAGTAGTTGTTTATAACTTGTAGGGTTTTCATGAAAACATTTTTGCGATTTGTTAGTATCAGAAAAATAACAAATGAAAACATACAATCTTTTATGATCGAACATATAATTAAAGAAAAATGTTTTTTAGATCAAAATTTAAAAAAAATGACATATTGTAAAATTTAAATTTGTATTCAAACCTTCTCAATTTCATTTCCAATTAAAAAATGACCGACATCATACAAATTTTAATTTGTGAAAATTTATGTGGGAAAACACTCTAACACCCTGTTCGGTTGATGTCAAAATCGAACAAAATTTGTACGACAGAAAATACAAAGTTTTGTTTCCATGACCCCAGAGTAAATCCAACTCCAGACTCCAGATCGTACTATTGTACAAAGGGAATATTGAATTAATTAATTTTACAGTCACTGCAGGCTCAATTCAATCATATTTACCAAGAGTACGGAGTAAATAGGAGAAAATTCGCCAGTTACCACCCATGGTTTTTTTTCCCTTGTCTTTTGCTGTGAATGATAGGAGCCTAATGCCCAATGAAACAATGAGTAGGTTGGCCATTAAGCTGTATCTTTCCGCATGAAAATGAACTTTTTGAAGCCCCATTTTTGGTCCCATTGTGTATCCAGAAATGCAGGATCGATTCTTTTGTCATTGTGCAAGCCCCCATCTAAATTTTTTTTTGAAATTTAAAATAAAATTTATTGATAGACAAAATAAATTACAGCTAAGCCAAGAAATCTGGGTCATCATTTACACCAAATTTGACTAAAAAGTCTGCTACAAAGTTTGCCTTTCTCTAAATATGCATAGATACATTCCCTAAATATAAATTAAAATTCTACAACTTGTTGATGAGATTGTTATATTTCAAGGGACTGTTAAAAATATTGTTGGTCCAAGAAATAATCACTTTCAAGTCACTTTCTATAATGAGATCTGGAATCGGCTTTATGTTTGCATTAGCATTGATTGAGAGTGCTTCCACCACTGCCAAAGCCTCCATCTAATTATTGATTCACTAGAGATATTATCAGTGGAAAATATATTCACATGAGCCCACAGATAGGGTTCTTCACTTCTTCTATACTCAGCTGTTAATTGATTTTAAGTTATATATTAATAACTTTGACCCGTCTCTTTGAACTGGGATGCTTGCATTTACTATATATTGAGTTGAATACTCAAGTGTGCTGCTGCAGAGTTTTAATGAAAGTACCGGAACAAGTGCCCATGGCTGAGTTTACAGCAAAGTAAATTTATTGAAAAGAAAAACACAGCAGCTTGTAATAGCCATATCACCAGTACACTTCAAGAATCACATGAAATGTTTCTCAACTTTTGTGAGACTCCAAACAACTGGCCATGAAAAATTGACCAGTCAGTGTGGGTAAAATGGTGGGGATTTTGCTGCAGCTATAGACCACTCAGTTTCACTAATAATCATGGTAACACTTTCCAGGTTGTTGGTTGTTGTTAGCATCAGCCGATCATCTCAGCTAGCATTTATTTCTTTAATTGCGAGGTGGTTTAATTTTCAACCAACTTTCAAGCTGATGAAAGAAAGTTAGATTGAGAGGAAAGCCGCTAAGACTTGGTGAAGAGAAAGGCAGGTGGAAATGTAATATCGTATAAGGTTAAGTGGAAGGTCTATGGAGCCATCATGGTGATGATCACCAACATCGAATGAATATTCAAATATATGCTTGAATTTATTAGTGTAATTTAATAGGTATTTTATAATTGAAAGGTGGTTTGCATTTGTCGTTTATATGAATGCTATAGAATACTGTGGGAGCCCTTTTGCACATGCAAATTGCAGCCACAGACTTAAAATAATGAGCATTTGATAGCTTTCAATTAACTTTGAAAGGTGAAACATCTTGATAATTGAAGTGAGAAATTACATATCCTGCACTCCATTACTGGCGAGCGCGAGACTATATAAATAAGAACAACGTGTCAAGTGTTAGGAAAACCAGACACAAAGTCTATACTTTTTCTGTCCTTCCCAACTCCTTGGGAAACTGATAACAGAAGTCACTGAGCTACACACTGAGAAAGAACAAGAAAGAGAGAGAATTGTGTATTTCTTGAAGGGAGTTGCGTGGATATGGGGAGGAGTCCTTGCTGCGCAAAAGAAGGGTTGAATAGAGGAGCATGGACAGCAATGGAAGACAAAATTCTGACAGACTACGTTAAAATCCATGGTGAGGGACAGTGGAGAAATATTCCGAAAAGAGCAGGTGAGGGAGCATTTTGATTAATTAGGTGAACTTTGAACTAATCTGAAACTTAAAAGAAGAATTTGTTAGAGCCAAAAGTTGTCATGCAGGTCTGAAAAGATGCGGGAAGAGTTGCAGGTTAAGGTGGCTAAATTATCTGAGACCTGATATCAAGAGAGGGAACATTACTCGTGATGAAGAGGAACTCATTATCAGGCTTCACAAGCTCCTTGGAAACAGGTTGGAATTCTTTTTCTTTCTTGTGCTAAGGAAAATGGAACATCAAGCATTAATTGATGGATGTTGATGAAAATTGTGTTGATAGTGCAGATGGTCTCTTATAGCTGGGAGGCTTCCGGGGCGAACAGACAATGAAATCAAGAACTATTGGAACACCAACATCGGCAAAAAGCTGCGAGGCCAACAAAGCCACCCTTTGAGTAACCATAAATCATCAAATCAATCCCAAAACAAGACTGATCCCGCCATTGAAGCATCCTTCAGGCAGACTTGTAAAGCAAATCCAAACTCATGGGTGATCAGGACCAAGGCAACGAGGTGCACAAAGGTTTTCATTGACAGGAGAGAACCAAAAGTTGAAGACGTGGCTAAGCCATCACTGCCACGACCCTTTCCGCTACCTGAGGAACCCCAATCATCAGAACATGCTCCCAAGGAGGATAATGATCCATCGAATTTCATGATCGATTTCGATGTGGATGAAAGTTTTTTATCGGAATTGCTCAACTCTGAAATGTTCTCACAGCTACAGCCATCTCATTTTCAAAACAACGAAGATAGTTTTAGTAACACTGACACAAGTGACCAAGGCCAATATTCATCACCAAATTCTGATCAATCCCTTCTCTTCTCTGATAATATGATACGAGACTTGGATTTTACATCCATGGCTTCTTTAATGGAGTCTGAATTTGAGTGGCTCGAAGACCAAGAAGATCCTAATTAATTAGGCAAGCAAACAACCAAAAACTCTATCTGCCAATTACATGCAAGAAGCTTGGAGGATATTAAATATCATGATGTATATTAGATTTAGACAACATAGAGCAGAAGCTAGCGAAGTGGTTTTCTGATTATGATCTGGCCCGAGTCTTGACCATTCTTGGTTAAACAACATGTACAAGGAATCTTTCCTTCTTGGTCCCACTCTTCTTGGCTGTTATTGGTGGCCCTTTGAACCATTATGTAATAATGGGAGCCAATGGAAAAGTCTTGTGTGATCATAATCTGTTTTTCCCCCTCTTTTTCCAGATTCATATTCAACTTTCTCTTTTCTTTGCCCTCTTGATCTTTTTGTTTGTTGATAATAAATGTGACATGGGCAATTGTCACAGACAACCAGTATAATGATCAGATTAGGGGAAGAAATATAGAAAAAAAGGAGAAGCAGAACAGAATAGAAAAGAAATAGAAGAGAAAAGAATGGAGAGAATTGTGTTCTTTCATTCCTCATGCCAAAAGTTACAATTCTTCCTTTTGTATAAAAGTTACAATTCTTCCTTTTGTATAGGCACACGCAGGTGCTGTGTACTATTGCTGACATCATAAAAGCAAAAATAAAATAACAATAGCTTGGCACGTGATTCCCAAAACATTCTTGCCTGACCCTCACACTGCCATAGTGGTTATGTTGCCTTTTGGTCCCCCAGTGTGCTGTCGCTCCTCTCTTGGCTCTCCCTTAGCTATCAACTCCTCTTTTTTGTATTTTTCTGTTGCCTCCATTACATTGCCCTCCCCTTCAGTTGATCCTTGTCCCCAAGGATTAAATGTTGGAAATTGTGATTGCAAAATAGAAAAATCCTCCCATGTGGCATTCTCAGGGCCCAAATTCGACCATACTACCAACAATTGAGTCACAACCTTGTTGTTCCTTTTAACCATGCGTTTATCAAGCACTGCTGCAGGGTATACTAATGGCTCACCATTATCACCTTCTTCAGGAAGAGCTATGCTAGGAACCACCTTGTTTCCAATTTTTCTTTTTAACAAACTGACATGAAAAATTGGATGAATCTTTCATTTTGGAGGCAATTTAAGTCTCTAAGCTACTGATCCAATTCTCTTTTCAACAGTATATGGACCATAGTACCTGGAAGAGAGTTTGAGATTCCTTCTGAGTGCCAATGAGGTTTGCCTATATGGTTGGAGCTTTAGGTAAACCAACCATATAGGCAAACCTCATCACCCACTTGAAACACCCTTTCACTTCTTCTCTGATCAGCATAAACTTCATCCTATTTTGAGCTTTTTCAAGCTGGTCTAGCATCAATTTGCTTAATTGTTCCCTTTCTTTCGAGAGCTCTTCAACAGTGGACACTTTAGCTGTTGCACTGACATCCCAATGAAAGTTGGGGGGCTTATAGCCATATAAAGCCTGGAAAGGTGACATTCCCAATGCAGTGTGGTGGTTGGTATTATACCACCACTCAGCTAAGGAGATCCATTTGGACCATGCCTTTGGTTTCAAAAAACACATGCCTCGCAAATATTGCTCCACACATTGATTAAGTCTTTCGGATTGTCCATCTGTTTCAGGATGATAAGCTGTGCTTAAGTGGACAGTAGTGCCTAGTAACTTCATGAGTTCTTGCCAAACTAAGCTCGTGAAGATCTTGTCCCTGTCAGATATAGCAATCTTAGGAGTCCCATGCAACTTATGAACTTGATTCAAGTAGATTTTAGCTATCTCTAAGGCTGTATAAGGATGAGACAATGCCATGAAGTGAGCATACTTTGTGAACTTATCTATAACCACTAGTATGCTGTTAAATCCTTGTGAGGATGGTAGTCCATCAATAAAGTCCATGGTGACTACTTCCCAAGCTTGCTTGGGGATAGGTATGGGCTGCAACAACCTTGGATAGGCTACATGTTCAGCTTTATTTCTTTGACAATTATCGCATTGCTGTACAAATTCTTGCACTTGCTTCTTCAAACCTGGCCAAAAGAAGTAAAGTCTCACCCTGTAGAAAGTACCTTGTATACCAGAGTGTCCACCTTGAGGAGAATCATGTAGAGCTTGGATCACTTTATCTCTAAGTGTTCCATTACTGCCAATATATACCCTTCCCTGGTATCTAAGAATACCATTACTGAATGAGAAGTTCTCATCTGCAGAATGTCCAACAATTAAGGTTGTCATTTTTTCTTGGGCCATAGTGTCCCCTTCATAACTTTTCTCCACTTCTTGCACCCATTCTGGTATGATAACAGTAGCATGCAAACTATTGTAATGACCATCCTCCTCATGCTGTCTAGACAGTGCATCTGCTACCAAGTTCGTTTTTCCTCTCCTATATTGGATTGTATAGTTTAACCCCAAGAGTTTAGTTAGGCCCCTCTTCTGAATTGTGGTAGTGAGCTTTTGTTCCAACAAATATTTTAAAGCTTCATGGTCTGTTTTTATGATGAATGAGCCTTCCTCCAAGTAGTGCCTCCACTTGCTTACAGCCATTAAAATAGCTATATACTCCTTTTCATATATGGACAACCCTATGTGTTTAGGTCCCAAGGCTTTACTGAGGTAAGCAATGGGTCTTCCTCCTTGAGATAAAACTGCCCCTACACCAGAATTACATGCATCTGTCTCCAGACAAAAGGGTTGATTAAAATCTGGTAAGGCTAGGATGGGAGCAGTACTCATGGCCTGTTTAAGAGCTTCAAATGCACTTACAGCTTCAGGAGACCAATGGAACCCTTCCTTCTTTAGCATATTAGTTAGTGGTCTGCTAATCATGCCATAATTTTTTATAAACTTTCTATAGTACCCAGTAAGTCCTAAAAAACCTCTCAAGGACTTCAAGTTCTTGGGAAGTTGCCATTGCTGCATTGCCTGTATCTTGGAGGGGTCAGTAGCTACACCATTTGTAGAAATAATGTGACCAAGATACTCAACCTGCTTTTGTCCAAAGAAGCATTTGCTCCTCTTGGCATAAAGTTGATTCTGTCTCATCACTTCAAAAACAACCTTCAAATGCTCTACATGAGTATAAACATCAGTGCTATAAACAAGTATATCATCAAAGAATACCAGCACAAACCTTCTTAAGAAAGGAGCAAACAAATCATTCATCAGGGCTTGGAAAGTGGCTGGGGCATTGGTGAGCCCAAATGGCATCACCTTGAATTCATAATGTCCCAAGTGAGTCCTAAATGTAGTTTTAGGAATGTCCTCCTCCTTCATTCTAATTTGCCAATAGCCGGATCGAAGATCAATCTTTGAAAAGCAAGCAGCACCCTTTAGTTCATCTAACAAATCTTCCACCACTGGTATTGGAAATCTGTCTTTGATGGTCATGGCATTGAGTTGCCTATAATCAATGCAAAGCCTTCAACTCCCATATTTTTTTCTCACTAGCAAGTGGGGTGAGGCAAAAGGACTCTTGCTGTTTTGTATTATGGATGCAGATAGCATGTTTGAGATTTGTCTCTTTACTTTAGCCTTTTGATGATATGGAAACCTATAGGGTCTGAGATTTACTGGTACTGAATCAGGTTTAAGGTTGATGTTGTGGTCATGTGCTCTCATAGGTGGCATTCCCGCAGGCTCCCTAAAGATATCACTGTAGGCATTTAGTAGTGCTTCAAGCTGGTGGGGTATGATAGAGCATTTGTTTTCCACACTGATCATGTAAAATTCTCCCAACACTTCTGGGTCTTTATCAACTATCTTCTGCAGCCTCTCACCAGATATAATCTTCAGACTAGGAATATTAGAACCACCTCTCAAAGTGATCTGCTGTCCATCCTTATGAAATGACATAGATAGGTCATTGAAATCAAACACCAAGGGATTGTATTTCTTCATCCAATCCACTCCTAGGACCATGTCACTACCTCCCATAGGTAGAACCCTTAAGTCATGAGTGAATACATGTCCTTGCATTGACCATTCAAGTTGTTTACACTTGGCATTACTAAAGAGCCTATCTCCATTAGCCACTGTGATTGCCAAAGGTGTTGTCCGCTTCACCTCTACTCCTCCTTTAGCCCCTGGTGGAGTCACAAAACTATGTGTACTACCACTGTCTATGAGGATATTGATAGGTCTACCCTTGATGCTGCCTAATATCCTAAGAGTATTGTGTCCAGCACTGCCTATTAGTGCATTGATGGAGATCTCTAAGTTGTCTTCTGGTGATCCTTGATTCTTATCAACAAATGGTTCAGATTCTCTTTCAATCCCTTCCTTTTCACACTTTTCTTCCTCAAATTCATCTCCAGTAAGAAGGTTGAGTTGCTTGTTTTTACAAATGTGTCCAGGGTAGAATTTCTCACCACATTTGTAACAGGGGTTCTGGAATCTTTTATGGTCTGGTATATTGTTTTTCTGGTTTGGTGTAGATAGGTTAAAAGAGTGTCTTTGAATTGAGTTCCAGGGTTGGTATGGTATTTTTGAATAGGTTTGAGTGTTTGGGAAGTTTGGTTTTGCAAGAGATCTGTGTTTCCTGTCTTCTATCTCCAAGGATAGCTCATGTAACTTGGCTAGTTTGTATGCTGCTGCCAGATTATTAGGTTCACTAGCCTTCACCTTGGGTTTCAATTCTTCTTTAAGACCACTAACAAAGCTTGCTACAAAATAAGATTCACTTAAATGAGGGTTAGATTGGAGCATATAAGGCCTTAGTTCTTCAAATTTCTCCTGATATTCCTCAACACTAGCCTTTTGAACCAACTTGTTGAACTCTTCTACGATATCAGAACAGGTTTTATCACAAAACCTTTGGCATAGATCGATAGCAAAATCTTGCCAAGAAGCACTTGGTTTCAACAAGAGATAACCATCAAACCATATCTCTGCCTTACCAGCTAGATACATGGCTGCAACTTCCAACTTTTGATGCTCAGCAACATTAAAAATTGCAAAATATTTCTGGCATTTCCTAATCCAACCCCTAGGATTACTATCTTCAAATACAGGTAACTCAATCTTAGGTCTAGGTGAAAATGCATTCAGATTCATTCCAGAAGCAGATTCATGTATTCTCTGAGAGCTTACACTAGATTGAGTGGTAAATAGATCATTACCATTAGCATGCTTATGCATTATGCCAGGATCATCCTTCTTATAATAATGTCTACCATGTTCATCAATAACAGTAACTTCTACAGGATTCTTACCCTCTCTCCTTGTTTGCAGCCCTTGATGTGATAAAGAGCTTCCTGCTTCCAGTGGCTGAGTGTCCTTCTGGGTCAAGGTTTCTAAGATTTTGCTCATATAAGCTTGATTCTCTGCAAACTTGGTCTCAATATTGGCCTTTTGTTCTTCCCACCATGGAGGAATATTACTCTCTGCTGTTCTCATGGTCTCTAACTAAGCTTGCAACGATTGGACCTGCTTCTGTAAGGTATTGAAACGAGTTCCTTCAGCCATTGCCTTGTGTCTCGTGTGTCTTCCCAGCTTGTTCAGCTTGGATCTTAGAAGCTCTGATGCCAAATTTGTCACAGACAACCAGTATAATGATCAGATTAGGGGAAGAAATATAGAGAAAAAGGAGAAGCAGAACAGAATAGAAAAGAAATAGAAGAGAAAAGAATGGAGAGAATTGTGTTTTTTCATTCCTCATGCCAAAAGTTACAATTCTTCCTTTTGTATAGGCACACGCAGGTGCTGTGTACTATTGCTGACATTATAAAAGCAAAAATAAAATAACAATAGCTTGGCACGTGATTCCCAAAACATTTTTGCCTGACCCTCACACTGCCATGGTGGTTATGTTGCCTTTTGGTCCCCCAGTGTGCTGTCGCTCCTCTCTTAGCTCTCCCTTAGCTATCAGTTCCTCTTTTTTGTATTTTTCAGTTGCCTCCATTATAGCAATGCTAAAACACTGCTCGTTGTCAACTCAGACTAAAGAATTGAAACAAATTACTTTGGTTATCAAGTCCTGTATATGGGGGAAGGCTATGATGAATTGATACTGATCATTGTCAGCTCAAACTTGAATGAATTAAAACAATGCTTATCAAGTCCTAATCATAATATCATTGATGGGCTGACTACTGCATGACAGTACTGGATGAATTTTCCTGAAGTAAAGCCATGTAGCATGGTTTTTATAAATCAATGGGGGTTGTCTTGTTGCTTTGGATTTAGAATTAATGGCTCAAGGTGGAGACAGGTTATTTAATTTGATAATATCGAAGATCCATAAATAGTTATGATCGTCAAATTAATTACCAGTCTTGATTCAATATGTAGTTCACTTCGTGATTTCCTTTTTCACAGGATTCCAATAAATTTGATCGAGGACCAAATCTCATGAATTTTATAATCCACGAATCAATATCTTAATAGAAACGAAGAGAAAGGAAGCTTATATTATACAATCAAAAATCAAAAGACAGAAGGAAAGAGCATAGTTTTTACCTACATCTACAAGAAGAAAACTTTTCATTTTTCTACTTAATTTTCTATTAGATTAAGAGAGATTAAACTCCGAAGTTTAAGCAAGGATATATGCATGAATCTATTTTTTTTACATATATTTTCCGCCACGCATGGTCCTCTTTCCTAACATGATGATATTTTTATGTTAAATTCAATTCTCAAGCAAAACAATGACTTGTGGGTAATATTTTACTCTACTAATTAAAAAAGAATTATGATATCTATAGTAAAATTTAGATTCAAACCTAAACAACTTCAACTCTATCTCAATTATCACAAAAAAAAGGGATTTGCAAGAAATATTACCAAGCATTTACCAAAATCTTTAGGTTTGACTTAAAAAGATATGAGCACTATGCACTTCCTAATATTAATAAACTTCTGTGGGCAATGGAGGAGACAACTACTCCCATGGTCGAGCAAGATTTACGGTTATTCACAAGTTCAAATTTAAATACAAGGATTTTTTTTATCTTCCAATTTTTCAAGCTCGATTCATTGCTAATAAAAAATATTTATCCAAAGTATTATTATGTTTTTAATTTTATCATGTACGTCACGTTTTTTAAATCATGTAATTTATAATAATTAACGCAAGAAGAGAGATCCAAAGCACCGTCAAATTAATTATTTTCCCAATTTATCGTATATGTTTTCAATAAATCTGCTAAAGGGTCGGATTATTTGCCCAACTCCAAAGGTTCGCCCGATATTTGGTCAAATTTAGACAAAAATATCAGATGTATTATCAGGCTTGAGAAAATTTTTTAAGTCCAATCAAAAATTAGGCCAAGCCCGAGCTTGATCTTCCAAAGCTTGGGTCTGGCCCGACTCATCCAGAAAATAATTATTAATTAATTTTTAAAAATATATTTATTAAGAACAATATAATTATATATAAAAAATTATTAATTAATAAAAATGATTATATATATTTAATATGAAAATTAACATGTAAAATTTAACAAATTAAATTAAACTTTAAAGAGAATAAAAGAATAAAAAATAAATAAACAAAAAAAATAAAATACAAATAAATAAATAAACAAAATAAATATTCAAACGAATCGAGCTCGAGCTTGCAGATAAAGCATTATTATGTGACATGGGCTCAACCCAAACCCCACTCAGCCCGGTCCATCTTCAAGTTTAGTTTTCAATGTAAAACAATGTATTCAAAGGAGTACTCTATATTAGGATTTGATTAAAACATAAGTGAAGGTCCAACGAATATTTTTTTATATTATGCATATTGCATGCCATTCTCATGTGCAAGTGCTATTCTGTATGTCGAATTAAAGCTAGCTTGGAGAGGAGCAAAACACAAATTTCTCACAATATTTGCTAGTAGTCATAGTTAATTTTGGATCAACTCACAATCTAGGTTATGACATCATATAAAATGTCATTGAGATCACTTAAAAATTTTAAATTATGATTAGGCGACAAGTTAAAATTAAGTTAAATATATATTATTGTAAACTCCTCCACATAAAACACTTATCATTAACTCAATTAACTCACATTAATTATGATCAAAATGAATAATTGACTGATTAAAAGTACAATAAAAACTTAATATTATCTTAAAAATATAAAAAAGAAAAAAAGACAAACAATCTTAATAAAAAATAAATTTATTTTAAATCTGAGAGTTTGAAACCAACTTTTAAAGTCACTCTCCAACTAAAACCCAAAATTTTAAGAAATTGTAACAAAAAAAATAGAAAAGAGGAAAAAATTTTGATAAAATAATTTATCCAAAAAAGTGATTTTTTTTTTATATTTGAGAATGTATATAGTATTAATCATTTGCCTTTTAAAAAGAATCATGTGTAATTTATTTATTGAAACCTACATTTCACTTTTATGGATCATCTTAATATGATTTAAACTCTTTTAAAAAACATTGATTTCTCGAGAAAAAAAAGAAAACAAAAATAATTTGTGCTTTTTAACAAAGTACTCTATTATCACTCAATAGTTTGGATATTTTCTTTTGCATTTTAATTTTTATATAATAATAAAATAACATTTTTTTACATCTTTAGGGGACAAAAATTAGACCTGGCAAACTTAGATACGATATGATTATACGACACGAATACGATACGAATAAATGACACGAAATGACACAATATGACACGGGGTTAAAATTAAGTAAAATTAATATATGAATATGGTAAAAGCTAAAAATAACATTTTGAGTTTTTCGTATCGACATGAATTTTGACAAGAAATTTTCATGTTTTATATGACACGAACACGGTTTTACATGACACGAAAACGAATTATAAACACGAATTGCCAAATCTAACAAAAATAAATTTATTTATTTATTTTCCCTGAATATTCAGATTAAGTTTAATCTCAGTAATTGGAGAAATTCGTTCAACTAGTAATTAAATCATCAATATTGCTAAAGTTTAATAGTTTCTTTACATTTATAAGCTAAATCCTTTTAATATTATTCTTTTGCTTATTCACTTTCTGGTAGACTTTTGGCTTTTGATGTTGGGTAGTGGTTTAGTCTTTTGTCTTTCAATTGTTGTGGGTTAAGGGCTGATAGTGTTTAGGTTTAACTAATTGATACCATGCATGTTGATGAATTTAATTATGGGTTAAAGATTATGAGAAAAAGTATATATGGAATTTTTTGGCATAAAAAAGAAATCATCATTTGAAAATAAGGAAGGAACGCAAAAATTGAGATTTGAAATTTAAATTGATTGAAAATCATCTTTTAAATGATTATATAAACCAATTAAAGCTCAAGCTCGAATATATATAACCACACACACACACACACACACATATATATATATATATATATATATATATATATATATGAACTTAAAAAAAGTTACAAGTATTGAGTAGAATCATGAATAAATAAATAGATAAATAAATAAAGTTATATATATAGAGGACTGTAAATGTCACATCCCGTGATCCCATTTTTTTTTGTTATTCTACACAATTTATCCGGTTGAGCTGTCTGTGATTTTTCATATTCATTTAACTGCTAAACATAAAATTCGTAATATCAATTACATCCCTTATCTTAATTCTCAAGAAAGTAGTACTGAAAGTAAGTCTAAATATAGAAAATAAATGATCATACCTCATATTATAAATCAAGCTGTCGCAATGTTTCCAAATGCGCAGCTCAAAATCCTCAAATGTCAGATCTCACAGTCACCGAAAATCTGAAATGTTAAAATTGGGGAGTGAGCAAACCACGGCTCAGTAAGAGAGTTATATGCAACACTTGATATCCAGCTATCTATATGCTGAAAATATTTTTCACTTTCTTTTTAAATCTTCCTAGCTGGCTCAGGCTCATATGTAGGAAGGATACTACAGTCGGTTAGGGATCCGGATGGAGTAAGGCAGGTATTTTGAAATACCTGTCTTGTCCCGAAACCTAGAAGCAACTGTAAAGAGTATTATATTCCTTGTTTTTGAAACGATATAATTTTCGTTTTCACAGAGTAAACCACTTATTTCTTTTCACTTCAGTATAATTTAAAACACGTGACAATTCAGTAATAAAACAGTGGTTTCCTTCACTACAATAAAAAACACGTGACAGTACAGTGGTCTGTAAATATCTAAGTCATTGGATAACCACTTCTGCAATTATTTCTATCTTGGAAATAATTTCATGTTATTTTTTTAATAAACATTAATTTCTCTTTAGTTCAATAACCGTATCTTACAGTTTAGTAAAACAGTAATATTCAATACAATATCATTTGGTAAAACAGTATTTTGCAAATAAGTAAAACAATATCTTGATACGGTTTAGTTAGTAAATAGTAAACAGTACCTACCAATTCAGTAAACAGTATACGGTAGCTTTCAGTTCAGTATCATGGAGACCAAGCAACACCCTAAATATATCATGCTATAATAATATCATCCATAATAGGAGAAACACATGAGATCTATGGCCATAGTCTATAGGGTCCTCAGTGTGCATTGATTAGGTGTCCACTGGGACGCTGATAATAGGATCAGTATCTATCAACACTAACACGTGACACAAGAGCATGATATGGGGCCTAACAGTCTCAAAATAGTAAACATGTGATATAAACCCCATTTATGAAATCAATTTCACTGAATATAAGTTCAATCAATCCACAAATATTCATAAGGAAAATATTTTCATCTTATGAATAACAATTTATAAAATATTCATACTGGGGTCATCATTCCCGAAAATTTTCTTAACATTATAGAACAATATAAGTCACATTTTCCATACGGTGAAAACAGTTTATAAAATAATTACTGTAAAATATAAAAGGTCATAACTGTCATTTTTCACCGTAAAACATATACGCACGTTTTTCCGTGCTTTCTGTCGAAAACATGATTTTCAAAGTTATCGGGATTCAAACAAATTATTTTTATGATTTATGGAAAATTAAAATATTTATTTTCTAAATCAACACTCCCATCCCGTGTTTTCTCTGTAAACACATGCGGAGACCTTTTAGTCTCAAAATACTATTTTCCACCTTTAATTACCTTTATGGAATTTTCTTTAAACACTTATTTTCACAATTGAACTCATAAAGGTTATTTGTAAAATCAAGTGAATATTTGAAGAAATATTATTAAAATATTCACTTTGGTCTTTTTCATTTTTCACCTCGTTTCATGTGAAATATCACATATCAGGATAAATTTAGGTGATTTCCTTTTTCACCATTTTCAAAAACATGAATATTTTAAAATTAATTATCAGTATATTCATGTTTTATGAAAACTAATCGATTTCTCGATTTTCGTGGTTGGAAATCGTTTCTCGTAATGTAAAATCATTTATTATGATTTTCGATAATTTTTTCCAATAGTTTTCAGCAGTATAACGACTGCCGATTGGCTAGCCTCCTGCATGAAAAATATAGTTTAAATCTCAACCGGTAAATCACCACAATTTTCCAACCAATCATTATTAATAGCATTTATAAAATCAAATGCATAATTTAAAACATGTGTGCCAAATATCCCTACAGGCTGCACATGTCTCCCTTACCTTCTCGGGTAGGCAACTGCGTCTCGAAGATCGCGCTCGTGTTCACCTCGTCCGATTCCATCGGCTCGGTTATCGAAGGGATTTTCTGAAAATTAAAATTCTAAAATTTAGAATTTTCCATAATTATTTAAATAAATAAATTATTTAAATAATTTAACACTTTCCGATATTTCTTACCGATTCCCGTAATTCCTGAGATTTCCTGTAATTTTCGAATTCTCGAGAATTTTTCAAATTCCCGGAATTCCTTTTCTTTTCCTCTTTCTTCTTTCTTTTTCTATTTTCTTTTCTTTTTCTTTTTCTTTTTTCTTTTCTTTTTCTTTTTCTTTCTCTGGCTCAGACTGATTCAAACCGGTCAGATTTGGTTCACCGCCGGTTCTACTCCAGTGACCGGTTCTCCAACGGTTCGGCGGCTCCTTAGCTGGTCGACGGTACGGTGAACCTACTAGTAGTCTCCGTTCGACCTGGTTTCGCGGCACCGCGACAGATCTACTCGGTTTGCCTCAATTTCTTCTCTTTCTTCGTTCGACCTTTCTGTAAGACCCGATTCTGCACTACTGTAGACCCTAATTTCATAAAATGGATAATGAAAATTAAGTAAATAATAAATATTGAATTCCACATGGGTAAAAAGCTCCTTAATTTAAGAAGTAAATGGAACAATTTCGGTGAAATAATGTATGGGCGAGTAGATAGAGCAGCTCGCCAATGGGCGAGCAAGGGTGATCGCCCAATGTGACATGCCCTCTGATCGCCAAGTGATGAGTATGGTGAGTTGATTGTTTGCCTCTTTGGTTTGGCGAATACGTGAGTTCGCCAAGTTGATTCGAGTGGTGATCGCCCGAGTTGGCGAGGACTCATGATCACCCATATAGATTTTGTGAGTTAAAAGATAGCAAGTGGGTGAGTATGATTAATGGCCTTTATTGGCCAATGAGTTCGCCAAGTGAGATGCTGGGATGATCGCCCAAATGGGCGAGGACATGTAATCGCCAATTGTAGTATAATCAAGACGAACTGGCAATACTCAGGTGCATCCAGAGGTGAGCTTGAATAATTGCATAGGCAAGCCTGAGAATATTGGCGAACTAAAATAGATATTGGCGAGCTGAAGACTTTTGAAGAAGGGACGAACTGGAATGACACTTGTCGACAAAGTGAAAATAGATTCAAACCCTTTTGCAGCCAAAATTGACTTTGTAAGTCATACTGTTGAAGACAATAAATTGAGAAAGAATAAAGTTAATAAAGGAAGTAACCTCATTGGTTGAGTAATAAGACAAAAGGTGTAATAAGTCAAGAAAAGAGGCTGTGGACTTCACGCCATTGGCTTCTTGGTTTAGACAATTAATGGCAAGTGAAGTAAGTCAAAATATGCAGAGAATAGCTTTTCATAGCTATTCCTTTTGCTACAGTTTTTCTTTTGTTTTAAATGAATGAAAGACGTGAAATAAATGAAGGAAATGGGATAAGGCCAAGTGATGAGTTCTAATTGGATAGCATGGCTATATAAGGAGAAACAATTGAGGAAGACCGGCTTAGCAAACTTCATCTTCCTCCCGAAAACTATGCAACTGCAAGTGGGTGTTATTCATTCCAATCCTGCCATGCTTGATTTATTGAGCTTTACTCTTCAGTTGGTTAAACCAATAAACCTGCTTAATAAACCTTTCCTCCATAGTTGATGAGCTGAAGCAATAAGCAAAAGGAGGCCAACATGAGACAGAAAGCAATCTGTTCTGGAAGTGTAGCTGGCTAAGGTGAGCTTCCTTATTTCCACGATTATCTTGATGTTTGATGATAGATTTCTATGTTTTACAACATAATAAACATAAATACAGTCTTGTTTTTAGTTAGATCCTTAGAGAATATGAAAACAAGGAATAAGTGACGAAAATAGTGACTATTGTGATCGCCAATAATGAAAATTAGTAATTGCCAGTGAGGCGAGTAGATAATTCTCGCCAAGGTAAAGTTTTGTTCAAATAGGCGAGGTCGCCCGACACTAGTTTAATTAAAGGCGAACTCAATTCTGAATGAAAAGCCATGTAGGCCGAACTCCCATGAATGGGCATTGTTTGAGTTGAATTGTGGGCGAACTCCCACATTTAAGCAAACAATGGCGGGCGAATTGATTGTTGGGTGAACTCCCACTAAATGCTCTGTTGGGCGAGCTAGTAGGATATCAGTTGGGCGAGCTGGTTTATTTATCTCAAGTCTCGCCCAAGTGAATGAAAGTTATTTAAAGAAAATATTAATGGAATTTAATAAATTACTTTGCAGCCGGGAATTGGAAATGGCTATTAGCGAGCAGAAAGCAAGGCAAAACAAGGTTTCGTTGAACCAGGTAAGAGAGATGTGTGTGAAGTAAAATGCATGTCCTGTGGAGTAAAAATATTACGAAAATATCGGGAAACTATTTTGGTTTATGACATGCATTTATTTAATAAATTATGTTGACTTGGGCGAGCTACAGAGATAGCCGACCCTTATGTTGTTTGTTGGGTGAACTGGTTTTGGCGGGCGATCTAATCGTTTATAATATTTTTGGCGAACTGGTTTTAATGGGCGAGCCAAACGTTTATAATATTTTAGGTGAACTATTATTGGCGGGCTAGCCAAACGTTTATAATATTTGGGCGAACCCTTTTAATGTGGTCTTGGGGCGGGCGACCCCTGTTTTCATGTAATGGGTGAGTTGACCATGGAGTGTTGCTTTTGGGCGAGTTGACCATGACAACTCTATGATGGGCGAACAGCTAGGGCGAGTCAGTTTTACTTGTTTTTAAAAGCAATGGTTGGCGGACGACTACTTGTCACCCCACTTTCTAATTAACCATGGGCGAGCCACGATGGGCGAGCTGACCATGGCGAACAGACTTCTATTTACATTTTCTCAACGAAAAATGAGTTATTTTTAAGAGCTTTAAAAATAGAAAATATGAAACCCTTTGATGGGCGAGTTGACCATGGGCGAATTAGCCATTGTGAGCCAGTTTAACCCGGGTCTTTCTCACACGGAATTCAGTGAGATTGCGGGCTGTTTTTAAAACCTTTTTGGAAAGAAAATCATTTTGAGAAAATGATGAAATTATGAAGTAATTCCTTAAGGGTTTTTCATGAGATATAAATTGATTTTGAGACTTTAGGCCCCTAGTTTCATGCATTGTTATGAGTTATGAGGCTGATGGACCCGCCAAGTCATCAGCGGTCTCGAGGTCACCTGGCAACTGGACCCGAGGACCACCTATAGATTATGGCCATAGATCTAGTAGAGATAACTGTGAGGGGCGATGGCCTACGAGTGCACCCCAATAACCGGTAGATTCTGTTCTCGCAAGGGGAGGAGGAACGATGATAGCATGAATTAATTGTAGGGTGATGCCTAGTCTCAACTTGTTGATTTCTATTTACTGAAAGGATTTGTTAAAATCCTATTTGCTGTTTAATCTAATTTATTTTAAACTGTTGAGAAAATGATTTGAATGACGTATTGAGAGTACTGGTTGATATAGCCACTGTTGTCATAATTGACATGATTTTTGGAAAACAAATTTATTATGGTATATGGCTTTGGTTTTGTAAAGCAGCATATGTCTTCTTTACTGAGCGTAGGAATCGCTCACCCCTTTGTTTTGACTCCACAGATAAAAGACATGAAGTTGAGAGAATTAGCTCTCATATGGATAGCTACATATCAAGCGCGGGGGCAACTTATGTCAAATATGACAGGTACAGTCTCTTCTCTTTTACATTTCAGACATATATATACAGTAATACTTTAATGAGACAAGGATAATAGGGGATGTCAGATGGAAGGAATAATGAAAAGAAATTTCATATTTCGTATTTGATAAATAAATATTATTATTTATTACTATCATTGCTGAATGTTAATGGCATCGCAGACAGCTCAACCGGTAAAATTGGAAAGAAATACGTGAAAAAAATGGTACCGGAATGTTACAGGTTTAATGGTATTAGAGCTTGGGTTGGTCTGATGTTTGTTGATGCCTTTAGCACTAAAAGTGTTGAGAAAGATTAACATCCCCTGTAGTACTGTATAGTCTGAATGTATAGAGGAGTCAAATGACTGTGAATTGAGTTGAGTGTTGAAATATGGTGAAAATTGATAAATGAAGGGTTACAAATAGAGATTGTAATCCGGTAAATTTGCATGAGATAAGCGATCTTATCATCCTAGTGTCAGATCTATTTGGTAAGGTACAGTGAGGAACTCGGTGAGGGCCCCACCAGGACTTCTCTGTCCATATCGAATTAAGATCCTGAAATGATGATATTGAAATGTTTTATCTAAGTCATGAATGACTAAATCGATTTAAAATAGTATTTGATGGTGAAATGGTATGTGGTGGTGTAAAAGATGATCCCTACTGTGGACCCCACGGATATATTGATAAGTAAGGCGACCCAGAGTATAGGCTATGAGAGGTCGCGAGATAGTCAGCCCTGTTGTGGATTTTAGGGTCTGAATTAAAGTGAAAATATGGATTATATTGATGAGAGATTATTGAATATTATGAAAAGTGATGTACTTATAGAGTGTGAACTAAAAGGTGAATTGTGTGATCAACGATTAAAATCGATAATGTGAATACTGGTTTGTTACGATATCCATAGAACCCAAAATGTTGTGAAATACTAGTAAAGTGACTTGAAATTTTATATATGTGTTTGGAGGATACATAGTGATTTGGTTGGATGTAAGTAACGAGACATCCAAGATGATATAAGTTTGTGAATTTGAAATTACATGATGATGTTTTAAGTAAACTTTTGGAATAACGTGAATTCGAGAGATTGTTGACTCGATTCACAACATAGAAATCTGTTTGTAAGCTTTTACCAGTGAATCAGAAGAGCGTGAGAAATTATTTAAGAGATTGATGAGTAGAGAACTAAACTGTTTTGATATAATTGGTGAAAACGAAAATTATATCGTTTTGAAGAACAATGAAACTTGTACTCTCTACAGTTGCTTCTAGGTTCCGGAACAAGTATGGTATTCTAAAATACCTATCATATTCTATCTGGATCCCTAGCTGACTGTAGTATCCTTCCTATTTGTGTGCCTAGAGCCAACTAGGATGATTTTAAAGAGAATAAATATGTATATTGATATAGGCAATATTATTGAATAAGGTATGGAAAACCCTATTGTTAAGTCAGTGATTATTGGTTGCTAATTGAACTATATATATTTGAGACGTGAGGTCTCAACTGATTAAGTGGACATTAAAATTGTCAGAGTAAAAGATTTTACTACTTAAGTGAGGTTAAAGTGTGCTTATTGGGGTATAAAATTTATGAGTTTTACCCGTATAGCACAAATGAATTGTTGAAGAGTTTGTGAAATTTGCTACCCTATTGATGCAATACTTATTGGTGGAAAAAAGTGAAAGTGAATGGGTATGTATGAATAAAGTATTCGAAAAGGTTACGAGATTGTAACAGTAAAGTACTATATTAAGTGGGAAAACAACTGTGGTGATGAATGTAAAAGAATGAAATTGTCTTGAGAGACAAGTCATATGATGACTAGGGAACACGAGTTATGAGGTAGTTCCCAAGTATAAGAATAAATGTGATTTTCTCTGATCATTATGTAGTTATGGCTGGAATTAATGACAAGCCAGAATCGGACAGATGAAACTGTTATACTCAGGGGAACCGATACAAGAAGTATTGACAATCCTAAAAGGGATATACATGAGTATATATATATATATATATATATATATATATATATATATATATATATTAGAAATGTGGAATTGTATAAGTAAAGTGGTGATGAAATCTGAATGATAATAAATTTAAATTTCAGAAATTGATGTGAGGAAATTATACTCTCAAGTATATTCTCCAAGTAATGACATTACATGTACTAGGAGAATAAGAGATAGAATGATCACTTGATATAAGAGAAGTGATCGAGGGGAAAATGATTACCTGAGACGTAATCGATGGTTAGCATTAAAGTCTGCAAAAGAAAAGCAGTCCTAGATTAATCATGAAACAATCACTGTGAGATGGTGGAGAATCCGAAAGAACCATGAGGTTACAGTAGTGAGTATAGATTGAGTAACCAAATTATTTCACTTCTTCATCATCAGGTTTCGGGATGTAATGAGTGCCTTAGTCGATATATATTGGTGAAACAGATAGAACGTATGTGAAGTTCCAGTGAGTGGGTACTTGTGATAGGGATCCCTGATTCGCCATATGCTTTGAGAGAATAGCAAGAGGCTTGGGATTCCCAATTTTGCTATTAGCACCGCCTCTGATTGACATAGATATCCGAGCGTATTGTGTGGACGCTCCGAAATATATTGAGAGCGAGTGCGTTGTATTTACGAGATTATTGGGACAATTACATACGATTGATGAAATTTATCTATATGATAGTCACCAAAATTATTATCGACTTAGCACCGAATGAGATGATAAGTGATAAGTAGTATGAATGAGTTACTGTGTAAAAGAAGTGAAAATTTGCTAACTCCCAAGGATGATAAAAGATTTCAAGGAGTATAAAATGGTTGAGAGAGAAGAAGCCCGAATTCTTCAGGATCCTTGAATAAAATCTGGGATAGCGACCCACGAGTTGAGCGATCGCATAATAACGAATAATATGTTGTGAGATGTGGGCGAACTATGTAGTCGCCGACTCACTTGAAAGAGTAAACTTGGGGCGCGAGAGAACGCCAAAGAGATGACTGTTAATGACCTGAAGAAATGGGCAAGATTATTAAAGCCAATATGGAGTTTAAAGAGATACTCGTGGTCTTAATTTAGAGACGAGATTAACTAAAAGTTAGAAATTGATAAGGAAATTGAAAAGAGTATAATGCTATCTGAATAATTGTGGATATATTGACTGAGTCTGCTTATTCCTTGATTATGGAATTTATTGAGCTAAATTGTGTCTTGGCCGAGTTATATATCAAGAAATGGTGAGGATACACATTATTCGAGGGAGCATTATGTTTGATAGGGAGTCCAGCTTAGTATCTCAGTGTAGAGAGAGATTACAGAAAGCTATGGGATCCCGATTGAGTTTGCACCGCAGTTTATCCGTCGACTAATGGACAGTCCGAGAGTAGGGTATGGATGCTCGAAGATATGATGTGAGTGTGTGCAGCTGATTTTATAGGCTCCTGGGATAATCCTCTACCCTAGCAGAATTGTTTATGATAATGGCCAAAGGAGAGTATAGGCATAGCACTTGAAAGGGTTTATTAAGCAGACGATATAATCCACGATAGCATGAGAAAATGGGAGACGGAGAATTATTTTTGACTAGGTCGAACAGACTTCTTGAGATATACAAGAGATTATGTATATTAAGGTCTCACCATTGGGATGCATAATGAGAGGGAAATTGAGTTCCCGATGCATCTTATCTTTGGAAATCTTAGATCGTGTGAAAGATGTGCACTACCTCCCGAGTTGTCAAGAGTGCATAATGTATTCCATGTCTCAATGATGAGAAAGTACTATCCATATCCTTCTCACGTGATTCGACATGAGTTCTAGCGATTAGAGAGGACATGAGTTACGTTGAGAAATCAGTACGGATTTTGGATAGGAAGGATAAAGTATTGTGATAAAGTGTGGTGATCAAAGATAAATTCTTAATGGGGTTCTCTGGCAGTATGAGGCTACTTGAGACTTCGAAAGCCTCATGCATAATAAATATCCAGAGCTTTATCACTGATAAGTCAGTTGAAATTTGGAGGACCAAATTTCTTAAGGTGGGGAGAAAATGTAAGACCCGATTCTACACTACTGTAGACCCTAATTTCATAAAATGGATAATGGAAATTAAGTAAATAATAAATATTGAATTCCACATGGGTAAAAAGCTCCTTAATTTAAGAAGTAAATGGAGCAATTTCGATGAAATAATGTATGGGCGAGTAGATAGAGCAGCTCGCCAATGGGCGAGCAAGGGTGATCGCCCAATGTGACGTGCCCTCCGATCGCCAAGTGATGAGTATGGCGAGTTGATTGTTTGCCTCTTTGGTTTGGCGAATACATGAGTTCGCCAAGTTGATTCGAATGGTGATCGTCCGAGTTGGCGAGGACTCATGATCGCCCATATAGATTTTGTGAGTTAAAAGATAGCAAGTGGGCGAGTATGATTAATGGCCTTTATTGGCCAATGAGTTCGCCAAGTGAGATGCTGGGATGATCGCCCAAATGGGCGAGGACATGTAATCGCCAATTGTAGTATAATCAAGACGAACTGGTAATACTCAAGTGCATGCAGAGGCGAGCTTGAATAATTGCATAAGCAAGCCTGAGAATAATGGCGAACTAAAATAGATATTGGCGAGCTAAAGACTTTTGAAGAAGGGACGAACTGGAATGACACTTGTCGACAAAGTGAAAATAGATTCAAACCCTTTTGCAGCCAAAATTGACTTTGTAAGTCATACGGTTGAAGACAATAAATTGAGAAAGAATAAAGTCAATAAAGGAAGTAACCTCATTGGTTGAGTAATAAGACAAAAGGTGTAATAAGTCAAGAAAAGAGGCTGTAGACTTCACGCCATTGGCTTCTTGGTTTAGACAATTAATGGCAAGTGAAGTAAGTCAAAATATATAGAGAATAGCTTTTCATAGCTGTTCCTTTTGCTGCAGTTTTTCTTCTGTTTTAAATTAATGAAAGACGTGAAATAAATGAAGGAAATGGGATAAGGCCAAGTGATGAGTTATGATTGGATAGCATGGCTATATAAGGAGAAACAATTGAGGAAGACCGGCTTAGCAAACTTCATCTTCCTCCCGAAAACTATGCAACTGCAAGTGGGTGTTATTCCTTCCAATCCTGCCATGCTTGATTTATTGAGCTTTACTCTTCAGTTGGCTAAACCAGTAAACCTGCTTATAAAACCTTTCCTCCATAGTTGATGAGCTGAAGGAATAAGCAAAAGGAGGCCAACATGAGACAGAAAGCAATCTATTCTGGAAGTGCAGCTGGCTAAGGTGAGCTTCCTTATTTCCACGATTATCTTGATGTTTGATGATAGATTTCTATGTTTTACAACGTAATAAACATAGATATAGTCTTGTTTTTAGTTAGATCCTTAGAGAATATGAAAACAAGGAAAATAATGGAATAAGTGACGAAAATGGCGACTATTATGATCGCCAATAATGAAAATTAGTAATCGCCAGTGAGGCGAGTAGATAATAAAGAACTCGCCAAGGTAAAGTTTTGTTCAAATAGGCGAGGTCGCCCAACACTAGTGTAATTAAAGGCGAACTCAATTCTGAATGAAAAGCCATGTAGGCCGAACTCCCATGAATGGGCATTGTTCGAGTTGAACTGTGGGCGAACTCCCACATTTAAGCAAACAATGGCGGGTGAATTGATTGTTGGGCGAACTCCCACTAAATGCTCTGTTGGGCGAGCTAGTAGGATATCAATTGGGCGAGCTGGTTTATTTATCTCAAGTCTCGCCCAAGTGAATGAAAGTTATTTAAAGAAAATATTAATGGAATTTAATAAATTACTTTGTAGCCAGGAATTGGAAATGGCTATTGGCGAGCAGAAAGCAAGGCAAAACAAGGTTTCGTTGAACCAGGTAAGGGAGATGTGTGTGAAGTAAAATGCATGTCCTGTGGAGTAAAAATATTACGAAAATATCGAGAAACTATTTTGGTTTATGACATGCATTTATTTAATAAATTATGTTGACTTGGGCGAGCTACAGAGATAACCGACCCTTATGTTGTTTGTTGGGTGAACTGGTTTTGGCGGGCGATCTAATCGTTTATAATATTTTTGGCGAACTGGTTTTAATGGGCGGGCCAAACGTTTATAATATTTTGTGTGAACTGTTATTAGCGGGCCAGCCAAACGTTTATAATATTTGGGCGAACCCTTTTAATGTGGTCTTGGGGCGGGCGACCCCTGTTTTCATGTAATGGGTGAGTTGACCATGGAGTGTTGCTTTTAGACGAATTGACCATGGCAACTCTATGATGGGTGAACCGCTGGGGCGAGTCAGTTTTACTTGTTTTTAAAAGCAATGGTTGGCGGGCGACTACTTGTCACCCCACTTTCTAATTAACCATGGGCGAGCCACGATGGGCGAGCTGACCATGGCAAACAGACTTCTATTTACATTTTCTCAACGAAAAATGAGTTATTTTTAAGAGCTTTAAAAATAGAAAATATGAAACCCTTTGATGGGCGAGTTGACCATGGGTGAATTAGCCATGGCGAGCCAGTTTAACCTGAGTCTTTCTCACACGGAATTCAGTGAGATTGCGGGCTATTTTTAAAACCTTTTTGGAAAGAAAATCATTTTGAGAAAGTGATGAAATTATGAAGTAATTCCTTAAGGGTTTTTCATGAGATATAAATTGATTTTGAGACTTTAGGCCCCTAATTTTATGCATTGTTATGAGTTATGAGGCTGATGGACCCACCAAGTCATCGGCGGTCTCGAGGTCACCTGGCAAGTGGACCCGAGGACCACCTATAGATTATGGCCATAGATCTAGTAGAGATAACCGTGAGGGGCGATGGCCTACGGGTGCACCTCAATAGCGGTAGATTCCGTTCTCGCAAGGGGGAGTGGGAACGATGATAGCATGAATTAATTGTAGGGTGATGCCTAGTCTCAACTTGTTGATTTCTATTTACTGAAAGGATTTGTTAAAATACTATTTGCTGTTTAATCTAATTTTTTGTAAACTGTTGAGAAAATGATTTGAATGACGTATTGAGAGTACTGGTTGATATAGCCACTGTTTTCCTAATTGACATAATTTTTGGAAAACAAATTTATTATGGTATATGGCTTTGGTTTTGTAAAGCAGCATATGTCTCCTTTACTGAGCGTAGGAATCGCTCACCCCTTTGTTTTGACTCCACAAATAAAAGACATGAAGTTGAGAGAATTAGCTCCCATATGGTAGCTACATATCAAGCGCGGGGGCAACTTATGTCAATTATGACAGGTACAGTCTCTTATCTTTTACATTTCAGACATATATATATATATAGTACTACTTTATTGAGACAAGGATAATAGGGGATGTCAGATGGAAGGAATAATGAAAAGAAATTTCATATTTCGTATTTGATAAATAAATATTATTATTTATCACTATCATTGCTGAATGTTAATAGCATCGTAGACAACCCAACCGGTAAAATTGTAAAGAAATACGTGAAAAAAAATGGTAACTGGATGTTACACTTTCTCCGCCGTCGAGGGCCTCATCGGTGGCCCTCTTCTCCTTCCCTTCACCTTCGCTGAGGTTCGAGTGGCGGTGGCGGTGCCAAGACCGATCGGCACCGCCGTTTCTTCCTCCCTTCTCCTCTTCGGTTTTCCTTCAGTCTGCCTCTGTTTTTCGACTCTGTTTCTTCCGTTTTCCGTTTTCCGTTGCCGGTCGCCCCCTCTTCCAGCTTTCAGCTCGCCGACGACGTCTATCCTCCCTCGTCTCTCTTTCTTTCTTCGGCAACAGGGCTGGTTGCACTTCGAGGAGGAAGAATCGAGAGTTTTCCCAATTCTTTCCTTTGTTTTCTTCTTTTATTTAATTTATTCTTAGTTATATTATATTTATAACATCAAGTATATAAATATAATATTAGTATTATATTATATAGTATTTTACTATATAATATTATATAGATATATATTATATTTATAATTTATGATTTGTATATCTTTTAAATTAAATACATTTATATATATTTACATAATGTATTTAATACTATATATATTGTATTTACAATATATATATATATATATATATATATATAAACTTTAATGTAAAATACTATTTACATTTCTCAAATATGTATATACTTATATATACATACAATGTTATATTTAATATATATGTACTATTTAAATTTATACAATAGTATATATATCTATATATACTTCTGTATATTATAATATTTCAATACATATGTATTTATATAAAAATATATTTATATAATTTATAATTATATAAATATATTTCTCTTTCATTTCTCATTTTCTTATTTAATTTGGATTTCCATTTATCCAAATTAAATTTCCTTTTTTCATTATTTTTTTGAATTTCCAATATTCTTATTTCCATTTTGAATTTCCTTCTTCATCACTTCCTCAATTTTCGAAATTTTTACTGATATTCCGATCTTGTAATTATATTCATTTGTTTCAATTCATCCATTTTCTTTAATATTAATTTTCAATATTAAACATTGAAATTTTACGGTTATCACATTCTCCCTACCTTAAGAAATGCGGTCCTCCGAATTTAACTTAAGTCCAAAGGTGGTACATTCCGTCTACTTATCGTTTCTGACCTCTACATCATCTTTCAAGTAATACTGCCAGTATACTTTAAACATCAAGATTACTTTTAATTATATTCATTTGTTTCAATTCATCCATTTTCTTTAATATTAATTTTCAATATTAAACATTGAAATTTTACGGTTATCACATTCTCCCCACCTTAAGAAATGCGGTCCTTTGAATTTAACTTAAGTCAAAAGGTGGTACATTCTGTCTACTTATCGTTTCTGACCTCTACATCATCTTTCAAGTAATACTGCCAGTACACTTTAAACATCAAGATTACTTTTAAACCACTACATGTTGTCTTTCATCATATATGTCTATACTCCTGTAAGTTCATTTCTCAAATCGAGAGTTATTCATTTCCACTCTTTTCACCTAAGAGTCCATGCATAGTATTTTTCATGCACAGCTGATCTATGCTATTCATCATCCATTTTTCTCACTTAGTGCCAAGTCGATATAGTTTTAAAACTATCAATAAACCTGTCAATCAATTATATGTAAGTGTCCCAGTAGCTTTCACATATCGTGCACACGCTCTCTCAATGTATCTTCAAGCGTTTCAATATTACACTAAGATATTTACATCAGTACGGAGCGATGCTATCAGTACACTTGGGATCTCAAGGCCTTTGGCTACATCTCATTAAACATATGGTAGCTCAGAGATTCTCATCACATGTAATGCTGACTGGAACTGTACATATACATTCTCACCGTTGCACACTTATCTTTGACTATGGCACTAGAGAATCTAAGAGTCCGATAATGGAAAGTGATTCTATTTAGATCTTCAGTCTTTAATCATTTCCATATCATCATTTCTCTTTTGAACTCTTTATTGTCCACAATATTCATATTCACACATTTATTCTACCAAGGCTGCATCTCATTGCAGACTTTACTGTGGATCATCTTTTACAGTCATAGATCATGCAACAATCATGTTCTCTTCATGTAGTATGGTCTTTACATCTCTTTTCATAATTTAGATTCTACAATTGAATCCTTAAATTGTTCATTTACTCACCACATTATCTATACAATTCCACCATTTCTATCATTTCAAGGTGGTTATGTGTATAATCATATTCCATTTATATACTGACAGTAAATAATACTTGTCATTTATCTTACTCCTTTGAGTACCATTACTTTCACTTATCAAATTTGACTTGATTTTACATCTTGCCACAGTTATGTGATAACCAACACAAATCACTTTCAGTCTTACCTTCGAGAACTGTTTCATATTGGTGTTTCCTTCTCATCATGTAACTTACCTTCTTATTTTATTTTCATCTTTTCATATTTTCACTTTCATTCTTTCAATCGGTTTTCTCAAGTGGAATGATACTTTATTGTTAAAATCATTTAACATCTTGCGTACCATCTTTTCTTTCCACTTATCCATTTACCAACTTTAATTACTCTAATATGTCTCATTAGTAGAGCAGCTAATCCCATCACTCTTCTATAAATTGGTAACAATATCTAGCTAGACTCAGTAATTCTGTATCTCAATCATTATCTCACTATCATAGACAGATTCACTGTCATTCTGTCATCTCGAGATCATATATCCCAGAAAGAGATACTGTCTAGCCAAGTCTCTTATTCGCCAATCTTAACATAAGTCCACAGTCTCCGAGAGTTTAAAGGATTATATATCATAATGTTGCTCCTGTTCCATTTGCATCCTTAACTATTTCGATATCTCAGTCCTTAGGTTTATATACCTCACAAGGTAATTCATTAACCTTGAAACCTCAATAGGAACTCGTAAAATTTTATCGAGTTCTAAACATTATTTCATGGACCTTAGTCTTCAACATTTCTCAAATGACGCTTTATACCGAGGCTAGTCTTATGAACTCCTCATATATTTTTGATTAGATCGATAAATCATCCTTTTGCATGTAGATGAATACTTGTTCTTCACAAGAACTTTATTAAAAATAGGAATTTACTATATCCTTTAATTCATCTACATATCAAGGTCATCTGTGCTTCTTTCATTCACACTTATACAGATAACTTCATTAACCTCAAATTATATTATCTGTATTTTCATCAATCATACTTTTATCGGTGAATTTCATTATTCACTCATCTTCCAGAGTTACTTCTTAAGCTTTCGGACTCTTTCTATGTTTCCGATATAAGCTCAGAATTAGATTTCATATAATCCCTCGAGTCAGTGTTAGCTTTATTTCTCCAATCTATATAACTCTGAAAGTTTATCAGGAATAACATCCGATACTGTTTTAATCACTATACTTGTACCATTTTGGACAGATTATCTTTATGTCCTGTCATTTCCACTATGTATCCTCGAGGCAGAGAGACTTAATATTCAGATCATTTTGAAATATTCTCCACCTTGATTTCATCATTTGTACTATTCACTTTCTCAGACATTTCTGTAGTCATATCACTTTTCATAATATTCAATGATCCCGTAATAAACATCAAATTCAATACACTCTTAATTCAGGCCCTTACAATCAATAATCGAGTTAATCATTTTGCAACATTCCACTACACTCTTATTGGATCGCATCATACAAGGCCCCAGCCCGTCCGTCGTCCGCCTTTACACATGTGTACTGTCCTCTTTGGTGAGCCAACTGGCTCCCTCGAGGTTTTGTCATGAGGCCTAGCCCATTCACTAGGTCACTCGCAATTTGTGTCCATAATCTAAGTGTAAGTGGAATCAATAATAGGGATCACTATATTCATATGACATCCTCTATGCCATTAATAACTCCATTTCCATCAATGGATTCAGGATCACTTAGTTTCATCACTATTCAGAATATCACCCAACATAGGGGCATTTTCGTCATTTTGACATTTATTCCTTTCTCCTCAATATACATTTAATCCAAGTATCTTATCCTCTATGTGATGATAGTATCCTTTCTCACACTAATATCAACAGTTTAAGATCTTATTCGATTTCGAGAAAGAAATCCAATAGGATCTATAATTGGATCATTTTGCTTGTAATACAGCCTTACACCATCATTTACTCTGTCAAATCAGTCAATTCTAACTCACGATGGTCTATTATGACTCCAGGTAAAATTTTGGAGGCAAGGGTATTTTGATCATTTTTTGCCAAAAATTTTCTCTCTCTTCAAATTACCGTTAATCACTGATCTTAAAGTCTATTTAATGATGATATTTCATTTCCATCCTTTATATAATCACTTTCAGGTCTCAGTTCGATCCGGACAGAAAAGCACTCATGGGGCCCTCACCAAGTTCTTTCGGCTCCTTACTGAACAGGCCTTCATTTAAATTATAAGAATCACCAATTTTTCGATAATTTCTGAGCCTAGTATTTCTCTTTAATATTCTCAATTTACACTTTCTCACTCCCTTTAAATTATTTTACTCAATTTACAATCATTTATTTTCTCTTTGTATTCAAACGACACAGTATTATCGGAGATGTTTAACACTTTTCAACACATTTCCTCTCCAAAGTATCGATAGACATCAGGCCAAACATGCTATGCTACCATTAAATCTGTCACATCCCGTGACCCCTTTTTTTGTTATTCTACACTATTTATCCGGTTGGGCTGTCTGTAATACTTTACTTTTCATATTCATTTAATTGCTAAATATAAAATTCGTAATATCAATTACATCTCCTATCTTAATTCTCAAGAAAGTAGTACTGAAAGTAAGTCTAAATACAGAAAATAAATGATCATACCTCATATTATAAATCAAGCTGTCTCAATGTTTCCAAATGCGCTGCTCGAAATCCTCAAATGTCAGATCTCACAGTCACCGAAAATCTGAAATGTTAAAATTGGGGGGTGAGCAAACCACGGCTCAGTAAGAGAGTTATATGCAACACTTGATATCCAGCTATCCATATGCTGAAAATATTTTTCACTTTCTTTTTAAATCTTCCTAGCTGGCTCTAGGCTCACATGTAGGAAGGATACTACAGTCGACTAGGGATCCGGATGGAGTAAGGCAGGTATTTTGAAATACCTATCTTGTCCCGGAACCTAGAAGCAACTATAGAGAGTACTATATTTCTTGTTTTCGAAACGATATAATTTTCGTTTTCACAGAGTAAACCACTTATTTCTTTTCACTTCAGTATAATTTAAAACACGTGACAGTTCAGTAATAAAACAGTGGTTTCCTTCACTACAATTAAAAACATGTGACAGTACAGTGGTCTGTAAATATCCAAGTCATTGGATAACCACTTCTGCAATTATTTCTATCTTAGAAATAATTTCATGTTATTCTTTTTGAATAAACATTAATTTCTCTTTAGTTCAATAAATGTATCTTACAGTTCAGTAAAACAGTAATATTCAATACAATACCATTCGGTAAAATAGTATTTTGCAAATCAGTAAAACAATATCTTGATACGATTTAGTCAGTAAACAGTAGCTACCAATTCAATAAACAGTATACGGTAGCTTTCAGTTCAATATCATGGAGATCAGGCAACACCCTAAATATATCATGCTATAATAATATCATCCCTAATAGGGGAAACACATGAGATCTATGGTCATAGTCTATGGGTTCCTCAGTGTGCACTGATCAGGTGTCCATTAGGACGCTGATAATATGATCAGTATCTATCAGCACTAACACGTGACACGTGAGCATGATATGAGGCCTAACAGTCTCAAAATTGTAAACACGTGATATAAACCCCATTTATGAAATTAATATCACTGAATATAAGTTCAATCAATCCACAAATATTCATAAGGAAAATATTTTCATCTTATGAATAACAATTTATAAAATATTCATACTAGGGTCATCATTCCCGAAAATGTTCTAAACATTATAGAACAGTATAAGTCACATTTTCCATACGGTGAAAACAGTTTATAAAATAATTACTGTAAAATATAAAAGGTCATAACTGTCCTTTTTCACCGTAAAACATATACGCACGTTTTTTCGTGCTTTCTATCGAAAACACGATTTTCAAAGTTACGAGATTCAAATCAGTTATTTTATGATTTATGGAAAATTAAAACATTTATTTTCCAAATCAACACTCCCGTCCCGTGTTATCTCTGTAAACACGTGCGAAGACCTTTTAGTCTCAAAATACTATTTTCCACCTTTAATTACCTTTATGGAATTTTTTATAAACACTTATTTTCACAATTGAAATCATAAAGCTTATTTATAAAGTCAAGTGAATATTTGGAGAAATATTATTAAAATATTCACCTTGGTCCTTTTCATTTTTCACCTCGTTTCACGTGAAATATTACCTATCGGGATAAATTTAGGAGATTTCCTTTTTCACCATTTTCAAAAACATGAATATTTTAAAATTAATTATCAGTATATTCATGTTTTATGAAAACTAATCGATTCTCGATTTTCGTGGTTGAAAAAAGTTTCTGGTAATGAAAAATCATTTATTATGATTTTCGGTAATTTTTTTCCACTAGTTTTCAGCAGTATAACGGCTGCCGATTGGCTAGCCTCATGCACGAAAAATACAGTTTAAATCTCAACCGGTAAATTACCAAAATTTTCCAACCAATCATTATCAATAGCATTTATAAAATTAAATGCATAATTTAAGTGCCAAATATCCCTACAGGCTGCACATGTCTCCCTTACTTGTCTCGGGTCCGCAATTGCCTCTTGAAGGTCGCGCCCGTGTTCACCTCGCCTGATTCCATTGGCTCAGTTATCGAGGGAATTTTCTGGAAATTAAAATTCTAAAATTTAGAATTATCCATAATTATTTAAATAATTTAACACTTTTCGGGATTTCTTTCCGATTACCATAATTCTCGAGATTTCCTGTGACTTTCGAATTTTCGGAAAATTTTCAAATTCCTGGAATTCCTTTTCTTTTCCTCTTTCTTCTTTCTTCTTTCTTTTTCGCTTTTCTTTTCTTTTATTTTCTTTTTCTTTTTCTTTTTCCTTTTCCTTTTTCTTTTCTTTTTCTTTTTCTTTTTCTGGCTCAAACCGATTCAAATCGATCAAATTTGGTTCACCGTTGGTTCTCCTCTGGTGATCGGTTCTCTAGCGATTCGGCGGCTCCTCAGCTGGCCGACGACATGGTGAACCTGTTGGTGGTCTCCGTTCGACCTAGTTCGACGGCACTGCAGCGGATCTACTCGGTTTGCCTCGGTTTCTTCTCCTCCTCCGTTTGACCTTTCTCCGCCGTCGGTGGCCTCACCAGTGGCCCTCTTCTCCTTCCCCTCACCTCCGCCGAGGTTCGAGTGGCGGTGGCGGTGCCAAGACCGATCGGCATCGCCGTTTCTTCCTGTCTTCTCCTCTTCGATTTTCCTTCAGTCCGCCTCTGTTTTTCAACTCTATTTCTTCTGTTTTTCGTCGCCGGTTGCCCCTTCTTCCAGCTTTCAGCTCGTTGATGACATCTATCCTCCCTCGTCTCTCTTTCTTTCTCCGGCAACAGGGCTGGTTGCACTTCGAGGAGGAAGAATCGGGAGTTTTCTCGATTCTTTCCTTTGTTTTTTTCTTTTATTTAATTTATTATTAGTTATATTATATTTATAACATCAAGTATATAAATATAATATTAGTATTATATTATATAGTATTTTACTATATAATATTATATAGATATATATTATATTTATAATATATATTTACACATAATATATACGTTTGTATATCTTTTAAATTAAATACATTTATATATATTTACATAATGTATTTAATACTATATATATTGTATTTACAATATATATATATATAAACTTTAATGTAAAATACTATTTACTGTAGATACCTACTTTTGTCTAAAATAATAAATTTATTTAGATCGAGTCTTGTTTCAATCTTAATAATAAATTTGATTTAATCATATGTTTGAATTTTTAAAAAAAATAGGAAAAAGAAAATTAGTATTTAAAAAATAATAATAATAAAAAATAAAAAAGGTTAAAAAATCAATTAAATAATAATAAATAAGAATTTAAAATTTAAAAAAAATAAAAAAAACTGAGGTAGTCGAATGGTGTTCGCCAGCCTTGAGGTCGCCGGATCCCTACCACCTCACCAACTTCACTAACAAATGCTGCTTGCATTTAAAACCGATTGTGCAAAGTAATCATAATCTCTTCATCTTAGAGATTTGATCCGCTTTTGTTGACTAAAGAATGCATAAAAGCTGCTCGAGGAAAAGAAAAAAAGAAAGAAAGAACAATGTCAACAACACCAGTGTGAAGGCTGTCAGACAGCCACCCTAAGCTTACCTCTGCCATCTTCGCCGACTTCTAGACAAACTTCATTTGGAGCGGAAGTCTTCTGAAAATTAATTTGCTCCGATTTTGTTTACTAAAAGTTGCTCAGAAAAGATGAAGAAAGGAGATCGGTTCCAAGATCCTCTACAGCTATACACCCACATGGAAAAGCCAAGATTTTCAAACAAGCATTTAAGAAATGTCAGAGAAAACCAGCAGAACCATAGATGACAATCCTTGGATTCAACGATTTCATCCGGTTTTCCTATCTAAAAATGTCTATAAATAGCTTGAAGGAAATCAGGGAAGGAAAGGAGAAAAAAATATACGCAGAAGAAAGAGAGAAATCCAAAGAGAATTACGTTTTGCCAACTAGGAGTAGGCGATCTTGAATTGTGAGGCTTTTTCCTTTTGTTACTTGGAGCAGGCGAGTCATAAAGCCAAGACAGTAAAGGAGTAGGCGAGCTCGAGCCAAAACAAAAGTAGGTGAGCTCGAGATTGCAAAAGGCTATGGCGAACTAAACCAACATTAGGAGCAGATGAGCTGTAGTGGGCGAGCTTGAGCTAACAAAATCAACAGGCGAGCTCCATAAAACTTACACGAGTCGAACATTGTAAGTATACTTTGCCTTCTTCATTTAAGAAATTCTAAATAAACCCCGTGTTTTGCTAAACTTACCATGCCCAAATAACTAAAAGACACTATTCACCGTCCATTTATGCGGGAGAGCTCGCTACTTTAGTTCAATTGTATGGGCGAGCTCTAGTGACTGGGCGAGCTCACTACGTGCAGTTCACTTGTATGGGTGATCTATAATGGGCGAGTGAGCTCACTATGCTCTAGTTCACTTGTATGGCGTGCTCTGGTATGGTTCTTACCTCAAGATAACTCGTGGATGGTGAGCTGTTTCACGGGCGACCTATTAGGAAGAGTGTTGGTTCGGACGGGCGAGTAGATTAAAAATAAATATTTAATAAAAAATAATAAAAATAATTTTCCAAATTTCCCAATAGAGCTCTCGCGAGCAAGTTGACTTGTGCATGGCGAGCTGTAAAGGGGCGACCTCTAGTTCACAAGTTGATCTGTACGTAGCAAGTTGTTTCGGGGCGAGCTCTCATGCATAAGTCGGCTTACTAATGGCGAGCTGTTAAGAGGCGAGCTCTCGTACATAAGTTAGTTTATACGAGGCGGGCGAGCTAGTAAATTGAAAATAAATCTATAATTATAAAAAATTTTTCAAATTTCACCAAAGTGTTGGAAAATTTGGAATAAAATTAATAATTTCAATTCTTTACATTCGATCAAAGTGTTGAAGGATGTTGAGAAAATCTTCACAAAAAACTAACTTTTTAGGGGCGAGCTGTTAAGTTACAAAATTTGATAACCGATTTGTTAAAGGGCGAGCTCTTATGTATAAATTGATTTGTGTTTGGCGAGCTATAAGAGGGCGAGCTCTTGGCAATAACTTGATGGGTGGCGAGTGGCGACACCTCGTGCATGGCGAGCCGTTCTGGGTGATTTAGGGGATTAAAAAATAAATTTATGTACAAAATGATTTGTGTTTGGCGAGCTATAAGAGGGCGAGCTCTTGCCAGCAAGTTGATGTGTGGCAAGTTGTACGAAATGATTCGTGTTTGGCAAGCTATAAGAAGGCGAGCTGTTCTGGGCGAATTAGTGGATTAAAAACAAATCTTTAATTAACAATGATTTTTTTTTAATTTCACCAAAGTGTTGGATAATTTGGAACAAAAATTAATAATTTCAATTCTCTACATTCGATCAAAGTGTTGAAGGATGTAGGGAAATTTTTCACAAAAACTTATAAAAGGAATTTGTCTAATTCAAAAATAAATTATTTTTTTAAGAAAATGATAATAATGAATAATCTTTTAATAAAAATGTATATTTTCTTAGATAATTGTAGTAAATGAAAACTTAACCGATGCTGAAATTTTAGAATTTCGTGTGTGTGCGATATTTAGAAAATTCTTAGGTGAGAAGATATTTCTTCTAAATTTGACCAAAGTGTTGGAAAATTTAGGGAAAATAATTTCAATATTAAATATTTTCATTATAATTTTGATAAATTTCACAAGAGAATTAAAAACATAATATATTAAACCGACGACGGACCCTCTTCACAAGGATGAGTGTGTCCTATGAATACTCTTGAGGTAACAAATTTTCCTTAGGAATTCGATCAAAGTGTTGGAGAATATCCTAAAGAAAATGACAAATTAAATAATAAAAAGAAAATTTTAGCTAAGAATAAAAGACCATTTAAATTAAGATTGCTAAAGATAAAACATGATTAAATGGTACCATCCATTGGACGGGCGTTGTGGGGGTGCTAATACCTTCCTCACACGTAACCGTACTCTCGAACCCAAATTTTGGAACGTAGATCAGTGTACTTATTCTTAGTTTTGAATAGGTGGCCAATCACACCTAAGTAAAATTGGTTGGTGGCGACTCCATAACGTTATGTCTAGCGATTAGATCCCCGGACAAAAATCGTTACGACAGCTTGGCGACTCCTCTGGGGACTCGAGAGTTGAACCATTAATTAATCATGTGATATTTCAAGTCTTGGTTTAATGGTCTTAATTGGTGTTTAAATTCTTTAAGTTCGAAATAATGTTGTTTGCTTTTGAATTTTATTAATTATGTTATTTTTATACTTGGTATATTATCGTTCATGAATTGTTGGGGCATCTACGATGAGGGTTATATGTTGGTATGTTCCTTCACACACACAACACGTGTATTTGCATGCATAAGCTCTAAGTCCTGAGCTCTGTCCTCTTTAAGAGGGAGTGAGTAGCTACATTCTCGTGAGGTAGTAACCTCTGCATGGACTAGCAAATAACTCCCACTCAAATTGAATCCTTCCGTTTGTAGCCTGTTATGGGTGAAGATTGGAGTTCCTTACTAGTCCTGTGTGGACGTTAGTAAGGAGCAATTTGAGAACCTTTAGACACTTTAAATTCTAAACCCAGCATATAGTGAACTTAAGGCACTAACCATAAAATAGAGTCTTACCTAACTTATTTTGTAGAAAACCTAAAGTTAGGTGCACATGAAGGAACACTTTGATATAGCACCTTTTTGTGAGAATAATAAATTGAAAATGGTAAAAATTAGAAACAAAACTATATAAAAATTGAAATTAAAAATGAATTTTCAAATCAAAACATCCTTTAATAAATTCAATTTTGTTTCTCTTTCTCTCATCTAAAATTCAAAAATAAATCATTTGTCATCTTCATTTGAACATTACATCATTCACATTACATAACATGGAGAGTAAATATCTTATTTTTGGGCTAAAAGGAGTCGAGGACATGGGAGATCAATTAGAAGCATGAAAAATTGCTTTAGAGAATAATCAAGAAGAATTTGGACTTGAGATGCGAGAGATGAAGGAGCAGCTTGCAAAAATAATGAAAATGGTAGAAAGTCTGGGAAAGGCTAAAGTGGTTCATCCTCAGGGATCTTTGTCACTTCCAACTCAGTCGCATGTTGAATCATTGACATATGAAGACCAATTGAATATTCATGAGACTGCTTGTCAGGATGATGTTGACATTGTTAGCAGTCCTAGTGAAGATCCAGCTGTTAAAGAGGCATGAAAAAGATAGAAGGTGGATGGATTATCTTGATGGCCTTACGCCTAAAACAGAACCTTATATTCCTTTAGAACCTACACTAATACGGCCACAACCTAATTCTCATTTTCACCCTAATCACTTTCGGCCACCTACTCAAACATTTGGAATAGGGTTTCCCAATTTTACACAACCTCCATATTTCAGTCAATACCTTCGTCTTGCTCACATTCGATCATTTTCTCAACCAGCCCTTAGAGCTCATACATCCGTAATGCCATCAAATGCCTCGGTTAAAAATCAAGTTGTCCAAAAACAATCCAAGAAGAAAAAACGCATTGAGATCATCCCTATTCCTATCACATATGGAGAGCTTTACCTTCACTTACTTTAAATGCGTCTTGTTGCTCCTAAATTTTTGAACCGTTTAGTGCCTCCATACCCAGAATAGTATGATCCAAATGCAAGATGTGACTATCATGCAGGAAATATTGGGCATTCTATTGAAAATTGTAATGCTTTCAACTATAAGGTGCAATCACTCATGGATACAAAGCTGTTCGATATAGAAAAGGTCGTTTGTCAGAAAATTTGAGAAGATCGATAAGGGTTAGAGTATGAGAAATGTGGATTTTGCTGGGTGGTTTTCTTTAAGGCATTGTGATGGTACAAAGTACTTTTTGAATCTTGTAAATATTTTTCGTATAAATGGAGTTTAATTGATCTTACTTGCCTGTCACATTTCATATATGCATTGTCTTTCTTAAATAAACAATAAATAAATAAAAAAAATACAAAAATGTTTTCATTTATCATGACATTGCAAGCATGGCTTCTAATTTTGGGTTATAACAGAGATAGCTTGGATACCAAAGGGTTTTAGATAACTCATTCGAGAGTTGGATAATGGAAGAAGCGGAAGCAGTTCGGATAGAAAGGACGGAAAAGACCCAGAATGAGATGAAAGAACAATTGGCACAAATGACAGATTTGTTAAATAGGCTAGACAATGGTAAAAGAATAATGGGAATAATGGGAATAATGGGAGAAATGGCCACTCAAGAGGGGCACCAATCACAAAACAACCTCATTTTTTAGGCTCAAACATCTCAAGGGCCACAAACACTACCCCTCGAAGGCTATGTAGGCCCTAATATGCCAACTGCAGTTGGTTATGGTCAAGTCCAGGGGCATGTAGTGTATACTACAAAGAAGCAGCGAGTGGAAGAGGACTTGGGTTCCCAACAAAAGATAGATCTCATAGAAGAAAGGCTTCGAGTCATTGAGGGAATAGATTTTCGAGGATCGTTAGATGCAAATGGTCTTTGCTTAGTACCAGACATAGTAATTCCACCTAATTTCAAGGCACCAAAATTTGAAAAGTATGATGGGACTGCATGCCCTAGAACTCATGTTATCATGTACTGTAGGAAGATGGCTGCTTACACGTGTGATGACAATTTGCTTATTCATGTTTTCCAAGATAGCCTCAAAGGTTCTGCTGCAAGATGGTATACTCAATTAGAGAGGGACCATATTCATTCATGGGAAGAATTGGCAAAGGCATTCATCATCCAATATGGGCATCTTGTGGATCTAGCCCCAGATCGTTTATCTTTGCAAACCATGGAGAAGAAAGCTACTGAAGGCTTTAGGGAATATGCCCAGAGATGGAAGAATGTTGCTACCCAGGTCTAGCCTCCCCCCACAGAAAAAGATACTGCAGCTCTGTTTCTTAGTACCTTTCAGGCACCATACTATGACAAGATGATCGAGAATGTTACTAAGAATTTTGCTGACATGGTGGCCTCCGGAGAGATGATTGAGAACGTAATCAAGAGAGGCAAGATCAAGATAGGTGACATTGCTGATAACAAGCTAGAAAGAATGGAAGACGAAGTGCAAGCTGTGACATTTGAGGGGCAATTTCCCAGAAACTCCACTCCACTTCGACCTTATTTGCTATTGTACCATCCAACCTTGAGCAATGTTTCCTGTGATCCTTATCTTTATTCACCAATCTCACAACCAAGATTCCAAGCAAATTCTTACTCCCCAATAATTGCTCACTCACCTACCTTTATGACTAATCCTACAGCTCGACTTGTCTAACAACCAGTAAACAATAAAAAGAGACCAAGAAGCAATCAAGGAAAAATTCCTATCTCAATTTCTGATCTCTTGCCATTTTTGGTAAAAAACCAATATCTGACCCCTATTTCTTTGAGAATAGCACCAAACCCATTGGCTAAGAGCTATGATTCAAATAGCAATTATGACTATCACATGGGGGCAATTGAGCATTCAATAGAAAAATGCAGGCAGTTGAAGGAAAGGATTGAGGAGCTTATCAATGAAGGAATCTTGACTCAAGAACTTATGGATCAGTGGAAGTCCACTTTGATGCAAAGTTAGGTCATGATGAGAAACTAGATTGGAAGAAACTGAAATGTCAAGATTTTAGAGTTTGTGTTTTGTTGGAAAATGCTTTGTCATTTCCTTTGGTCTAGGTGACCGTTGTATGAGCACAATTTTTTGCATAATTTATTTTCCAGTGGCATATGACAAGAATGTTTCTATTCTTCACATTAATGATAAAAATGATTCTAAGAAAATTGGTGATTACTATAAAAGGTGAATGTCTTAAATCATTCCAGGATCACATCTCAATAAAACCTAATCACTCAAGAGCCAAAACGCTTAAATTGGGGCATAAGATTGAGAAAGTTCGATTGACCATGACAGGGCTTCATTGTTAATGATTTTCAAAGAAATGATCGACTTGCAAAAACTTTTGAGATTTTTTTTGGAAATCAAGGACAATCTCAAAGATTCTAGATAGTAGTGGTCTGATATTTGCCAAGATTATTTTGAAATACATTTCCACCCAGATTCATATACAAATCCTAAACTCTTCAATGCTGTACTCCCGAGATGCCTTTCACCCATGTTTTTGAAAAAAAAAAGAACCCAAGTTGAGGATTGTCCATTAATGTCCATCTACACAACGCCATTGGGTTGCGCATAACCTTTTCCTTAGATGAATATTTTGTCTGTGAAGTTAAGTTCTGTCATATTGAAATGTTGCAAAAAAAAAAAAGATGAGATTGATTGTGACACCATGCAATTGTGATATTCAGATGATTTCAAAAGTCAAAAGAAAAACTTACCCTAAGAACTGCTTTTTGATGAAGCATCTTAATTTGAAATGACGAATGACCATCTTTCATCTTCCGTTCACAAATATCAAAATGATCCATTTGCTACCCTTTTGAGCCTGATAATTTCTTTATAAATAAACCTTAACCAAGGATCACCCTTCACATTGAGGGGCCTGTGTAGAAAGGATTCCTCTAAAGAACATGAATGATTCAACTCTTTTGTTTGGTCAAATAAGGTTTACTGTGGGACAAATTAGATATAAAATCTGGGATGAGAATAAAAGAAAAAAGAAAAAAAAAGAAAAGAAAGAAGAAGGAATACAAGGAAAAATACAAAAAGAGAAGTGTTTCAAAGAATGAAAAGGATAAATGTTCATATGAGAAGAAATGATCCTTGGTTTGATTAACCTTTAAACACATGTTTTAGGCCTGTTTATCCATTCTTTCAAAACCTGAACCATGGCCTACATTACGTACTTAAAAGTCCATTTTGATCAAATATGGATGCTTGTATCAAAGAGCTCTTCTTTGGAAAATTCTCACTATTATCTGGTTTAAATGAAATCTGAATTCTTAAATGCATGGTAGAACAAAAAAAAACAAAAGAAAAAATGGAGCTCTAAGGTGAAAACCTGAAAAAGGCAGTCTAGGGCAAACGATAAACTCTCATTGCAACCAAGTCAAGCAATGACATGAATTGAAAACATGTAAAGAAAACTAATAATCCCTGGGAAACCCTCAAAATGCTTAAAGATTCTGATGTCTCTTGATTGCCCAACATTTTTTGAAAAAGTTTGAACCTTTCTTCTTGTACATACTCTTCATTCATATATGATCTTGGCATTTATAGTATGCTATTATTCGAGAATTTAAGAGATTGTCAAAACAAATTGTAAATTTTTTCAAAAAAACTTTTGAAAAAAAAAAGAAGAAAGAGAGGGGATGGTATTTTAAGAAAATTATTTTGAGTCAAGAAAGGAACTATTGGTTTTTGGATAAATGGCAAAGTATTCTCCAAACAAAACATCCTAGTGCGCTAAACTTTCAATTGTCCAGTTCAAAAGATCCGGATAGGATTTATGTCACTCATCTTGAAAAGTAATTACTAATTTTACGAAAGGATCAAGTATCACATGTGAAATTTGGATTCATTTCCCTCCTGGAAAATAGTTATGAGGAAAATTTTTAGTGCTTTTCATCAAAAGGGTATGATGAAAGTGCAAAAACTCTGCAAAAATGGAAAATAGAAAGGAGTTTTCATGATCATGTTGGGGCAAAAAAAAACAAATGATGTGCCTCTTTGACAAGATAAGAAAGAATTTCAAAGTTAGAGAATGTATAGGATTGAGTGTCATGCATACATACACAATATCATATAGCATCAGCATTGGAAATAAGTTTTTCAAATTGAAGGCTCGACAACATCCAATCAAGATTTTGAAGGTTATGCAACCTTTTTCAAAATAAGAAAGTCAAGTTTACTCATGATAAAGAAATATTTAAATCCAGTTTAATTAGTACCATGTTTATGAGTCTAATTAAAATTGAAACAAGATTTTCAAAAGATAAGATATTTTAAGTCGTCTGGGCACAATTCTAAGTCCTCCGGGCACAATTTCAGGTCATTTGACCAAATTCTCAAGACCTCCGGGCACAAATTTCAAGCAAAATCTCAAGCCCCTTGGGCAATATTCTAAGACCTCCGGGCACAATTCTAAGACCTCCGGGTACGAATTTTAAGCCCCTAGGGCATCAATTTTAAGACCTCCAGGCAATATTCTAAGACCTCCAGGCACAATTTTAGGTCCTTTGACCAAATTTTAAGCCCCTAGGGCTTCAATTTTAAGACCTCCGACAATATTCTAAGTCTTTCGGGCACAATTTCAAGTCCTTTGACCAAATTCCAAGCCCCTTGGGAAAATATTCTAAGTCCTCCGGGCAAAATTTTCAAGTCCTCCGGGCACAAATTTAAGACCCCCGGGCATAAATGATAAGTCTTCTGGGCACCAAGTACAAGACCTCCGAGCAAAAATTTCAAATCCTCCGAGCACAATTCTAAAACCTCCGGGCATAATTCCAAGACCTCCGGGCACAAATTTAAGTACTATGGGCAAAATTTTCAAGTCCTCCGAGCATAATTCCAAGATCTCCGGGCACAAAATTCAGGTCCTCCAGATAAAATTCCTAAGTCCTCCGGGCATAAAGTATAAGACCTCTGGGCAAAATTTCGAAGTCCTCCGGGCACAAATTTAAATTTTTAAGTCATCCGGGCATCAATTTCAAGACCTCCGGGCACAATTTCAAGTCCTCCGAGCACAAACTTTAAGACCTTAGGGCATAATCTTAAGATATCCAGTTTAGTTTTCAAAGTCGTGTGCCTCTTAAAAAGATGAGCTTTGTTTATTTTTCAAAGTCGTATGCCTTTTAAAAAGAGGAGCCTAGTTTATTTTCCAAAGTCGTGCGCCTTTTGAGAGGAGCCCGATTAAAATAAAGGGCCTTTGGTAATAAGAAGGTTATTAAGTTCAAATCTTTTCTTAAAAAAAAGGTAACAAAAAGGGAACAAAAAGAAATAAGTCATGAGTCGGACAAAATTGTTGTCTATTGTCTTTTCCCTATTCTTGATTCTCAATAATGTGCAAAGAGGGGCAGCTGTAGACACCTAATTTTGTCCAGAATAATAAATTTATTTAGATCGAGTCTTGTTTCAATCTTAGTAATAAATTTGATTTAATCATATGTTTGAATTTGTAAAAAAAATAAGAAAAGAAAATCAGTATTTAAAAAATAATAATAATAAAAAATAAAAAAGGTTAAAAAATCAATTAAAAAATAATAAATAAAAATTTAAAATTAAAAAAAATTAAAAAAACTGAGGTAGTCGAATGGTGTTCGCCAGCCTTGAGGTTGCCGGATCCCTACCGCCTCACCAACTTCACTGACAAATGCTGCCTGCATTTAAAACCGATTATGCAAAGTAATCATAATCTCTTCATCTTAGAGATTTGATCCGCTTTTGTTGACTAAAGAATACATAAAAGTTGCTCGAGGAAAAGAAAAAAAGAAAGAAAGAACAATGTCAACAACACCGACGTGAAGGCTGTTAGACAGCCACCTTAAGCTTAGCTCTGCCATCTTCGCTGACCTCTAGACAAACTTCATTTGGAGCGGAAGTCTTCTGAAAATTAATTTGCTCCAATTTTGTTGACTAAAAGTTGCTCAGAAAAGATGAAGAAAGGAGATCAATTCCAAGATCCTCTACAGCTCTACACCCACATGGAAAAGCCAAGATTTTCAAACAAGCATTTAAGAAATGTAAGAGAAAACCAGCAGAACCATAGATTACAATCCCTAGATTCAACGATTTCATCCGGTTTTCCTATCTAAAAATGTCTATAAATAGCTTGAAGGAAATCGGGGAAGGAAAGGAGAAAAAAAATATATGCAGAAGAAAGAGAAAAATCCAAAGAGAATTACGTTTTGCCAACCAGGAGTAGGCGATCTTGAATTGTGAGGCTTTTTCCTTCTGTTACTTGGAGCAGGCGAGTCATAAAGCCAAGACAGTAAAGGAGTAGGCGAGCTCAAGCCAAAACAAAAGCAGGCGAGCTCGAGATTGCAAAAGGGTATGGCGAGTTAAACCAACATTAGAAGCAGGCGAGTCATAAAGCCAAGACAGTAAAGGAGTAGGCGAGCTCGAGCCAAAACAAAAGCAGGCGAGCTCGAGATTGCAAAAGGGTATGACGAACTAAACCAACATTAGGAGCAGATGAGCTGTAGTGGGCGAGCTTGAGCTAACAAAATCAACAAGCGAGCTCCATAAAACTTATACGAGTCGAACACTGTAAGTATACTTTGCCTTCTTCATTTAAGAAATTCTAAATAAACCCCATGTTTTGCTAAACTTACCACGCCCAAATAACTAAAAGACACTATTCACCGTCCATTTATACTGGAGAGCTCGCTACTTTAGTTCAATTGTGTAGGCGAGCTCTAGTGACTGGGCGAGCTCACTACGTGCAGTTCACTTGTATGGGTGATCTATAATGGGCGGGCGAGCTCGCTATACTCTAGTTCACTTGTATGGCGAGCTCTTGTATGGTTCTCATCTCAAGATAACTCGTGGATGGCGAGCTGTTTCACGGGCGACCTATTTAGGAAAAGTGTTGGTTCGAGCGTGCGAGTAGATTAAAAATAAATATTTAATAAAAAATAATAAAAATAATTTTCCAAATTTCCCAATAAAGCTCTCGCGAGCAAGTTGACTTGTGCATGGCGAGCTGTAAAGGGGCGACCTCTAGTTCACAAGTTGATCTGTACGTAGCAAGTTGTTTCGGGGCGAGCTCTCATGCGTAAGTCGGCTTACTAGTGGTGAGCTGTTAAGGGGCAAGCTCTCGTACATAAGTTATTTTGTACGAGGCGGGCAAGCTAGTAAATTGAAAATAAATCTATAATTATAAATAATTTTTCAAATTTCACCAAAGTGTTGAAAATTTGGAATAAAATTAATAATTTCAATTCTTTACATTCGATCAAAGTGTTGAAGGATGTTGAGAAAATCTTCACAAAAAACTAACTTTTTAAGGTCGAGCTGTTAAGTTACAAAATTTGATAACCGATTTGTTAAAGGGCGAGCTCTTATGTATAAATTGATTTGTGTTTGGCGAGCTATAAGAGGGCAAGCTCTTGGCAACAAGTTGATGGGTGGCGAGTGGCGACACCTCGCGGATGGCGAGCCGTTCTGGGCGATTTAGGGGATTAAAAAATAAATCTATGTACAAAATGATTTGTGTTTGGTGAGCTATAAGAGGGCGAGCTCTTGCCAGCAAGTTGATGTGTGGCAAGTTGTACAAAATGATTCGAGTTTGGCAAGCTATAAGAGGGCGAGCTCTTGTCAGCAAGTTGATGTGTGGCGAGTTAGAAAAGGGTGACATCTCATGCATGGCGAGCTGTTCTGGGCGAATTAGTGGATTAAAAATAAATCTTTAATTAACAATGATTTTTTTTTAAATTTCACCAAAGTGATGAAAAATTTGGAACAAAAATTAATAATTTCAATTCTCTACATTCGATCAAAGTGTTGAAGGATGTAGGGAAATTTTTCACAAAAAACTTATAAAAGGAATTTGTCTAATTCAAAAATAATTTTTTTTAAGAAAATGATAATAATGAATAATCTTTTAATAAAATTGCATATTTTCTTAGATAATAGTAGTAAATGAAAACTTAACTGATGCTGAAATTTTAGAATTTCGCGAGTGTGCGATATTTAGAAAATTCTTAGGTGAGAAGATATTTATTCTAAATTTGACCAAAGTGATGGAAAATTTAGGGAAAATAATTTCAATATTAAAGATTTTCATTATAATTTTGATAAATTTCACAAGAGAATTAAAAACATAATATGTTAAACCGACGACGGAGCCTCTTCACAAGGATGAGTGTGTCCTGTGAATACTCTTGAGGTAACAAATTTTCCTTGGGTATTCGATCAAAGTGTTGGAGAATATCCTAAAGAAAATGACAAATTAAATAATAAAAAGAAAATTTTAGCTAAGAATAAAAGACCATTTAATTTAAGATTGCTAAAGATAAAACATGATTAAATGGTACCGGCCATTGGACGAGCGTTGTGGGGGTGCTAATACCTTCCTCACACGTAACCGTACTCTCGAACCCAAATTTTGGAACGTAGATCAGTGTACTTATTCTTAGTTTTGAATAGGTGGCCAATCACACCTAAGTAAAATTGATTGGTGGCGACTCCATAACGCTATGTCTAGCGATTAGATCCCCGGACAAAAATCGTTACGACATTTACATTTCTCAAATATGTATATACTTATATATACATACAATGTTATATTTAATACAAATGTACTATTTAAATTTATACAATAGTATATATATCTATATATACTTCCGTATATTAATATATACTATATAATATTTCAATACATATGTATTTATATAAAAATATATTTATATAATTTATAATTATATAAATATATTTCTCTTTCATTTCTCATTTTCTTATTTAATTTGGATTTCTATTTATCCAAATTAAATTTTCTTTCTTCATTATTTTTCTGAATTTCCAATATTCTTATTTCCACTTTGAATTTCCTTCTTCATCACTTCCTCAATTCTCAAAATTTTTACTGATATTCCGATCTCGTAATTATATTCATTTGTTTCAATTCATCCATTTTCTTTAATATTAATTTTCAATATTAAACAGTGAAATTTTACGGTTATCACAGTAAACGAACCGAACACGAGCAAACAAATTGATGTCTCTATTCGTTTGTTTGTTTTTTAGTGCCATTCATATTCGTTCGTTTGTTTGATAGGAATTGTTCGTTAATGTTCGCAAACAGTTCATTAATGTATTCATGAACATGTAAATAAACGCATTCGTAAACTTGTAAACGAACTCATCACAATCGCGAACGTGTTTGCGAATATGTAAACGAATGCATTTACGAACACATGTTCATGAATAAGTATTCATAAGAATAAACTAAATATTAAATATTAAAAATCCTACATAAAGATTAAATCTCACATGCAAATTGAAATCATCTAACACAAAATCTTAAATACAACACAACTTAAGTCAACAATGTTTTATTAAAATTGATAATTACTATTTTAAGTACAATTTGTATCATACACATATACATATATTGATATACATATATATTAAAGTATCATATATGTGTGTGTGTATACACACATATATGTAATATATATATATATATATATATATATATATATATATATTAATATGTAAATGGTCAATGGATAAGATTATAAGAATGAAATCTTAACTTATTATGAGATTTTATTAATTTTATTTAAGTACATTATGTTTAAAATTTCTAAAAAAATAATTTTTTAAAGTATAATTAACTAATTTAATTCTATAATTATTTTGTTATTATATTTTATTAATTTTTTAAGCCAATAAAATTATATTGTATAAATATGTTTAAAAATTAAGTACTAATTTTTTTATGTTAATGTCTTAAAAATAGGATATATATATATATATTATATAACTTATACAATATAAGTAATTTTAGTATTTTAATAAATAACAAATGAACAACAAATAACACTTTAAACAAACGAAAAGTAAACAAACATAAATGAACGAATAAGAAACGAACAACAAATGACACTTTAAACGAATAAACAATAAATGAACTTATTCGCGAACAAAAATGAACTAATCATATCTCTGTTCATGTTTGTTTCATTTAACAAACGAACGCTAAAATGTTGTTCGTATTCTTCGTTAAGCTTAATAAACAAACATAAATGAACAAAAAATGAGTGGGTTCATGAATAGTTTGTCAAACGTTCTGCTCGTTTATATTCTTAATATATATATATATATATATATATATACACACACATACGAACTTAAAAAAAGTTATAAGTATTGAGCGGAATCATGAATAAATAAATAAATTTACTATAGGGTGTCCAAATTATTAGACTTGGTTATTAAATATCCTGAAAAGCTTCACTACCACTAGTCCACTTGGCCAGTTGGCTGGCCGCTGGATTAATAATTCTTCTTTTTTTTTAAAAAAAAAAGATTATGAAGACAAATCATCAATTATTAATATGTGCATTTTGCTTCCTAAAAAAATTGTGCTAATTGCTAGGTGAGATTCTGCTAATAATATTTTTTGTTGGTATATAACTATATATCTTTAAGGTTTGAAATTAAGAGATAAAAGGACATTTTGTACCATATTTAATAATAGCACGAGTGCATATCTTTCTAATTTTAAAATCTTTATTGAAAAAAAAGAGAGATCACTTCGAAAATCCCAATCATATTGTTTTTTAATATAAAGAATTTTAGGTTTGATTGCTATTGCTAAGCAGTCTTTTATATATATATATATATATATATATATATATATATATATATATATTGTGCTAATTGCTAGGTGGGATTCTGCTGATAATATTTTTTGTTGTATATAACTATATATCTTTATTGAAAAAAAAGAGAGATCACTTCGAAAATCCCAATCATATTGTTTTTTAATATAAAGAATTTTAGGTTAGATTGCTATTGCTAAGCAGTCTTTTATATATATATATATATATATATATATATATATATATATATATATATATATATATTTATACCCAATCATATTGTTTTTTAATATAAAGAATTTTAGGTTAGATTGCTATTGCTAAGCAGTCTTTTATATATATTTATATATATATATATATATATATATATATATATATTGTGCTAATTGCTAAGTGGGATTCTGCTGATAATATTTTTTGTTGTATATAACTATATATCATTAAGGTTTGAAATATATAAGTCATTGCATCTGACAAATAATAATTTTTTTATATATCAAACTAATTAAGTATATAATTAATTAAAGCTTTTTGACATTACTGGGATTAGCTGGCTCACCTCATCATTTTCATGTCACCAAATCTTTTTTCTAGGTTTGGTGGAAATTTATATGACAAATTCAAAAAGAAAACTGATTTCTAGGAGAAAGCTTTTATTGTAACCAACCCCTAAACCCTAATTAACTTCTAATTAAACCCACTATTCTGAACTTTTGAAAACAGTCATAAATACCGTCCTTGTACAAATTAAATGTTTAAAAAGTTTTACTTTTTTTTTTTGAATAAACGACAATATTATAACTAAAACAATATTCTCCAGTGGGGATACAACCAAGAGTCCTAGGGTTACTATACCCCATAGCATCAAGCAAAAGAAAGAGATTAACATTATCCGGTGGGAAGTTAAAAATAACAAAAGACGAATAAAGAGATCCTCCAATCCGAGCAAGTTTATCAGCACATTGGTTGGCTTCCCTACATATGTGGGATATTGAGACTTGCTCCAGCTGCTGCAGAAGATTCTTGCATTCAGAAACAATAGTTTTGTAAGGATGAGTAGAATGAACTCCCTTAAGAACAAAGCTTACCACGTTCAATGATTCTATCCCAACAATGAATTTACCGAATCCTTTGTTAACCGCCATACGCAGTCCATCTCTGAGGCCCCACAACTCTGCGCAAGTGTTAGTGGTGAGTCCAATGTTTCTTGCGAATCCACAAACCCATTTGCCTATAACATCTCTGAACAAGCCACCAGCTCCAACTCTTCCGTGGTTGCCTATTGCCAAACCATCAGTATTCAACTTGATGAAGTCTGATGGAAGAGGTTTCCAGGAAATGTTAATATCGATTTTTGTATTTAATCTCTATCCTGGATTGTGGATAGCCCAAAACACTTTTGCTCCTTTGATTGCCTTATTAATAATCACATGACTAAGATCTTGAGCATTGTTGAAAACTATGCTATTTCTTCCTAAGCAAATGTGCCAAATGGTGAAGGAGAAAATCACTTTCTAAGGAACTTCGCACACAGGACTAGTGAGATTTGATTTGATGTTGTTGATGATCCAATCTTTAAAGTTAGTGTGGGAGATATCAGAAGAAAAATTAAAAAGAGAGAATAAGTCTGGCCTAATATCTCTGACTATCTCAGTCTCTTAGACAATGTTCAATGGATTCTTCAGAATCATTGCTTCTGGGACATAAGGTGGGAATGTTGAGGCCTCTTGAAACAAGAGTTAGTTTCGTGGCAATTTTCCTATGTAAACATTGCCAGAGGAAGAGGTTGATTTTTGGTAGGGAAGGAAGTTTCTAGATTTCATTCCAATTGGGATCTTTTGATGGATCAGAATTCTTTGAAATAGTATGTGCTGATCCTAACGAGAACATCCCTGTCGAAGAAGGTTTCCAAGAAATGGTATCTTTTTCAGTGCTGGTCGAGTCGAAAGGAGTAGCTTGGATAATTAGCTTGATGTCTTCAGGAATAAGGGCGTTAATAATTAACCTCAAAGTTCCACCCCTCATTATTACAAATAACATCCTTGACAAGAATCTTTTCATCATTAGGCATCCAAGGTCCAAATATTGTTGAATTTAATGGACCCAAACTAGTCCAATCATCTTTCAAGAAAAAGGTTTGAGCACCTAAATTTATCACCCATCTAATTCCTTTTTCAATGATTCCAATAGCTCTCCTCATGCCACTCCAAAGAGGAGAACAAGCTTTTTTCACAAAATTGTTGTCTTTAGAATATTTGACTTTCAAGACTTCAGTCCAAGTACTAGAAGAATCAGTAAGCAACCTCCATTCTATTTTTGCCATATTAGCTTCCTTTAGATTGTGCACGTCTTTAATGCCAAGACCTCCCTTCGCTTTTGGGAGTGTGACTGTTTCCCAATTAATCATATGAGTTTTCTTTTGATCTCCTGATGAACCCCAAAGGAAATTTTGAGTAATTCTATTGATTTCCTCAGAAGAATTTCTGGGAAGGAAAGTTCCTTGCATGTAATAGTTGGGTATTGCATTGAGTACAGACTATCCTTCCTGCCATGGAAAGAGTCTTGGCTTTCCAACCAGCTAATTTGTGTTTGATCTTATCAACCAGAAATTGAAAACTAGAACTTTTTCGTCCTTTGGCAATAGGAAATCCAAGATAATTTTCAAAGTCTTCAGTAATAGGAAAACTAAGAATACTATTGAAACCTTCTTTCACAAAGATGTCCATATTATTTGAGAACAGAATGGTAGACTTTGCACCATTAACTTTTTGTCCATATTTATTGCAAAAGTCTTGAAGAGCATTTAGTATAGTATGGCATGTCTTGTTAGAGGCTTTTCCTATAAGGATTAGATCGTTAGCAAAGAACAGGTGGGAGAGTTTTTGGACCTCGCCTACAAATCTGGAATGGTTCCCATATATTTTCTTCATAAGCTTCAAGAATTTTTAATGAGAGATACAAAGAATAAAAATATAAGGTGATAATAGGTCATCTTGGCGAATTCCCCTAGCTGGGATGATTCGATTACTTTGTTCACCATTGATTAGTTTTGTCATTGATGAAGAAGAAATACAAGACATTATGGGCTCGACCTAATTTTCAGGGAATTGAAAGAATAGGAGAACTTCACAGATGAATCCCCATTCTAACCTATCGTAAGCTTTCTCGAGGTCTATTTTTACTAAGAACGCTCCTTGTCTTCCTTTCTTTTTCCTCATTGAATGAATAACTTCTTGTGCAATGATAGCATTATCTCATGCTTTTCTCCCGGCTATAAAGCTTGCTTGAAATGGATGGATTATTTGGGAGAGGATGGGTCTGAATCTGTTGACTAGGACTTTAGTAATAACCTTATAAATAGTATTGCAAAGGCCAATAGGGCGGAACTACCCAATAGATTCAGGATTTGGAGTTTTGAGAATCAAACAGATAAAGCACTCATTGATCTTTTCTGGAATTCTTTTCTCTGTGAATACCTGAGAAACTAATTGAAAGACCGACTGCCCAATGATTTCCCAACATCTTTGGTAAAAGATTGGATGTAGACCAGCAAGACCCGGTGCTTTGAGAGGTTTCATGGATTTGACAGCTTTAAAAACTTTTTTGAAGGTGATGGGTCTGTTAAGAGCTTCTTTTTCGTCTTGAATAAGGATAGATCCAAATTTGCATTTGATCTGGGGAACAAGAGAATTACTTTCTACAGAAGTAGAGAATAAATGGGAGAAATGATCGAAAATGTGGGACTTAATTTGCAACACATCTGAGATCCAATTTCCCATCGAATCCTTAATTTGGAAAATCTTATTATTCTTTCTATGTCTAATGGTAGTAAGATGGTAGAATTTGGTATTTCTTTCTCCATTCGGAATCCAATCAACTCCAGATTTGAGTGCCCATAATTCCTCTTTTAGTTTTAAAGTATGCATGTACTCGCCTTCGAGCCCTCCTCAAGTTTAATGAGCCACTCGTTATGACGTCTTGAGACACTTCTTTGAATACCTGCCAATCTGGCTCGAAGAATCTTCTTTTTTGAGATAATGTTACCAAAAGAAGATTTAATCCAAATAGAAATATTATCTCTGAACACCTCAATAGCGTCAAGAAGATTATTGTTAGCTGATCTCCAAGATTCTTCAACAACTTTATTGAACTCTTAGTGTGAGAACCAGATAGTTTCAACTCTGAATGGTCTCCTACCAAAATGTAGATTTTGAGGTTGAGAGTCTAGGAGGATAGGACAATGATCAAAGTGAATTCTAGTAAGATGGAAGAGGGTAGCTTTAGGAAATCTAACTCATCACTCTCAATTCGTCCAAGCTCTGTCCAATCCCTCCCTAATTATTTGGCCTTGATGATTTTTATTGGTCCATGTATATCGATTACCAACAAAGCCCAAATCCATCATGTCACATTTTTGTATGCATTCAATAAGAAGTTTCGCACAGTATTGACTAATTGGTTTACTACCAAACTTCTCAGAATTATCCACTAGATCATTAAAGTCTCCTATCATCACCCATAGGAGATTGTGTGTGGTAGCAAATCCAACTAATTCATCCCAAAGTTTTTGTCAAAGTTCTAATTTTGGTCTTGCATAGACAATTGAAAGAATCCAAGTAAAATTTGAATGAGCAGAAGGAGAAAATGGATAACGAGAATTTACCTAGATTGATGTATGTATCACTTGAGGAGATGGATGCAAAATGTTGACTTTGACTTTTAGTGTATGCTAGAGAAGCCAGATTCCTCTAGAGAATCCATCACATTAACTCTGTGGGATCCATTAAAACCAAGAGAATTACAAACTTGTTTTGCTCTTTCACCAGAAATTCTGGTTTTAGTGATGATGACCACACTTGGATTGTTGATCCAAGTTAAATCCATCAGTGCACTCCTGAAGTTAAGGTTACCTGCCTCTCGAGCATTCCAACACAAAATCCTCATGGGAAAAGAATCAAGAGAAGGAAGGTCGAGGAGCCATTTTGCCAGTTCCGACATTATTTAGACTTCTCCCGATTGAGTCTTGCATATTAATTTCGGAGTATGATAGTGTTAAGGGAGGAACTTTATTGAGATTTCCCTCTCGTTCATCATACTCATTGGTTGAGATCTGGCCACTATGGTCACTGGGTGTACCGTTGGCCTCGATGTGCATATGAATGCTATATTGTTGTTCCCCATGAAAGTCACTGTTCTTTCCGTGTCTATGTAAATGTGATAACCGTAAATTTTTCAATTATTAAAAATTATAAATATTGGAGAAAATGAATAAGTGGAAATAAATAAATAAAATTAGGAGAACGGGATATTGGTGAAAATCCCGAGAATTGAGAAAGGAACGGATGGTGGAAATATAAGTGAAGGAAAATTAAATTGGAAAAATAAGATGAGAAATTATGGAAAATAATGAAGAGAAGATAAGTTTAATTTGGATAAGTGTAAATCCAAATTAAATAAGAAATTGAGGAAGAAAATATATATTGTAAATACAATATTTATTGTATTATTTCATTTATATAAAAAATATATAGATGTTATTTAATTTAAAGTATATAATATACCTATATATATTATATATGTATTTTGTAATACATAATATATATCTTTATATATAATATATGTATATAGTACAATACTATATATAAATTAATATTATTATATTAAAAATATATAGTATAAATATAGAATATATATTGTTATATTATGTTTAGATATATATATTATATAAATAAAATATATAGTATATTATATACAAAAATAAAAAGGGGAAAACAAAAAAGGGAAATGAAGGAATCGGGAGGATCCCGACCCTTCACAGGCAAGGCCGACGGTGGTGGAGCTGCCACTGCCGGTGAGGGAGAAAGGAGGAGGGAGAGAGAAGGACGATGCCTGCAACGTGAAGAACGAAGACAGGCGACGGAAAAAGGAAGGAAACTCGAAGGAGAAATCGACGAAAGCCGGGAAGGAAGGAGAAGAAGAAAATGGCGATGCCGGCTGGTCTTGGCACCGCCATAGCCACCTCGACCTCGGCGAAGGTGAAGGGAAGGAGAAAAGAGCCACCGATGAGGCCAACGACGACGGAGGAAGGCCGACAGAGGAGGAGAGAAACCGAGGCAAAAACCGAGTAGATCAGCCGTCGTGCTGTCGATCCAGGCCGAGCTGAGGCCACCAGTAGGTTTGCCTTGACGCCGGCCAGTTGCTGAGCCATTAAACAGCCGGAGAACCGATCGCCGGAGAAGAACCGGCGGTGAGGGGAAGGCAACCGATCTGAAGGGCATGAACCGACCAGGAAAGAAAGGAAAAGAGAAGAAAAAGAAAAAGAAAAGGAAGAAAAGAGAAAAAAAGAGAAGAAAGAGAAAGAGAAAGAGAAAAATGAATTTCGAAAATTTGAAAAATTTCCAAGAATTCGAAAATTATGGGAATCGGTAAGAAATCCCGAAAAGTGTTAAATTATTTAAATAATTTATTTATTTAAATAATTATGGAAAAATTCTAAATTTTAGAATTTAATTTCCAGAAAATTCCCTCAGTAACCGAGCCGATGGAATCGGGCGAGGTGAACACGGGCGTGACCTTCGAGAGGCAGTCGCCGACCCGAAACAGGTAAGGGAGACATGTGCCGCCTGTAAGGATATTCGGCCATGTTTTAAATTATGCATTTAATTTATAAATGCAATTTATAATTATTAGTTTTGAAAATTGTGGTGATTTATCGGTTTCAAATTGTGGTGAAATACCAGTTGAGAAATATAAACTGTATTTTTCGTGCAGGAGGCAAGCCAAATCGACAGCCGTTATACTACCGAAAAATTATCGAAAAATTAGTGAAATTTATCGAAAATCACCGAAAACCAAAATAAAAGATTTGATTTCACGTGAATCGATTTTCGGGTACGAAAATCGAGAAATTAAATAAATTTCATAAAACATGAATATGTGATATTTAATTTTAAAATATTCATATTTTCGAGAATGGTGAAAAGGAAATCACCGAAAATTCACCCAACAGGTGATATTTCACGTGAAACGAAATGAAAATGAAAAAGAGACTGAAGTGAATATTTTTATAAATATTCTTAAATATTCACTTGATTTCATATAAAACCTTTATGGTTTTAATTATGGAAACAAATAATTATGAAAATTCCATAAAGGTTAAGAAATGATGGAAAACCATGATTTCGAGATTAGAGGTCTCTACACGTGTTTCTAGAAGAAAACATGGTTAAGGGATTTTGAATTTGGAAAGTAAAAAATTTATTTTTACATAAATTATGAAAATATTTGATTTGAATTCCGATTTCTTTGAAAACCATGTTTTGGATAAAAAGCACGAGAAAGCGTGCATATGTGTTTTAGGGTGGAAAAGGACAGTTTTGCCCTTCTATTTGTACAATGATGATTTTGCAGACTATTTTCACCGTGAGGAAAACACGATTTATACCTTTATGAAATATTTTGAGAAATATTATTTAAATTATAAATTTCATAAAGGTGATGATTTTATTACATGTGAACCTTATGGATATTTGTGAAATATTTCGAGTTACTGTATTTAAAATCCATAAAGGTTATGGTACGGTTTATACTGTTTTGAGACTTAGGCCCCGAGTTTCATGCATCACACTTATACTGTTACTGTCACATGGTTGATAGACCTGCCAGTCATTAGCGTCCTGGATGTTACCTGGCAAGTGTACACCGAGGACACCATACATATCATGGCCATAGATCTCATTGTTATATTGTTACTGTGTCGCTTCGGGGATGATGATTACTGGTCCATTATTGGACGATGATAGCATGATTTAATTGTAAGGTGATGCCTAGTCTCACATACTGATTATTGTTTACTGAAAGGATTCACGGAATCCTATTTACTGTACTGTACTGTTTACTGTACTGAATTACTGTACTAATTACTGTTTATTGATGAAAAACCGTACCAAAACACTGTTTACTGAACTGTACTGTTTACTGAAATGGTAGCCACTGATTACTATTTTACTGAAGAAAAAGCTACTTTACTGTTAACAGAATTGTACTGTATATTGAAATGGTAGCCACTGATTACTGTTTTACTGAACTGAAAGCTACCATTTACTATTTACTGAACTCAAAGCTACCATATACTATTTACTGAATTGGTAGCTACTGTTTACTGTTACTTACTGAACCGTATCGAGATACTGTTTTACTAAATACTGAATATACTGTTTTACTAAACTGTACGATACGGTTACTAATTTGAAAAGAGAAATAAATGTTTATTCTAAAAGAATAACATAAGAATTACTTCTAAGAAAGAAATAATCGAAGAAGTAACTATCCAATGATTGGATATTTACAAATCACTGTACTGTCACGTGTTTTATTGTACTGAAGAGGAGAGAATTAAACCACTGTTTTACTACTGAACTGTCACGTGTTTTAAAGTATATTGAATGTGAAAAGAAGTAAGTGGTTTACTCTGTGGAAAAACAAAAAGTTTATCGTTTTAAAAACAACGAAATTAGTACTCTTTACAATTGCTTCTAGGTTCTGGAACAAGTCAGGTATTTTAAAATACATGCCTTACTCTATCTGGATCCCTAGCCGACTGTAGTATCCTTCCGACATGGGTGCCTAAAGCCAGCTAGGAAGATTTTGAAGAAAACAAAAAATTATTTTCAGCATATAGGTAGCTGAATATCAAGTGTGACATATAACTCTCTTACTGAGCCGTGGTTTGCTCACTCCCCGATTTTAACATTTCAGGTTTGGATGATGGTGAGATCCAATATTTGTGGATTACGGCTGCACATAATGGACAATGTGATAGATCGACTAAGATATATGAGGTACGATCATTTATTTTCTGTATTTAGACTGTCATAACGTATTAAGTTTCGGGAAACCTAATAGCTAGACACTAAAATTATGAGAGTCGCCACCAACCATTCTACCTAGGTGTGATTGGTCACCTATTCAAACTAAGGATAAGGCTTGGTCTACGTTCAAAGATACCAGGGTTCGGGAGCACGGTTACGTATAGGGAAGGATTAGCACCCCTACAACGCCCATCCTAAAATGGTACCAACTAGTTTTAGGTTATCTTTACAATTTGCCTTGTGTTTATATTAATTTCGATATGCTTATATATTGGGAATATTTCTAAGATTTTTCCATCAATTTGGGTCCAATCTTAAAAATCTCCCTCATCTCAAGATGTTCAAGGAGTCTCGATTAACTTTCTTGAACTCCATCGTCGGATCAAGTAAATAATTTATGAAAATCTTATTCTTTCTAACTTTGGCTCTAATTTCGACTCCATATTAATCTCTATATTTTTTTAATCTTATTTCGTATTATATTTATCTATATATTTTATTTATTTACTTTATTTATTTAGAGAATAAATATGAATCATGGTTTATTTAAGATTTTCTTAAAAGCGTCCCATCAATTTGGCTCGGCTTAAAAGAAATCTTTTCACCTAAAAAATTCAAGGAGTCTCAATTGACTTTCTTAAAATTTCATCATTGGCATAATTCATATATTTTTTATTTCCTATAATTTTTATTCTAAGCTATTTAGTTCATTTATCTAATTTTATTTAAATTTCTTTAATCTTAATCTTGATCTGATTTATTTTTATTTTATTTATTTCATTTATTTATATTTATTTAATAAACATGAATTATATTTTTATTGAAAATTCTTTCAAAAGTATTCCATCAATTTGGCTCAACTTAAAAAAGAATCATCTCATCTAGAAATTTTCAAGGAGTCTCGATTGACTTTCTTGAAATTTCATCATCGGTATAATTTACATTTATTTCATTATTATCTAATCTTATTAATTACTAAGCTATTTCATTCTATTTATTTAATTTTTTTTGTCTAATTTATGTTCTTGTAATTATATTTATTTATATTTTATTCATATTTAATTTACTAAGAATAAACATGTATTATAATTTATTGAAAATTCTTTCAAAAGTATTCCATCAATTTGGCTCAACTTAAGAAAGAATTTCCTCACCTAGATATTTTTAAGATGTCCCAATTGACTTTCTCAAGATATCATCATCAGTAAAAAAAATTAAACTACTCTCATATTATTAGATAATTTGATTTAAACCTATATCTAAATTTATGTATGCGAACTATGATTAGCCATGTCATTTTAATAATTGCTTCCTTTTTTTTTAAAAATCTAAACATAGCAAAAATTATATTTTATTCTATTTCATAAATACCTAAACGTAAGACTTAAAAGAATTATTAACTATTGCAAATTATTTAAGTCAATTAGTCAATTGATTAATGTCAGTCTTACCTAAAGCATTAAAGGGTTAATCAAATAGCCTAACAAAAATATTAAAATAATGCATAAAACAAAAACAAAATAGCATATCAAAAGAATACAAATTTCACTTACCTAACTTGACTTTCTAGCTCACGTGGCTGCCAAAACAGAAACAGATACGCAGGGCGATGGTGAGCAAGGCAAGGATGCTGGGCTTGAACAGTGGTGGCGTGGGGCTGGTGTAATGCGTGGCTCTTCTGTACTCACCACGTTGGAACCTCTTTCTCTATTTCTTTCATTTCTTTCCTACTCTTCCCACATTGCTACTCTTCCTTTTCTCTTCTCAAAAGAGACCAGCAATAAATAATGGCAAGGTGGAATCTTCGTCAAAAACCATAACAATTCAGCAGAGTGATGAGCGAGTGATGCAGCACGCTTTGGTTATGAAGCAGGGGTGCAACAAGCAATGCTAGCAACTACATGCGGTGTTTTTCAGAGCAGGGCAGCAAGTAGGCGATGGGACAGAGCAATGATGAGTGCAAAACAGTGGTGCGGTGCAACAGGTGCAAAGCTGGATAGTGGTATTATGCAACAGGTGCAAAGCTGGTCGAATCAGAGGTAGCGATGGTGCCTGTGCAATCGGAAAAGGATGGTATGGCTTGTTGACAGGCAAAGCTGAACAAAGGCGAGCAAAGCTGAAGAAGGGCGAGCAGAGCAATAGTACTCGATGGTGGCAGGGGTGAATAAAGGAAGAAGAGGGAGGCTCGGTATAGTGAAAGAGTCAGAGGACGATTTTTGTATCGCCTCCCCCTTTTTTTCTTGTATTGTTCTTTTTATAGACCTAGGTTTTCTTTTTTTGTTTTTGGTAATAAAAATCAAGAATCAATCTTTTAGGAAATTTTAGATTTCAAGAATCGGATCTTAAATCCAATATTAATTCTGATTTTCCTTCCCATAAAATTTAAATTTCAATATTTAATAATTTCATTTAAGTCTGCTTTCTTATCAAAATTAATTCTGATTTCTTTCCTTTTTTATTATATTTTATAAAAATAAAAAACAAAATAAAAATCCGAAATTTATTTCTAAATCTAAATTAAGAATAAAAAATAAAAAATAAAAATCAATAATAAAAAATATATAAAAACTAATTAATTAAAAATATCTGAAGAAGACTCGGACAAAAATAGTGTCTACAGTTGCCCCTCTTTGCACTTTTGCTGTGAAAACAGTAATGGTGCAAAGATATAGACAACCATTTTGTCCGAAGGCAAGACCTATCAATGAATTTTTTGTAAAATATGATTTTTTTTAGCCTTCTCTCACATGAGGCTAAATGCCAAATGAAATTTCCTAACCTTCTTCTCTTATAAAGATTGAGGAATGAATGCAAAATGAAGTTTCCTAGCCTCTTCTATCATAAGACTAAGGAAATGAATGCAAAATAGAATTTTTCTAGTCTTCTCTATCATAAGACTAAAGAAATGAATGCAAATTGGAACTTTTTAGTCTTTTTCTATCATAAGACTAAGGAATGCAAGATGAAGTTTTCCTAGTCTCTCCTATCATAAGACTAAGGAATGGGAAAAATGAAATTTCCTAGTCTTTCCTATCATAAGACTAAGGAAATGAATGTAGAATGAAATTTCCTAATCTTTTCTATCACAAGATTAAGGAATGCAAAGCGAAATTCCTAATCTCTCCTATCATAAGACTAAGGAATGCAAGACAAAATTTCCTAGTCTCTCCTATCATAAGGCTAAGAAATGCAGGATGAAGTTTTCCTAGTCCCTCATATCATAAGACTAAGGAATGCAAAAAATGAAGTTTTCCTAGTCTCTCCTATCATAAGACTAAGGACTGCGAAATGAAATTCCAAGTCTTTCCTATCATAAGACTAAGGAATGCAAAATGATCATGAAATAAAAGCTCTTCTCACCAGAGGCTATGAGACCATTGAAAACAAAGAGCTCCTTTCAACAGAGGCAATGAGACTTTGAAAACAAAAAGTTCCTTTCAACAGAGGCAATGAGACTTTGAAAAATAAAGCTCCTCTCAACAGAGGCAATGAGACTTTGAAAAATAAAGAGCTCCTCTCAACAGAGGCACTAAGACTTTTGAAAAATAAAGAGCTCCTCTCAACAGAGGCATTGAGACTTTGAAAAATAAAGAGCTCCTCTCAACAGAGGCATTGGGACTTTTGAAAAATAAAGAGCTCCTCTCAACAGAGATATTGAGACTTTTTGAAAAATAAAGAGCTTTTCTCAACAGAGGCATTGAGACTTTTGAAAATAACGAGCTCCTCTCAACAGAGGCATTGAGACTTTTTGAAAATAACGAGCTCCTCTCAACAGAGGCATTGAGACTTTTTGAAAAATAAAGAGCTCCTCTCAACAGAGGCATTGAGACTTTTGAAAATAACGAGCTCCTCTCAACAGAGGCATTGAGACTTTTTGAAAATAACGAGCTCCTCTCAACAGAGGCATTGAGACCTTTTGAAAAATAAAGATTTCATTTTAGAATGCCAGTTAACATGGGTTTGACTGGGCTTAACTTTCATTTTGATACCAATAATATTGGACTTCATCCTCCTCTAAGGTGTCAGCTAAACTGGACTTTTGCTCTCATCTAAGGTTTTTTCAAAAAAAGTATTTTCCTCATCATCTTCTTATACCTCATCAGTTTTTTCAAATTACCATCTCTTATATTTTCATCCTATCCATTGTATTCTTACACTTTCTTTTTTCTTCAAAATTTTCATCATTCAGAACTTCTTATCCTAATGTCATAACGAATAGTTTAATGTCAAAATGCAATAATGAAATGTCATGCATGTCATGAATATAATGAATGCCATGAATACCATGTACGCTATGAATGTTATGTACACGTCAATGTCATGCCCCCTGAATTATTCCATGAGTGTATGTAAATGCAATCTTAATTGTGGTAACAAGATTCTCAAGCTCATCTCGTTTTCCTCAAGTTCCACATATCTATTGGATTCTTCTTATTTAAATCTTCTATCTCTACTTCTCATCCCACCTTCTAATGAGTCTTAGTCCAATTATGCTCAAAGACTTGCCATCATGCTTTCAGATCATTTCTTATTTTTGTCTCTTTCTCTCTCTTAGTAATACAAGATTTCTCAAAAGAATTTTTTTTCAAAAATTTACCCAAAAAGGGTTACCAACATTTATTTATTTTCCTTCCAACTCAACCACCAATGTAATGCACTTATGCATATTCTCAATTTGTTATATGGGTGGTATAAATTTAAAATGATCAAGAGAGATATAGATATTCATTCTTAAAAAAAACATGAAATCAAGAAAAATCAATGGGACAATCTGTTTGGAATAAGGTTTTCAGTATCCATTTAATGAACATTCTGACAATTTCAATCAAGTCAATCTAAAATTCCTTTCCAAAAGCCCACTCTTATGTTGATATGTTCTTTCACGTAGTGTCTGCCAATCTTGCATTCGTATCAAAACTTTTGATGTTGATATTTTCCTAAGCCGCCTTTTTCGATTTTCAACTTAGGTGACCCCCTCAATTGATTCAAACTACCCTTTTCGAGTTTTCAATTTGAATCCTCTTTTTTTTCTTTTTTTTCCTTTTTTCTTTTTTTTCCATATTTTTATTTTTTTTTCTTTTTTCTCTTCATTTTCAACTTCATTGGCTTAGACAAACTTTAACCTTTAGTGCTCAATCCAAATTAATGCCCCCTAATAGGCATTCTTGATTTTGATCCAAGATATTTTCTGATGCTCATGGGTTTCTTCTTTTGTCTCCATCAAACCTTTAAAGGATCATTATCTCATTGTACAAGTATGTCTTCATTCAATGCATGATTCTTCAATTTAAGCATTTACATTTGATCAAAATAGACTTTTAAAGGCACGCAATGTAGGCTCGGGTGAGGGCTTATGAAAGAAAAGGATATAGTAGGCCCAAAATGTGTTTCAGAGTTTATAAACCAAGGCATCACTTTTTTTTAAACAAGTAAAACACTCATGCACTTAGCACCTTTCTAATTCACTCATTTCTTTTCTTGCTTTTCGGGGTTTTATTTATGAATTCAAACCCTTTTTTTCTTTTTTTTTCACAAAAATGGGCTTTTTTTTCCCCTTGATTCATCATGAACACTTTCATTTTTGCCCCCAAAATTTCTTTATTTCATCTTCCTTGCCCCTAGTGTGGAGGGTGATCCTTGGTGGGTTAAATTACAAAAATATAATAGGCTCAAAGGGGGTAATCAAAGGATAATTTTACTCATGCTTGAACGATAGTGAAAGAATGCCATTTATCACTTCAAATGTAAATACTCTCATTAAAAATCATTTATTGAACAATGACAAACTTTTAAGAAGCTTATGTAAGAGATTCACCTTTCATGTTCCATCTATCAAGTGCAAATGGTGAACAACCTTTCCTTTATTTTCTTGCTTTGCAATATTGGCAGACTAGTAATTCATCAACAATAATAGTTCTTTCAAAATTGAACCCTAGATTTATTGACATCATTATCATCATGTTCATTATTTGGATACTTGTGAATGAAAGATATGGTGAGTATGTGAGAAATGGCAAATGAATAGAATGAGAAATTGACAATGCATCACACTAGTCACCTTATTGAAAGGTAAATAAATAAAAGTTAGCCCATACATAAAACTTTATCTCGTGTTTATAGGCTTAAGCACTTCAAAAACTCTCCTGCATTACTTAAAGAAAAAAAACAAAATCAAAACTAAAATTTATAAATCTTCCAACTTGCACTGCTCGAACTCTTTATGTCCCACAAGACTCATCCCTCATTAGTATGGTCAAGCAATGGGTTTGCATTCGTAGTCGATTCCCCTTTCGTTTTAAAACTCAACATGCCAGCTTTTATCAATCATTGCACTCTACACTTTAGTGCAGTGCAGTTCTCTAGAGAATGACCCACGTTCCCGAAGTGATACTCGCATCAAGCATTCTCATCATACCACTTTGGATATTGAGGCTTGAGAGGTTCCATATAGATAGGTGCAATGAGTTGTCCTTTGATCAATTTTGGATACAACTCAGTGTAGGTCATAGGGATTGGGTCAATGGGAGTCCTTTCTCTTTTTGGCCATGATGTATTATGATTGCCCTCTTGTTTATTGAACTGCTTAGTTGGTTGAATAGTTGGGGCAGGTGTGTGGGGATTAGGTGGAACATTAACCTTGGGGTATGAATGGTAAGGATTTTGAGTAGGGTAGTAAGGTTGTGGCATGTGATAAGGGTGTTGTGGGACATAGCCTCCATATTGCCTTCCATATGCCACAGCATGGACTTCTTCTTTCCTTCTTTTGTTGGCTCCTCCTTTCTTCTCAATATTGTTGGGAGCTTCAATCTTTCCACTCTTGATTGCATTCTCAATTATCTCACCAAACAATACCATATCAGCAAAATTCTTAGTGGCATTACCGATCATCCTATCGTAATATGAGCCTTCAAAGTATTAACGAACATAATGGTAAGCTCCTTCTTTGAAAGTGGAGGTTGCACCTCCGCAGCCATATCACGCCACCTTTGGGCATATTGCTTGACACTCTCATTAGCCCTCTTTTCCATACTTTGGAGTGACAGATGATCAGGGGCCATATCAGCAACATGTCGATATTGAGCCATAAATGTTATTGCCAAGTCATTCCAAGTGATGATTCGAGTTCCATCTAATTGATTGTACCACTTGGCAACAGATCTAGTGAGACTTTCTTGAAAAATGTGAATAAGGAGCATATCATCTTGAGCGAAAGCAGCCATCTTCCGACAATACATAATAAGATGAGACCTAGGGCAGGAAGTTCCATTGTACTTCTCAAACTCTAGTGCTTTAAACTTAGGTGGAATAACCAGGTCTAACACCAAACATAACCCAGTAGCATCCATGGAACCATAAAAGTCTAAGCTTTCAATAGCTCGAATCCTTTCCTCCAACATATTAATTTTTTGTTGCAACTTCGCCTCATCTTTTTCTTCTGCTTGTTTGGCTTTCAACTTCTTAATTTTCCTTGGGTCATCTAAGTCGGGCACCTCAATGGGATCAGTAGATTTTGTGCCTTGTGAAGGATGGGCGGGTCCTTGGAATTGAGCTTGTCCAAACACTTGGGGTATAGCAGTGTAAGCAGGTGGATATCTTCTTTCTTGGGATGTTTAACTTGGAAACGAACCAAATCCAGGAGGATAGACAGGGTCTTCCATACTACATTGTTGAACCCCTTCTTGGACTGTGGCTTCCTCTACAACTCCTTTGCCCTTGCTTAGATTTTTCAACAGCTCTGTAATTTGGGCCAATTGCCCCCTCATTTCCTCTTGAGCTTTTTCCATCTTCTCCATGCGCATGCTTGATTCTTCTTCCATGATCTTAGCTTGATAACGAGTGTTGTGTGAATGAACCTTTGGTCGAGCTGTCTTCGAATCTTTTCTTGCCACAATTAAGAATTTATCATTTCACATGTGGTGATGCTTGAAAAACAAATTCGAAAGTACTTTGTTAAAAACAATGATTGAAGATGAAAAAATGAGATGAGGCTACATGTGTATGAATGGTATGGTAAAAAGTTGCCATGTAACAATAATGGATGAGTGATGCATGGAAATGTTTTGGTGAACTCATGGTACCCTCTTAGTGTCTCATGTATAAACTTGATAAAAAATGTGTCCTAGGTAATGGGTATTTCCTATAGCATGGGTTAATATGGCTCTATCTTACAGTTGGTCTTCTTAATTTCACTATATGCATGGCTTTAGATAAAAGGGCTAAAGGTTCCCAAATTGTTCCTCACTGTCGTCCACACAAGACTAGTAAGGCACCCAATCCTCACCCATTATAGGTTACAAATGGAAAGGTTCAATTTGAGTGGTAGTATTTCGCTAGCCATTGCGGAGGTATTACCTCATGAGAGCATAGTTACTTTACTTCCTCCTAAAAGGATAGAGCCTGGGTAGAGGGCTAATGCATGCACATGCACGTGAAGTGTGTGTCGAAGAAACATATAGTTATTAATGTCTTATTATTTTATCAAAAATAACATACCTAAGGCAAACCTAAAATAACCTAAAACCAATCATTGGCTTGACTCTCTAAAATCCCCAGCGGAGTCGCCAAACTGTCATAACGTATTAAGTTTCGGGAAACCTAATAGCTAGACACTAAAATTATGGGAGTCACCACCAACCATTCTACCTAGGTGTGATTGGTCACCTATTCAAACTAAGGATAAGGCTTGGTCTACGTTCAAAGATACTAGGGTTCGGGAGTACAGTTACGTATAGGGAAGGATTAGCACCCCTACAACGCCCATCCTAAAATGGTTCCAACTAGTTTTAGGTTATCTTTACAATTTGCCTTGTGTTTATATTAATTTCGATATGCTTATATATTGGGAATATTTCTAAGATTTTTCCATCAATTTGGCTCCAATCTTAAAAATCTCCCTCACCTCAAGATGTTCAAGGAGTCTCGATTAACTTTCTTGAACTCCATTGTCGGATCAAGTAAATAATTTATGAAAATCTTATTCTTTCTAACTTTGGCTCTAAATTCGACTCCATATTAATCTCTATGTTTTTTTAATCTTATTTCGTATTATATTTATCTATATATTTTATTTATTTACTTTATTTATTTAGAGAATAAATATGAATAATGGTTTATTGAAGATTTTCTTAAAAGCATCCCATCAATTTGGCTTGGCTTAAAAGAAATCTTTTCACCTAGAAAATTCAAGGAGTCCCAATTGACTTTCTTGAAATTTCATCATTGGCATAATTCATATATTTTTTATTTCCTATAATTTTTATTCTAAGCTATTTAGTTCATTTATCTAATTTTATTTAAATTTCTTTAATCTTAATCTTGATCTGATTTATTTTTATTTTATTTATTTCATTTATTTATATTTATTTAATAAACATGAATTATATTTTTATTGAAAATTCTTTCAAAAGTATTTCATCAATTTGGCTCAACTTAAGAAAGAATCATCTCATCTAGAAATTTTCAAGGAGTCTCGATTGACTTTCTTGAAATTTCATCATCGGTATAATTCACATTTATTTCATTATTATCTAATCTTATTAATTACTAAGCTATTTCATTCTATTTATTTAATTTTTTTGTCTAATTTATGTTCTTGTATTTATATTTATTTATATTTTATTCATATTTAATTTACTAAGAATAAACATGTATTATAATTTATTGAAAATTCTTTTAAAAGTATTCCATCAATTTGGCTCAACTTAAGAAAAAATTTCCTCACCTAGATATTTTTAAGATGTCCCAATTGACTTTCTCAAGATATCATCATCAGTAAAAAAAATTAAACTACTCTCATATTATTAGATAATTTGATTTAAACCTATATCTAAATTTATGTATCCGAACAATGATTAGCCATGTCATTTTAATAATTGCTTCATTTTTTTTTTTACAAATCTAAACATAGCAAAAATTATATTTTATTCTATTTCATAAATACCTAAACGTAAGACTTAAAAGAATTATTAACTATTGCAAATTATTTAAGTCAATTAGTTAATTGATTAATGTCAGTCTTACCTAAAGCATTAAAGGGTTAATCAAATAGCCTAACAAAAATATTAAAATAATGCATAAAACAAAAACAAAATAGCATATCAAAAGAATACAGATTTCACTTACCTAACTTGCCTTTCCTGCTCACGTGGCTGCCAAAACAGAAACAGATAGGCAGGGCGATGGTGAGCAAGGCAAGGATGCTGTGCTTGAACAGTGGCGGCGCGAGGCTGGTGTAATGCGTGGCTCTTCTGTACTCACAACGTTGGAACCTCTTGCTCTATTTCTTTTATTTCTTTCCTACTCTTCCCACATTGCTACTCTTCCTTTTCTCTTCTCAAAAGAGACAAGCAATAAATAATGGCAAGGTGGAATCTTCGTCAAAAACCATAACAATTTAGCAGAGTGATGAGCGAGTGATGCAGCACGCTTTGGTTATGAAGCAGGGGCGCAACAAGCAATGCTAGCAACTACAGGCGGTGTTTTTCAGAGCAGGGCAGCAAGTAGGCGATGGGACAGAGCAGTGATGAGTGCAAAACAGTGGTGCGGTGCAACAAGTGCAAAGCTGGATAGTGGTATTATGCAACAGGTGCAGAGCTGGTCGAATCAGAGGTAGCGATGGTGGCTATGCAATCGGAAAAGGATGGTATGGCTTTTTGACAGGCAAAGCTAAACAAAGGCGAGCAAAGCTGAAGAAGGGTGAGCAGAGCAACAGTACTCGATAGCGGTAAGGGTGAATAAAGGAAGAAGAGGGAGGCTCGGTATACTGAAAGAGTCAGGGCACGATTTTTGTATCGCCTCCCCCCTTTTTTTCTTGTGTTGTTCTTTTTATAGACTTAGGTTTTCATTTTTTGTTTTTGGTAATAAAAATCAGGAATCAATCTTTTAAGAAATTTTAGATTTCAAGAATCGGATCTTAAATCCGTTATTAATTTTGATTTTCCTTCCCATAAAATTTAAATTTCAATCTTTAATAATCTCATTTAAGTCTGCTTTCCTATCAAAATTAATTTCGATTTCTTTCCCTTTTATTATATTTTATAAAAAAACAAAATAAAAATCTGAAATTTATTTCTAAATCTAAATTAAGAATAAAAAATAAAAAATAAAAATCAATAATAAAAAAATATAAAAACTAATTAATTAAAAATATTTGAAGAAGACCCAGACAAAAATGGTGTCTACATAGACATGTCTACAATACTACATATTTGTAAATAAGATAGGGGATGTGTATAATGTTAACAATATTTTATTAAATTGTTTAACATCAAGTGTAAAGTCAAGTATCACAAATAGCCCAACTGGATAAATTGTGTAAAACAAGGTGAAAAATGTGGTAACGGGTCGTTACAGATTTAATGGTATCAGAGCATGGTTGACCTGATGTCTGTGGATACTTTTAAAAGAAAAAGTGTGAAACATCCCTGGTAGTACTGTGTTGTCTAAATACCTAGAGAAAATAAATAATTGTGAATTAAGTAAAATGATTTAAAGGGAGTGAGAAAGTGTAAATTGAGAATGTTAAAGAAGAAAATAGGCTCAGAGTTACTGGAAAGTGGTGATCTTATGATCTAAATGAAGGCCGGTTCAGTAAGGATCAGTAAAGGACTTGGTGAGGGCCTCACCAGTACTTTTCGATCTAAATCGAACTGAGACATGAAAATGGTGATATAAAGGAGGGGAATGAAATTGGATTATTATCTTATCAACTGTACAATACGGTTACTAATTTGAAAAGAGAAATAAATGTTTATTCTAAAAGAATAACATAAGAATTATTTCTAAAAAAGAAATAATCGAAGAAGTAACTATCCAATGATTGGATATTTACAAATCACTGTACTGTCACGTGTTTTATTGTACTGAAGAGGAGAGAAGTAAACCACTGTTTTACTACTGAACTGTCACGTGTTTTAAAGTATATTGAATGTGAAAAGAAATAAGTGGTTTACTCTGTGGAAAAACAAAAAGTTTATCGTTTTGAAAACAACAGAATTAGTACTCTCTACAGTTGCTTCTAGGTTCTAGAACAAGTCAGGTTTTTTAAAATACCTGCCTTACTCGATCTAGATCCCTAGCTGACTGTAGTATCTTTCCTACATGTGTACCTAGAGCCAGCTAGGAAGATTTTGAAGAAAACGAAAAATTATTTTCAGCATATAGGTGGCTGAATATCAAGTGTGACATATAACTCTCTTACTGAGCCATGGTTTGCTCACTCCCCAATTTTAACATTTCTGGTTTGGATGATGGTGAGATCCAATATTTGTGGATTACGGCTGCACATAATGGACAATGTGACAGATCGACTAAGATATATCAGGTACGATCATTTATTTTCTGTATTTAGACATGTCTACAGTACTACATATTTGTAAATAAGATAGGGAATGTGTATAACGTTAACCATATTTTTTTAAATTGTTTAACATCAAGTGTAAAGTGAAGTATCACAGACAGTCCAACCGAATAAATTGTGTAAAATAAGGTGAAAAATGTGATAACGGGTCGTTACAGTAAAACTGCTTCAGCATTGTTTGGTTTAAAGGAGGAAGAGACTCTACCTCCCTGATCGGATTGGTTTGGATGTTCTCATTCAACAACTGCAGATGATCTTGCAGGTTCAGTACATTTAGATTGATTACCAAGTTGTTTCATGCTTGCATTATTTCTTCCTCTTTCCAATCTTCCACTTGAGGATTCACTCCTAATAGAATTTCCATTGCTCGTTTCAAACTAATGAATCTGTTGTCCAAAATTAAAAACTTCATTTCCAGATCCTAGAGGTTTTCCTGGGAAGTTGACATTTAGATCGAGTTTTGGAGAATTTCTAAATGGATTGGTTCTCAATGATCTTGAAGAACTAGCTTCTGTAGGTCTTGGCTTGAAAATTGAAAAGGATTTTTAACTTTGTAATTGTTTGCCTTTAAATTTTTTGCATCACCATTACCTTGAGTCTTCATTACTTGAGTTGACGTGAGATTATTATTCCCAAAGCCTGTGTTCACTTCAAAACTTTTCCCTTTTAAAAAATTTGATCTCATTGTGTTGTCTGTCCACTGTCAAGTCGAGGGATATGGAACTAGATTTGGCAGTTGTATGTATCTGCTGCTTATCATTTTGACTCTTGTCAGAAATCTTTTCTTTCCCCTTCTCTTTGCCAATTTGGGTCGGGCTAGCCGTTGCATTTTCCTGTTTCGCTCCTGCACTCCTATTCGACCTTGGCTTTCAATGACTGATGATCATCCATGGACCGAAATTTGTTTGGTCATTGTCGACCCTAAAAGGTATCTACACACAAGTGTACGTGTTCTTCAAGTAATACAAAGGTGAGTCCGAAAATATCGTCCCACAGAGACTGGTAGTGCGAAGCTTAGCTAAATACTAGATACTATTATCTATGGTATATCCTAGCAAATTATGAAAGTTTGTTTACTTGGGTGTGATCTATAAAGGCTAACAAAGCAAAATAAAATAAAATAAAATAAAAGTAATTGAAATTAGAAAAAAACAAATAAGAAATACTTACAGTAGAAATGATGAAAATAAAATAACTGCAAAAGAAAAGAAACAAAAATGTAAATAAGTAAAATGGAAGGGTAAAAATGTAATTTTCTAACTATATCGGTCTAAAATGCAAATAATGAAAATAAAAACGCATGAACTTGTAAAAAAAATTAAATTAAATCAAAACTAATGCAATTGAAAGAAAAATGAATTAATGCATGAAGTTCCTAAACTAATGCATGGAAATGCCTAAGTGAATGAACTTGAAATTAAACTAAACTTTACCTAATCAAAGAACTATATGAATACTACCCTATGACACCTAAAATGTACCTAAAACAACACCTAAATGTATAGAGCTAATGTGAATATAAAGCGTGGTCAGAATTCAAATTTAATGCTAAATGAACCTAAAAATGCAACTAAATTCTTATGAAAAAATTATCTAACTTAACCTACACTTAGACTACTAATTATATGAACCTAAAATGGACTAAATATGATGAAACTACCCCTAGAAGACTCCTAAAACAGCAGCTGAAAATCTGGACAGAATTTATAATGCAAGGATGCCTAACATGGAATTAATGCAAAAAATATTATGCAAATGCTATGGAAATGGCATGAAAATGCAACTTAAGCTAGCCTAAAAAAATTATCTAATGAATGTATGGTCCTAATATGATCTAATACTATCTAAATGCACCTTAAGATGTCATAAAACAATAGTCAAAAAATGTAAACAGCCCATAAAAACTTATCAGGAAAAACAGTGTTCTAATATGACTATGTCTAAGAAAATGCCATGGAACCTAATCTAAATGAAATCCTAAAATTCCCAAATTAAAATATGACCTAGATATGACCCTAATACACATAAATGGACCTTAAAATGAAGCAAATACAGACCTAAAAAATTGCTATAAAAAACGTCACTTTGTTGGACAGATTTAAAAAAAATGCATGAAACACCTAAACTAATGCCTAGAACATGTATCAAACACTTAGTAAGTAAACCCTAACCTAATTGCATGAAATTAATACCAACCAATATCAAACTTAAAAGACACTGAAAAGGACCAAAAACAGAACCTAAAGGGACCCTAAAACCGAGCCAAACAGCAGCTATAAAGTGAAGAACCAAAAACAGTCACAAGTAATGCCTAAGTTAACCTATCCTACTTTGATCATTTTTTGTTTTTTTGTTTCAAAAGATTTTTAAAAACTGCATTAACCCATTAAACTAGACCCCTAAAACAGCAGAATAAAAATACTTAAAAATAAATTAGACGTTTAAAAGCATAAAATAAAAATTGCAAAAGGAAACTATGGACCAAGCTCCCTCACAAGAACTATGGAGGTAGTTTTTCAACCTCTTAAGCTCCCATGATCATGGGACTCAATCATGAACCAAAATAAAAGAAAAAGAAAGAGTAGAAGATGAATATAGTTGCTGGAAATTTAAAGAAACAAAAAAAGCTTAAGTAAAGAGTGCAAGAATGTAATAAAGAGTAAAGGAAAACATCATGAAAACTTGTATTTAACTTGCAAAAATGTAAAGAACATTAAGGAAATAAAAATGATGGCTGCTCTAAACTTGTAAAGACATAAAAATCTGCTGGAAAAGTGAATATAAGAAACCCTAGGCAGCCCCGTAGGTTAGGTCTCATAAAGTTGCTTATATAGTCACTTAACCTAGGGATACAATGGTAATTCCTATCCTAGATGAGTTGGCATTAATTGCCACTTGTCTTCATGTCCTTGGCTCTTCAAAGTAGATATTTCCATATCATTTAAGTGCTCACATCAGCCATGGACATCTCATCCCTTCTAGCACCTTCCTTTTGTCTTCTAGTCCACATAAGCATGCAAGGTGGCAAGGGCATGTGGCCTCCATGTGTTGGCATGTGTCTTTTGTTCTTATCTCTTAAGAGTGAGTAGGATGATGACATGTGGCATGCTAGATGTCAAAAGATGAGAGAGAAAATGAAGAGTTATGCTCTCTTGTCTTGTAGTGGTCCAGTCTCCTTTCTTGCCCATTTTTCAGTCTATTTTCTACCGAAAAGACTAAAATTCATCTAGAATTTATTTTTCTGCAAAACATGAGGATTTTAATAAAATTAGGGGAATAATTAATAAAATAATGAGGGATTTAAATAATTATTCATCAATAAAATACTAAAATAACTCTATTTTCATAAAGTTATTACACCCTCAAACTTGAGCTTTTGCTTGTCCTCAAGCAAAACAAAACAAAAGTAGGAGATGACATGTACGAAGCATACTTATTTTTTCAATCATCCTCAAAGATAAAGTACAAATTCCAATCTCAAAAACTCACAATCATAGATCAAACACTAGGTATCATTCAATTATAAGTCTTAACCCAAATTGGAATCTCCATGTGGGTGTGTAATGTCAATTTCATTTCAAAGTACACAATTCAGATTAGTTTATGCAAACATAAAGATGCAAAGTCAATGACAAGTGATCACTTCCAAATATTTGCTTTTCACTTCTCTCTCCACTAATGTAGTCACACTTAACCAAGAATCAATAGGTCTTATTAAGCTTGTAATGTATGGCTAGGGCTAAGGTATAATAAAGGAAATTTAGGCTCAACCCCTAATCATGCATTACTCACTAGGATCTATGATGTTTAGAGCTTTAACCAAACCCTCCAAAGTTAGTTTCTTTGCTATACACTTTATTTTCTTTTTTTTCTTTTTCTTCCGTTTTTTCCTTTTTTTTAGTTTTTTTTTGTTTTTGAATTTTCCATTTTTCTATTTTTTTCTTTTTTTAATTAATTTTTTTTATATCCTACCTATCTACCCAAATATGTACATAGCTCATGATATATCCTAGTAAATTGCATGCTTTTGAGGTAAGGGATAAGAAAGTGTATTTATTTGGCTAAAGGAAATTAACTTGTAGGTGTGTAAACAAAGATAGGCTAGTTTGGCACAAAGGGATGACTAAGGACAAATATGTACAATGTTAGCTTGAAAAGCTCAAACGATCCAAGGATGGCCTAAATCATTTTCCTAATCAAGGGTGATTTAATAATTTCGCCTCAAAAGAAGATCAAGCAAATTCTAGAATATGATACACAAAGTCAAATGAACCAATGCAATCCTATGTCCACATAAGCCTTCTCTAAATGTGCATACTAATCCGTGATCATGACATGTGTATAAAGATGAGGATATCGCAATTAGAATCAAGACAAATTCAAAGAATTTAACTTCATGCTTTCACCACAATCATGCTTCTTAGTCAATCAGAATCAGACCAAATCAAGGGGTAATATCATAGGATTATAAAAAAATAACATGCTAAGTATTCAAATCATCTTAAATCATTCCATTTAAGCCCAAATTTTCAAAACTTTTAAAATATTTTTTTAATTTTGCACATTTTTTTTTGAAAATGCTCAAGTTAATCCCTTCCCCCAAACTTAAAGTGCAAAATGTCCTCAGTGTGCAGATAAAATAAAGAAATGAAGCACAGAATAGGAACTCCCCTAACATCCCATAGATAATCACTGTGAAGCTCAAAAAGGGATTATGCTACGAAAGGTACCTACAAAAGTAGGACAAAGAGAAGCAAGCATCAAATAGAAAAAAGAACTGTGCAAAAATGTAAAGAAAAGAAAAGAAAAGAAAATAACAATGAAATCATGAAGCTGGGCTAGGTTTATAGTCCTCAGCAGGACTCTCATGAAGCTGTATAGCAGAAACATCAATCAGGCTCAGGTTCGATGGGATTAGCACAATCCCTCTTTAGCAGCGAACTCTTCACTGTGGATGGTAATCTTTCCAACAGTGCCTCAAACGGTGACATATCATTTTCAAGATGATCTTTACCAAATCTCCTATTAACATCCTTCTCATTAGACACATCTTGGAAAAAAACATCGCCTTTAGCCTTCAGAAGCCCCTTACTCTCATTATCAGGTATCACAAAATCAATAGAGGTCACCTTGTAGGACTTGGCATTATCATCCTTTAAAAATGGCTCATTAACGTCCTTTTTTGCCACCAAGTCCTTTTGAAATCCTTTAGGGTAACCCTCAACATCAACTCTACTACCCATCCTAAACTTAACTTCCTTACCCTGAAGCCTAAGAGTAAGCTCTCCATTATCTACATCTATAAGTGCTTTCCCTGAAGCTAGGAATGGTATTCCTAAAATAAATGGGACATTAGTGTCCTCCTTCATATCCAATATCAGAAAGTCTGCTAGAATGACAAAACTATCTATCTGGATAGGAACATCCTCTACCACTCTTCTAGGATATCTAATAGACCTATCTGCTATTTGAAGTGTAGTCTTAGTAGGCTTAACTTCCCTTAATCCTAGCCTCTCATATACCACATAAGGCATAAGGTTGACACTAGATCCTAGGTCACAAAAGGCATTTTGAAAGAAATAATCAATGATACTGTAAGGGATAGTGAAGCTACCTGGATCCTCTGTCTTAGGTATGACCTGATTTTCTATGATAGCTTTGCACTTATCAGGTAGTGCTACAGGCTCAGGTGTAGGAAGAGGCTCATTAAAAGTAGGCTTTACAAATCTTTGAGGAAAGGGTATGTGAGGCTTATAAGTGATAGGCTGACAGGAGCTAGGCTCAACTGTCTTCACTAGATCAATAAGAATGGGCTCTGGAGCTATCACAGGGGCTAAGCCTGAAATATCAGAAATATTAGGTGAACAGGAGCTAGGCTCAATTGAACTCACCACATCAGAAGCAGTAGGCTCCACCTCATCTCTTAACTTTCCATCTTTCTGAACTATGCTACAATGCTCCTTACCTGGTCTCTTAACAGGATTAGTCTTGGTGTTACTAGGTAAGGATCCCTGAGGGCGTTGACTAAGTGACTGTGCTATTTGCCCCATTTGAATCTCTAAGTTCTTAATGGAACTTGCTTGATTCTGAATGATTTGAGCGAACATCTCTTCAAGAGAAGGCTTCTTTTTGGGTTCAGGGTGAGGCTGAACAGGTGGTGGGTGATGAAACTACTGAGGTGGGTGCTGATAGGGTGGATGAGAAGTATGGGGTGATAATTGATGCTGGTGTGGTGGCACATGAGTGGGTGGAGGCTGAAAACCTGGGGATCCTAAAGGTCTGGAAGTGGATGACTGCCCCTGATTTTGACTCCAAGAGAAATTAGGGTGATTCCTCCACCCTAGATTGTAGGAACTCGAAAAAGAGTTGTTTTGCTGCCTCTGGGGTGGGACAACATACTGAACCGACTCTAACTTCAGTGGGCACCTATCTATCAAGTGTGAGCTACCACACAAATTACACAAATTGAAAGGACTCTGTACTGAAAGGACATGATTAGGGCTAGGAGAGGACTGGGTACTTATGGACTCTACCTTCTTTGTCAATGTGGCAATTTGTGAAGTCAAGGTAGAAAGTGTATCAAGCTAGTAAATACCAGCTGCCTTCCTAGGTACATGTCGCTCAGCTAACCACTGATAATTATTAGTAGCCATCTTGTCCAAAAGATTATAAGCTTCCTCCTCCGTCTTGCACATAAGTGCTCCTCCTGACGCAGCATCGATGATCGTCCTATTCTGGCTAGTTAGACTGTTGTAGAAGGTCTGCACCTGAAGCCATAGGGGTAGGCCATGGTAAGGACACTTCCTAAGTAGGTCCTTGTATCTCTCCCAAGCTTCATATAAGGACTCAGTGTCGAATTGGGTAAAGGAGGAGATATCATTCCTAAGTTTGGCCATCTTAGAAGGAGGAAAGAATTTGGCTAGGAATTGTTGGGCTAGCTCATCCCATGTAGTGATAGATCCTGGGGGTAAGGAGGTTAACCAACTCTGCGCTCTATCCCTAAGAGAAAAGGGAAATAACCTAAGCCTAATCGCATCTTCAGAGACTCCATTGTGCTTGAAGGTGTCACATATCTCAAGGAAATTGCCCAAGTGTGCATGTGGATCATCATGTGGCAACCCACTGAACTGCATTGATGTCTGGATCATATGAATGATGGCTAGCTTGATCTCAAAGTTATTTGTAGGAATTGCTGGCCTCCTAATACCAGTGTAATATCCCCCTATAGTTGGGACAGCATAATCCCCTATTGTCCTTAGCTCTCTATTATCTGCCATTGGATATTGCAACGGAGCAATTTATTTTCTGGATTCCCTTCTAATTTTCCTAAGTGTTTTCTCAATTTCAAGATATAAGGGAAAGAATTCACAGCTCTTGGCTCTACGCATGCAAATATCAACAGAGTCCTAATGGTGTGCTCTAGAAAGAAACTAAAAGAGAAGAAAAGAAAAGAAAAGAGATAATCTAACTAAGGGTTTTATAATCTAACCTAAGGCTTTTGAGGCTCTAAGTATTTACAAACTAAGTATGTACAAGCTAAGACTATACCTAAGCATAAATTCTCCAATATTAACTAAATCTACGCCCAGTCCCCGGCAATGGCACCAAAAACTTGTCGACCCTAAAAGGTATCTACACGCAAGTGCACGTGGTCTTCAAGTAATACGGAGGTGAGTCCAAAAATATTGTCCCACAGAGACTAGTAGTGCGAAGCTTAGCTAAATACTATATACTATTATCTATGGTATATCCTAGCAAATTATGAAAGTTTGTTTACTTGGGTGTGATCTACAAAGGCTAACAAAGCAAAATAAAATAAAATAAAATAAAAGTAATTGAAATTAGAAAAAACAAATAAGAAATACTTACAGTGAAAATGATGAAAATAAAATAACTACAAAAGAAAAGAAACAAAAATGTAAATAAGTAAAATAGAAGGGTAAAAATGTAATTTTCTAACTATATCGGTCTAAAATGCAAATAATGAAAATAAAAATGCATGAACTTGTAAAAAAATTAAATTAAATCAAAACTAATGCAATTGAAAGAAAAATGAATTAATGCATGAAGTTCCTAAACTAATGCATGGAAATGCCTAAGTGAATGAACTTGAAATTAAACTAAACTTTACCTAATCAAAGAACTATATGAATACTACCCTATGACACCTAAAATGTACCTAAAACAACACCTAAATGTATAAAACTAATGTGAATATAAAGCCTGGACAGAATTGAAATTTAATGCTAAATGAACCTAAAAATGCAACTAAATGCTTATGAAAAATTATCTAACTTAACCTACACTTAGACCACTAATTATATGAACCTAAAATGGACTAAATATGATGAAACTACCCTTAGAAGACTCCTAAAACAGCAGCTGAAAATCTGGACAGAATTTATAATGCAAGGATGCCTAACATGGAATTAATGCAAAAAATGTTATGCAAATGCTATGGAAATGGCATGAAAATGCAACTTAAGTTAGCCTAAAAAAATTATCTAATGAATGTATGGTCCTAATATGATCTAATACTATCTAAATGCACCTTAAGATGTCATAAAACAATAGTCAAAAAAATGTAAACAGCCCATAAAAACTGATCAGGAAAAACAGTGTTCTAATATGACTATGTCTAAGAAAATGCCATGGAACCTAATCTAAATGAGATCCTAAAATTCCCAAATTAAAATATAACCTAGATATGACCCTAAGAGACATAAATGGACCTTAAAATGAAGCAAATACAGACCTAAAAATTGCTATAAAAAATGTCACTTTGTTGGACAGATTTAAAAAAATGCATGAAACACCTAAACTAATGCCTAGAACATGTATCAAACACTTAGTAAGTAAACCCTAACCTAATTGCATGAAATTAATACCAACCAATATAAAACTTAAAAGACACTGAAAAGGACCAAAAACAGAACCTAAAGGGACCCTAAAACCGAACCAAACAGCAGCTATAAAGTGAAGAACCAAAAACAGTCAGAAGTAATGCCTAAGTTAACCTATCCTACTTTGATCATTTTTTGTATTTTTGTTTCAAAAGATTTTTAAAAACTGATTTAACCCATTAAACTAGACCCCTAAAACAGAAGAATAAAAATACTAAAAAATAAATTATACTTTTAAAAACATAAAATAAAAATTGCAAAAGTAAACTATGGATCAAGCTCCCTCACAAGAACTATGGAGGTAGTTTTTCAACCTCCTAAGCTCCCATGATCATGGGACTCAATCATGAACCAAAATAAAAGAAAAAGAAAGAGTAGAAGATGAATATAGTTGCTGGAAATTTAAATTAACAAAAAAAGCTTAAGTAAAGAGTGCAAGAATGTAGTAAAGAATAAAGGAAAACATCATGAAAACTTGTATTTAACTTGCAAAAATGTAAAGAACATTAAGGAAATAAAAATGGTGGCTGCTCTAAACTTGTAAAGACATAAAAATCTGCTGGAAAAGTAAATCTAAGAAACCCTAGGTAGCCCCCTAGGTTAGGTCTCATAAAGTTGCTTATATAGTCACTTAACCTAGGGATACAATGGTAATTTCTATCCTAGATGAGTTGACATTAATTGTCACTTGTCTTCATGTCCTTGGCTCTTCAAAGTAGATATTTTCATGTCATTTAAGTGCTCAAATCAGCCATGGACATCTCATCCCTTCTAGCACCTTCCTTTTGTCTTCTAGTCCACATAAGCATGCAAGGTGGCAAAGGCATGTGTCCTTCATGTGTTGGCATGTGTCTTTTATTCTTATCTCCTAAGAGTGAGTAGGATGATGACATGTGGCATGCTAGATGTCAAAAGATGTGAGAGAAAATGAAGAGTCATGCTCCCTTGTCTTGTAGCGGTCCAGTCTCCTGTCTTACCCATTTTTCAGTCTATTTTCTACCGAAAAGACTGTAATTCATCTAAAATTTATTTTTCTACAAAACATGAGGATTTTAATAAAATTAGGGGAATAATTAATAAAATAATGAGGGATTTAAATAATTATTCATCAATAAAATACTAAAATAACTCTATTTTCATAGAGTTATCAGTCATTCATTGGCTTATTGTTCGACAAATGACGATCATCCATGGCCTGAGATTCATCCTTCTCTGATTGTTGTACTATCACATCCGGATCTTTCCTCTCTTCCTTGTTCATTTAACACATCTCCTTTCTACGGCCAATCAATCCACAATTAAAACAAAGATTGACTCCTTCATATAATATGGGTTGTATGAACTTTCTGATCCTAATCTTTGGTATAAGTGGCTTATCTAAGTCAACTTGAACACAAAGTCTAGTAAAACATCCTCTGGAATTTGATTCAATGAAGGTGTCAAATTTAAAAAGAGAACCAATTTGGTTACCTATTCTTTGAAGGATGCTTTTGTCAAAAAAACTCCATTGGAAGTCCTGGAAGTCTGATCCAAACAGCAATCGTAGTGTAAGCTATTGAAGAATCTTCCTTGAATCAAGTTCCCGCAAATGCATGGTGAGATAGTGTCCACCAACAAACCAAGGTCCCCCATAAAGAACCTTTTGGAAATCTTCTTGATTTTGGAAACCAAACAGGAAGAAGTCACGGCCAATATCTGTGCATTGCATATTTCCATTGGGTTTCCATAAGGTGACCACCTTAAGGTACAGTAATTTATATCCCAAAGTTTTCCTAAAAGCTTTGACTATAATGGCGTTTCTCTAAGGTATACGAATTATCCTTTTTTCTTCCTTAGACAATAGAATCATAGGGATGTCATCATCTAGTTTCTGTTCCTGATCTGATTCTTCATCTAAGAAAGAAGGATGATTTTCAAAAGAGAAATCACTGTTAACCTGACTTCTTATTAGAGAGTCTTCGTATGGAGTTGGAGCAGAAGTTTGGCTCTATTGCATCTGTAGACACCCTATTTTGTCCGGGGTCTTAATTTGTATAAATAATTAATTGGGTTGAGTGACATTGTATTTTAATTTAACAATTTAGAATTAGGCTAGAATTAAATTAGAATTTTTAGATTTAGAATTAACATTAATTAAAAAATTAAAATTAAAATAAGATTTAGGAATAATAAAAAAAAAGAGAAAAGATAAAAAGAAATAAAAATAAAATTAATTTTAGGATAGGATAATTAGATTTTTTAGGATAATTATTTGGATTAATATTAAATTTGATAGAGTTAGATTAGGATTAATATAAGAAATAGATAAAATATTAAAAGTAGGAGATAATTATTAGAATAAGTATAGTTGTATTAGGACTCTAACTAATTTATGGCTATAAAAAGGATTAAAGCTCAGGGTTTAAAGAAAAAAGATATGCTGCTTTAAAAAAAAACAAAAACAAAAACTTTGGCTTGCTTTTTTCCTCCCTGCTGCATCTTCCATCTGCGTTGCACTGTATCGTAAACCCGGTCTGCTGCACTTCCAGCCGAAGGTTGCTGCCCTTCCAGCAAGTTGTCAGGCCACCGCACTATCAGTTGCAACTCTTCTTCACCTGCCAGGTCGTCGCCTTGCACCTGCCACAGCCGCTGTTTCATCTTCAACTACCTTGGACGCCCCTGCCGTGCTGCAACAGCTGCTCCATAGTTGCTTGCTCAGTCGGTCGATTTCATCACTGCCCTGCCGGTTCCAACACGTCCAAGCTGTTCCATCATTTTCTGCCTCGCACGCCCCTGCTGTCTGACCGTTTCCCTGCGTGCCATTGTCGAGATCTGCTGCACTGGACCTCCATCACCTAGCTGTTTCCAGCTGCTGGCCACCTCTCCAAGCTGTGCGAGACTGCTGCTGTTCCCTGCTTTGAACCGCACCCTTCCTGATCACTTCCTACTGCGCCTGCCACCATATTCCATTGCTCCATCATTTGCTGAGGCGTCATCAAACCGATAAGGAAAGAAAGAATGCAGAGCTACATGGGATAAACAAGAAAGAAAGAAAAGCATCAGTAAAAGAGACGACAAAAAGAGTAAGAGAAAAGCTTATTTTTGTTTTACTAATTATATAATCGTTAATAGATAGATTAGGATAACATCTACTTGATAATATGCAATTAAATAAATCAAGATTTAAATTAACAGGATTTAATAATTGGATTTAATTTGTAAATAGAAATTTTGTATGAGGACTAATTAATTTGGTTAACATGATTTAATAATTTAATATGACTTAATTTAATATGAGCTAACTTATGAGAATACATTTACATGACTTGTATGATCGGATTGATTTTGCATGATTTGATTAATTTGATTTTTTTTATATATATTGAATAAATAATTTGTACGTTGATATGATTTGTTTAGTTTAATTTGTATGATATTTGTATGATATATTTTATGTTTTATATGTTTAGCATGATAGATATTAGATAAATAAAATAATAGAAAAATAAATTAAATTAAAAGATGCAAATAAGAATAAAATTGAATAAAAATTGAATAAGGAAATAATAAAGTTATATTAAGAAGATGAATGCAAGTTATCCGATGATGAAATTCCAAGAAAGTCGAATGGTACTCCTTGGAAATTTCTAGGTGAGGAGTTTTCTCTAGACTAAACCAGATTGATGGAAGGTTTAGAGTAAATTTTCAATACAATAATATGTGTTTATTTTCTAACATAGAAATAAATAAAATATAATAATAAAGACAATTAAAATAAATTAGAACTAGGATATGAAATAATTTGAATTAAAGTAAAAAAATATAATTAAAACAATAAAAAATAGAAAATTAGTAAGAATTGGGTATAGAGCCAAGATTAGGATTTTCATAATATATTCCAACAACGGAGCCTCTTCAAGCAAGTCAATTAGTACTACTTGAATACTCCTGAGGTGAGGAGATTTACTTATTGTCTAAACCAGATCGATGGAAGGATTTTAAGTAAATTTCCAATGTTTTAAGCATATTGAAATTAATTTAAATTAAATTTAGAAGGATTTATTGGGTATAGAGTCAATATTAAAGTTGTCATAATGTATTTAAATGATCCGACGACGGAGCCTCTTCAAGCAAGTCAATAGGTACTACTTGAATACTCCTGAGGTGATGGGATTTACTTATTGTCTGAACCAGATTGATGGAAGGATTTTAAGTAAATTTTCAATATATTAAGCATATTGAAATTAACTCAAATTAAGATAAATTTAGAATGACCTAGAATAGTTGGTACCATTTTAGGATGGGCGTTGTGGGGGTGCTAATCCTTCCCCACACGTAACCGTACTCCCGAACCTTAGATTCTTTGAACGTAGACCAAGCCTTATCTTTAGACAAGAATAGGTGACCAATCACACCTTAGGTTTGAATGGTTGGTGGCGACTCCTTGAATTTTAAAGTCTAGCAGTTAGGTTCACGGACCTAGACGTTATGACAGTTTGGCGACTCCACTGGGGACATTAGAGAGTCAAGCCGACATATATTTTATGTCATTAGAAATTTGCTTAGAAATAATGTTGATTTCATAATGCTTAATAATCATTTCATACGCACACACTTCACATGCATACATGCATAAGCCCTCAACCCGGGCTCTATCCTTGTTAGGAGGGAGAAAAGTACCTACGCCTTTGTGAGGTGGTAACCCCCGCATGGGCTGGCAAAAAACTCCCACTCAAATTGAACCTTTCCGCTTGTAACCTATAATGGGTGAGGATTGGGTGCCTTACTAGTCCTGTGTGGATGATAGTGAGGAGCAATTTGGGAACTTTTAGACCTTGAATTATCCAAACCCAGTATGTAATGAAACATAAGGCTTAGCCTTAGGGTGAAACCATATTAGATTGGAGTGTAGACTCAAACCTAAGATAGGACACATGAAGGAATAAGTTTTACTTCCTCTTTTGTACATTGTTTTACAAAAAAAAAATCAAAAAAAATAGTTTTTCTTTCTTCCATTCTTCAAAATAAAAAAGTAAAAAACAAAAAAAAGAATTTGTCTGTATCATTAAGTCATGCAGAGTTGTGTTTGATTTTGCATCACATAACATATCATTCATGTAAGTTTGCACCTGTCTTATCATGAGAATGAACACACTTTTAATTGTTAGGAAAGATTACTAGACCTAAGGGCATTCCATGTGCATTCATTTTTTTGCATAAACATATCACCACACGAAATAATTTCAACTTAGTTGTGGCACTCAAGGTATCAAATTGCATCTAATAGACGGTCCGCCCTCCATAAATACCATACAAGGTATCAAGCTCGCATAATGGAAGAAGACCAAAATAATAGGATAGAGAAGTTGGAAAAGGAAAATGCAGAGATAAGGGGGCAATTGAGTGAAATTACCCAGTTGCTAAAAGCCATGATTAGAGAAAAGGAGAAGATGGGTAATCAAGAGGAGTCTATCCAAGAGGCTCAACAAAGCATGCGAGACAATCCCATTTTTGTCCCCGAAGGAGGTACTGTCAAAGCCCTAATGCCTTTACAGATGCAAGGAGAAAGTCTTCAAGGAAATTCATCAACAACACAAGCTCAAAACCCAGTAGAGGTGCCAAATTTAGATGATCCCACAGAGCTAGAAAAGTTGAAGCATAAGGAAGAATATAATGGTACTAAAGCCCAGCTGAGCTTGATAGAGGAAAGACTAAGTGCCATGGAAGGATTTGACTATTTTGGACCCATTGATGCTGAAAGGTTGTGTTTGGTATCGGGTGTCGTGCTTCCACCAAAATTCAAGGTGCCTGAATTTGAAAAGTTCAACGGAACATCGTGCCCAAAAGATCATCTCACCATGTACTGTAGGAAGATGGCGGCATATGCATGGGATGACAAGCTATTAATTCATGTTTTTCAAGACAGTTTGACTGGGTCAGCCACTAAGTGGTACAACCAATTGGAAAGGAGCAAAGTTTCTTCTTGGTCTGAGTTGGCGAGAGCTTTTATAGCTCAATACAAACATATGTCCGATGTAGCTCCTGACCGCTTATCCCTCTAAGGTATGGAAAAGAAAAAAGATGAAAGCTTCAAAGAATATGCCCAACGATGGAGAGACGTGGCATCACTAGTTCAACCTCCCTTGACTGAGAAGGAAATCACCATGTTCTTTTTGAATACTCTCAAGGCTCCTTACTATGAGCGTATGCTTAGCAGTGTGACCAAGAATTTTGCAGACATGGTGCTGACAGGCGAAGCTATTGAAAATGCCTTTAAGAGTGGTAAGATTGAAGCATCTATGAATGATAGCAAGAGGAATGGGTTTTCAAAGAAGAAGGAAGAAGATGCACAAGTTGTCTCCAATAACTCACGTCGCTCCTATACCTCTTATTCACCTTCAGTGAATTACACTTATTCTCAACCCCACCCACAAACTTATCATCAGAATGCTTACCAACCCATTTCCCGTTCACAAGACCCCACTTTTTCACCTAATGACCAAAAGAATACTCGAGCTAGCCGAAATGTCACTATAGACCCTATACCAATGACATACACAGAGTTGTTCCCACAGTTGGTAAGGGGTCACCTTATTGCCCCTGTTTATGTAGAGCCCTTGAAGCCTCCCTACTCAAAGTGGTATGATCCTAACGCAAAGTGTGCTTATCATAATGACAATGTTGGTCACTCTATTGAGAATTGTATGAGCTTGAAGAGGAAAGTCCAAGCACTTGTCAATGCTGGAATTTTGAGTTTTGGGGCAAAGAATGACCCAAATGTGAATGATAATCCTCTGCCAGATCACACAAAGGGTAGCGGTTAATGCTATGGAAGAAAGTGGATGATATTGATTGATTCACTTAATTTGAAGATAATGGTTGTTTCTTTGTTTCTAATTTCATTCATCTTAGGACGTTTCAATTTCTTAGGTAATATAGGAATGCCTAAGCCCACAAGGCACTGAGAATTCTTTTATGTATTGGGCCAACTTTCATTTGTTTTCATTTTCAATAAAAGATTAGTATGATGCATATTTCTCAATTCCTCATTCCTACCTTGTTCTTTTAAGCAAAACACCAATACCTACATGATTTACATTGTTACCAAGCTTGAAAGTATCCAAATAATGAACATGATACTGATAATGGCAATAAGTATAAAATTCAATATTGAAAGAGCTGCTTTGGTTGGTTGAATGGATTTTTAATTTGTCGAGATTGTTCAAGCAAGAAGAGAATAGAAGATATTTGTCTAAAATCTTCACCTATAGAATGTTACAAGTAAAGGTGAATCTCTGCATGAAGTTCTAATAAGTTTGTCTCTGTTCAATAGATGACCTTTAATGAGAGTACTTGCATTGAGATGAGAAATGGCCATCTTTCACTACCTTTCAAGCGTGAGTAAAATTATCCATTGATCACCCCTTTTGAGCCTATTATATTCTTTTTGATGTAACCCACCAAGAATCACCCTCCACACTGGGGGGCAAAGAAAATAGAAGATGAAAGATTTGTGGGGCAAAGTAAAAATATAAAAAGGGGCAAAGAAAAAAAAAACCTTTTGTGAAAAAAAAAAGAGAACAAAAAAGAAAAAGAGAATGAAAAAGGAAAGAGGGTTTGAATCAAGAAAGTGAAAACCCTAGTCACATTTGAATAAAAAAGGAGAGAGAAAGCAAATTAGAATGGGGCAAAAGTCAAAATGCCTAAATGATTCATGAAAAATGATTCTTGGTTTGATAAACCCTAAAACACTTATTTTGGGTTTATATTATCCTTTCTTTCATGAACCCTCACCTGAGCCTACATTACGTGCCTTAAAAGTCCATTTTGATCAAATATGAGTACTCCTATTAAAGAATCATGTGTTGAATAAAGGCATACTTACACTATGAGATGATGATCCTTTGGATGGAATTAGGACAAGCAGATCAAGATAAGCAAAAAGATTTCGTCTAGATGGAAGAAGTGGGATTCCAAAGACTCTTTTGGATCCATGAGAGCATTAAATTGGGTGAAGAAGTATCTGATGTTGGGACATGAATCAGAATGGAGAACAGATAAGAGAAGTTTCATCAAGGACAATGAAGTTGAAAATGAAGAGAAATGAATAAAAAAATAAAAAAAGAAGAAAGAAAAGAAAATGAAAAAGAAGAAAAAAAAAGAAAAAAATGATGAAGGATTCAGATCGAAAACCCAAAAAGGGCGGTTTGGATCAATGGAGTACATCTAAGTTGAAAACCTGAAAAGACGGCTTAGATACCAGAAAAACTGGATGTCAATGATACTAAGGCAAGAGGATATTTTGATGAACTCAACATATCAGACAAGATGGACTTTTGAAGGGAATTTTGTATTCATTAATCAGAATTGTTTGAATTGTTATTATTTGGATACTATTACCTAATCCGAAAAATTTTCACCTTTCATTCAAGCCTACTTTCCTTTTAAGCCTGACAATTTCTTGTTAAATCTTTTCAAATGTTGAATGATACCACTCTTTTCATTTCACCTATCATTTCTTTGCTATATCCTAACCTTGAGGGATTGAGAAATTGTATTGCATTGATTTTGAAATTAGAATGATAATGAATGTTTGCTTGGCAAAATATGTGAAAGACTCCTATATTATTTAGGAAAATGAAAGAAAAGAAAACTTATGGATGAACAGAAAATGGAAATTAAGAAAAACTAATGAAAAGAAAGAGTGAATGAAAGTAAAAAGAAGAAATAAGGGATAAGATAAGATAAAGAGGGCACAAAGACAAGAGCTTCATTGGGAAAGAAAAATGGAAGAAGGAAAATGAGAAAAGAAAAGGAAAAATAAAGATAGGATGACAATTGAAAAGAGAAGAATGCATGAGATAGATTGATGAAGAAGAACCTTGTTGTTGCTACAATTAAGGATGAAATGATTTTCAAAGAAAACATTACATGAATAGGATAAATTGCATGAATGACATTACATGAATAGAATAGATTGCATGAATGATATTACATGAATAGGATAAATTGCATGAATGGCATTACATGGAGAGGATAAATTGCAATTGCTTGAGTAGGATAAATTGCATAAAATCTCTGAAATTGGACAAAAAAGAAGTTTTGGAGGGGTTTCCCAAGATTTCATATTTTGACAAGAAAAGGAGTTTTAGAGGAGTTTCCTAAAATTCAAAATTTGACAAGAAAAAAAAGTTTTGGAGGGGTTTCTCAAAATTTTAAAATTTGACAAGGAAAGGATTTTAGAGGGGTTTCCTAAAATTCAAAATTTGACAAGTAAAAAAATTTTAGAGGGGTTTCCTAAAATTTCAAAATTAGACAAGGAAAGAAGTCGTGGAGGGGTTTCCCAAGATTTCATATTTCGACAAGAAAAGGAGTTTTAGAGGAGTTTCCTAAAATTCAAAATTTGACAAGAAAAAAAGTTTTGGAGGGGTTTCCCAAAATTTTAAAATTTGACAAGGAAAGGAATTTTAAAGGGGTTTCCTAAAATTCAAAATTTGACAAGTAAAGAAATTTTAAATATAATTAAATATTTTTTAAATATATTTTATTGATAAAGAATGGGTTAAAAATTAGAGAGATTAAATTTAAGAGAAATATTATATATAGTCAATAAATATTTTATAAGCAAATTAACATAATAATCCATATCTTTAAGGTATATAAAAATGATAAAAAATAAAACATATAATAAATTTTTAATTTTGTTTGTAAAATTAAAAAAATTGTTGTTGTGTTACTTGTGTATGACAAGAAAGTAATTTTAAGATTAAAAAAATATGAAATAGATTAAATTGGGAGAATTTCTAACGAAAATTATTCTATACACTGTCAGTGGAGTTTTCTAACTTTACAAGCAGGATTAGGATGATGACATGTGTCACATTTTATTTATTTTTTATTTTTTTAATATTTTTAAAGGACACATATTATCCTCTTAACTTTGTTTGTGGAGTTAAAAAATTTCACTGACAGTTGATAAGATAATAATCCAATTTCTAATTACACTAATTCTTTTTCTCGCACCCTATTTTTCGCAACGTGATACTGTTCATGCAAAAGAAAAATAAGTATGAAACGAAAAAAGATGGCTATATTTTTAGAAGTTCTCTTAAATTGGGAGGGCTTACGTTAAGCTTAGTTTTCCAAACAAGCTCAGCCCAATATTCCCCTTGGAAACTTAGATATTTACCCTGGAAGTAGCAATTTCTTCAAATTGCTTTAAAACTCACATCTTGACTCGTTTTTAGCTTAAGTAATGGCAACTGAGTCATCCTGTTCTGTTCGAATAGACCAATCGTCTAAATCATTCTGAAAAAAGGTCAAATTACATATGCAGACTCTATTCAATTTTGAAATTTAGTTCTTGTAGTAATATTCAAAGAAAATTAATTTTCTTACTAATTTAATTTGATAATTTCAGTCCTGTAGCTTGTTATTCGGTTAACATCTATTAAATGTACACACATGGTTGTTGACCTTGTCTACGTGGCTTTGACTGATATGATGTGGCATTGACCATGCTGATGTGGTATTTTGGTTCAACTAAGAAAAAGTCAAATTATATGGAAAATCCCTATATCATATTAAATTTTGAAATTTAGTTCCTATAAACATTTAATTAGATCATTGGGAAACTTAGTTCAACAAATTTTTACTTTATTTTTTAGTCATTATATAATAATCTTTTAATAGCATTTTATATTTTCAAGTATTTTTCCTATTTTTACTCTTTTTTTTACATAAATTAAATAGCAACATAATTAGGTTATATTTAATCATATACACTAATTGACTTAATGTTCAATTAGAATGTTAAATAGTAAAAATTAAAAGAGTATCAGTTAATTGGCTTAACCTTAATAATCAATATTTAAAAATTTTAGAATATCGCGATATATAAAAATTAATTCCATAATTTAATTTAAAGATCCAAAATTAATAATATAATACATTATTGGTATAATTGTATAATAAGTATTAATTAATCATATTAATTTTTAAATAAAATTATATAATTATAGTTTTTTTTGGATTATCTATTCAATTTTTATTATTTTGGATAGAGTTGATCTCGAGTTCGAGTTCTATTGATTTTGAAATTTTTTTAATTCATTTTTTTGAATTTGGATATTTTCGAATTCAATTTTTCAAGTTAGGGCCGATTCATGATCAAACTCCAACAGGTATAAATTGACTTAAAGAAGCAAAGTTTTGAGCAAGGCTCGTTCCGAATAAAAAAAAAATCATATCCACAAATATTCAAATTCAAAAGAATTTGAATCCAAAAACAATTTAGAATCGGTTAGACTCGATCTCGAGATCAACCCGATATGAAACCCAAAAAAAATAACAAATATATAATCCAAAAAAACCAAACTAAATTTTATTTAAAAATAAATAATAAACTTAATGATTTGTTAATAATTATTATACAATTATATCAACAATGTATTTTTAAATTAATGTTGGATCTTTAAATTAAATTATGAAATTATTTTTTATATATCATAATTTTCTAAAATTTCTAAAAATTGATTTTTAAGGTTAAGCCAATTAATTAATTCTCCTTTAATTTCTACTATTTAACATTCTAATTGAACATTGAGTTAACTAGTGAATATAATTAAACATAACCTAATTATGTTGCTCTTTAATTTATTTCCAAATAAAAAATAGTAAATATAAGAAAATTTATTAAAAATATAAAATGCTATTAAAAATTATTATATATTGACTAAAAAATCAATAAAATAAAATAATAATTTGTTGAACTAAGTGGCTAATATCCAATGATCCAATAAATCATTTAGTAAATAGTACAAATTTATTTATATAAATGTTTATATGGACTAAATTTCAAAACTTAATATAGTACATGTAAGTTCATCAAACAAGCCTAACATGCTTCTACACAATATGAAACATGTTAAACAAATTAAAATGCGGAAGCGACAGGATCTAACCTCCAGCCATTGCACTCTGTAACTCTGCTGTTGAAGCAATTGTCGAATCTGACAGTCTACTCTGTGTCGATCACAGACCTTCCAAATCTTTCAAGCACTCAAAACCTCACTGATGGTGTTTGTGTTTTTGAGATTCACGTACTTGGGGACCGGAAGGAGCCCTCCTTAAATAGTAATGAGGGTTTATTCATTAAGTATAAATGAGTTGATTTAGAAACATTTTACATAGTAATACATGGAAGATAATACTCACTATTAGAGGAACTGTCGCCATGATTCATGTGATTTGTTTCTTCTATAAGTGAAATATATGGACCAAGTGGGAGAATGTTAGTATATCTCCATAATTATGGAAATAAATATTTGGTTAACCAATTCCGGATATGGTCCATAATTTCACGGTGAATCTCAACTCAATATTTGGCTATTAAAAGCACGATTTTATGATGGTTAAAACGTGATTTTATTGCCATAATTAGCACGCTCTCATTACTATTTAAGGAGGGCTCCTTCCGGTCCCCAAGTACGTGAATCTCAAAAACACAAACACCATCTAGTGAGGTTTTGAGTGCTTGAAAGATTTGGAAGGTCTGTGATCGACACAGAGTAGACTGTTGAAGCAATTGCCGAATCTGACAGTCTACTCTGTGTCGATCACAGACCTTCCAAATCTTTCAAGCACTCAAAACCTCACTAGATGGTGTTTGTGTTTTTGAGATTCACGTACTTGGGGACCGGAAGGAGCCCTCCTTAAATAGTAATGAGAGCGTGCTAATTATGGCAATAAAATCACGTTTTAACCATCATAAAATCGTGCTTTTAATAGCCAAATATTGAGTTGAGATTCACCGTGAAATTATGGACCATATCCGGAATTGGTTAACCAAATATTTATTTCCATAATTATGGAGATATACTAACATTCTCCCACTTGGTCCATATATTTCACTTATAGAAGAAACAAATCACATGAATCATGGCGACAGTTCCTCTAATAGTGAGTATTATCTTCCATGTATTACTATGTAAAATGTTTCTAAATCAACTCATTTATACTTAATGAATAAACCTTATGTTTATTCTCGGTCCAAACAACAAGGATATTTCTCAAATAAACTTTAGTGTATACAAATCAAAAATGAGAAACATCATATTATTAATAAGAGTTTCAATTACAATCAAAATGTGGGACCAAGTCCCATTCTCTCTACATGATCCTTAAATTTAAACGGTGGCATGCCCTTAGTCAAAGGATCAGCTAACATCAATTCAGTGCTAACGTGTTCAATGACCACTCTTTTATCTCTAACACGTTCTCTAATGGCTAAGTACTTAATGTCGATATGCTTACTTCGACTTCCACTCTTATTGTTCTTAGCCATGAATACCGCAGCTGAATTGTCACAATATATCCTCAATGGCTTAGATATGGAGTTAACAACTCTAAGCCCACTAATGAAACTCTTAAGCCATACACCATATGAGGTAGCCTCAAAACAGGAAACGAACTCGGCCTCCATAGTAGAAGTGGCAGTCAGTGTCTGCTTAGCACTCTTCCATGAAACAGCTCCACCGGCAAGCATGAAGATGTAACCGGATGTTGATTTCCGGGTATCAACACAGCCAGCAAAGTCTGAGTCTGAGTAGCCAATCACTTCCAACTCATCGGTCCGTCTATACATAAGCATGTAATCCTTAGTGCCTTGAAGATATCTAAGCACCTTCTTCGCAGCTCTCCAGTGGTCCATCCCCGGGTCACTTTGATATCTACCCAACATTCCCACAGCAAAAGCAATATCAGGCCTGGTACAGACCTGTGCATACATAATGCTTCCAACAGCTGAGGCATATGGAATGTTCTTCATCTATTCCCGCTCAAGATCATTTTTCGGGCACTGGTTCAAATTGAACCTGTCACCCTTCACAATAGGAGCTGGGCTTGGTGAACAATCTTTCATTCTGAATCTTTCCAAGACTTTATTGATATAGGCTTCTTATGACAGACCTAATATACCTCTATGTCTGTCTCTATGGATCTTAATGCCAATGACCTAAGATGCATCGCCCATATCCTTCATATCAAAGTTCTCAAAAAGAAATTGTTTCACCTCACGTAACATCCCCTTATCATTGGTTGCAAGCAGAATATCATCCACATATAGCACAAGGAAACAAATCTTGCTCCCACTGACCTTCTGGTATATACACCGATCCATGATGTTCTCAACGAAACCAAATGATGAGATGACTTCATGCAATTTTAAATACCATTGGCGGGAAGCTTGTTTCAACCCATATATGGACTTCTTGAGCTTACAGACCAAATGCTCACCTTGCTAGAGGAAAAACCTTCAGGTTGTTTCATGTAAACCTCTTCCTCTAGATCACCATTGAGAAATGCCGTTTTCACATCCATTTATTGCAACTCTAAGTCAAAATGTGCAACAAGTGCCATTATGATGCGGAGAGAATCTTTCTTAGATACAGGAGAGAAGGTCTCCTTGTAATCGATTCCCTCCTTTTGAGTGAATCCTTTGGCTACGAGTCTTGCCTTATAACCATCAATGTTGCCTAATGAGTCAGTCTTGGTCTTAAAGACCCATTTACAGCCTATAGCTCTGGCTCCATTAGGCAACTCGACAAGATCCCATACTCCATTAGATGCCATCGAATCCATCTCATCCTTCATTGCATCGAACCAAAGTTTTGATTCTTTACTGTTCATGGCTTGTGAAAACGTCTCTGGATCATTAACGGGCCCAATATTGAAATCATACTCTTGTAGATACACAATATAATCACTAAGAATAGCTGATTTCCTTTCCCTAGTAGACCTTCTTAATGTCGGTTCAACATTCTCTGAAGGATCATGTTGTTCAACTGGTTGCTCACTCAATTCTGGTGTATCCAGAGGAGCTTCGTCTACCGGTAAGTTATCAGCTACTTGTGGATCTTCAACGATTGGTTGTCCAACGTCCAGTTGTACTGAAGGGACATTGTTCATGATAACCAATCCTTGACTCGAGGTAGAGGGTTGATCTCTCACAGAAACTAGGTCTTAAGATTGATCGCTCCCACTAACTAAGTCATTTTCAAGAAACTTAGCGTTCCTTGATTCCACAAATCTAGTGTTATAAGATGGACAATAGAATCTGTAGCCTTTGGACCGTTCAGCATATCCGATGAAATACCCACTTATGGTCCTAGGATCCAGTTTCTTTTCCTGTGGGTTGTAAACTCTTATCTCAGAAGGGCATCCCCAAACGCGCATATGATGCAAACTCGGTTTCCAACCTTTAAATAATTCAAAAGGTGTCTTTGGAACAGCCTTGGTTGGAATCCGGTTCAATATATACACTGCCGTTTTAAGAGCTTCAATCCACAAGGACTTAGGCAACTTCGAGTTGCTAAGCATACTACGCACCATTTCCATCAAAGTTCGGTTCCTTCTTTCTACAACACCATTCTGATCCGGTGAACCAGGCATGGTATATTGGGCAACAATCCCATTTTTTTGGAGGAATTTCGCAAATGGTCCAGGTGCTTGTCCATCTTCAGTGTATCTACCGTAATACTCCCCACCTCTATCAGTTCTTACTATCTTTATGAGTTTTCGACATTGTTTCTCTACTTTAGCCTTAAAGATTTTAAAGGCGTCTAATGCTTCGTTCTTGTTATGAAGCATGTAGAGAGACATAAACCTCAAGTAATCATCAATAAAGGTGATGAAGTATTTCTGACCATATGCATCAATGTCTGGACAACATATGTCAGAATGTATGGTCTCTAATATGGTTGAACTCCTATTGGCACCTTTCTTAGACTTGTTGGTTTGCTTACCCTTAATGCAATCCACACAAGTGTCGAAATCAGTAAAATCAAGAGTACTAAGTATTCCGTCATTTACCAATCTCTTAATTCTATTTATGGAGATATGACCTAATCTCCGGTGCCATAACGTGGAGGAGTCCTCATTCATAACACATCTTTTAGTGCCAGTTTGAACATGCAAGGCGTTATGAGCAGTGTCATTTTGCAAATCAATAGAGAAAAGACCATCACATAAGGTATTATTCCCAACAATATCAGACTTAAAATATATCAATATTGATTTATTTGAAAATTGAAAGGAATATCCATAAAGTACCAGCCTAGAAATAGAGATTAAATTTCTCGAGAAACTAGGAATATAAAAGGTCTTTTCCAATTGCAAAACAAAACCACTCCTAAGAACTAAAGTGCATGTTCCAACGTCTTCAACACGCGAGCGCATCTTGTTTCCTGAATAGATGCTCTCCTCATTTCCCACTGGCTTCCTTAGGTTTGTCATACCCTATAAGGAAGTCGAAATGTGAATTGTAGATCCAGAATCAATCCACCATGTGTTATGATTAACCTCAACCATATTTGATTCAAAACAAACATATGAGAGTGGATTACCTTTCTTAACGAGCCACTGAAGCTTGGCACAATCCTTCTTCATGTGTCCCTTCTTTTTACAGAAGAAACACTTGGACTCTTTCTTAATGTCAGCTTGGGAAGGGATTTTTCCTTTTCCTTTGTTCTTGGCTTGATCCTTGGTCTTTCCTTGGCTTGCAAAAAATGCACTTTCACCCGATTCCATAAGCAGCCTTCCCTCTTCTTGAACACACATGGTCATCAATTCATTGATGGTCCACTTATCCTTATGTGTGTTATAGGATATCTTGAATGGTCCGTACTGCTTTGGTAGAGTGTTCAATATGTAGTGCACAAGAAAAGACTCAGACATCTCCACCTCTAGCTTCTTGAGTTGGGCCGCTATATCTCTCATGGCCATTATGTGCTCGCGCACTCCTTTGACATTGGTGAGCCTCATCAATGAGAACTTCATTATCAGGGTGCTGGCCAACGCTTTGTCTGAAGTGACAAATTGATCATCTATGGCCTTCAGTAAGGTCCTAACGTTGGTATGCTGTTCGACAGAACCACGTATCCCAGCAGATATCTTTGTCTTTATATACATGACACTAAGGCGATTGGATCGCTCCCAGCATTCATGTAAAGGTACTTGAGCAGGAGTGCTAGTCTCAGTCAATACGGGCTCGTCTTTCCTTATAGCATAGTCTATATCCATGCACCCTAATTGGAGGAGAACTCTCTCCTTCCAAACCTTGTAGTTCTCTCCATCCAGCTCGGGAACTTCTAGGTTAATACTAACTTGAGGAAACACTGCATATAGAAAATAAACATGCTTATGTATCTAGAATTTTTGAGGCAAACTTAATTATGTCTACCAATGTAAACATATTTTATTAATGAATCTCAGACATAAAACTTGCCTGTGGGCTAAAGTTCTAATTCTAATAGATTCATATCATAATGATAAAACTATCAAATTATATCATTTCCTAATTCCTGTGGGTAAATTAAGAAACTAATTTGATATTTTATCCTAATTAGTTATAAAATTATAATAAAAATTCCTGTGGGATAAAATTTACCATAACCTTATAACTAATTACAATTTATGTCTAATATCATTATGTGATTTTACAAAAATAATTTTACTTAATTAAGGTTGCTGTGGCTAAGCCCTAATTAAATAAATTATAAAGCACTTAGACACATTGGCAAAATTCTAAATTTATTCATATTTTAAAATTGCAATCAACACAAGGCAATTTTAATTCCAAATAATATGAATAACTTAGCTACATGTGCTCAAAGTCAACCATAGTATATAAAAATACAAAAATTATATACATTCATAATAAGCACATATACACATTCAAATCAAATTTTCATAATTTAATCATAATTTTATGATAATTTTCACAAAATTATTCAATTTAAAATTATAGCATTTATAAAAATTCCAAATTCATGAAAAATTCTCATAAAATCCAAAATAATGAGAAGTTTTCATAATTATATTAATTTTGTGAAAATAATTCAATTATTCATAAAATTATGAAAATTACAGAACTGAAATTTGATTAAAACTATCAAAAATTTAATTATTTGGCCTAAATTGAATAATTTTAATTACTTAAATTAAATAAATCCTTAAGACCTAATTAAAATAAACCAAATGCCTTTTATTTATTTAATCCACAAGCCCAAATAATTAACAAAAAGGCCCAAAATAAATAAACCCAAAATATAGCCCAAATAGGGGCCCAAAAACCGGATGGCCCATTGCTTTTTTTTTCTCTTTTTTTTTGATTTTTTTTTACCAGTGTAACTGCACTGTTCACAGGCGGGCGCGTGAGACTCACGCGCCCGCATTTCTTCCTCTATCGGGCACGTGTGACTCACGCGCCCAAGGCTTCTTCTTCACTCGAATGGGTGTTTTTGCAGAAATTTGGGTCTTTTGATCCGATCCGGCACAAAACCCTTCAAACAATCCCGTTTTTCATGTATTTTTTATCCCTAGAGCTTTATAACAGTAGATCTAAAATATTTGAACCAAAATCACATGAAAACAGAATGGGTTTCATGAAATCCGAGACTTAAAGTTTCAAAATATGGGTTTTTATGGCTTCTTTCTACAGATCTATAGCAAGACAGAGGTTAAACTACGGCTCTGATGCCAAATGTAAGTTCATCAAACAAGCCTAACATGCTTCTACACAATATGAAACATGTTAAACAAATTAAAATGCGGAAGCGACAGGATCTAACCTCCAGCCATTGCACTCTGTAACTCTGCTGTTGAAGCAATTGCCGAATCTGACAGTCTACTCTGTGTCGATCATAGACCTTCCAAATCTTTCAAGCACTCAAAACCTCACTAGATGGTGTTTGTGTTTTTGAGATTCACGTACTTGGGGACCGGAATGAGCCCTCCTTAAATAGTAATGAGAGCGTGCTAATTATGGCAATAAAATCACGTTTTAACCATCATAAAATCGTGCTTTTAATAGCCAAATATTGAGTTGAGATTCACCGTGAAATTATGGACCATATCCGGAATTGGTTAACCAAATATTTATTTCCATAATTATGGAGATATACTAACAGTACAAAGACTAAATTTCAAATTTGAATATAGTATACAGACTATCTATACAGTTCGACAGTTTCTTAGCCGAAAAAAATGCCATGTCAGCATGTTTAACATCATATCAATATGGTTAACGTCATGTCATTTAGATCAAAAACACATGAACAAGGTCAACAACGACGTCTACACGTTTAAAAAAGGCTAACGGAATCAACAAATGACAATATTGAAATTATCAAATTAAATTATTAAGAAGACTAAATTTTTTAAATAATACTATAGTGACTATATTCCAAAATTGAATAGATTACAAGGGCTATATGCATAATTTGATCTTAAAAAAAACCACGAGCCTTTAGTTGAAGCCTTTTTTGGGTTTTTCAATTTGATGTGGTTGTTGTTCATTTTGAGAGCAGCTGGGATGCCCTAAATATTAAGGACGGTTTGGCTCACCAATGAGCCATGCGGTAGGATTTGACATATAGGGCAAAAAATTTTAGAAAGTGTATTACTTTTTTATCCTTAGTATTAAATTTTTTTATATTTTATTAAAAAGCTTATATCCTTAACAGTCATTTTCCTCTTTTTAATCTCATCATCCATCTAAACTAGTCTTAAAGCAAACCAAATTCAATGTGATTCTTTAATATTAATACGGTCAAGAGGCTTCAGAGTTCTTCAATCTAGACTAAAAAAAAATTATGAGAAAATGACAATTTTTTTGGTGTAAGCACAGATATATTCATCCCTTTTAAGGTCTGAGATTAATTGGCCGTGAGTTGTAAACGGTAAAACTCTCATAACAGTAAGAATTCCAAGACTTGAACTCTAGTCCAAATAACTGAGAAAGAAATTCACTTTCACTTCTTCCCACCATTTGTTGGTGAGAAAATGGCAATTTGGATCAAATAAGAGGATTATTCTATATGCCAATTAGAGTTTTGATCATAAAAAGTGAACTCTTGATAAGGTTTAACCATGATTTGAATCGTATTCTACTCAGTTCTTAATTATATCTAGTAACGGGGAGGGGTTTCTCTTGGCTTTGGCAATTTAGGTTTTCTCATTAAATCATGTTCTTGAGTGTACTTTAGTCAAATATTTCCAGTATTTCCATGGGAAATACTATAGATAAATTATGCATTTTTGAAGCTTTATTTTTTCATTAATCACTTATTTGCATGTGATTGTTAAATGAAATGTTTCTTTCTCCTTGAAAACCTTTGACTTGATAGATACTTGTAACTGTCAGAATTGCTAAAGTAATTGATTTTTTAAGCTGGCAACTGCACCGGAATACATTGGTAATGGATTTCTATATATTGTAGTTTTGTCAAATTAATTTCAATCTCTTGTTTACAAAGTATTGATTTCTTATCCTTTGTTTTGTAGTTTGTGTATGCCAACAGTGAGAAACCCAGATGAATTGGTGATTGACCTGTATAATATAAATCATAATACTTACACAGTTTCTCTTGCTGGTGTTAGTTCTGTGGATTACTATTGCAGATTCTATATTCTTGAATCAGTGTATCTTCATTCATGATTAGATGTTTGTCCAAAATCACAAACCAGTTTAGGAAAGAACCAAGGTATTTAGGTTACTTATTTTATGCAAATGTGTCATCCTCAGAGTCATAACGTGTTTTCCATTGATACGATGATAATGACAAAGATAATAACCTGGCATAGCATATATTAACAAATGACTTTGGTTGAATGTTTTTTCTGATTGTCTATATTTAGGAGTATAAACGAACAGAACGTTCGACGAACCGTTCGTGAACTCGTTCGGTTTCTGTTCGTTTATGTTCGTTTATTAAGCTTAACGAACGAACATGAACAACATTTTAGTGTTCGTTTGTTAAACGAATCGAACATGAACAGAGGTATGGTTCGTTCGTTTTTGTTCGTGAACAGGCTCGTTTATGTTCGTTTATTATTCGTTCGTTTAAAATGTCATTTATTGTTTGTTTATTGTTCGTTCGTTATTCGTTCATTTATGTTCATTTATTGTTCGTTTGTTTAAAGTGTCATTTGTTGTTCGTTTGTTATTCGTTCGTTTATTGTTCGTTTGTTATTTATTAAATACTAAAATTACTTATATTATATAAGTTTTATAATATATGCCCTATTTTTAAGACATTAACTTAAAAAAATTAGTACCTAATTTTGAAATATATTTATACAATATAACTTTGTTGGTTTAAAAAATTAATAAAATATAATTATAATATAATTATAAAATTAAATTAGTTAATTATACTTAAAATAATTATTTTTTAAAAATTTTAAACATAATATACTGAAATAAAATTAATAAAAGTTTCATAATAAGTTAAGATTTCATTCATATAAGCTTATCCATTGATCATTTACACATATATATATATATATATATATATGTTACACATATTTGTGTATACACACACATATATATGATACATTAATATATGTATATGTGTATAATATAAATTATACTTAAAATAGTAATTATCAATTTTAATAAAACATTATTGACTTAAGTTGTATTAAAGATTTTGTATTAGATGGTTTTAATTTACATGTAAAATTTAATCTTTATGTAAGATTTTTAATATTTAATATTTAGTTTATTCTTATGCAACTTGTTCATGAACATGTGTTCGCGAACGCGTCCGTTTAAGTGTTCGCGAATGCGTCCGTTTACATGTTCGCGAACGCATTCGTTTACATGTTTGCGAACTGTTCGCGAACATTAACGAACAAACACGAACGCATTTCTTAACAAACACGAACGAACAGAAACATCATTTCGTTCGTTCGTGTTCAGTTCGTTTACAATCCTACTGTATTATATTCATATACATAGATAATTATTTATCTCCAATCTGCAACTATTTCCTTTTATGTAGCATTAACATTCGGGCCCAGAATGTCAGAATCAGATGAGTTTTCACATGAATGGTCCATTACTTCACGGGCTTAGTAGCTTGGTCTGCGCATTCTGACAGGAAAGTTTATTTCATTGAAAGTAGACTCTTTTTTACACATCTATGCTACCCACCATAGAATTGAAATGATTATCAGCTGCTGCACATTGGAATTGAAATGAAGTTTTCTTCTCACTATTGCATGACCACTGAAAAATGAATTGGAATTCTTAGGGGAGGATGCCACTCCATGACTTGCTTGTGTCTCCTAATAGAGTTCAAATTACAAATAAGCTACAAAGAAAATTTAATTGCTTAGCTGGCCTTGTCTATGTTTATCTGTCTAACCACAGCTGCCTTTGCATTCCAGAATTTTGGTTTTGATGGTAAATTTGTGGTTAATTATGCCTCTTCCATGTTATGGGGCTAACTCTTGATGATGGATCTATTGAGATAAAGCTGTCAACTCTGTAATGTCACCCGTTCTTTTTTTTTTCCCCTTCAATTCTCCATTACACGTAGTCCTTGTAAAACCATCCCCTTAATTATTGCTTTTTCCCCCCTGAAACTGAAACAATGGTGCTTCTATAGCATATACAAACTTCTTACTTCCGTACAGGCAAGGGAATAGAACTGCTGGAATTCTGAACATCCTAATCAAAGAGACGTTGATTGGAACTGCAGTAAATCTGCATCTGTCACTGTTTTTTTTTTGTTACCTGTATTGTTGATTTCATTTCATGTTGAAGTCATAAATTTTGGAGTTATGCATCCTGTTAAGTCCAACTTGTTTGTAATTCAAATCTAAAAATTTTCTCTTGGTTCACATGCTTCGTTCAACTACGTCCTGTTAATTTTGGAGTTATGCAATCTTGTAATGGCAGCAATTGTCTGATGTCAAGACAAATTGTCATTGGAATTTTTTCTGCTTATTTTTGCTCCCTTCAGAAATTATTACTCTTTAGTGCTTGCCATCTAAAACTTTATCAAATGTTTGCCATGCATCAGAAACTTTATGGAATGTGCTTCGAATGTGTAAGATTATTGTACCCATGATGGCTATTGACTTTATATATCAGAGATGCCATTCTAAAGCAGGAGATAATTTTTGACTGGGAGTTCAGTACTTCATTTACATGAACTCAGAACGTTCCTCGCAAAGCACGGTTTAAGTCTTTCCAGGACTGCTTATTTCCGGACATTAAGGCTATCTACTGTACAATACAATCTTTGTCATCTTGGAACTTAACATGAGAACGTTTGATGCAAAGAACTTTATTTGTATGAGTTACAGTAGCGTGCACCAGACATGGCTTTGCCTTGGCGATCAATCATCACATAGGCCTCAGCTGTAGTCTCAAAGTACTTTTGTTTGCAACCATATGAATGTTGTTCGTTTGAAAATGAAAGAAGACCCTCTCTTTTCTTTTCCGCCAAAAGTCTCTTTGCTATTGGCCAACAGGGCGTTAGGTACATGCTTTTAACTTGCATGAAGCCTTTTGTCTCATCAGATGAATCTGATAGGTAATTGTGTCCACAGTACTGCAGACATCTTTTTTCACTTTTGTTACGTAGAAAGAATCTGTATAACCTCATGAGAACTATAATCTAAAAACTACAGCATACAAGCGCTTTCCTGTATTTTCCTGAATTGCCATTCTTTGGAAGTCTGTTTTCTCCTATTTTCTTTTATTGCCTTCTTTCTGCCTAAAAACTCTTCCTTTTTTTATTTATTTTCTTATCTGTTTTCTCCGGTTTTGTTTTACTTGTGGCTCTAGTGAGTTTTCACAATCAGGGTGGGAAAAAAAGTTGAACGATATTCCCTTCATTAGAAGCAATCAAAAGAGTCCTGCTGGAGTTTCATCATTTCATCAAGTTGGAAAGCTGACACAAACATGACTCCTGCCAAATTCATGAACAGATAACTTTTGACAGATTAACATGGATTGCATCAAATTTATGATCTTTGAGATAGAAAAAAGCTGGCATTTCCATAACGTTTCAATTAAAACACTCATCAACTTCAAGAAATCTGTTTATCCACTCCAAGCTCAAGGGATTCTCATTTGAGAAATCGAAGAACTGATCCACATCGAAGCTGATATTTGAGTCCTGACCTCCAGTGGATGTATTCTCTTCTCTCAGGTCTTCTTTGGAATTCTCCCCCGATCTCTTTGGAGCTTTGCAGTCTTCTCTTGCTGAAGCTCCACTTTGTCTCTCCTTTTGCTTTATTTTCTTGCTCAAATGAGAATTCCAATAGTTCTTGATCTCGTTATCTGTTCTCCCTGGTAATCTTCCTGCAATCAAAGACCACCTGAGAGAAAGCCATCAGATGAATAAAGCTGTTCAATCATTACGACCAACTTGGAATAAATCAATTGCAATCATCCAAATTCATGTTTACAATTACGTGAACTAACCTGTTTCCAAGGAGTTTATGAAGCCTAAGTATCAAGTCCTCTTCTTGGTCTGATATATTTCCTCTCTTGATGTTAGGCCTAAGGTAATTCATCCATCTCAGCCTGCAACTCTTACCACGCCTATTCAAACCTGCAAAAAGAAAACCATCAAGTCTTAAATTAAACTAACAGGTTTCAAGTCAATCAAGGCATAAGCTATATCAATCACTTGGCTACCTGCTTTGATGGCAACTGTCTTCCACCTTTTAGCACCATGAACTGCAATAACCTCAGCCAGTCGTCTATCTTCTTCTGCTGTCCATGCTCCCTTGTTCACTTCTCTCTTAGGGGACAAATTTTCTTCCATTTTAAAGGTCTCATCTAACTTCACAGGAGCCATAATTAATATTTGCTTTTGTACAGAAAGGTAGAGAGAGGTTGGCTGAGATGTGGGAGGTGTATGTTACTTATCAAGGGAGAGTGTTGTGTGTTCGGGTGGATTCACTGTGTTATCTACCCTTCTTGGTGTTCGAGAAGAACCTCAACTACCACTTGAACACTTGGATGTGTGCATATATATATGAGTGTGTATGAAAGATACATGTATCGAGAGCATATACTGTGGCCGTGGCAGCAGCATGCATCATAAACGGACAACAATGATGGCTTTGATGATTGAGTAATGAGAATGAAGTAAAGTTTATACAAAGGTGCAGATTTCCACAAAGGCTGCTGCCGCTAGCTGGAAGATCATTTATCAAAAATGAAAGATTATTAGTGTATTTATTATGCATTGTGCCCTGTGACTGATTTTTGGTAAAGAAGAAACGAAAAAGATGGCGTTGTTTGTCTACGAATTAGATGGCTATGGCATAAATATCAGAATTCCTCGCGCATAAGCAAGTTTGTCATGTAGTTGCCAATCGAAGGGTAATTTTTTTTTAATGCAAAATATATATATCCTTGTTTCTTTTAAGATTAATTTTATTTAAAATTTAATCATAATTAAATTCCCTCAATGGAAGTGTAATATTTCCATCTTGGAATAGTTTTTTTTCTTTTTACTTTTAGCTTGTGCAAATATTATAGTGTGTTTAAAAGCATGAAAATTTATGACAAAGGGTCTAATGACAAAAGTGCATACCTATGGATAGAGAACTAGACAAAGAGGTGAATACAATAATTAAAACATTAATTAATTGAAGAGTAAATTACATTTATAGTCCTTAAATTTTTTTATTGCATATCGATTTAGTCCTTGAAAATCCTTAAATTTTTATATTTGTAACGGAACAATCCTTCCGTTAGTAAAATCCAAACAATCGTTAAATTCCAATCGGTAAAGATGTTGTGTACCAATTGACTTGACATGTTTAAATAAACAACAATTTTAAAATATAAAATATTGACAATTTTACTTTTGTTAAGACAAAATATATCTTGATATGTAATATACTTACATTTATATACACAATTTTGAGGTTTTTTTTTTTTTTGCCCAAGAAATTTGTCTTATTCGATATAATCTATCTACGCATTATTAAGCCTTTTTGGATTTTTTTTGTTAAAAAAAAAAGCAAAATACATTAAAAAATGAAAGTAAGAAAATAATATACTTAACTAAATTAGATAAAATAAGATTAAATAATGCATTTAAAATATTTAATTATTTCATGCATAATATATTCATTTTATAAAAAATATTATAATGCATAAAAATTATATTTATGATTAATTTTATTTGTTCAAATGTAATTTTTGAAAGTTGAAGATACGAAATTTTTTCTAGGGATATACGTATGATTATTATCAAAGAAAAACTATACTTGTCATGGTTGCATAGTTTTTTATGGTGTGAGATTTTAGATAGACAATAAATTAAAAAATCAAAATTAAAAAAGCAAACATATTAATTAGATATAAGAAAAAGAATAAAATAAAAATAAAAATCTAAAAACAGAAAAAAAAAAAAGGCATCTTTCTATTTTATATTTTTAATAATTTTAAATATATTAATTGTCAACATGTCAGAATGTGTCATCATTATCATTTAACCTTTGTTTTTCACGTTTTAGCTGATAGAATGATTGTCTCGTTATAATTATAAAAATATAAATATCCTTAAATTTTAAGGCCTAAAATTCATGCACTATAGATGAAAACTACTCGATTAAAAGATAAGAAATACAGTTTTTTTCATATGCTTTTGAGAGCCATGAAAAAAAGAAATAGTAAACCTTAAAGTTAGTGCATAAAGAATATTTGTGACAGGTTTTGTCGTTTGACTTAGCTGTAAGGCACCTTTATTTTATTTAATTTTCCATTCAGCACTGTTTTGATGTCTTCGTCTTGATTCTATGCCTGACTCATCATCATCATCATCATCATCATCATCATCAGAGCCTTTATCCCAATAGATTGAGGTAGGCTATATGAACCAATATCTAAAATCACGTTAGATATGTATTCTCTGCCTCCATATATTCCTATTCAAGGCCATTTGCTCATCTAATTCTAAAACCTCCATGTCTTTCCAAACTACTTTCTTCCAAGTCTTTTTCGGTCTTCCTCTAGTCTTAACCCTTCTCTCAACATCCATAGCCTCTATTCTCCTAACTGGAGCATCTATAGGTTTACGTCTTACATGTCCAAACCACGTAAACGATTTTCACAAATCTTGTCTTCAATAGGTACCACTCCAATCATCTTACGAATATCGTCATTTCTCATTCTATCCTTTCTTGTATATCCATATATCCACCGTAACATTCTCATTTCTGTTACACTCATCTTTTGTGTGTGTAGCCTCTTAGTCGCCCAACATTCACTACCATATAACAATGTTGGTCTAACAACTG